>CM021101.1:83481337-83690724 GCA_007115665.2 Sequoiadendron giganteum
GTTAGTTGTTGTTGATGTTTATTACAGCGTCGGTCTGCACTTCCCAAGAGAAATATATTAAATGAATATTTTTCTAATGTCAAAGGGCCGACTCTTAAAGGATTCGCACTTACTATGGCCGACCCTAAATTGTATTTATTATTTATTATTTATGTTTTCCTCAAAGGGGGCCGACCTAACTTGAAGAGGCGCCTCTCTTGCATAAATACAAGGTCTTCTTGTCATTGTTTATCATTCATTCCAATAAGCAGTTCGCACCTATTATCAGCAGATAAAATTCGCATCATACAAGGAAAGTTCGCCATTATATTCAAGAGCAGAAATTCGCATGAAGAGGAAGAACAGAAATCCAGATTCGCATTCCTAGAAGAAGTTCATACTTGAACAACAGATCATCATTAATATAGCAGCAGTCATAGTTCAAGGAAGAGCAGATATATTTGCATCTAAGTATTAAGGAAAAGTGCAAATTCATTAGCCATTGTTGGGCTGTGTTGTAAGCAGAATTCTGTCACTTATTATCATATATATAAGAGATATATTTGCTGGGTTTTTCTCCCTCAAGAGGAGGGTTTTCCCAGGGTATCTTGTTGTGTTCATTGTCTTATGTGTTGCATTTCTTTTGTTCAATTGATTATCTAATCTGATCTAAGAAACACTAACATGGTATCAGAGCGGGTGTGAAAAAGATCGTGATCAGATTTAGTTCGCAACACTCACCTTATTCCTTTTTCAGTCTATCTTCTAAATTTCTCAAGATGGTGAACGGTCTGAAAATCGAGGATAGACTCGAAGGGATCTCGAACTACATATCATGGAGGTTCAGGTTCATGCTAACTTTGGAAGAGAATGATTTGGCTGAGTTTGTGAAAACAAAAGTTCCCGAACCTGAGGGGGAAGAAGAGAAGCTGCAATGGAGGAAGAAAGACACTAGGGCAAAGAAAGCATTGGTTGATTCCGTCAAGGATCATATTGTACCAATTATCTTCAAGTTGGATACAACAAGAGAGATGTTTACAACCTTGGAAGAGATGTACGAAATCAACAACACCAGTCGAGCCCTTGCTCTGAAGCAACAACTTCATCATGTGAAAATGGCGAAAGGAGAATCTGTTATTACATACTTCATGAGGATTTCAGAGATAAAAGATCAGCTCTCCACTATTGGTCACATGATTGATGATAAAGAACTGACTATGCTTGCTCTCAATGGTCTTCCGCTTTCATGGGAGGCGTTCATCCAAGGAATCAGTGCAAGATCCGAACTTCCCAAGTATGATCGATTGAGGATTGATTGCATTCAAGAAGAGTCAAGACTAACAGCAAGGGGGATTGGTCAAAGCTCAAAGAATGAAGAATTACAAGTTCTTACCTCTCATTCATCAAACAAAGGAAAAGGCTTTAAGAGAGGTTTCTTCAAAAGGAATCGAGAAGATGGAAATGAAGATGCTCCTACCTTCAAAAGGAAACGAGACATGTCCAAGATTCAATGTTTTCGTTGTGATAAGTATGGTCACTTTGCGAGGGTTTGCCCCCAACGACCTAAGCTTCAAGTTGCCACTGCAGATGTTGAAGAAGTTGCTCTACAAAAGGACTCCAGTGATTATCTATTTTATTCAGCCTTGTCTAGCAATGTTTCTACTGACTCTAATACTTGGTTGATTGACAGTGGTGCTTCTAGGCACATCACCGGATTCAGAAGTCACCTTTCAAACTTAATGGAAAGCAACTCCAGTGATCAAGTTGTTATTGGAGATGATGCTAGATATTCTGTAAAAGGGATTGGAAACTCCACTCTTCACTTGGATTCTGGAATTTCTTTGGAGTTGAATGATGTACTGTTCGTACCAGGGATAAAGAGGAACCTTGTTTCAATTTCAGCATTAGAAGACAAGGGTTATCAAGTTGCCTTCTCTAAAGGGAAAGTTCTTATATGGGCAAAGAACTCCAGCTTCAAAACTGCTCAAGTGATTGGAGTTAGACATGAATGTCTCTACACGCTGTGCACTCGTCCTCTTCAAGCACTTGTGCATAACAGTACCAGCATGTGTGATCTTTGGCATCGAAGATTGGCTCACATTCACTTTCGTGCTCTACCTATCATGGAGAAGATGGTCACCGGTCTTCCGAAATTCGATCAAGAACATGAAGGTACATGCAAGGGATGTGCCCTAGGCAAGAACACAAAAGGTACGTTTCATTCCAGTGAAAGTAGATCTAAATGTATTCTTGATCTCATTCATTCTGATTTGTGTGGTCCAATGTCTATTGCATCATCTAGTGGTTTCTTGTATTATATTATTTTCATTGATGATTACTCTAGAAAGACTTGGATCTATTTCTTGAGATCTAAAGAATCAGAAGAAGTATTAGAAAGATTCAGAGAATTCAAAGCACAGATTGAAAATCTGTCTGGGAAGAGGATCAAAGTATTGAGATCTGATAATGGTGGAGAATACACTTCTGGCACTTTTCGAGACTTTTGTATTGAAGCAGGGATTAAGAGGGAGTTCAGTGTTCCCTATAATCCACAACAAAATGGTATTGCTGAAAGGAAGAATAGGTCTATTGTGGAAGCAGTGAAAGCTATGATCCATGATCAAGACTTACAAATCTCTCTTTGGGCTGAAGCATCAAGAACAACCGTCTATGTTCAAAACAGGAGTCCCCACAGGATCTTAGAGAATAAAACTCCTGAAGAAGCATTCTCAGGCGTGAAGCCTGAAGTTAGTCATTTGAGGATCTTTGGCTGTCCAGTCTATGTTCATATTCCAAAGGAAAAGAGAACAAAGCTAGAACCTTCTGGGAAGAAAGGAATTCTTGTAGGCTACAGTGAGACATCAAAAGCTTACAGGATTTACATTCCAGGACAGAAGTCTATTGAGATTAGTAGAGACGTCACATTTGAGGAAGATGTTGCTTATAGAAGGTCCAAAGGCACTCCTATGGAGGTCGATGAAGAAGAACCTCCTCAAGATATGGAAGTTGACCATATTCCAGAGAATCTGAAGGAGGATACAGAACCTAAAGAAGATATTGATCCAGCTGAGCCTTTGGATCCTACTGATGGGCCTCTAGACATTGTGATTGGAAAGAAAAGACCTCTTTGGGCTCGCAGGACAATGCAGGAAGCAGAAAGGTTTGCAGCTCCAAGAGGAGCCTTCAGAGAAAGCAAGAGACCTCACAAGTTCTCTAGTTATGTTGCCTTGATGAGTCAGATTATTGAGTCAGAGCCTTCAAATGTTGAAGAAGCTTCTAGTCAACAAGTATGGAAAGATGCCATGATTGAGGAGTATCAGTCTATACTTAAGAACGATGTTTGGGATATAGTTCCTAGACCCAAAGACAAATCTGTGGTGTCTTCTAAGTGGCTCTTCAAGATCAAGCATGCAGCTGATGGGAGCATTGAGAAACACAAGGCTAGATTTGTGGCTAGAGGGTTCTCACAAAAAGAGGGAGTTGACTATGAAGAAACCTTTGCTCCTGTGGCTCGTTACACGTCTGTTAGAACCATCATTGCTATTGCTGCATCTAGAGGATGGAAGATTCACCAAATGGATGTAAAGACAGCTTTTCTGAATGGCATAATAGAAGAAGAGGTTTACATTGAGCAACCAGAAGGATTTGAGGTGCATGGGAAAGAGTCTCATGTCTGCAAGCTGAAGAAGGCCTTGTATGGTCTTAAACAAGCTCCTCGTGCTTGGTATGAAAGAATTGATCAGTATCTTTCAAGTCTGGGTTTCTCAAAGAATGATGCAGATTCTAACCTCTACTTCAAAGTAGTAAATGGTGAAGCATTAATTTTGGTTTTATATGTTGATGACTTGATCATTACTGGTGAAGAACATCTAATTCTAAAATGCAAGAAGGAATTAGCTTCAGAATTTGAGATGAAGAATCTAGGTCTCATGCATTACTTTCTTGGCTTAGAAGTTTGGCAAAAGCCAGATGAGATGATTCTAAGTCAAGGGAAGTACACTGTTGACATTCTCAAAAGGTTTGGTATGATTGACTGCAAACCTATGTCTACACCCATGGAGACTAATTTAGATAAGCTGAAAGAAGCTGCAGCTAGTTCAGAACCAGTGGATTCTACGATGTATAGACAGTTGATTGGTTCATTGATGTATCTAGTTAACACTAGACCTGATATTTGCTATGCAGTGAGTGCACTTAGCCAGTTTATGTGTGAACCAAAGCAAATACATCTTGTAGCAGCTAAACATATCCTGAGATATTTATGTGGCACAATTGGATATGGGTTGAGATATTCTTCAAACGTGGATTTGGAGCTGCATGGTTTTACTGATTCTGATTGGGCAGGATGTGTCTCAGATCGGAAGAGTACTTCTGGTTGTTGCTTCAGTTTGGGGACTGCTATGATCTCCTGGTGTAGCAGGAAACAGTCTTCAGTGGCCTTGAGTACAACTGAAGCAGAGTATATTGCAGCTTGTGTGTCAGCTCGTGAGGCAGTGTGGCTTCGCAAGCTCCTTGCAGGATTGTTTGGACAATCAATGGAGCCTACTATCATACACTGTGATAATCAAAGCTGTGTGAAGCTTTCTGTCAATCCTGTGTTTCATGACAGAACAAAACATGTTGAGATCAAGTACCACTATATTAGAGATATGGTGCAAAGGAAAGCTATACAGTTGAGGTATATCAGCACTGAAGAGCAAACGGCAGACATTCTCACCAAGCCTCTCGCCAGGATTAAGTTTGTATACTTCCGAGAGAAACTTGGTATGGTGGAGAATGCAGCCGTGACTGAGAAAGAGTCTCAGTAATCAGTGATCCTTGTTGAGAATGCAACTCTTTGCTGAGAAAGAGTTGAGGTGCAAGCCCTTGTTAATACAATTCTCTGCTGAGAGAGAGTTGAGGTGAAAGTCCTTGATAATGCAATTCTCTGATGAGAGAGAGTTGAGGTGAAAGCCCTTGTTTCCACCCTCTGGGAGAAGCTATGGTGGATGTCATGTGTGTGACTCCATGACAACATCACGTGAGAGAATCCGTGATGAGTTTTTACCATCTATGGGAGTAGCCATAATGGTTAATATCACGTTGAGGTGATATTTTATTTTGTTTTCATTCTAATATAATGTGTCTTGTGCAGATGGAAGTTCATCCCTAGCTGAGAGGGAGTGTTGATGTTTATTACAGCGTCGGTCTGCACTTCCCAAGAGAAATATATTAAATGAATATTTTCTAATGTCAAAGGGCCGACCCTTAAAGGATTCGCACTTACTATGGCCGACCCTAAATTGTATTTATTATTTATGTTTTCCTTAAAGGGGGCCGACCTAACTTGAAGAGGCGCCTCTCTTGCATAAATACAAGGTCTTCTTGTCATTGTTTATCATTCAATCCAATAAGCAGTTCGCACCTATTATCAGCAGATAAAATTCGCATCATACAAGGAAAGTTCGCCATTATATTCAAGAGCAGAAATTCGCATGAAGAGGAAGAACAGAAATCAAGATTCGCATTCCTAGAAGAAGTTCATACTTGAACAGCAGATCATCATTAATATAGCAGCAGACATAGTTCAAGGAAGAGCAGATATATTTGCATCTAAGTATTAAGGAAGAGTGCAAATTCATTAGCCATTGTTGGGCTGTGTTGTAAGCAGAATTCTGTCACTTATTATCATATATATAAGAGATATATTTGCTGGGTTTTTCTCCCTCAAGAGGAGGGTTTTCCCAGGGTATCTTGTTGTGTTCATTGTCTTATGTGTTGCATTTCTTTTGTTCAATTGATTATCTAATCTGATCTAAGAAACACTAACACTTATCGTAGATGTGCATTTAAGAATACAAATTGTGGTACATGGAATAAGACATCCACAATAAACAGATAATAATGAGTAAAATACAATCGCTACTAAACCAATTTAAGCATATCTGATGTTTCCTACAAATTTTGGCATTGTTTTATCAGATGAGGGAGAAAAGAATCAGGGAATTCTCCAACAAGACTTGTCAGCTTTAAAGAAGCCAAATGGAGAGAAACATTCAAAAGATGAATTATAAGCCAACCGTTACAGGGAGCATAATAATGTTTTCAAATGTGATTAAACACAGAATGTACCATAGCAAGCAGGCAAGAAAGTTGTGGCATTCAGATAGGCTAAGACCATTTGTAACCCAGAATACATATTTTAATTTTACCTTCTTTAAATGAACATGACCAAAACGTCACTAGAATGATTTTGGAGATGCATTAAAGGAGATAGCGACCTTCCTTAAGCATGTAATCAATCAAGCTCACAACCGTCTGCTTAGAACCACCTACATCTTCTATATGATTGCCAATCTCTAAAGCCCCGAAAAATTGAATAGTAAAGTAACTAGTTAAAATTGGGTCTCATCAACTATGGATGGTCATATTCAAGAAGAAAGGCTTACAACTCAGAACTAATTATTTAAGGCAATGTATTGGACATTAGAGATATTTCAAACGTATTTGGAAGACCAGAAGTTGTTTATCATTACAGATTTGAATGTTTGAGGCAAGCAACTGGTATGAAAATTCAAAGATGTCTAGTTTTCACCTCTTTTTTAAGACAGGTTTATTTGACAGAAATGGATTGTTATGGTGAACCAAATAAATTTCAAATTTGGCAGCAATAGGTCATTATGGAAATTTGAATAATTTTCAAATCCAGTTGATCAAATAAGGTGTGTTACATCTATAATAAAGTATAATTATAATACACCATATTTCATTCCACTCTAAAATGGAATATATTTAGTTCATTGTAATGATCCATGGCCCCCAAATAAACTTCCTTATAAAGATTAAAATTCAAAATTGAAAATCGTTAAATGTTCCAATCAGATAGACTCAAAGATTCGAAATCACAATGAATGCATTCAATCATAGTACTCCCGAAAACTATTTGAAAATGGTAAATCCCACATCTCCAGGTGACTTAACTATCCCATGTTTCAAAGTAGCTATACTTTGATATATATGATCAAGAAGCAGTTATAAAGTAAATTAAAAACTTTTGGTCCCTGTACCTAAACATAGTTAAGCATAAACTTACCGTAAACAGAAGACTCTGAAATAGCAACCATTATAGTGAATGAAAATTCCCTACAAATTCTACAGGCTTTTTTTCTTCTCTTCTAGTACACCCCTGCCAGATCATAAAATGGAACATCAGCTGAATAAATGCCACTGAATAACTAGAAAGAAAAAGTAAATACATGAGCTGAAATTGTGACAGAGACATGTAATTGTTCTGTAAGATTAGGGTTCACAGAAATTGCCTAACATCAGGGTTTTTCACACTTATGTTAAGTCGTTTACTTGTCTACTCTTTTTCCTAGTTTATAGGGGAGTCTGTAGCAATAAAAACCTAAAATGAAAAAGTCGCGAGTTCATCCAGTTTATAATTCAGGAGGATTAATAGCTGTGAGCTTCTTTTCTAGTCTGAAGTTGTGATGAAATTGCATGTCCTTAAACAGATTCGGAGATTATCTTGCAGGAAAATTAGAGAGGAATAAATTGAAATTGAAAGTCATTAAATTGAAATGAATCCCGAAACAGATTCGGAGATAATCTTGCAGCCAAATTAGAAAGAAATACATAAAAAAAAATAGAGCGGCAGAGCGTCAACTTCTAATTTAAGCAGGTACCATTACTGTCGTCCTCTTCATCTTCCAAGAAATTAGGGTCCGAATAAGTCTATCAATAATCACGCCGATAAAAAAAAATACACGAAACTTAGTGTAATTTAATTTGTGTATGGAAGATATGTTATTTTGGTTAGATAAAGTAATATCTAAAGTATGATGTATTAGATTTTTATTTTTTGCGTTTAAATATTTTTGTGTTATTTTTATTTATATTTTTATTGTGATATTCCTATCAGGTTTCAACTGTGTAGTTTTACAAGTAAAATTTATTGACCCATGTTTCATGAGTATTGGTTCACAAGAACCCATCTCTCATGATAATGAATGGTCCACTTAGCACTCATTTCATCTAGGTGATGCTCAGAGGGGTGAAGCATTGGACCTTCCGGGAGGTCACCCATCCCAGTACTACTCCAGCTCAACCTTGGGGAAAACTCCATGGTTAAGCGCACTTCACTCCTATGGGCATCACCTAGATGCAATGAGTGCTAAGTGGACCATTCATTATCATGAGATATGGGTTCTTGTGAACCACTACTCATGAAACATGGGTCGATGAGTTCAACTCGTAAAACTACACAGTTGAATCTTGATAGGAATATCACAATTTGACACGTTGTGGAAATACCTCCTATTTATTTATTTATTTTAAGTATATTAATAATGAGAAACATAGTCTTTCAAGTTGTTATTTGATTTGTAATTTTGAAATACAATTTTGAAATGCATATAATATCTTTTAAGATATATGAAATGTATGTGTATTGCATATTTGTTTATAATCAATTGAAAGAATATTTTGTAACAATCTTAATTATGTTTGGAATGTAATCTTTAATTTCTTTTGTTTTTATTACACAATGAGTTCTTGCTTGTTTATTCTTTTGGTTCCTACACAATGGAATAAAAAAGTTATTTGACTTATATCATAAAGGCATCCTTGCTCATTTCAAAGGTACATATTGAAGACAACATAAAGTTAATTTAAATTAAACAATGAAAATAAACACAAGAAAATATAATGTTTGATAATATGAACTAATATCTTGATGTATTGATAGATGATTGCCAAGCATCCACCTATGCATGACATAGATATTTTACATTAATACATAAATTATTCTTTTGGGCATTACTAACACATTCTCTATTTAAATTATTTTGAAGTTATAATAATTAGATAAGTACAAAGGCCTAATATGCTCAATCTCAACCTCTTGCCACCAAATTCAATAAATGAAACTTCCACATTAAGAAAAGACCACATTTATGTATATTAAATGAACATAAAGAAGAAAACTATATTTTAAAAAATCACATCTTCTCATTCTAGGATTTACACAATATATATTTTTTCATAATATCTTTAACCTAGACATAGGAAGAGGAGGTACGAAGGATCTCAATCATCATGAAGTGATTTGTTAATATCACTATCAAAAAACCAAAATGAATACTTAGAATACACCTCATAATTAAGCTATTGTCTCATGCCAACTTCATTCAAAGCACTTAATCAATCAAAGTGCATGTTTTCTTTGTACTAAAGAGTCAAAGTTACACACTGAATGCTTATTTACTAAGCCATCTCTTTAATTCATGTCTTGAAATATATGTCAAATGTTTTTTGCAACTTTTAGATAAAATTCTCAAACAAAAAATTGTCAAAATAACAAATTCATACATTTTTTATAACAACACATATTTGAGAACATCAATAATAAAAAAAATCATGTGACCTAAAGGTCCCTTGTCAAATTTTTTAAAATATGAAAGATACTTTAGAAAGATGGATTCAACCTTCAAAATATTTAATTCAGTGTTCCAAATATATAGACCATCCTCTAAATCCATGATGTGAGCTTCCCTCTTTAGCTCTTATGCACGTGCATATTTCCATCTCTATATGAATTTTTTGCATATAACAAATAGTACTATATTTTAACATTGTCAATACTAAAGATAAACATCAAATTTCAAATTTAGATGCACAAAAGCAAGGTTTTGATTAACATTTGTCATGGAACAATAACATTTACCTAAATTATAAATTTTGATTAATTATTCTAGCCACAATGATAAAATATAGTTCTAATTTCAATAATGTTTAATTACTTTAGAAAAAAAAATTAATGAAAATGGTTAAACAAACAAATTCCATGGATTCCCACTAAGTTGGCAAGAATAATTAAATTCTTTTCTTATTCTCCATCTTTGGGATTTATAGTTGCTATTGGAATTTGATCACCACTATAGAGGGGTTGAATATAAATTTTATTGTGAGTGAGGTTTGTTATTTTTATTTCTTTTGTTGGTTGCTTAGTTTTGTAGAGAAAAATTGACACCTCCCATCAAGGGTGAATGTTCCTTGACTACATCAAGGACCAAATAGATTAGGTGACAAGGATTTAGAAAGATAAGGGATTTTTTCTTATGTTTTATATTTTATGTGGGATAAAAATATAAGTTTCAAAAATCAAAAGAGTAGGTTGCAGAGGTTCT
This sequence comes from Sequoiadendron giganteum, assembly GCA_007115665.2. Taxonomy (NCBI): domain Eukaryota; kingdom Viridiplantae; phylum Streptophyta; class Pinopsida; order Cupressales; family Cupressaceae; genus Sequoiadendron; species Sequoiadendron giganteum. The sequence continues at coordinate 83,491,486 of CM021101.1, forward strand.
CTAGAAAAACTGTTAGAGTAAAGGTTTTAACTTATTTATGTTGATTAAGTTACCTTTATTCCCTTCTTAAGATTTCACTTTAGTTTGCATAAAGTGACATTTAATAATTATATTAATTATTAAATGTTTTCCTATTAGGGCTTCTTTTAGGGTTTTTCCTATTAGGGTTTCTTTTAGGGTTTGCATGATCTCCTTTTATAAGGATTAATCCCATTGTATATTAATCAATTCCCTTTTGTTCTGATAAGATAATTTCTCCATTTTTCAGAGCTTCAAACCCTTATTTGTTTTCTCCATCCATTCTCTTCCTTGTGAAAGGTATCCATTTGCATGCAGGTGTTCTTGGAGTCTGAAGTTGGTTTTCTCAACTCTTACATGGTATCAGAGCCTTCCTACTACATGTCTATTCTTGTTTGAAGAATTTGGAGTTATTTGGAGCTACAAGGGTTGGATCAGGGATTCATAGTTTTGGGGTTTGTTCTTTTGATCCAAGGAATCACCTACAATTTCAAAGCATTTTGAGTCCAAACGGACCTCCCCATTGCATCTGCAGCGGTCCAAAACCCCTAAATCGACTGTTCATTCATCCATTTTGGACAAAGTTGATTTGAGGGGAAAAAACAATTACCCGTGCGACCATCCGTTTGCCTAGTAAAAAATATATATTTATTTTTCCACATCATTTTTTCAGAATTATTTTTCGTCAAAAAAATAAATATTTTTTTTTCTGCAAAAATTCGTAGTTTTTTTTTTCATTGTAATGTTTTAGATTTTTATTTTTAAATCAAAAGGCAAAAAAAAAAAAAGCCTTTTTAAGGCTTGCTTAGGCCTGCCTACGGTACCCCTGCGTAGGCAGGGACAGTACCCAAGGGTACCATCGCCTACCATTATGGCAAGCAGTGGTCCCTTGGGCGCCACCCCCTACAGCGATTGGTACCGCATGGGTACCACCCTGCCACCTTGGCAAGCGGCGGCCCCATGCAGGCCCCTTGTGTTTTTCTTATTAATTTTAAAAAAAAAAAAAATTAACAATGCTTTTTTATGATTTTTATTTTAAAAAATCTCAAAGTTTTTTTATTGTTTTTTTTTTAATTTAAAATATAATTTTTCATGTAATAAGCCTAGTTGTGAAAATGCGGTGATGGTCATTTGGCCGTCAAATTTAAGCTTTTTTTTTTTGCTGTGACGGCCGTATAACCGTCAAATTTAATCCGGCACTAGCTTTTTTTCCCTTTGGAGCTATTTTTTTCCAAAGGTCATAACTTGGGCATACGATATCGTTTTTTGGCAAACAAGATATTGTCGGAAAGCTAGTTCCATCAAATTTTCAGTGGTGTGGATTTCATCGCTTCATTTTTCTATTGGTACATTCTATAGCCAGTTGAAGTCAAAGGAGACTTTTTTAGTCCCGAGCTCATAACTTTTGATTAGTTTCTCCGTTTTTTGCGATCTTAGCAGCGTTGGAACCATATTTCAAAGCTCTTCAGCTCCATCCATGCACTTTTTCTAGATTTCACTCCAAGTATATTTTATTCAATTTTTTGTGTTTTCACACTCTGGTGAATTACCTAGACATATTCATTCTTGGGAACTTTTCATTTGCATGGGATGCTTTGTTTTTGGTTGTTCTTCATGTATTTCTAGTTTTTTTGTCCTTTGTGGGAATTTTGAGCATCATTTGTAAGTAATATTTTATGTAAACGCACTGAGATAAAGTGCCACACTATTGTACATGTATTTTGGGGGATTTTGCACATACCATTGTGCCATATTTTGTACTCACACTGTTTTATAAAGTTCCATGGGGGGTTGTGTAGTGCCTTTGTTTTGCCATCACACCTTTGTCCGGTGAGTGTCCCTCTATGACGACAATGGATCCATATGATTCTAGCCTCGTGCATGTGTGCTTTGTTTTGCACACCACTTTTTCAGTTGCAGGTTCTTTCTTGCACACTTTCAGATGTTGTTTATTCTCCTTCATGCACTACAAGGTGTTTCACATCATTTCAATAGATTTGTCAGGCTCTCCCAATTCAACATTATGGGGGGTATTATACTATTCATGCTAATTCTTCCTTGGTTTCTCCTTTGAAGGAATCTTCCATTCTCATTTGATCAGTGTTTCAGACTATTGGTACTTGTGTCATTTGTATCTTTGTTCCAGGTGTTTTCCTTTGTTTTCCATCTGATTTGAGTAGTGTCATTTGGGGCACTCATGCAAATTGTTTTCTTGATCCCGATCATCCCATCTTCAGAGGAGGTTCTTCAGTACCATAGCAATCATCTTTCAATAGTTGTTTGCAACTTCTTCTGCTTCAGTGATGTTCTTCTTGGCTTTCTGCATCTCTTTTTGGAGTAGAGCTTTTCCCATGAGGTTTTCTCTATTTTCTCCACTTTACAGAGATTTGGTTGTATTTGGGTACCTGATCTGGCCTAGTTGTCGAGACCCATGTTTGCCTTCCTACATTGTAGTTACCTTTACTTTCTTGCATTTGTTTGTAGCTGCATTGTTGCTCATATTAAGGGGGGTTGTTAGAGTAAAGGTTTTAACTTAGTTATGTTGATTAAGCTACCTTTATTCCCTTCTTAAGATTTCACTTTAGTTTGCATAAATTGACATTTAATAATTATATTAATTATTAAATGTTTTCCTATTAGGGCTTCTTTTAGGGTTTGCATGATCTCCTTTTATAAGATTGATCCCATTGTATATTATATCAATTCCCTTTTTGTCTGATAAGATAATTTCTCTATTTTTCAAAGCTTCAAACCCTTGTTTGTTTTCTCCATCCATTCTCTTCCTTGTGGTAGGTATCCATTTCATGCAGGTGTTCTTGGAGTCTGAAGTTGGTTTTCTCAACTCCTACAAAAACCAGTAAGCTCCCGACCAAGGACAAAAATGTAGTGTGTGGACATCTTTGTGGTGCTTTGTAGGTTCATATAGACCAAAAAAAGGTTTATCATATAGAAAAGCACAAAGAACCAACTATCTTTTTGATGACTAAAATCTCAGGAATATGCTTAAATTAACATAATAATATTCAAAATGATAACAAAATAAGGATAATAAATGTAAAATAAACTAGATAGAAAGATAATGGAGAGAATGAAAACAAAGAAAGGAGACTCACAAGAGGTCCATGAATGAAGCCTCCTACAATGCTCCAACTTTGCAACCCAAACACATAGAAATGAGAAAATGGTTGGGGCTTTTTTAGGGGCTTTCCTCAGTCAAACCCATGCATAGGTGTTCCCACCTCCAAGGACAACCAAATAGATAGATAGATAAACAAATATAATAGATAAGATAGAATAATAATATGCTATCCAATGTGAAAATGATAATGCAATGTAAATAAAATATGTGGTTACCCTCCCTTTACAAGATGGTGATGCCGAAAGGAAGAGAATGTAATACCTGAGACGTGCCAAGACAACCAAAGTGTTAGTGTAGAGAGCCAAGACATGATAGAAAGCTTGCAAGAATGGAGAGAATGAGAGTGAAAGATGAAGAAGAAATGAGCAAGAATGAGCAATAGATCAAATAGAATTTAAGCAATAGCAAAATGGAGGTTTGAAAATGGATATAGGCATGGAAATGGGCATTTTTGGTGTGTCGACAAGTTGTAGAGGTGTTATACCTCATTGGTAGGTAAGAAGTGTAATGCCCCAATGACTACATAGTCAAGGATATTTTTGATATTTTCACACGGTGCATAGACATTTGTGTGTCATACAGTCATCCATGAAAAAAAATTCCTTTAATGGTTAAACAATTAAAGGGTAAAGACAAGATTAAGGTTAGGTGAAGGGGATATTTCCAAGTATCAAATTTAATTAGGCTAAAGGGGAGGTCATGTAATTTGAATTGCATAGGATGCAATTTTCATATTTACATTTTTCCCCCACTTTAGTGAGCATATGTATTCTAAAAGATGTGAGTTAGAGTAGAAAGAAAGAGGTTGAAGAGAATATACCCAAGATGAAGAGGATGCAGGTTTTTCATTTGGTATATACGAGTAAAAATTTGAGCTATGAAATAAAGAGGACACAATTTTTCCATCCTGCAATCTCAACACAAACAAGTTAGCTATAGAAAAAAAAATTAGGAAAAAAAGAAAAAAAATAGACATAATAAAAATCTAATCAGATAGAAGATGATACTGATAGATATGGCTAGCAAGCTACACTATGCTAGAGATCATATGACAAGTAGATATAAATATGTGTGATAGAAACAAACCCTACAAGGAGGAGAACCCATATAACAAAAAGAGAAGATATGTCTAGTTAGGTTTCCCCCAAGATAAAAAAATGATATCAAGAGACATCAAGCTTTTTAAGATACATTTTGAAAAGGTAGAAAGAGATAAGAAAATAGTTAGATATGATATTCCCCCTTAGAATGATGTGTGCTATGTAGAGGAGAATAGGTCATTCTAAGGAGAAGAAGAGACAACGAGATGTTTTGGCATGATATACATGGTGAGATGTATTCATGGAATGTTGTCATGTGAGGGACATCACATAGAATCCACAACATTAAGAAAATCATAGACAAAGAAATCAAGATCATGGGGGGATCCAATTATTCGAGATCAGAATTGATCATAAATATATATAGGTATTATAATGTATATGAACTATCATCGCCCCCAAATAGATTAGAATAGGAAGAAGAGCACATGAAGACAAATAAAAATTTGGGTCAGGATGGAAGAGGTCTAAATGCCTCGATTCTTTCATTGTTCTCGGCATGAAAAGTAAAGTTTAGGGCAAGAAGTTGTACAACGAATTTTCTCTCATGTATCCAAGTACCTAAAAGGGTATCAATGGTCCTCTAGGTGAGAGCACACTTAATAATAGACAAGAATAAGGGAATGCAAAAAAATACACAAAGCTAATCTAAAGATAAAGAAAAGGTACCACTTTAGTCTAACACCTCCAACAAGTCATCTTTCTCCCAATCTAGATATCATAGGGGGAAGGAAGATGAACCTATATAGGGAGGATAGCAAGAGTAGTTCCTACTAACTCACTTGTAGCAAGAGCCAAGGAGGAGACTACCTCAATTTCCTCATTAGTAAGTTCCTCTGAGGTTAGCATCATCGATCTAGTAAAGATAGATGACTAATTTTGTATATCCTCCAATGAGTCAAACATACACTTACTCAGAGTGAAGCATTGCTACTGAATAGGAGGAGGATGAGAAACTAAAGAGTCATTACTAACCTTTGAAAGAGGGGTAGTGACAAACTTTAGGGAAGAACCTGATCCTTATCCATCATAAGAATAGTGTAAGACAATGTAGAACAAGATGAAGAAGACAAAGAATTTTGTTTTGACCATCATTCAGAATGAGGTCATGCTCTAACTTGTGATTGAGATCAGGATGTATAATCCTTGCATCAGAAGAAAAAGAAGAAAGAGAATGAGAAGGAGCCATAGTAGACACAACCTTTGTATGAGGCATGTTTATGGGCTTAGAAAAAGTAGGAAGATCGAGGAGAGAGGTGATCAGGAGAGGCTCAAAAGGAGTGATGGACACTTCTACCCACTTAGGGTGAGGTTCATTGGGATCCTTTGAGGAAGCTAGAAGTAAGACAAGGCAATGGGAAAGAAAGTAGAGACACATATGAGAAATGGAACAAAAATAGAAGCAAAAATAGAAGAAAAAATAAAAGCAAAAGTAGAAGTAGAAAAAAGAGGCTCCCCCTTGATCTTCTACAAGGTCTCACATTCCTAGGCCAATGACCATCGATGATGTTTACGCTCACGAGCAAGTCGATTATGATGACTATGGTAACCAAGAAGAGAAAGATGAGAAGATTGTGGGGGATCCTATTCAACCATAAAATTAGTCTCCATAGTTGTTGTTGGTGGAAGAGTAGGATCCTAAGGAGGAGAAGAAAAGAAAGAGATGGGGATATCAACCATGGTCCCCTTTATTTTGTCTTATTTAGAAGAAAGTGGAGGAATGGGAGGAGGCCTTAGAGGTTGAGATGTTGGAACAATAGGAGAAGAACCAACTTTGAATGTATGCTTCCCCTTACCACATAGGGTGAGTCAAGGGATAGTGGGTAAAACCTAGAGTTGGAATACTTGTGGCTTAGAATTCCACAACATGGGCACCTTTCCTTTTCTTGTGTTGGGCACAATAGAAGGAACTGAGGACATTGTTGGGGTTGTAAAGTTGTAGAAGAGGAAGAATAAGAAGGTGCATGTGTGGGAGCTTGCTTATCCTTAGCCTTAAAAGAGGAAGGTGCAGAGGATAAGGCATGTTGTTCCATGCACATTGATTCCTTCATAGAAATCACATGAGAAGAAGCTAGGAAAAAACATTAGGGTTCATGACTCCTATCTTGTACCTATAATAGGCCCTACAGAGTAAGTCTCCATAAGGCAGTAAAGGCCCAATAGGGGTTGATAGGACTTTGAAAAAAATTACTAGTTATATGACCCCATTTCAAAATTTTGGTCATCCATTAGTCTCCTGAGGGTTAGGATTTTGTTCTCTAGTCACTAGGGTTCAATCTTAGGGCTAAAACCCTCTTAAAAATTTGATAATGCAAAATTCCTAACTTTATTTGAATTCCTCATTGACATGTGTTTACTTTTTCCTAGTCGCTTAAGTTATAACTTAAGCCATTAACATCGTTAGTAAGTTGGCCCCTTCTTCCTAGAAAAATAATTGGTCGCATGCACTTTTTAATATTTTCCTATGGTTGTAAGTCTGGGAAAATATTTTTAATGTCTTTATCTACACTTTAGACTTAAGGTATGAAATATTTCATAAAAATACCTAAGTCAAAATACCTAGTAAAGTCCCCTTTTAAGTTATAACTTAAGGCACATGCATCAAATCACCTTAAGTCATGAGAAACATGGCCCCACAATTTGTTTTCTATTGGTTGCCCACCAATCTACATCATTAAAATATTCATTGAAAAAGAAATGTGGGATAGCGGGAAAATATCATGTGATATATCTTTCTAGCGGGCCTCGGTAGCTTCTAAAGTAGCGGTGATGGTGGTCCCAAGTTTTGAGGCCTTAGAACACTTTTGATGGTTAAATCTTGACATTTCGCCACCAACCCGTGGAGAATCTATCTAAAGATTTCGATACCATGTGGAATAGTGGGTAGCTGACACATAGCATAATCTGAAGCGTTCAAGTCGACCTACTTCTCATTAGAACTTATTACTTATCAATTTTGGTGTGAAATGTTCATTTTTGTCACTAAAGTATTTTATCAAAAGGTCAAATCCTAATTTGATTTTAGGCATCTAAGATCTATTATGGTGTAGCTATGATTGGATTCCCCAAGAGGGATGTCTAACCATGTAGGCCACAAAAATAAACACACTATAATTTTTCACTAGACATGCCATTTGAAAACTATTAGTGAGGGGAAAACCCAACCTCCAAAAGAATATCTATTATATTATTTACATAATCACAATTACAACATGTCACAATAAAAAATTTAAAAAGTGTAGAAGTTCAATTAATCAATTAGATTAGCATGATATTAATGAAAAAAACTAAAATATAATATGTTATGTAGAAACACATATAGTAGAAACTTAAAAGTTGCAATAAGGCATAACATTGGATTTACATGGAGAAACCCTTCCAAAAAAATCTTCACTACCAAAGTAACATAGAGATCATAGTAATTTCAGAAAATCAATATGCTAATATAATTCACTCAATCTTCTTTAGTCTAATAGAATGTTGGTAGCATTACAATACTTCGTCTATATAACACTATGAAACATCTATCGTATTCTTCCAATTTATAGAGCAAATAGAAACAAGAAACCACATGTGGTTTTAAAAAATAACAACCACCAAAACTATGCTTCATAAGAAAAAATCTCATTATACAATTACTTAAGCACTTAAGATTGATGTTAACATCTTGAACACATAGCTCCTAGTCGGCACATACTCTCAACTCTGGTCTCTCATGATGAAAAGTGAAAATCATGTTGACACCATAATTATGACAAGAAGCTTCACTACCATAAAGTAGCTTGCAAGAAAACCATGAGAGAGATTCTTGATAACTTATGATCATGATGACTGTAACTAATACTATTGACCTTTTGTATATCCTCCCTTATTCAATGGATTTACAATATCCAAGGATCTCATAAAATAATAATAATAATTAAATAATTCTTACAAATCCCTCATGGTATTTCATGTTCTTATCTACCCATTTAAGAATGTCGGAGACAAATATTATACATAATAATTACAATTGAATAACACACTAATCCTAATATAAAAATTATTTTGAGGGGGGTTCATAAGTCATAACTCTATATTCTTCCTTTTAGGTTTTTATTTTTGGGTCTTTTTTTCTCTTTCATTCTTTTTTTATTATCTTTCTTCCTTTTAGTCCTTATTTCATATGTTTATTTTTATAACTCATTATTGCACATTACAAGATATTTTAATATGGTTAGATCTTATTTGGTTGTATTTTGAGCGAGTTTTTTATCTAGTACTTATTCCTATATACTTAAAAAATGTAGCAATCGGTTACCCATGCATAGTGGTGAGATGGAACACATACCATACAAAAATTTCATTAGGTTCCATTTTATAGAAGCTTCACACTTGCTTTTTCTAAGCTTCCTCGTTCAATTATAGAAACTACTGGATATCTATTTATAAAATATATGGGTCTGTGCAAGATCATGGGGAGGAAAACAATGGTGATGTAACAAAAAAATTGTGACATGAGGAAGTGAAAAGCACGAAAATCACATTTGTTTTTTTGGTTGGGTTGGAAAAAGTACATTATGCTAAGGTAAAACCAAAGAAAAATGGATATTCGTTATTAACGGATATCTATTTTTAACAAATATCCATTTTTTTAAAAATGGATATCTGATACGAAAAAAAATTCATATCAACTCAAAACAGATATCCGATATCAATATCTGATATCCATTACTGGTTATATTTTAGATAATATAATATCAATTTGTCATATTAATATGCAATATATAATATACTTCATATTTTAAAAAATTAAAGTGCTCTCCAAAATGGACATCCATTTTGGAGAGTTGCAGATAGCTTTAAACAATAGATATATGTTTTATAAAATCATATATTAATATATAAAAATATGTATTAATATTAATATATGATATATATATATATATATATATATATATATTAATATATATAAATAATACATAATATAATATATATAATATATATAAATAATACATAATATAATAAATATAATATATATTAATAGGGTAAGTGCACCAAGATGGTTCCCAAAAGGGGGACTTAAGTGGACAACGTTTTTTTGAAATCAAAAAATACTAACCTTGGACGTCAAATTGAGGATACTTACACTCAAAATTTTGAGATGAAACAAAAAGAAGGATTCAAGTGCTCTGAGTCTACTTTCTAAATTACTAATTTATTTTGAAAATGGTTTAGATTAAGGGGTTAAAACGAGGGACTACATAAATTGGTGTTGTTTTTTTCAAACAAACATAACATAAAACTCTTGTACGACCCTCGTACGATGAACATTTTTTAGTATTTTTAAATCTCTATGGTCAAAAGTTAGCTAATAGTATGTAGTTGATGCACGATTTTTTTGATAATTTTTTAATGAATATTTTATTTTTTACTAATTTTCGAAGTGGACACTTCCTGAAAAACAAAATTTTGGTCGTGCTACCCCTACAAATTTTGGAAACTAATTGAATTTTAAAAAAAAAAATTAAAAATTTTTTAGAATGGAGTCTAGTTTCTAAAAATGTAATTTATTTGAAAATTCGATGAACTGATAATTTATAACAAAAAAAATATCAAACACTGCTTTTTGGCAAAAAAGAGACATACAAACAAAAAAAATTATGGATGAAAGGCTTAACATTGTCAGAAAGTGAAAAAAATTACATCGTTGGATAGCTAAGAGAGAACCCAACATTACCCATGTGTTTGATTTTTTCGATATTGAACCACATGCAATCCTGACAGTGAGCACAGACCCGATTACGTGAAAATTGTAGAATTTGCAAAAACACATCTCTATTTGTTGAGAATGCCCTCCAAGCCTTTGGGTTGGTATTCCAAGGAAAATACCAATCCTAAGGCTTGGGGATTACCAAAGAAAGATATAACGTGAGCACGTTATAATGCGCTCACGTTATATCTCAGTTTTGACATGTTTTGTGAATGCATTTTTTGTGTTTTGTGAATGCATTGACAAAACGCAAGTGCGTTATAACGTGCTCACATTTTGGTCTACATTGAACTTTTTTTCTTCTCTTTTTCTTATCTCTTTCCTCTTGTTATCTTTCAAGGAAACTATATACATGAAATAAACACTTAAGTACAAGTTGACATTTACATATGGACATTTACTTTCTTATACTTTAAGTTATATTTCATGTATATAGGCAGGATGTTTGAGAATGGTTTCAGATCTCTAGGAGTTATAATGAAAATTTTAGTTTCTGGAAGATCTTAAAAAATTTAGACTTAGTCAAATTTCAGTAATCAACATGTCGAATTTCAGTAATCAAGAGGTCAGATTTTAGTACTCAACAAGTTCTATCATCTTTCTCTCTCACTCTCTCCTTCTGTCTACTCTCTATCTCTCCACTCCCTCTTTCTCTCCCTTCCTCCCTCTCCCCCCCTCTCTCTCTTCTAGTTTTTGGAAGATCTCACAAATTTCAAACTTAGTCAAATTTCAATAATTGGGAGATCAAATTTCAGTAATCAGACAATTGTATTATTTCTCTCTCTATCTCAGTCATTTTTATCACTTACACTCTAGACCTCTCTCCCTTGATCTCAAGAACTCTCTCTCTATCTCTCTCATTTTCCCTCTAATTTTTTCTACCTCACTTCTTTCTCCCTCCCTCCCTCCTTCCCTCTCTACTTATCTTTATCTCCCTCCCTCCATCTCTCTCTCTCTACCTACCTACCTCTCCCTCCATCACACCCTACCACTCTCTCTATTTCTCTCTAGCTAACCTCTCTCTCACCTCCCTCTCTCTCCCTCCGTACTTCTCTCTCCCTCTCTTCTTCCCTATCTAATCTATATCTCCCAATCACTCTCTACCTACCTCTATATCCATCAAACCTTACCACTCTCTATCTCACCTTTCTCTCCCTCCCTACCTCTCCCTCCCTCCCTCATTCCCTCTCTACTTCTCTTTATCTCGCCTCTCTCTACCTCTCCTTCCATCTCTAATTATCGTTATCTCTTCTCTCCCTCTCTCTACCTACCTCTCCTTCCACCACTCTTTATTTCTCTCTATCTCACCTATCTCTCCCATACTACATCTCTCTCCATCTCTCCCTCCCTCTCTACTTATCTATATCTCCCCTCTCCCTCTCTACCTAGCTCTCCATCCATCACAACCTACCACTCTCTTTATTACTCTCTATCTCACCTCCCACTCTCTCCATCCATACCTCTCCCTATCCTTCCCTCTCTACTCTTACATCCCTAATCCCTCTCTACCTACCTCTCCATCCATCACTCCCTAACACTCTCTCTACAGCTCTCTATCTTTCTTCTCTCCCTCCCTCCCTCATTCCCTCTCTACCTCTCCTTCCCTCTCTAATTATCTTTATCTCCCCTATCCCTCTCTCTCTCACTATATTTCTCCCTCACTACCTTTTCCCCTATCTAATATCTACCTCTCCTCTCCTTCCCTCTACCCCTCTCTCTCTCAATCTCTCTCACTCCTCCCTTACCCTCTTTCTCTCTCACTCTCTCCTCTTTATCTCACCATTCTCTCTTTCCCTTTTTGTAACTCTCTACTTCTCTATATGTCACCATTCTCTCTACATATCTTTATCTCATCTATCCCTCTTTACCTCTCCCTTCCTCCCCTCTCTCACCCACCCTCCCTCCTTCCCTCTATCTCTATCTCTCTCTACTTCTCTCTATCTCACCTATCCATCTCTACATGCATATCCCTCCATCAATCCCTACCACACTCTCTCTACTTCTCTCTATCTCGCCTCCCTCTCTCCCCCTCCATACCTCTCCCTCTCCTTCCCTATATACTCTCTATCTCCCTAATCCCTCTCTACCTACCTCTCCATCCATCATTCCCTACCACTCTCTCTATACCTCTCTATCTTGATTCTCTCCCTCCATTATCCTCTCTCTACTTCTCTCTACCTCTCTTTCTTTCTCTAATTATCTTTATCTACCCTAGCCCTCTCTCTCTCTCTCACTAGATGTCTCTCTTCCTACCTTTTCCCCTATCTACTCTCTTTCTCTCCTCTCCCTCCCTCTACCTCTCTCTCTCTCACTCTCTCTCACTTATCCCTCACCCTCTTTCTCTCTCACTCTCTCCTCTCTATATCACCATTCTCTCTTTCCCTCTCTATAACTCTCTCCTCTATATGTCACCATTCTCGCTCTACTTATCTATATCTTACATATCCATCTTCACCTCTCCATTTCTCCCCTCTCTCACCCACCCTCCCTCCTTCCCTCTATCTCTATCTCACCTATCCCTCTCTAGTTGCATATCCCTCTATCACTACCTACCACACTCTCTTTGTTGCTCTCTATCTCACCTCTCTCTCACCTCCCTCTCTCTCCCTCCATCTGTCCTTATCCACTCTTTGTCTCTCATGTCTCTCTACCTATCCTTCCCTCTCTACTTATCTTTATCTCCTCTTTCCCTCCCAACTTCTCTCTCTCCAATCCCTCCCTCCCCCTCTTTCTCTCTCCCCCTATGAGGGTTGAGGGTGTAAGGTTTAATGTTTAAGGTATAGGGTTAAGTGTATAAGGAATAGGGTTTAGGGTTTAGGATATTAGGTATAAAGTTGAGGGTATATGGTATATGGATGAGGTATGAAGGTTTAGGGTTTAAGGTATAAGGTTGAGAGTTGAGGGATAGTGTTTAGGGTTGAGGGTATAAGGTTAAGTGTATAGGGTATATGGATTATGGTTTAGGATATTGGGTATATAGTTGAGGGTATTTGGTTAAGGATATTAGGTTTAGGGTTGATGGTTTAGGTTTTAGGATTTATGTAAAAGTTTAAGGGTTGAGGGTTGAAGGTATGAGGTTAAGTGTATAGGATATAGGGATTAGGGTGTAGGGTGTAGGGTTAAGGGTATAAGGTATAGGGTTAAGGCTTGAGAGTGTAGGGTTTTTCATTTAAGTATAGGGTTGAGGGATAATGTTTATGGTTTAGGGTATAAGGTTGAGGGTTTATGGTAAAGAGATGAGGCCTGAAGGTGTAGGGTTTAGGGTTTAAGGTAGAGGGTTGAGGGTTGAGGGATAGTGTTCAAGGTTGAGGGTATAGGGCCAAGTGTATAAGGTATAGGGATTAGGGTTTAGAATAATGGGTATAGGGTTGATGGAATAGGGATAAGTGTATAGGGTATAGGGGTTAGGCTTTAGAATAATGGGTATAGGGTTGATGGTATTGGGTTTAGGGTTGAGGTTTAGGTTTTAGGTTTTAGTCTACAAGGTTGAATGTAGGGTTTAGGGTTTAAGTATAGGGTTGGGGGATGATGTTCAGGGCTTAGGTTATAAGGTTGAGGGTATAGGGTAAAAGGATGAGGATTGAAGGTTGAAGGTGTAGGGTTGAGGTATAGTGTTCAAGGTTGGGGGTGTAGGGTTAAGTGTATAGGGTATAGGGATTAGGGTTTAGGATATTGGATATAGGGTTGAGGGTATTGGATCTAGGATTGAGGGTTTATGGTTCAAGGTTTAGGGTACAAGGTTTAATGTAGGATTAAATGTTTAATTATAGGGTTAAGGGTTCATGGATAATGTTTAGGGTTTAGGGTATAGGGGTGAGGATTGAGGGTGTAGGGTTTATGGTTTATGGTATAGGGTTGAAGGTATAAGGTTAAGTTTATAGGGTATAGGGATTAGGGTTTAGGATATTAGGTATAGGGTTGAGGGTATTGGGTTGAAGGTTTAAGGTTAAGTTTATAGGGTATAGGGATTAGGGTTTAGGGGAGAGAGAGAGAGAGAGAGAAACCTGAGAGAGGGTGAAATTGGCAACTATATTCCTAATTTGATGAAATTGGCAACCTAACTTGCCCTGTTTGAAAAAATGGGTTCAAGAAATAGGGTCTTATCACTGAGAGACCCCATTTCTTGGACCCATTTTTTCAAAATAGGCCACTACATTATCAATTTCACTGAGTTGGCAAGCCAATAGGCCCACTAGCTTGGAAATTCATTCAAATTGGTAACCTAACTTTCCCTATTTGAAAAAATGGGTCCAAGAAATGGGGTCTCTCGATGATGTAAATCACTGGGAGACCCCATTTCTTAGACCCATTTTTTCAAATAGAAAAGTTAGGTTTATAATTTCACCGAATTAGCAAGCCAATGGGCCCACTAGCTTGCCAATTTGGTGAAATTAGAAACCTAACTTGTCCTATTTTAAAAAATGGGTCCAATAAATGGGGTCTCCCGATCCCATTTCTTGGACCCATTTTTTCAAACAGGCCACTACATTGTCAATTTCACTGAATTGCCAAGCTAGTGGGCCCACTAGCTTGGCAATTCAGTGAAATTGACAATGTAGTGGCCTATTTGAAAAAATGGGTCCTATAAATGGGGTCTCCCAATGATTTACATCACTGAGAGACCCCATTTTTTCAAACAGGCCACTACATTGCCAATTTCACTGAATTGGCAAGCTAGTGAGCCCACTAGCTTGGCAATTCGGTGAAATTGGCAACCTAACTTTTCTATTTGAAAAAATGGGTCCAATAAATGTGGTCTCCCAATGATTTACATCACAGGGAGACCCCATTTCTTGGACCCATTTTTTCAAATAGGCCACTACATTTCCAATTTCACTGAATTGACAAGCCAGTGGGCCCACTAGCTTGCCAATTTGGTGAAATTGACAACCTAGCGTGTCCTGTTTGAAAAAATGGGTCCAAGAAATGGGGTCTCCTCATGATTTACATCACCGGGAGACCCCATTTCTTGGATCCATCTTTTCAAATAGGCCACTGCATTGCCAATTTCATCGAATTCACAAGCCAGTGGGCCCACTAGCTTGGCAATTCAGTGAAATTAGCAACCTAACTTTCCTATTTGAAAAAATGGGTCCAAGAAATGAGGTCTCCTAAAGATGTAAATCACCAAGAGACACCATTTTTTGGACCCATTTTTTCAAACATGCCACTACATTCCCAATTTCATTGATTTGGAAAGCTAGGGTAGAGGGTAGAGGGTTAAGGGTAGAGGGGAGAGAGATAGAAGGAGTGAGTGAGTGAGTGATTGAGTGAGTGAGACTTGAGAGAGGAAGAGGGGGAGGATGGAGATACTTGAAAGAAAGGAAAAGAGGGAGGGAGTGGGAGAGAGATAAAGGGTAGAGGGTAGAGGATTAAGGGTTTAAGGGTAAAGGGTAGATGGTAGAGGATTAAGGGTAGAGGGGAGAGAGATATATGGATTGGGTGAGTGAGAGAGAGAGACTTGAGAGAGGGAGAGGAGTATGAGAAATATACTTGAGAGAAAGAGAGTGAGGGTATGGGAGAGAGATAAAGGGTTTAAGGGTTAAATGTTTAGGGTTTACAGTTAAGGGTAGAGGAGAGAGATAGAGGGAGTGACTGAGAGAGAGGCTTGAGAGAGGGAGAGGGGATAGGAGGGAAATGGTTGAGAGAGATATTGAGGGAGGGAGTGAGAGAGATATAGAGGGAGAGAGGGTTAAGGGGAGAAGGTATATATTTTAAGGGTTAAGGGTTAAGGGTTTAAGGATTTAGCGTTTAATGGTTAAGGGTATAGGGTAGAGGGTTTAGGGTAGAGGGGAGAGAGATAGAGGGAGTGAGAGGGATAGAGAGAGAGAGAGACTTTAGAGAGGGAGATGGGGTAGGAGGGAGAGACTCCAGAGAGAGAGATGGAGGGAGTGGGAGAGAGATGGAGGGAGTGGGAGAGATATAAAGGGAGGGAGGGTTAAGGGTAGAGGGTAGATGGTTTAAGGGTTTAGGGATTAAGGATTTATGGTTTAGGCTTAAGGTTATAAGGGAGAGAGATAGAGGGAGTGATTGAGAAAGAGAGCCCTGAGAGAGGGAGAGGGTTGAGAGAGATAAAGGGAGGGAGGGAGTGAGACAGAGATAAAGGGAGGGAGGGTTATGGGTATAGGGTATAGGGTTTAAGGGTAAGGGTTTAAGGTTTAAGGTTTAGGGTTAAGGGTAGAGGGATAATATTTGAAGAGTTAATGGTAGAGAATTAAGGGTTAAGGGTAGACATGAGAGAGATAGAGGGAGTGAGTGAGAGATATATGCCTAAGAGAGGGAGAGGTATTAGGAGGGAGAGACTTTATAGAGAGAGAGGGAGGGAGTGGGAGAGAGATAAAGGGAGGGAGGGTTAAGGGTAGAGGGTAGAGGGTTTAAGGGTTTAGTGTTTAAGGGTTAAGGGTTTAGGGTTTAGGGTTAAGGGTAGAGGGGACAAAGATAGAGGGAGTGATTGAGAGAGAGATACCTAAGAGAGGGAGAGATTTGAGAGAGAGAGAGGGGGATTAGGAGAGAGATATAGGGTAGAGGGTCGAGTTTTTAAGGGTTTAAGGGTTAAGAGTTAAGGGTAGAGGGGAGAGAGATAGGAGTGAGAGAGAGAGAGACTTGAGAGATGGAGAGGGGGTAGGAGGGAGATACTTGAGAGAGAGAGAGTTAGGGGATACATAAATACTCTCCCTCATACCCCCTCTCTCTCAAGACTCTCCCTCTTACCCCATCACCCTCTCAAACCTCTCTTACTCACTCACTCCCTCTATATCTCTCCCCTCTACCCTGAACCCTAAACTCTAAAACCTCATCCCTTAAAACCTACACCCTTAAACCCTCTATCATCTACCTTAACCCTCTACCCTTTATTTTTCTCCCTATCTCTCTCCCTATCTCTCAAGTCTCTCCCTCCTACCCCCTCTCCCTCTCTCACATCTCTCTCCCACTCACTCACTCCTTTTATTTGTCTCCCCTCTACCCTTAACCCTTAACCATCTACCCTATACCCTGAACTCTCTACCCTCTATCTCTCTCCCATTCCCTCCCTCTCTCTCTCTCTCACTCACTCCATATATCTCTCTCACCTCTACCCTTAACCCTAAAATCTAAACCCTTAAACCCTAAACCCTTAAACACTCTACCCTCTACCCTTTATCTCTCTCCCACTCCCTCTCCCTCTCTCTTTCTCAAGTCTCTCCCTCCCACCCCCTCTCCCTCTCTCAAGTCTCTCTCTCTCACTCACTCCCTCTATCTATCTACCCTCTACCCTTAATCCTAAATCCTTAACCCTAAAACCTCTACCCTCTACCCTTTATATGTCTCTAACTCCCTCCCTCTCTCTCAAGTATCTCCCTCCTACCCCCTCTCCCTCTCTCAAGTCTCTCTCTCACTCACTCGCTCCTTCTATCTATCTCCCCTCTACTCTTAACCCTCTACTTTATACCCTATACCCTCTACCCTTAACTCTCTACCCTTTATCTCTCTCACTCCCTCCCTCTCTCTCACTCACTCCTTTTATATCTCCTCTCTACCCTTAACCCTACACCCTAAACCCATAAACCATCTACCCTCTACCTCTCTCCCACTGCCTACATCCCTCTCTCTATCTCTCTCTCAATTCTCTCCCTCCTACCCCCTCTCCCTCACTCGGGTCTCTATCTCTCTCCTCTCTACCCTCAACCCTTAACCCTTTAACCCTCTACCCTCTATGCTATATATCTCTCCCACTCCCTCTCTCTATCACAAATATTTCCCTCATACCCCCTCTCCCTCTCTTAGGTCTCTCTCTCTCAATCACTCCCTCTATCTCTCTCCCCTCTACCCTTAACCCTAAACCCTAAAACCTTAACCCTTAACCCTTAAACACTAAACCCTTAAACCCTCTACCATCTACCCTTAACCCTCACTCTCTTTATCTCTCTCCCACTCCCTCCCTCTATCTCTCTATCTCTCCTCTTACCCCCTCTCCCCCTCTCTCACCCTTCTCTCTCTCACTCCCTCTATCTCTCTCCCACTCCCTCCCTTCCTCCCTCTCTCTCAACCCTCTCCCTCCTACCCCCTCTCCCTCTCTCAGGTCTCTCTTTCTTAGTCACTCTCTCTATCTCTCTCCCCTCTACCCTTAAGCCTAAACCCTAAACACTTAACCTTTAAACCCTCTACCTTGTACCCTTAACCCTGCCTCCCTCTACTTCTCTCTTGCTCCCTTCCTCTCTCTCTCTCTCTCAATTCTCTCCCTTCTACCTCCTCTCCCTCTCTCAATTCTCTCTCTCTCTCACTCCCTCTATCTCTATCCCCTCTACTCTAAACCCTCTACCCTATACCATTAACTATTAGACCCTAAACTCGTAAACCCTTAACCCTTAAACTCTCTACCCTATACCCTTCAACTCTCTACCATCTACCCTCTACCCTTAACCCTCCCTCCCTCTATCTCTCTCCCACTCTATCACTCTCTCTCTCAAACCTCTCCCTCCTACCTCCTCTCCCTCTCTTAGGTCTCTCTCTCTCAGTCACTCCCTCTATCTCTCTCCTCTCTACCCTTAACTATAAACCCTAAACCCTTAACTCTTAAACCCTAAACCCTTAAACCCTCTACCCTTAATCCCCCTTCCTCTCTCTCTCTCAAGTCTCTCCCTCCTACCCCCTCTCCCTCTCTCAAGTCTCTCTCACTCACTCACTCCCTATATATCTCTCCCCTCTACCCTTAACCCTTTACCTCATACATTGGATCTTCAACCCTCATCTATCTCTATCCCTCCCTACTCTTCTCTACTTCTATTTATCTCAATTATCCCTCCATATCTCCCTTCCTCCATCCCTCTCTCTCTTCCCTAATCTCTTAAACCTATACCCTCAACCCTTAAACCCTTAAACAATCAAACCTTAACCATTAACCCTTAAACCCTTTACCCTCTACCCTCAACCCAATACCCTCTAGCCTCAACCCTTAAACCCTTAAACTCAAGTAAAATCTCTACTCTAATCCTTTAACCCTCAACCCTTAAACCCTCAACCCTAAACCCTCAACCCTCAAAATTCAACCCTCTACCATATACATTGGACCTTCAACCCTAATCCTTCAACCTATACCTTCAAACCTATACCTCAAACTACATTCCCAATTTCACCGAATTGGCAAGCTAGGGTAGAGGATTTAAGAGTTTAAGGGTTAAGGGTAGAGGGTCGGGGGTTAGGGTTAGAGGGGAGAGAGATAGAAGGAGTGACTGAGTGAGTGAGAGACTTGAGAGAGGGATAGGGGGTAGGAGGGAGAGAATTGAGAGAGATAGAGGGTAGAGGGTTTTGGGTTTAAGGGTTTAAGGTAGAGGGTTATAGGTAGAGGGTAGAGAGATAGAGGAGTGATTGAGTGAGTGAGAGACTTAAGAGAGTGAGAGGGGGTAGGATGGAGAGAATTGAGAGAGATAGAGGGTATAGGGTTAAGATTAGAGGGTTTCAAGTTTAAGGGCTTAGGTTTTAAGGGTTAAGGGTTTAGGCTTTGGGGTTAAGGGAATATGGGAGAGAGATAGAGGGAGTGAGTGAGTGAGAGAGAGAGAGATACCTGAGAGAGGGAAAGGGTGTGGGAGGTAGAGATGCAGAGAGAGGGATTGAGTGGGAGAGAGAATTGATAGAGGGAGAGTGGGTAGGAGGGAGATACTTGATAAAGATAGATGTTAGAGGGTTAAGATTAGAGTGTTTGAGGGTTTAGGGTTTAAGGGTTAAGGGTTTAGGGTTAAGGGTTAAGGTTAGAGGGGAGAGAGATAGAGGGAGTGAGTGAGATCAAGAGACCTAAGAGAGGGAGAGGGAGTGGGATGTTGAGACTTGAGAGAGACCAAGATTGAGAGAGAGATGGGTGAGTGGGAGAGAGATAGAGGGTAGAGAGAGAGTTATCTAGTTAGGGTGGGAGCAAGACTTGAGAAGAGGGGGAGGGGTGGGAGGGAGAGACATGAGAGAGAGAGTGTTTTATCTACTTAGGGTGGGAGGGAGATACTTGAGAGAGGGGGAGGGGGTGGGAGGGATAGAGTTGAAAGAGAGGTAGAGAGAGGGGGGAGAGAGAAATTTCTCTAGTTAGGGTGGGAGGGAGAGACCTGAGATATGGAGAGGGGGTGGGAGTGAGAGAGGGAGAGGGATAGATAGGGAATGGAGACAGATAAAGAGAGATATGGAGAGATAGATATGGAGAGAGATAGAGGGGGTGTGAGGGAGAAACCAAAGAGTGTGTGTGTGTGTGTGTGTGTTCTCTAGTTAGGATTGGGAGAGACTTGAGAGAGGGGAGGGTTTGGAGGGAGAATTGAGAGAGAGAGAGGGGGTGGGAGGGATAGACTTGAGAGAGATGGAGAGGCAGAGAGGGAGATAGGAGGGAGAAACTTAAGAAAGGGAGAGAGAGAGACCTAAGAGAGAGAGTTATCTAGTTAGGGTGGGAGGGAGATTCCTGAGAGAGGGAGAGGGGGTGGCAAAGAGAGACCTGAGATATAGGGGCTAAGAGGAAGAGAGAGAGATTCTCTAGTTAGGGTGGGAGGGAGAGACTTGAGAGAGGGAGAGGGGGTGGGAGGGAGAGAACTAGGAGAGAGGGAGTGGGAGAGGGAGAGAGAGAGGGGGGGGGTGATGGAGAGACATTAGAGAGAGACAAAGAGAGTTTGTGTGTTCTCTAGTTAGGGTGGGAGGGAGAGACCTAAGAGAGAGAGAGAGTTCTCTTGTTAGGGTGGGAGGGAGAGACCTAAGAGAGAGAGAGAGAGAGAGAGTTCTCTTGTTAGGGTGGGAGGGAGAGACCTAAGAGAGGGAGAGGGGACCTAGGAGGGAGAGACCTAAGATAGGGAGAGGGGACCTAAGAGGGAGATACCTAAGATAGAGAGAGATAGATGGAGTGACATATATACCTAAGAAAGAGAGAGGAGTGGGAGGGATAGAAGGATGGATGGACCTGAAAGAGATGGGGACAGAGAGGGGGTTGGACCTAAAGCCTAAACCATAAACCATAAATCATAAAGCCTAAACCATAAATACTAAACCAAAGAGAGAGAGATGGGGGAGGGAGAGTGTGTGAGAGAGAGATAAACACAAAGGGAAGGAGGAAGGTTAAGAGATTAAGAGAGAGGGAGAGAGGGAGATGGAGAGTGAGAGAGAATGAGGGAGGGAGAGGTCGATATGGAGAGAGGTAGAGAGAAGTATATAGGGAAGGAGAGATAGAGAGGGGGGAGGAGGGAGGGAGAGATAGAAGTAGAGAGGGGAGTAGGGAGGAATATAGGGAGAGAAGTGTGATAAAGAGAATGAGAGAGAGAGGAGGGAAGGAGGAAGGTAGAGATATTGAGAGAGAGAGGACGGAGAGTGAGAGATAGGCAAAGAAGGATAGGATAGATAGAGAGAAGTAGAGAGGGAAGGTGGTTGGGATGAAGGAAGAGAGGGAGAGAGAGGTAGAGAGGGATAGGTTAGATAGATTGAAGTAGAGAGGGAAGGTGGGTGGGAGGAAGGAAGAGAGAGAGGGGGAGATAGAGAAAATTAGAGGAAAGGATGGAAGGAGGGAAGGAGGAATGGAGGGAGGGATGGAGGCTAGATAGATAGAAGTATAGAGGGAAGGAGAGAGTGTGTGAGAGAGGTCTAGAGAATAAGGGATAAAAAATGAGTGAGAGAGAGAGAGAAAGATGATACAACTTGCTGATTACTGAAATTTGACATATTGATTATTGAAATTTGACTAAGCTTGAAATTTTTGAGATCTTCCAAAAACTAGAATTTACATTGTAACTCCTA
Source organism: Sequoiadendron giganteum (assembly GCA_007115665.2). Lineage (NCBI taxonomy): Eukaryota > Viridiplantae > Streptophyta > Pinopsida > Cupressales > Cupressaceae > Sequoiadendron > Sequoiadendron giganteum. Next base: position 83,513,222 of record CM021101.1, read on the forward strand.
GAGATCTGAAACCACTCTCAAAAATAATTCCTATATATATGAAATATAACTTAAATTATAAGAAAGTAAATGTCCATATGTAAATCTCAACTTATACTTTCCCTAAAAGATAACAAGGAGAAAGAGACAAGAAAAAGAGAAGAAGAAAAATTTAATGTAGACCAAAACACGAGTGCATTATAATGTGAGCGCGTTATAATGCGAGCATGTTATAATGTGCTCATGTTTTGGAAATGCTTTTTTGATTTCAAAAAATGCACAATTTTTTAACTCAAAATGCACGCATTTTTTGAAATTTAAACCATAATGCGAGCAATTTATGGCTTGGTAATGACCGATCCTAGGCTCAGTCGTTACCAAGCCATAATTCAAGCACGTTTTACTATAACGTGCTCGTGTTTTTGCTATTTTGGGATGAAAAAGTAAATTGTCCAAAAAATTGCTACCCATTTCCATGCACCTACCCAATATATAATAATAAATGTCATATTTTAAAAATTTGAAGTGTTGTCCAAAATGGATATCCATTTTTTGTAGTATAAATAAAATATTAAAGGTTGTGAATAATCATTTTAATAGCGAATGATCATGGAAAAGAAGCAAGGAACAAATATTAGATATATTGGATATCTATTTTTGACACTATTTTCAACTCCCCTTCACAATTTCAACCTCTCTTTGCAAATTCCCATCAATTTTTTATCACACAGGTATGTTTTTGATACAATAAGCAACATTTATAGGATTTTGTACCCTTTACATAGAGATCCCAAAGGGACAGAAGGAACATAGTTCAAACCAAGTATGAATTAGGAAAGAGGACAGGCCTCACACAAAAATAGTTGGCAGACACTTGTCGAACAACAATCTAGGAATGGAGAACCCCATTCCCAGGGGGAACCAAATTGACTCCCAAAGCTTGAGGTCATGAAGAAATAGCAAAGCGAGGGAGTCCCTTATTTTTTCGTAGCACAACAAACCAAGAAATATTGGAATCATCCCTCGAGTGAGGAGGAAGAAGCGGATCCACAATAGCCACTGGAAGGGCGAAGATTCATCATGTCGAGGAGACAATAGCGCAGGAGAGGAGACAAGATCGATTGAAGGACCAGCTGAGGCATCCAACAAAGTTTGAGCAACTCTAATAGAACAATGTCAACAGAACTAGCCAACATAGGCTCCTCAGAAAGAATAGGAGTTGGGCAAGGCATAGGCTCGTGAGGAGTCTCAATAGGGTCAATCTCTGTAGAAGAAACTTCTTGAGGATGAGAACCCACCGTGAGATGGTCTAGGAGAGAATCCTTCCACCAAGTAGCAGTACCCTTGCAGCAGGAAACTAGAGGAAAAATGACCCACAAAGAAGCATCTCCTACACCAAAAGGGGAGACCCTCATAGTCCAAGAGTTGCTTTCAAGGTTTGTCCACCACCATCAACACAACATGGGCATGGAGGGGTTTGGAAATTTCCAAATCAACTAAAATAAGAGCTATTGTAGTGTGTCCAATATTTTGAGTCACAGAGTCCACCATCAAAAAATGTCCAATGGTGTTGCCAATAGCTTCATAATATGAGTCCTCCCAAAATTGGAGAGGGAGATTTGGCAGATGGACTTAGACAGGTCTCATATTCAATGGCTTTGTAAGGGGATTGAAGGAGTGAGACCAAGGCCTAATGGATAGTGAATGAATCCCCCACATCCAACCCCTATCCAACACATGATCACGCTCCCCAATGGAGGCAAAGGTAGCTATAAAGAAACCCCTGGCATAAGGATAGAGCTCACTCTCCCCAGAGATCACCGATTTCCAAGAGCTGGAAACCCAGCCATGAAGGTCAAGAAGAGAGGTCCATAGGCCATTAAACCTGTAGACCATTCCCTGCCATAAATAAAAATCCTCATTTTCGAAAACCTCAAGTCCACAGATTATGACAAGGGAATCGTGAGCACAAGGCAGGGGTCGAGCATTAGCTAGAGACAAAGGCTGAGAACCCGCCTTAGCAGCCTCAGAGAAATAATTTTCTCATCCCAAAGAAGGAAATCCCTTAATAGATACATTCACACAAGCAGAAACAGGGGCAAAGCCCTCAACCTGTGGAGCACCCGAACCCTCGACACACCCATCTAGACTGCAACCACTAATAGAGGGCACCATGACCTTAGGGACCACTATAGAAGGCGTAGGTAGAGAAACCATGTTTGGGGACAACCCGTGAGGAGGAAACACCATAGAATCCAACCCACAACAAACAACAGGAGCATCAACAAGAGCCAACACATGGAGAGAGCCCTCACAAGACCCCCTAGCAGCCCCCAAGGCAGCATTCAAAGCCTGCAAGCCATGACCGATAGACCTAAAATTTCTACAGCCATCTACGGACAAAGCAACAACTTGCGCATAAGAATTCCCACATAGGGGTACACCATAGCCAAACATGTCTACCAACAGAAGGAAATCCCCAAATGAAATAGGAACCTCATCCACAAAAGCCCTACACTCTACATCAGGAAGCTTGGCTAACCATTGAGCCTCACACCTTGCCCTCTCGCCCAAAGACAAATTTGAATCCATGTTCTATATTGGTCTCATCTTTAGTGTTATGGTTATTATGCGGGTATGTTAAAACACAATTTTAAATTATTTTGATTATTTTATATGATTTTTTAATAAGATATTAGGTTTTTTGGTTGAAATTTTTGGAATCATTTGAAAATAATGTTAATTTATAAATTTATAATCTACAATAGGGTTAAAATGGAACAAGGTTTAGCAAACCCTCCAGTAAACCCTCCTTCAATTCAAGACTTAATTGAAATAAATATAACTGAATTGACAAACATGGCTGAGAGATACCGTACCCATGAGCATTTGCGATCAGTGACCCCAAGTATAGAAGCCATAATCTCATATTAGGGACATCACCCAACAACATGCTGAATTTTAAAATTGGAGAGATCAAAATAGGTTAGAATATGCAAATGGTTTGTCCTATGGGGACATCAAAACATCAGAAATATCTAAAGTTGATTTAGCCCAAAATTTTGTGTATCAAAGAATAGGATAAAATGTTGGTTTATATAAACTTAAATATTCCATAAACTGGTGCACCCATCCAAGAATAGTTTCAAACTTTTGGAGTTGATGGTGGATGGTTTTTAATAAACCGGACAACAACAATCTCAATGTCCCTTTATACTTTCTCTACAAATAATATGTGATTTTTTTTTTAGGAAAACATGTAAACTATTTTGATTTCAAGAATTTTCAGGGAGTGGGTATTGGCATTCCCCAACATATACCTATGGAAATATTATTATGTAATGTCCCTATGTTCCCCCTCCTATTCTTCCTCCCCCACCTCTAGCACCCCATCCATACCTTGTTGTTGATGCAACCCAACATAGTCTCTTGGACCTACACTCTTTAATCAACCATTTGATTACATAATCAGCATATTTTTCTCATCTTTCATAGGGTGGTGCTTCTCGTGCTTTAATTGATAATAGTGTAGTATCATCATCGAGGCATACTTTTGTTCCTCATCAATGCACTACATGCGGGCATACATGTCTAGGTCCAATGGGAGATACACATGAGGCTGCCCTAGACACATCTAAGTATGAGTTGCATGATACGTCACTTGGAGGAGATGAAACACTAATGCATAGTATAGGTGTAGGGGAGACGTGTGAGGGAGGAATAGGTGCAATGCCCTCCCCTGATGCAAATGAGGAGCAACAACCTCAATTTTTTGTACAAGTAAAGCTTAAATATATTCATAGTGCATTTCATTTAAAATTATTATAACAAATAGTACTAATGTATATTTAAGCGGGTTTGAAAAATTGATTACGAAGGAGTAGATTAGAGATGTGCAACATGGCACTCTTTTGGCCATTGAATTTGGCCTAAACACATTGGTATAATTTTTTCTACATGTAAAACTTTTTTTTTATTGTATGCACATATCCTTTAAATCATGATTAATTAAATACATACTAACTTATATCTTGATCTTATTTTTACTTGTGTAGTGTACTCCAGATGTGACTAATGCCACACCTTTTACCATGATGAGTTCCTCTCAATCAATTATCTCAGTTGTAACACCTATTCGGGTATATATAGATTTTTTAAATATTGTAGATCTATATAATTTTGTAGGTATATACATGCAGATATATGTTAGTTTATTTTTTTTGTAAACGATTATATATTAATTTGTTTCATTTTCATTTTTATTCTTGTAGAGTATGCCACCATCCATGTTCATGGATCGAGGACCAAAACAATATGGTAGGAATTATAAGCATCCTAAGGGACCATCATTTTTTGAATGTATGGCAATGAAAGGAAAATTGCTTGAGGTAATGAATAATTGAATTAGACTTTAATTTATATTTTAGTATAGTGATTAGATGTGATTTTGAAAGTTATAAAAAATAATAGATAACTTTACTTTTAGTACTTTAAGTTATTTACCATTGACAGCTAATTAATCTAATTTGTGGTTTGAATTTTTTTCGTGCAAACATCTTCTCGGACATTAGGTAGCTTGAAGAGGCTACATTTTGGTGATCCCCTAGAAGATTAGGATTTTGTTTACATGGCATGACCATTTGACATATACATTGTATATATATATATATATATATATATTGGATGAGATGGCATATGCCACATTTTGTAAATATTTTTTTGAGTTGGCATATATGCCAAATTTGTATATGTAGACACATAATTACTTTAAGCTTCTATGTATAAAAATCGATATTCGGCATATTTTTTTCATTTTCTACATGGTTTCCTATTTTGAAACTTATAATTTGAATGTATAATCACTTTATAATGGTTGAGATATGATGGAAAACATGTTATATCTAGATATTGATTTCTTTCAATCTTGCAATCTTGCACTTTAACTATGTTTATGAATTACATAGATCATTTCTACTCATGTTATAGTACTGTTAAATTTGGTTGCCTTGGGAAATTTCACCAAATTTGATCCCTTTATCATTAGTTTCTATCTAGTTGAACCATAGCAGAAAAATTAAAATAAATTTCCATAGCATAGAGATATAGAGAGAAAAAATTAAATCTTTCATGTAATGAATTGTATAAAATTGATTGTTGTATTTTATATTAATATCACTAATTACATTGAATTTCACATCTTTCCAAATCAAAAAATTACTTCACATTGCATAACTAACAAATAGATGCTAATCCAAATGACAAAAAATTGATTACATTATAGTTTTTGCAAAGCCAACTCATATCTAATAACTAGGAGCAACTGCTAATTGTATTTTCTTGTCATGCCATTCCATAAGACCACATTTCTTTGAAGCATTTTGGAAAAAAGTTCACTTCATTGTCTATGCTACCACATTTTTCATACATGTCTACCAAAGAATTTTTCATAGAGATATAGAGAGAAAAAAAAAAAGAGTTCAAGTAATGAATGGTGAAAAATATCTATTGTTGTAGTTTATATTCATATCATTGATTACATTACATTGCACATCTTTCAAACTCAAAGCATTATTTCATATTTCATAACTAATAACTAGATGCTAATAGATGACAAAATTTCAATTACGATATATTTTTTACAAATTCACCCCTTATCTAATAACTAGGAGAAGTTGCCAATTGCATTTACTTGTCATGGAATTCCATGAGACCACATTTATTTAAGGCATTTTGGAAACAGTTCACTGCATTGTCTATGCTACCACATTTTTCATGAATGTCTACCAAAGAATTTTTCATAGAGATATATAGAGAGAAAAAAAATAAAGAGTTCAAGTAATGAATTGTATAAAATAGATTTTTGTAGTTTCTATGCATATCACTAACTACATTACATTTCACATCTTTCAAACTCAAAGCATTACTTCACATTGCATAACTAATAACTAGATGCTAATAGATGAAAAAAAAAAAATTTGATATAGTTTTTACAAATTCAACCCATATCTAAGAACTAGGAGCAATTTCCAATTGAATTTTCTTGTCATGGCATTCGATGAGACCACATTTCTTTGAGGCATTTTGGTAATAAGTTCAATGCATTGTCTATGGCACCACATTTTTTCATAGATGTCTACCAAATAATTTTATCAAATAGTTCATTTCCTTCTTGCTATTGCTAAAATCCTAAAACAGGTGCTTCCAAACAAGATATGGATGCTTGGAAAAAATATGTCAAAGGATATTAGTAAGAAATAACATAGAAAAGGCAATGAACTATTTGAAAAAATGCCTCAAAGAAATATGGTCTCATGGTGATGGAATTCCATGACAACCCATAGCCATGAGATCACATTTCCTTGAGGTATATTTTCAAACAGCTCATTGCCTTGTTTATGAGCTACCATATTTTTCATACATGTCTACCAAAGAATTTTTATCAAACAATTCATTGCCTTTTTTCTATTGCTAAAATCCTAAAATAGGTGCTTTCAAACAATCTATGGATGCTTGCAAAAAATCTATCAAGGCATATTAGTAAGCAATACAATAGACAAGGAAGTGGACTATTTTCAAAAATGCCTCAAAGAAATGTGGTCTCATGGTGATGGAATGCCATGAAAATCCATAGCCATGAGACCACATTTCCTTGAGGAATTTTTCAAACAACTCACTACCTTGTCTATGAGCTACCACATTTTTCATGCATCTCTACCAAAGATATTTTATCAAACAATTCATTTCCTTCTTGCTATTTCTAAAATCCTAAAACAGGTGCTTCTAAACAAGCTATGGATGCTTGGAAAAAATCTAGCAAAGCATATTAGAACAAGCAATAGCATAGACAAGGAAGTGAACTATTTGAAAAAATGCCTAAAATAAATGTGGTCTCATGGTGATGTAATGCCATGAAAATCCATAGCCATGAGACCACATTTCCTTGAGGCATTTTATCAAACAATTCACCACCTTGTCTATGAGCTACCACATTTTTTCATACATGTCTACCAAAGCATTTTTATCAAACAATTACTGCCTTTTTTCTATTGCTAAAATCCTAAAATAGGTGCTTCCAAACAAGCTATGGATGCTTGGAAAATTTCTATCAAAGCATACTAGTAAGCAATATTACATTGCATTTCGTTAAAAAATTAGAAATATTTTTTGTAGTATATATTCACATCAATGATTACATTGCACTGCACATCTTTTAATCATCATAATCATCAATACAACTAATAATTCCATATAATTTTATTAATGACCTCATTTAAAAATGCATCGATGCATATTTCTATCATGATATCATAGATACACAACTAATATGTGCCCCTAATATCCTCTCTCCATAATGCACATCTCAAATAATTTCTACTCTCATAGACATCTACATTACAATATTACAAAAACTGTTAAAAATAGAAAAAACACCGTGTAAAAGTAATGGAAGAATGAAAGTTGCATGAACTCAGATGGTGGATGCATTGCCATAGAACCTCATGTCCTACTCAAAGTTTGTGTTGGGAAATGCCTATTGTAGACACCTAAATTTGGACACTTCATTTGTCCAAATTTACCCCTTCTTCATCTAAATATCCCTTTATTTGCATTAATTAAGTAATAACATTATTATTTAATTAATACCTCTAAATTTCCTCTAATCCCTAAGGTATCTAGTTAAATAATTAAATACCTTACCCCTTTAATTCCCCTTTCATCAAATGAATTAAATAAATATGACATTTATTTTATTCTTCACATGTCACATCACTTTCACTTAATCCTAACCCACCTCCTAATCTCTTCATTAGGGATGTACACATTCCTAATCCTTGATTAGGATGTGTCACATCCTCCATATTTTGCAAGTTGGCCTCTAATCTTCCTTAAACACTAATTATCTTCTAATTACTAATCAGTTAAGCCTAATCAGTACCTTGGTCAACTCTCCCCATCCCTCAAGGAGTTTTTAATTCATTTTTATTCATCCAAGGCTCCTCTCTTCCCCATGTGAATTTTTAATTCACTTTTATTCCTCCAAAGAATCTTCTTTTCCCCATGAAAATTCTAGAACTTTTGACTTGTCACTTTACATGTGCCAAAGTATTCTAGAATCTTTGACTTGTCACATCACTCACATGTGGCACATTCCCACTTTTTTGGGAACCTTGTCTTATCCAATAGATTATTTCAATCATGTGAATTTTTAATTCACTTTTATTCACCCAAGATTCTCCTCTTCCCTATGTGATCATTGAGAGGTTAAATCATCCCTTTCCCACTGTACTTGTCCTTAATCCACATCATGTACCTTCCTTCCACCTCACTTACACATCATCTCATCCTTGGCCATCTCGCATTGCACATGTCAAGATGTGAGGACTTGTGAGTCCTCAACTCACCATAGCCCTCCATCTTGGAATTGTTGGTTTAATCTCAACCATTGAATTCTTTAGAGAATTAAAATCCCTCTATAAATACCCCCTCTTTTCTCTCATTTAGGGACAATCATGCTTGTGTTACCAAAATCTTGCTACTTTTTCATTTGAAAATTTTCTTACCTTCACAATAGCATTTGAATCCACCATTATCACACCCTCATTCGTCTTACATGTCATCTTGCATCTTTGATGTCATTTTCTATCCAAGGAGCATACAAAGCACACAATATCAAGGGCCAACCAAGGAATTTGCAGCACAAAGGTATAATCACTCATTGTTTTATTTCATCTTGTTTCCTTGCTTATCATTCTTTAGGCTAATATTGAGGTGTACTTTTTGTGTTCTTCCCTTTATTTCTTTATTAGTAGATTTGCATCTTAGAATAAGGGAAAACATTTAAGGGCTCACATTTCTAGCACGCCCGGTGGGACCCACAAACAGATCCCTTTATTTCATGTTTATTGTTGTTGAGTTGTTTGCAAGTCCAAGTTGTAGAGGGGTGGATTTGCCTCGTAGAGGGGCAGACTTGCCCTCCTGTGTGTTGCAGAGGGGCGGACTTTCCCTCCAATATGTTGCAAAGGGGCGAACCTACCCCCTTAGTCCACTGTTTCATAATATTTTACTACAGAGGGGTGGACCTACCCCCTTAGTCCATTGTTTCTTAATATTTTTACTGTAGAGGGGCGGACCTACCCTATTGGTTAACTGTTTCTGACATATTTTGTTGTAGAGGGGAGGACCTGCCCTATTGGTTAATTGTTTCTGACATATTTTGTTCTAGAGGGGCAAGATTTCCCTACTCGTTAATTGTTTTTGACATATTTTGTTGTAGAGGGGCGGATCTGCCCTATTGGTTAACTGTTTTAACATATTTTACTATAGAGGGGCAGACCTGCCCTACTGGTTAACTATTTTTGACATATTTTGCTACATAAGGGCTAACTTTCCCTCTTAGTTCATTTTTTTTGACATATTTTACTGTATAGGGGTGGACCTGCCCTCTTAGTTCACTATTTTTGACATTTTTACTACAAAGGGGCGGACTTGCCCTATTGTTTCCACTATTTTGATTGCAGAGGGGTGAACCTTCCCTCTTGCTTCACTGTTTCTGACATTTTTACTATAGAGGGACAGACCTGCCCTATTATTCCCACTATTTTGATTGTATAAGGGTGGATTTTCCCTAAACAACACATTTTGGAAGGTAAAAAAATTACATTTTAGCTTCATTTTTGCCTCAGTTTTTTATTGTTTTGGAGTTCTAACCCCCTAACCTTGTTTGTTTGTGGGTGTAGTTGGATTTCTTGATAATAATTTTTTGCATATTTTTGTAATTCACAAAGAACAAAGGATAAAATAGCTAACATTTCTTTGCAGGGCCATCCATTTATTTAGATTTTAAAGCCTTTCCTTGTTGTTTTCATCTAGGCACATAGTTTAATTAGGGGGAAGTAATATTTATTGTGTGGTGTGCCTATTTTTTGTGTTACACAAAAGGGGCATTAGTTTGTTTTCACTTTCCCCTTGCACTGTGTGTGAACCTGGGGAGTAGTTGAAAACGATTAGTGCCTTTTTTTTAGAGGGACCTGCTTGGGCATTTCAACACCCCAAGGGACGATCCCAACCATGCGTACCGTTGGGGCATAAAAATGGGGGAGAGCCAAAGTTGTACCCCAATCTAGTCATGTTGTATCTAGTGGAGTGTCAAAGCTAGGGTGATACCTAGATAGACATGAAGAGGTGGTCCAAACCCTTTAGTATCTCATTGGGGTTCCCATCTCATGCTTGTGACAAGCTGGTGTTTACGATATGGGCCTCACGTACCGAGAGTATATTGAGGACTCCCTAGAAACCTTGTGCATCCTAGATTAAGACCTTCATTTGCCATACCCTTAAAACTAATCATAGCATTATGCTTGCTTAAAATATCTTTCTGTGAGAAACCAGTAAATTTTGGATAAGTCAGCCTCATTGTGTCATTTCAAGTCCTTGCCATAATCTTTCTCATCCAAACCAAGTTCCTATTTTCCGCAAAAGGGCAGATACACCCTCCTATTTCACTGCAAAGGGGTGGATTTTCCCTATTGATCCCACTATTTTCACTATAGAGGGGCAGATTTGCCTTGTTGATCCCTCTGTTTTCACTATAGAGGGTCGGATTTTCCCTTCTGCTAACTGCAAAAAGGCAGATACGCCCTCTTGAATAGTCATTTCACTTTGTTTGACCATTTTAAACCTTCGTTCAACTATTTAACTATTCCAAGCCTCTGTTTGAGAATTTCAAACCTCTATTTTAACCATGTTAAACCTTTGTTCAACTGTTTAACTATTCCAAGCCTTCGTTTGAGCATATTGGACCTTTGTTTTAACCATGTTAAGCCTCCATTCAAGCGTTTAACCATTCCAAGCCTTTGTTTAACCATTCCAAGCCTCCATTTAACCATTCCAAGCCTCCATTTAACCATTCCAAGCACATGTTTGCTTGTTTTCACATTTTGAGCAATCATCCCCCTATTTCAAACATTTTTTCATCATATTGAGTGATCATCCCCTCGTTTCAAGAACCTATTTACTTAATCCAAACATCTATTTCTCCATTTTTGACCAAAAGGAAAACTTACATACATTTTGTTTCAAGCCATCATTTCCCCGTTGCGAGTAGATTGTCATACATTCCAAATAACCTTTCATCCCCCTCAATCCTCTTTTTACTCGTTCTGAGTAATCTTTCATCCATTCCAAGCATACATATCCTCATTTCAAGAGTTGTTCATTTGTTCTAATCAATTGTTTACTCATTTCGAGTTTTCATCTCTGTGATCTAAGAATCATTCATCCATTCCAAGAAATTGTTTACTAGTTTTGATTTCTTGTTCATCCACTCCAGTCATCTATTTCCCCAATCTGATTATCTAACACCCCATTCCAATCACCCGTCTCTTCGTTCTAACAACCCGTTTACCTACTCGGAGAGTCCAAAACCAGTGGGGCAGACCTGCCCTGTAGAAGGGCAGACTTGCCCTCCAGTGGAGTGGACCTGCCCTCCAAAAGGGGAAAATCTGCCCCTCTGTGCCCTGCAGAAGGGTAAATCTGCCACTCTGTGAGGGAAAATCCACCCCGGAAGGGCAAGTTCGCCCCTCTACACCAAAAAGTTGGCAAACAAAAAATCTAGCCTCCAAATCTGATCAGTGGAATCAATTCCATCATATTCTAATTGGAACTTTGATCCCATCAACTGAATTTGAGTCCATATCTATCATCAAATCATCCATCCCAATCATCTAGACTTCAATTTCAGGGTTTTGATTTCTATGTAGAAACTTTCGGAGGGCATAACTTTTGACTCGGATGTGGATTTTGGCTAAAAATTTATGGGTGGTTGAGTTATGAGGTGGCATGTGGAATCCCAACAGGCCTTAAGTCAATTGGACCCCATTTTAGCACATTTTTGAGGCCTCAAAGTTTCATCTTGACCCTCAAAATTGCAATTCAGTGTTTTTTTCTAGTTTTTGAAAAATCATTTTCGTTAATAACTCAAAATGCATGTCTCAGATTTGGGATGTTATTTGGAAATTCATCCTATCTTATTATTTGGTATTTTTGGGAAAACAATTGGAGTCTCAAGGGTATGCTTATGAATTTTCCTAAAATGGCAAAATCTGATTGTCAACACCTTGCACCTTCTAATTAAAACCTCTAAAATTGGATTAAAATCAATCCTATCATATCCTTCGATCCAATCCCATTCTAAGCCTTTAATCCCATCATCCTAATTTGAGCTTTAATCTAATCCTAATCTGAGCTTTCATCCAACCCAAACCTGAGCTTTAACACGATCCTGCTTTGAGAAGCTATTCACTCGTTCTAGGAAACCATTCGCCCATTTTGGCAACCTATTTTCCCATTCTGGGTGTTTTTTCCTTTTCTGGGGTACCCATTTATCCAAGCCAACCATTCCTCTGTCCATTCTGAGTATCCATTTGCCCGTTCCGAGTAATCATTCCCTCTTTCCAACCAGCTGTTCACACATTTCGGCAACTGGTTTTCCTGTTCCAAGTTTTTTTCCCTTTTTTGGAGTACCTATTACCCAATCCAACCATCCGTCCATCCATTCCAAGTATCCATTTGCTCATTCTGAGCAATTGTTCCCTCTTTCTGACCAACTATTCACCCATTCCGTGAAGTTGTTCACCCATTTCAACAACCAATTTTCTCATTCTAAGTGTTGTTCCCTTGTTTGAAGGACCCATTTACTCATCTTGACCATTCATCCATCCATTCTGAGTATCCATTTGCTCGTTCTGAGCAATCATTCCCTCTTTTTGACCAACTGTTCACCCATTCTAAGAGACTGTTCACCCATTCTAAGAGACTATTCACCCATTTCTCTGACTTCAGGTATCCATTCACCCATTCCGAGTATCTATCTACCTATTTCAAGTGTCATTCCCTCATCCCATCATCTGAATCTAAGCTTTAATCCAATATCCCAACTTGAGCTTTAAGCCACCTGCATCTTCCTCCAATCCATCTTATTTACTGTTCCATCATCTAGTCCCCTCCATCTTCTCAATCCATATCCATTTTGTATCCATCATGAATCCTTATCCCCCTCTCACACGAGCAATAATAGTAGTCAAGGGAAATCCTAATTACATCGATGATGATAATGAAAATCTTGTTGATCATGAAGATTTTTATATAGATCTCCTTGACGCTATCATTACTAGCAAGATCTCTCCAACCGCCTCCCAAAATCCAACTACTCCTTCGAACTATCCCACCATGCCTTCATCTGCATCAACTAATAGTCTCTATTCTACCCTTGACAAGGGATGTCCAAAATCCTCATCATTGATATATTCATCATGTCCCCCCTCTCAACCTCTATCCTATCCAAAATCCACATCCTCTTATCCTCATCATAATCAACAATCCCATTATCTCTAATTTAATCACTCATCCTAATCCAACACTCACGCATTCCTATCACAATCCCCCATCCCAATAATCCTCTTATCTTAATCCACCATCTCAATCCCCTTATCCTAATCCATCATCCCTATCCTTCTATGCCAACTCACCGTACATGTCTTCCTACGGTGGTCCACCACCTCAATCTTCCTGGTCTAATCCAACATCCACACCTTCCTATCACAATCACCCATCCCGATACCCTTAAATTAATTCCACATATCCCCATTCTAATCCTTGATCCACATCTTTCTACTATCACTCACCATCCCAAACTAATCCAACATCTGCATCCTCCTACATCACTCCCCCTTTCACCGCATTATATCTTAATCCTCCATCTAAACATAACCCACCTAGTCCTCCAACCACTCCTAGACCTCCATCTAGTCCGATCCACTCATCTAATCATAATCCTCCATCTCCTCCTAGTTCTACATCTAATCCTCCAATCCCTAACCATAATCTTATATCTCCTCCTAGTCCTCCATCCATTCACATCCCCTCATCTAACCCTAATCCACCAATCCCTAACCCTAATCCTCCATCTCCTCCTAGTCCTCCATCCATTCCCATCCCCTCATCTAATCCTAATCCACCAATCCCTAATCCTATTCCTCCAAAAATCCCTAAAACTCTATCCATTCCCATCACCCCACCTAATCCTACACCCCTTCCAACTATCATTCAAGGACTCATGACAAAGAAGACATTCCCCACTCCACCTTTTGAATTTTTGGAACCATGCCATCCCAATCCATCATCCATGGTCACTAGTGATAGGACCCCTCTCTATCCCATGCCTATCATTGATGCTACCACCCCTAACACCACCCAAACCATCAAAACCAACACATCCTCTGAACCCACTGAGCCCCCATCTCATACTATGAGATCTGTTGATCCCATAAAATATAACCAAATCCTATCCACTCATCCTACACCTAGATCCTCCCAATCCATCACAAATCCACAAGTCCAATCCACTCTTCCCACTCCTAGTGATGACACACAAGTCCCATCCATTCCTTCCACTCCTAGTATCACCGATATCCCTTCCCTTGAAATTCATGAATTCTCCATCCCTCCATCTCCCTCACCTAAGGAGTCCCTCCAACAATCCTCCATCATCGTGCCTCCCACACATGCTCAGCCATGCCAGGGGCTTGATCCAAAGCACACAAACATAGATCCCACCATCTCATCCACCCCATCCCAAGATCATAGTCTCCCATCCACCCCATCTCATGATTCCTTTCCTCACCCAAATTTTGATCCTACCATCCTATCTACTCCATCTCAAAATGACTCTAGGTCTTCCACTACATCCCATGATCCCCTTTGCACTCAAGATCCAATCACTCCCTCTCATAAGCCCTTATCACCCACTACCATAAATCTAGATCCTGCCATACCATCTAATCCCTCTCTCGGTCCCTTATCACTCATTCCTCCTAATTAGTATGTTGATATCCCCTTGTCTCCATCGCATGATCCTCCATTTCTGCCTAGCCTTGTTATCACAACACCACTTTTATATCACCTCGATAACATTACAATCATCCATGGTGGTCTCCTTGTAGAAGAAAAAAAATTATATGCACCACCCATCCTCCTTTACCTAATAACGAAGTCACCTCATGCTTCCAAAATAATAATCATCCTACCATAAATCACATGCTATGGAACATGAACTATTAAGGAAAAGGTTTAGGCCTTCATGAGCAAGGTACTTTAGAGCCCATCCAAGTCAAAGAAAATCCAGGCACACATGGTCTTGGATATATCTCTCAAAACTCGCACTCCAAATATGTTGGTACAACCTCTATACATCCTAAATGATCCTCTTCTAAAGGCACAAGAGGTACTCCCCATCGTTCTACCAAGTTATTTTCCGCCATCCCCCCTCCTCCATCATATTACGTCAAAACAACCGTCCATCTTCCTCCCTCATCCTCTAAATCCATTTTGGGTCCTTATGACCCTCCATACCTCATTTCTCATCCTCCATCTACTATGGGTTCTTATATCCCTCCATGAAACCCCAAACATCCTCCATATACATATTCTATTTTGGGTCCTTATATCCTAAAATCACCCCTTCCATCTTATCCTATACATCCTTTCATTCAGCCACCCCCTATCCCTCATACACAACATAAAAATCCTACCTTCATAACTCCTAATCAGGATCAACAAAGGCACCCCTCCATGCATGATATCTTGCATCTTCCATCCACACTTCCTCATCAAATGCCTACTTCTATCACTCCATCCACATCCTCTCCACATCATCCATCTCCCCATACCCATCTCCTTGCTACTAAAAGTACTTTGGATGCCAAAGCAAAAATATATAAATCCAAATGTCCACATGAATCTAAAAGTCCTCATGTCCCCTCCAAAATACATGTTGACAAAAATAAAAATCGAATCCAACATCCAAATCAATCCAAATGGCCACAAAGGCCCACCAAAGCAAAAATCAACACCATGTGGATCCTAAAGAAAAAAGAGGCAATTCCTTCAAATGAAAAATCCATGACGACATCCAAATTTTCTATTCCCAAAGCTCAAAATTCACATCCTCCATCTCCTAAATCTTTTTTGGGTACTTACATTCCAAAATTCACTATCCCAACTCCTCCATTATCACCGCACTCTCCATCCATTCATACACCTATATTTTTACATCCACCATCACATGTGCCAATGTTGGTCCTTAACATAGTCCCCCATCACATAGTCCCCCCTCACACATTTACTCCATCATTCCATCCATTATCCCACATATCTACCCTATCAAATCCCTTTGATCCACCCTCTTGCATAATCCATCCCTACTAATAAGGTTGTACCAACATCCGAATAGTTTATTCAAACATGGGCTCTTATTACCTCATATGGAACTTGATGCTTGATTCCTTCATCCATCTCCTTATCAACTATCCTCTAAATCCGCACATCCATATCCATATCTTTATCCATATTCATCCACATCCTAGTCCAAAAAGTTAGAAAAAATACAAAAAAATCAAAAAAATACAAAAAAATCAAAATCGAAAAAAAGAAAAAACAAAGAAAAAAAAAAGAAAATAGTAAAGAGAAAATCATTCACCCAATGGTGAAAACATGGAAAACAAGGGCCTTGGATAAGTACCATGATGAAAACCTATCAAATAGGCGTCATGCATAAATCCCCCATCTAGTCTCCTTCCATGATTGGGGGAAACATCCACCTACACATTCCATTCCTCCATCTCCTGCATTTTCCTATCCTCAACATCCTATCCATCATATCCCATTTACCCCAGTCCCTCCATCTTCCTTATGATCTTGATAAAGATAAGGGCACATATATATACATGCTTTGGACACCTCTTAGCATATATTCCCATCCTCCATACATTGTCATATTCTTTATCCTCCCACTCTACTTTCTTGATCCATTCTTATTATCTACATCCATCTACCTTCACCATCCATCCATATGTCAACCCCCATATCCCTTCCACCCATATTTCTATCCCTCTTGCCTCGTCATGCATGACACATCTAGAGTGGGGGAGTCTCCTTATTTGCGATAGATTCCTTGGAGACATCATCCATCCATCCCTCCATGTAATCCTTTCCATCTCCCCATCCCTCCCATCCTTATCTCCTCCATCTACCAAATCCTTATCTTCCTATACTTTCATCCACTAGTCCTTTTTCATCCTTCCATCCTTACCTTCCCATCCCTCTATCTAAACATCTCACCCATATCCCTATCCATCTTCCCAAATCCTTATCCCTCTATCCACCTATCCTAACATCTTTCTATTTCTCCATCTTTATCAATCCATCCATTTATCTCTATTTTCTTCCTCTCTCATAATCCCTTGTCATTGTTATCTAGCTACAGGATACCCCCAAGCAATCCAATGCCATCCATCCTACTATCTCCTCACTTTTTTCCCTCATCCATCCATCATCTCATCCTCCCACTTCATCTTTCGATGATTTGGATAACTATCCCATCCCCGAGCTTCATGTCATCCACATCCTACACATATCCACTGTCCTATCCACACAACCTATCTTGGCTCACCATATCGACTCAATCCTTTTATCCATTTATCATGGTAATCTCATCATCCCTATCAATTTTTTTCATTGGTCATTTATCGAACTATGTTGCCCCTATTCTTTCACGTAGGCAAGGTCGATCATTTGATCCGCCCCCAGGGTTCTGTCTTTTCATCTTTTGTCATCTATCTTTGGCCTTGTGTCAAACTATGTTGCCCCTGTGCTTTCACGTAGGCAAGGTTGATCATTTGATCCACCCCCTAGGTGTTTGTTTGTTTGATAATTTTCCTCCATCCTCTGTCTTCGCCATCCTCTTTCCACTTTTACCATGGTCTTTTCCTAAACTATGAGGGCTTTGCACTTTCATGTAGGCAAGGCTGATATTACATCAACCCTCGAGCCCCTAGGTCTCTAGGGTGTGTATATTTTGTCACCTCATCATTTTGTCATCTTTTCGCCTTATGTCTCATCGTCTTGTCGTGTTGTCAAGTATGTCCTTATCCTAGCTAATGCTTTCAAAACAGAGGTCTTTAGTCTCATGAGATCAAATTAGTTTCAGATATCTAACGTCATGTCGATCAACCAATCTATTCTCCATCTTTGGTCTCAACAGGATGTACCCTTCCTAACATACCTCATCAATCCCATCCACCCTTTTGATCCTGTGGCAACAGACATTTGAAATTTTCTTTTGATCTTTTGTTTATCATTTGAGCTACCTATCATTACTTGTCAAGGCCACCATGATCTCTCATATTATGGTGTGCTTTGACTAGTTAGCATAGGGGTATTTTTTTCTCTTTTTTGTTGTCTTCTTGGTTGTCCCACATAGTACCCACCAAGACCCCTGTGGTCTTGCATTATGTTGGGACATCCTTCTTTGCTTGTGGTTATCCCAATACCTATCCCAATCAAAGTCATCACAACTTTGGGGTGTTGGGATAACCTTCTTGTTTATTGTGTTTTTGTATGCATTAGAAACTAATCTGCCTTGGTTCCACATACCATGGTATCTTGTGTCTTATGCTATAGAAAAAATCAATGCTCCAAAAATGGAAAATTGCATCTTCCATTGCATTGCATCTTTACCTCTATCATCATTCCTTTTAACCATATCACATCTCCATCCGATCCTACCCATTCAAGTTAGCACAAATCATTTAATCACATCCTGGGTCTTGTCCCCAACCTTGTTACAAGCCTTGATCTAATAATCCTCATCATCAAGATGTATCCTTCCGTATCCTTTGGTGTTGTTTTGGGATGTATCCTTCCCTCATCAACAACCCTTTCGTCGGGATGTATTCTTCACTATCCTCATGTTGTTTTGGGTGGTATCTTCCCTCATCAACAACACTTTCATCATCATCAACAGGATGTATCCTTCCCTCATCAACAATGCTCTCATCGATATGTATCCTTACCTATCCTTGTGTTGTTTTGGGATGTATCATTTCCTTATCAACAACACTCCATCAACCATCCACCCAACCTGGCTTGTAGCTTGACTGGGGCAACATTACATTTGTCTTGGAATCCATTTGTGCTCGCATTTATCTCCCATCACTTATCATCCTTTCTCACCCATCACTTTACATCATCATCCTCATATCCCCTTTCCACATATCATCCATTTTGAGATCACACTCGTGTTCTCTTGAATATGCATGTCCTATTGAGGGGTCATCCTCAATCCCTAATCTTTATCATTTTATCCTTCCTAAGTCACTCATTTGAATGACTGGGGCATCTTTTCCAATCTAACCATCTTCTTTTGGGTTCTATGTTTTAATATTCTTTGAAATTATGGTACTTTATAACACAATCTCAAAGAGGGGAAAAATGTAGACACCTAAACTTGGACACTTCATTTATCCAAATTTAACCCTTCTTCATCTAAATATCCCCTTATCCGCATTAATTAAGTAATAACACTATTATTTAATTAATACCTCTAAATTTCCTCTAATCCCTAAAGTATCTAGTTAAATAATTAAATACCTTACCCCTTTAATACCCTTTCATCAAATGAATTAAATAAATATGACATTTATTTAATTCTTCACATGTCACATCACTTTCACTTAATCCTAACCCACCTCCTAATCTCTTCATTAGGAATGTACACATGCCTAATCCTTGATTAGGATGTGTCACATCCTCAAAATTTTGCAAGTTGGCCTCTAATATTCCTTAAACACTAATTATCTTCTAATTACTGATCAGTTAAGTCTAATCAGTACCTTGGTCAACTCTCCCCATCCCTCAAGGAATTTTTAATTCCTTTTTATTCATCCAAGGCTCCTCTCTTCCCCATGTGAATTTTTAATTCACTTTTATTCCTCCAAGGAATCTTCTCTTCCCCATGAACATTCTAGAACCTTTGACTTGTCACTTCACATGTGCCAAAGTCTTCTAGAATCTTTGAATTGTCACATCATTCATGTGGCAAATTCCCACATTTTTGGGAACCTTGTCTTATCCACTAGATTTTTCCAATCATGTGAATTTTTAATTCACTTTTATTCACCCAAGATTCTCCTCTTCCCTATGTGATCATTGAGAGGTCAAATCATCCCTTTCCCAAGGTAATTTTCCTTCATCCACATCATGTACCTTCTTTCCACTTCACTTACATATCATCTCATCCTTGGCCATCTCACATTCCACATGTCAATATGTGAGGGCTTGTGAGTCCTCAACTCACCATAGCCCTCCATCTTGACCTTGTTGGTTTAATATCAACCATTGAATTCTCTAGAGAATTCAAATCCCTCTATAAATACCCCCTCTTTTCTCTCATTTAGGGACAATCATGCTTGTGTTACCAAAATCTTGCTACTTTTCCATTTGAACATTTTCTTGCCTTCACCATAGCATTTGAATCCACCATTATCATGCCCTCATTCATCTTACATCTCATCTTGGATCTTTGATCTCATTTGTCATCCAAGGAGAATAC
Organism: Sequoiadendron giganteum; assembly: GCA_007115665.2. Lineage (NCBI taxonomy): Eukaryota > Viridiplantae > Streptophyta > Pinopsida > Cupressales > Cupressaceae > Sequoiadendron > Sequoiadendron giganteum. The sequence goes on from CM021101.1 coordinate 83,533,647, forward strand.
AAAGCACACAATATCAAGGGCCAACCAAGGAATTTGCAGCACAAAGGTATAATCACTCATTGTTTTATTTCATATTGGTTCATTGCTTATCATTCCTTAGGCTAATCTTGAGGTGTACTCTTTGTGTTCTTCCCTTTATTGATTTATTAGTAGATTTTCATATTAGAATAAGGGAAAACATTTAAGGGATCACACCTTCATATAAATATTAGAAATGTATGGATTATAAACAATATGAAAAATAAAGTAAAGTGGTCATTCTTTGGAATAAAATGCAAAATTATAAATCAAGAGATTAAAGTATATGAATAAGATACCTCTCTATGAATTACATTGAATGTGTCCTAAATTTTGAATAAAAAATTTATAACTTTAGTTTTGAATCACTTATTGACGCAATATTATTGTCCTCCAAAATGACCTACATTTGTGTAGAATTGTTATGAAACATAATCGTTAATCTAGTATTGACTCAACAATGGTTCAAATTTAACATGAATATTGGAAAATGAAAGAATTGTAAGACTTTTAAAAATTTTGATAAAGGGGCAGTGTGGGAACATCAAGGCAGGTAGATAAAAACTAGGGAAGGACTATTTTTTTTGCCCAAGTCACCTAATTGTTCTAGGGTCCTCTTTCTTGGGTAGTCTCTTAAGAGCCCTAAAAGACAAAAATTGTCAAAGTTTGACAAAGTCATTTTGAGAAATCGTGGCACATAGGTATGTTTTTATAGACTTATAGTTGGATATTGAATCCCTTCAAACCAACCTCTCTCAATTTGGGTCAAATCAACACTATTTGTGTGTTCCACTATCAAATGCATTCTTGCAAAAATTGTTAGTGGAAAATAGTGCAAATAATGGAAAGAAGCATTTTTTGTTTTGTGCATAATGGAGAAAAACCAATTGCACTTACACATCAAGGTAGGAATTCCAACACTAAAAAAGGCCTCCTTCTATCACATGTATGATATTATATATTGATCTACATGATCAATATGTTATCAGCTAATTTAGATTAAGATCATGGGTTTCTTAGGGATGATGGGATAGTTTGAAATATTTGACTGCATGGATTAGGATTGATTGCATTGGAAAGGATTAGATGGGGATGATTAGATTGAAAATATATATGGATTGGATAAGATATGAATGGATTGAGGATAGGATGATTGGGATAGAGGAATTTATGGATTCCAATGATGAGGGAGAACCAAGTATTAGTAAAATGATGGAAAGATAAATGGAACATTTGGATAGGAGATGGATTTGGATGATGGGAGATAAGAGGAAGGGATCTCGAAAGACTATTTGTAAAGGACTAAGATGCTCCTCACTAGATGAGGGTTTGATATTTGTAACATAAGGGCCCAAGATAGATTTAGAGGATGTCGAATATGGATATTTAGATTTAGGTGGAAGGATGAGGGTTTGGGATTTGGAACATAAGGGCCCAAGATAGATTTGGAGGATGGGGAATATAGGCATTTGGATTTAGGTTGAGGGAGTTTAGATTTAGATGGGTGGAAGGAGTGACAATGTCTTGTGCTTGGTAATGATAATGAACTAAATATACTTAGAATAAGAAATCTATATTATTCTACATAACATAAATCATAATGAAATGGTAATGAAAACTAGAAAATATGTGTAGAATAAAAAATCTATATTATTTTAAACAACTTAAATGATAATGAAATAATAATATTATACATGTTGCATACGACAAACGATCTGCTACTCAAGTGTTCCTGAAGACTCAATAACTTAATTTTTTTGCTATAACATGTTGTGAGTACATGAGAATGGTTTTGTGTTTCTCATAGTATTCAAATGTAGGTATTCCATTCTTTCTAATCATATAAGTTTGCAACCAAGTTCTAGTAACAAAAACTAAACCTATAGGATACATGAACCCATCATCATTTGTCATCATTTGTGTTAGATTCTTCTTTCCCTATACACATCATTCCAACCAATATTTTGATCCCTCCTCATTCCCATATGGTGCAACAATTTCATATAGGCATGTCTTGACTGTACAAGATCCAAAAGATGGTCGTAGTCAAGTGAACTTTCCATTTCATCTTCTAAAGAGGATTGTGCTACAAATAAATGGGTTAGGTACTATGGAATCCATGTATCTACCCACTCACTTGACTTGCATTGATCCTAATCACACTAAATACAATTCTAACAAAAATAATCCAAATATTGTGTCCATATGGTCCATGCACATGAATTTGAGCTTCGAAATGAATGCATCTTTGAAGATTCTCTAATTTTTTGATATTCCAATTTGTCTCCCACTATGCCCTCCTCAACCAACCAAAATAACCTACACACTTGTGAATCAAGTGTCCCTCCTTTTGATAATGCATTACTAAACCAATCAATAATAGAATGTGCATCACTGAATTTTGCCTTGCCTCAGATCTTTTATTATTCCTTAAATAGAGATCTCTTCACACATGCACCTATGCCATCATGCTCATATTTTCCATGCCTAACTTCAAAAAAACTCCAAATATGTGGTACACCCCTCTCTACATGCATCTTGGTCAGCCAATAAAACATTTGAGCATTCTTAAATTTCCCCATGTAGTTATCTAACCAAACAAGATGTTGACCCATAACAATACCTTTTTCCTTTAAGAACTCAATTTTCTTTTCAAAATAATGTTGCACAATACCAACTCACGTCTAGAACCTTCACCTCCACTCTTCAAAATTGTATTTGACTGTCTCAAACCTTTTTTTCTCAACAATATTGTTAGCAAAATCATGTTCTTTTCCCTCATGAAAACATGTTACAAACTTTGATAAACTACTACATTGCAAACACATTTCATTTAAACATTTGTTTCTATAAAAAAGCACACCATCACCTCTAACACATAAAAATAAGTCTAACAAGTCCTTAGATGACTTGGGGAGTTGCATTACATGACACTCCTACAATATTTCATTAGTATGCATAGTAGAACGAATATATAGCATAATAATTCATGATACATTGAAAACTCAATGTGGTATTTAAAACATGGATTACAAATACTAATAGGTACAAAATCAAATGGCATACATGACTCAAAAGCCCTTTGTGAGATGTTTCAAATTTGGATGTGCTTCACAAAATGTTTGTACAACATTGTTTGGCTACATTCCAAGAATTGTTTAGGATGTCATGTAAAATCTCAATTTCCAATTCTTAACTTTAAAATATCCTTTACATTTGGTGATACTCTCGATCGAGTGAAAAAATGTTTAATTTCGTTCTTTACATTATCAGTTAGCTTCTTATCAACACGTGGAAGCCTCCCAGCAAAATACCATGTATCATTTTGAAGAGGAATTTTGAGTCTTCCTCTTCTTGGGAGTTCTCTAGATAGTATTTTATGATTTAGATTTAAATCAATACCATTTTGTCTCATTAAACGAGAATTTCTGAAATGATAGCTTACTAGTGATGTTTTGATCATTCTACGAGCAACTCTTTTATCTTTTTCCTTACTAGTATTTCCAATAGAAGTTAAGAGAATTAAAAGGATTTTTTACAATACTATTTTTTCTTGACTTTTTGGTGACACAAATCTTCAATTTCTTTAATAATGGTCTCATTTTGTAAGACTTTATCAATTGCACAAAAATTTGACATTGTTTGGTTAATGCCTTATTAGAAAAGTATTCATTGAACATAGTGGTAGCCCATAACTGAACCGTTCATGATGACCTTTTTCCATCAAGATTATCTATTATGTTCTCATCTATTTGAAGTATTCATTTAGTGGTTCTTGAATTTTGGGCATTTTCATTGGATTAATTACAAATAAATGGATTTAGGATTTCATTTTTTCTTTATTAATATCATCTATTCTTGCTAAATCAGGAGATACATTGACATTCATTGTTTCATTTTCACCTATTTCATGTTCAACATTAATATTTTCAATTGAGTGTTCAAGATTTTGAATTTCCTTTTCATGCTCAACATTTACAATTTCATGTTCAACATTTTGTACATCATTTTCATGTTGTAAATTTCAATTTCAATTTATTATTCAATATTTTCAAATTCAATATCATGGTCACTTTGAATTTCACTTAAAAGTAAAGAGGATCATTCTCCTTGAAGAGAATTTGGTATACCTTTTCTTTCCAACCTCTTCCTTTCTCTATCTTTCACTCTACTTGCCTCAATTATCTCTACTTGAAAATTCTTGTTCCTTTTCACTTTACAACGACTATTGCTTCCCATGATCCAAACCCAAAGATGTACCAAATGAATGAAAGAATAAACTTTTTGTGAAAAGGAGTGCTCCAAAAATGATTTCTTGTCTATAATGAGGAGAAATCATGATATCCCCAATAGAGAAAATAATATGGGGGCTCTTGGAATGGACAAAAATTATCCTTTATCCATTTTTTCCACTCTCACATAACAGATATCTATTTTTTCTTAAAATGGATACCTATATTTTTCTCAAAATGGATATCCGTTTTCTTTACAAAAGTTCTAAAAAAGTATGGTAGGTGTCACAAAATAGGTGTGTATTATTCCTAGCGTGTTATATTAATATAAAAAATATAATATAATATTTATAATATTATATTATATTATATTATATTATATCATATTATATTATTTATATTATATTATACTATTTATATTATATTATTTATATTATATTATATATTATATATTATATATAATATATTTAATACTATATTATTATAATGCAAAGGGAAAATATATATTTGTCAAGAACAAATATCTACTACCTAATAACCAATACTCATTTTAAAATAAAACGGATATCCATTTTAAAATAAAAGGTATATCTATTTTAAAATAAAACAGATATTTGTTTTAAAATAAAATGGATATCTGCTATATAAAAATTAGAAATTCTATCGAATATCTGTTTTAAAATAAAATGGATATCTGTTATATCAAAATAAAAAATTCTATAATATATTGAATTTTATCTCTCTCAAGTCTCTCTCTTAGGTATCTCTCTCCCTCTCAAGTCAGTCTCTCTCTCTCTTTGGTTTCTCCCTCCCTCCCTACCTAGATAACTCTCTCTCCTTCCCTCTCACTCATGTATCTCCCTCTTAATTCTCTCTCTCTCTCTCTATCCCTCTCACTGTCGCTCTCTCTCTTTGGTTTCTCTCTCCCTCCCTATCTAGATATCTCTCTCTCCCTCCATATCACTCATGTCTCTCCATCTCTAGTCTCTCTCCCTATATCCCTCCTACCCCCTCTCTCTCATATCTCTCCCTCCATTTATCCCTCCTACCCTCTCTCTCTTAGGTATCACTCCCACCCCCTCTCTCTCATGTATCTCCCTCCATTTATCCCTCCTACCCTCTCTCTCTGAGGTATCTTTCTCCTTATTTCCCTCCCACCCTTTGTCTCTTTGGTTTCTCCCTGCCTCCCTCTCTCTCAAGTGTCTCTCACTCAAGTCTCTCTCTCTCTTAGGTATCTCCCTCCATCTATCCCTCCCACCCTACATAGAAAACTCTCTCTCTCACTCCAACCCCCTCTCAGGTCTCTCTTGGGTCTCTCTCTCTCAATTATCTCTCTCTCACTCCAACCCCTTATCACCTATCTCTATTGGATCTCTCTCTCATTTCCCTCCCTCTATCCCTCCCATCCCCCTCTATCATGTATCTCCCTCCATCTACTCCTCCTACCCTCTCACTCTTAGGTATATCTCTCCATCTATCACTCCAACCATCTCTCTCTTTAGTTTCTCCCTCCCTACCTACCTAGATAACTCTATATCTATCTCCCTCCCTCCCTCTCATGTCTCTCCCTCTCAATTCTCTCTCTCTGTAAGGTTTCTCTCTCTCCCTCCATTCCTTCCACCCCCCTCTCATGTATCTCCCTCCATTTATCCCTCCTACTCTCTCTCGTAGGTATCTTTCTCCCTCTATCCCTCCCTACCTACCTAGATAACTTTATATATCTCTCTCATTCCCTCTCTCTCAAGTCTATCCCTCTCAATTATCTCATATATGTCTCTCTCTTACTCTCTCTCTCTCTCTTAGGTATCTCCCTCCATCTATCCCTCACACCCTACCTAGACAACTCTCTCACTCCAACCCCCTCTCAAGTCTCTCTCTCACTCTAACCCCCTCTTAGGTCTCTCTTGCGTCTCTCTTTCATCTTGCTCCCACCCCCCTCTCTCTCTCATGTCTCTCCCTCCATATATTCCTCCTACTCTCTCTCTCTTAGGTATGTTTCTACCTCTATCCCTTCTATCATCTCTCTTTCTTTGGTTTCTACCTCCCTCCCTACCTGGTTAGATCTATCTCTGTCCCTCCCTCTTTGTCATGTCTCTCCCTCTCAAGTCTCTCTCTCTCTCTCTCCTTCCCTCCCTCCATCCCTCCCACCCCTCTCTCATGTCTCTCCCTCAATTTATCCCTCCTACTCTCTATCTATTAGGTATCTTTCTCCCTCTATACCTCCCACCATCTCTCTCTTTAGTTTCTCCCTCCCTCCCTCCTTACCGAGATAAATCTCTCTCTCTTTGTCACTCACTACCTAGATAACTCTCTCTCTTGCTCCAACCCCTTCTCAGGTCTTTCTTGGGTCTCTCCCTCTCTCTCAAATCTCTCTCTCACTCCATCCCCCTCTTAGGTCTCTCTTTGGTATCTCTCTCATCTCCCTCCCTCTATCCCTCCCACCCATTCTCTCTCATGTCTCTCCCTTTATATATCCCTCCTACCCTCTATCCCTCCCTCCCTACCTAGATAACTCTCTATCTCTCTCCCTCTTTGATCACCCTCCCTTTGTACCTCCCACCCCCCTCTCATGTCACTTCCTCCATTTATCCCTCCTCTCTCTATATATTAGGTATCTTTCTCCCTCTATTCCTCCCATTGTCTCTCTCTCTTTAGTTTCTCCCTCCCTACCTAGATAATTCTCTCTCTATTTATCTCCTTCCATATCTCTTAGATATCTCTCTCTTTCTCACCCTACCTAGACAACTCTCTCTCTTGCTCCAACCGCCTCTCATGTTTCTCTCAGGTCTCTCCCTCTCTCTCTCTATCACCCCAACCCCCTCTTAGGCCTCTCTTTGGTCTCTCTCTCTAGTCTCCCTCCCTCTATCCCTTCCACCCCCTCATTCATCTCTCTCCATCCATCTATCCCTCCTACCCCTCTCTCTTAGGTATCTCACTCCCTTTACCTCTCTCTATTTCTCTCATTTCTCCATCCCTCCCTACCTAAATAACTCTCTTTGTCTCTCTCCCACTCCCTCTCTCTCCCTCCCTCCCTCTCTCTCTCTCTCTCTCTCTCTCTCTCTCTCTCTCTCTCTCTCTCTCTCTCTCTCTTTCTCTCTCATGTCTTTCCTTCCCTCTATCCCTCCCACCCTACCTAGAAAAATATCTCTCCCTCCCATACCCCCTCTCTCTCAAATTCATATAATTATATATTATTATATAATAAATGTATCATATATTATATGTTATATAGACTATATATTATATAATTGTGGCAATGGAAAAATTATCCTTGTTCATTAATTTGAAATTAATCTACATTTAATTAACCTAATTATGTCTTGGGTTAGTGTTGTAATGTTGTTGCAAAGACGGTTGTCATTGCACCAAAAGATCCACCTATTAATGCTCGATGCAACCATTGGATTTATACAAGATCCAAGATCCACAAGAGGCGGTTAAACCATGTCACAAATCCCAAGCACTACGTTGGCCCACATCGAGGATACCAAGGGTGAAACCTTGCACCAATCGCCTCCAGCACAAGTGAGGGGTTTGAACCTAGGACCTCAGCTCTAATACCAATTTTTGTAAAGATGGTTGGTGTTGCACCAAAAGATCGACCTATTAATGCCTAATAAAACCGTTGGATTTATACAAGATCAAAGATCCACAAGAGGTGGTTAAACCATGTCACGAAGCTTGAGCGTTATGCTAGACCATGTCAAGAAGACCAAGGGTGACACCTTGCAACAAATGTGTTGTACACATTCACATTAATCTAGGGCCCTTTTAATAAAATTTCTTTAATTTTTACCTTATTTATGGTGTTGTAAAGTGTTATAATACACTTTCACACTTATTTAGGGTCCTTATAATTAATTATGGTTAATTAATCTTAATTAGGCCCTTTAATTCAAATTTAAGCCTTCTTAAAGACACCTTCCAAAGGATCTATCCCGACACCCAATAATGATATGGCATAACATTAAATTTGGAAAATCAAGGTCCTAGAAAATGGTGCTAGGACCCATTCACCTTTAGTGGCATGACCCCCCTTTCTATGCATTTTTGAGGTGGGTTTTTGATATACTTTCAACCCCCGAAGCAAGGCCCTAGGATATTTTGCTAGGACCCATTCGCCTTTAGTGGAGAATGGCTCCTCCTCACATAGGACACCCCTTTTTCAGTTTATTTTTTTCTAGATTCTAATGATTTTCAATCATAGATCTGAGGTCAACTTGAATTATTTGAATTTTGTGGTTAATATCTAGATTTAATATAAATATGGGGTTGATTCACATAGTTTCATCCTAAGCAACCCAGAAAAATTATGTGAACTCATGAGATCAAGATAAAGAGCATTATAGATAATTTCAAAGGAATTCAAAGGCAGATTAGTGAAGTTTATTGCAAAAATTCAAGGTAATTTCATCATGTAAAATGCATATTGCATTCAAGAATGTTGTTGAGCTAATATTATTGATGTAGCATTGAAGATGTATTGGCAAGCATTGTTTCACATCTAATTTGAGATCAAGATCTACATTCTACATGGCTACTTCATGTTAGTTTGTATATTTACATTCCAAGACATCATCCAAGGTATCACCATTTCAAGTTTCATGTTTCATGTCCATATTTCATTATTTCATCATTTGGTTTAATTACCTAAAAGGGGTTTGACCGAGGTAAACCCCTATCCTCTAACAATCAAGTGTTTCTTCTCTTGAATGTGTGATTATAGGTTTTTAGGTTGGAGAGAAAGATTTGGAGAAAAGATGTCAAAGTTGAAAAGTTGCAAAGTTGCCACCTACATTGCAAGATTATAAAAATATCTCTAGAAAATTTGTTTGAATTTTGGGAGCTAGAAACATGGGAATTGAGAGTGCATAAATTGAAGTACAAAACCTAGAAAACAATTTTTTGAAAGCCTAAAAGAACCCATTTTCCACTAAAAGAGAATGAGTCCTCAATAAGGCTTGAAGAAGTGAAAACTTGTGATCTGGGAGTACAAACTAAGAGTAATAAAACCCAAAAGATATATTGCCTTCTTGTACCAAGGTACACATCATTTTAGCCTCTCAAAACTTCCCTTTTTATTTCTATAATAGTTAGGGTTAGTTTATGATTTTTATTTTAATGTTTTGGCCCTCATAATTAAATGAAACACATACTTAATGAAAATTAGGTTCATCATTGATACCCTATCGATGGTGAACCTCATTTTCTATATTTCATTTTTATGAACTTGACCCCTTTGAACATCCTAATTTCTGATTAGGAGTACATTAAACCCTAGATCTTAGTTTTGTAATAGTTTTCATTAGGTTTGCACTAGTTACATATTTAGGGTTCTTTAAAATTTCATTAGTTTGTGTTATATATAGGGGTTTAAATTTGCATTCTTGCATTGTTTAAATCTGAAAAATTCAAAAATTTGCATGCATATTACATTGATTTTGCATAGTGTTTCATATTAGTATACTTTTCATCATTCATTGAGTCAAAATTGAATTTCAAAAGGTTTCATTAAGGTCATCATTTACTCTTCATTTCACTTGCATTAGGTCATCAAATTATGGAAATTTCTATCACAAGAATTACAATTTGAAACTGAGCACATAAAACAACTTAAAAATTGTAGTTTTCACCTTTTTCAAAACCTGATTGTAACCCATTCACCCCTACTAGTGAATGAGTCCCTAATATGGCTTGATCTGAACTTTCTAGCATCTAAAAATAATTGAAAATTACTCAAAAATCAACAAAAACATTTCAAAAATCCTTATCCATGACCCATTCGCCCTTACTGGTGAATGAGTCCCTGATAGGTCCTAATTTGCATTTTCTGGGATTTGAAATCTCAGTTTTAGGTTTTTGTTTATTGTTGTTACATTTATTTTTTAGTTTTCTAGTTTTTTGTTTCATTCAATTCGTTTAATCTAGCTTAATTTTCTTCATTTAGTGTATTTTTAGAATTCAAAATGGCATTTGTAAGTCATTTTCAATATATTGCATAGTGTAATCAGAAAATTACCTTGTTTTAAGTTTGAAAATCTGAAAATGTGTACATTTATAAAAATTTACATTGTTGCATACCTAAATTTTTGATTCATGAAGCCTTGCATGATTTTGATAAGAGTACTTTTCATGTTTTCATATACATCGTTTATATTCTTGAACCATGGAATAAGATGGATAAAAGTAATTTTCATTCTTGAGCAAACAATGTTTTCCTAAGCATGCTAAGAAAAATTTCATCCCTCCTACTTATGAGAATGCTTTAGTGAAAGAGGATGAAAGCATAGATAATCATGATAGCCATAATTTTTCTTCTCTTGATACCTCTCCTATTAGTGACGAAGTTATCTTGGTGAAAGAAGATACAATTGTTGAGGATCATGATAGTATTGATTGTCCCTCTCCTTATCCCACTTGGGAATATATCATGAAACAAGAAGATGAGATCATTGAAACATTCCTTAACATTACTTTACCTAGTATACATTCACCTCCCAACACCCCCTACTTGTGAGAATGAAATCATGAATAATCATGAAAATCGCATTTGTGAGGAGGGTATGTTGGTGTTAAGAGATCCAATGATTGAGAACTATGACATTCGTACCTCTCCTACTTGGAAAGACATTATAATACATGGGGATGTAGTCGTAGATAACCATGAAATTTTTTTAAAAAAATCTCCTAATATCCCTCCTAGATATGAAGAAGATAGTTTAGTCATAGAAGATACACTTATTGAGAGTCATGAGAATCTTGTTCCTACCTTTCCTAATGCCCCTAACATTTAATATCTTTTAGAACAAAAATCTCCAATCATTAGTAAGCATGAAAATCATAGTTGTTCTTCCCTTTATGCCTCCCTTATTTGTGATGAAGCTACTTTACAAAATCTTGCCATGGAATGTGATGAACCTCTTGTTTCTTACTTTCCTAAAGCTCTCCTACTAGGGTAGATATTATGGTACAAGAGAATGAGACCTTAGAGAAAAAGGATGAAATCACAAACAATAATAACAATCAAATTTTTCCTTCTCCTAATATCTCTCTTATTTTCAAAGAAGATATGTTTGATGTCAAAAAATCTAAGAAATGAGAGTCATGAGAATCTTATTTGCCTCTCTTCTCCTAGGGAAAACATCATTGATAAGAAAGACAACCCAACCATTGATAACTCCCTTATTTGAAATGAAGTCATTTTAGAAGAACCAACCTTTGATTGTCATCAACATTTAGTTTGTAGTTCTCCTAAAAAATCTCCTCAGGTATGATAGTGTACCTTGTACCACACTAAGAAACAACTGAAAGGTATTAAAATAGGCTATACAAATTTTCTAAGGGAATCCTCTATATTCCATAAGGGCACATGAGGCCTAATCTATAAATTTAAAAGTGAAAAAGAGTCAAATAGCCAAGAGAAGAGGGCAACCCACTCTTCTCCTTCACTTCCCCAAGGTATAAAGTTATTGGGGGCTTAACTTGAGTGACAAATTTAAAAATTCAAAAAGGTGTGTCCTTTTATTCACCCCTCGCTATTTATACTCTATCGAAACACTAGATTTGAGGTAATTCTCTAGGGTGATGAAATCCCTAGATAAACCCTTTAAAAACAAAAGAAAAAATGGTGTTTATGATTCTCAAGATCACACAAGCATGTGAGAGAAGATCATACACACACACTCTTTCAATATTAAAAGATAATTGTTCTTTAATTAACCAAATCAAAATGTGTGTGGTTCACTTTAATCCATCATAGATATTTTTTGAAAAGATGCACAAAACAAGAAAGGCACACAAAAAATAAAATGGCTTATAAAATTGTCTTCTTAATGTCGTCCTACAAGACCAATTTTGTTAGAAGTTTTAAATGTTTTTCTCTCTTTGGCTTGTGAAAAAGGATTATTTAGGTTTTTTTCTCTTTCGCATTGAAAAAGTGTTGCATTCAATGATTAGTTTAAAATATATATAAAAATAATTCAAATGAAAAAACTAAGCACACCATTAAAATCCTTGCAAGAAAATTATAAATTTAAAAAATCATCAAAAAGCTAGTTTGTGTGTATGCTTGTTTGAAGTTTGAAACTAAAATTCTCACTTTGATTGATTATATCTAATTTTTGGTTCTTTTATTTTAAGAAATAACCTAATTCACAATTTATACATTAGAATTAGTTTTCTAATGCCTACAAAAAGTTGAAAATATGATTAATGGTTAGAAAGTTATGGTTGTTTTTACTAGAGGTTGGTATTTTTTAAAATTTCCAAGAGGAAGAGAGAAATTTGTCCAAGTGAATAAATATTTGTCAATTATTTTTTTAACCAAAAATTGAAATAAAAATAATTATCAATAGAATTTTAAGATGTGCAGCAATAATTTTATAGTCCAAAAGTACAAATCTAGATAAGAAAATTCTAGATTCAACTATGTCTATTTTTTTTATACAAATAAATAGACATAGTGGAATCCAAAAATTTCTTATCTAAATCTCATGGACTGTGGAAAAATCATTCCTAGTAGTACAAATATATACAAATATGTAGATTAACAAAGACAATGTCTGGAAATGTTTTTTAAAAGTTTAAAATTTTATCCCTGCACAAAAATATAGACTATTATGTTTGAAAAATCACTTTGTCAACCCTTCCAAACACACATATGATGTGTGTTTCTCCTCGGATATCTCCTAAAATGTTTATTTTCAAAACCTCTTGAAAGTATTTGTAACTTGCAATACAAAAAAATAGAAACTCACAGACAACAAGGTTAGTGTTCACGTCGAGTTCACCAAAATGTAAGCATTGAAATTAATAAACTAGAAATAAAATAAACTTGAAAGAATAAATGAAACCAAATTAAACTCCTAATTTACCCATCTCATTACAAACCTCAAAACAAATTATTTTTCTTTTCCATTGGATGTGGATGCTAAATCTCGACAAAATAACACTATGATTGATTTTTGAAAGATGCGAGATGTCCAAATGATGAAAAAAAGACTATATTTATAGACTTTCTAAGGAAAAAACAAAATGAAGATGAGGATAAGAATAAAGACTTCAGTTAATTGTACTTACTATGGAGTCAACTCAATTGATAAATATTAAATTTTCATTTTGAATCATGAAGATACAATAATGAATTATTTGATTTAATTAATGAATAATTATGCACATAAAGTTGTCATTTGAATATTGAGTTGATTAGTGGATGAAGAAGAAGATTCTAAAATCAAACAGAGTTAATTGATGAGAGAAGATTGATAGTCTAAAATGAGATAGAGTTAACTAATCAAAGAATAAATAGTTGATTGAAGAGATGAAAATAGAATTTACTCGAGTATGGATAATTAGTTCTCATTTAATTAATTGGATATAGAGATTATTAATAAATGGTAAATTGACAATGATTTGATAAATGGATTAAATAAATATTATTAATTAATAAATTATTTGTGATGTGATAAATGATCATAAATAGAAATTATTAAATGATTATTAACTAATTAGGTGATAAATGATAAATAGATGCAATTAGAAATGGCATGATGATGATTAGGGTTTGGTGGAATAATTTAGATGTCTACAATATACATTAAAGTTCCTTTGTTTCTAGTATTTTTTCTAAAGGGTTTTTTAAGGTATATATTGTGTCAAATGTTTTAATATGTTGCATATTATTTCATGTGTGATTTATTATTTTGAAATTGTTAGATCTCAGCTATTTTATATCAGTCTTGTTGCAAGAATGGAAAAAGGAATGAAAGTGTTGTCATTGATGTCACCTAGTCAACCGGTTATCTACTAGTTGTTGTTGGTTTTATATGTTGAGGATATTGAGAAATTATATTAAAGAAGATTACAAGTATTCAGTTGTTGTGCAGGATGATGATCTGATACTTGTCCCTATGTTTGTGTGGTTCAGATATGTCAGTCATGTTTGTTGAAGGTTGTTATATCCAGATTCTTGGCTATTAGTTCTTTGTGAAGTTCGAGTTGTGTTCACTAATTGTGAACTATGTTTTTTTGTGTTCTGGCTGAGGTTTGGGAGAAATTTTGTTGGTCCATATTTCACTTTGATGAATTATTTTGACTTGTGGTTCTAGAGATAAGATGTTCTGATTGCATTGAAGATATTTTTGGTTTCAATAAGTTTCAAGCTTAACTGTTCTATGGGTTTTATATTGGTTTGGCCAACCATGTGTTAAGCACTATCTTCAAAGCTGATGAAGTGTGTTGGATCTATTATGAGTCATTGTGAAGCATGTGTTTGAGTCACCCTCATTTTAATTCTACCCTAGGCTGTTTTGGCACCGACCCAATTTGAATTTTAAGTTGGATGGTCAGCTTTTTATCTTTTCAAGGTTGGAGATAGTATAAATACAAGATGAGCTAGCAATGAAAAATGTACAAAAGAAAAGAAGGAAGATAAGTGAAAGAGACGACACGACTTTGATGTTATTTAGAATTTTTTTGTGAGTTATGTGTGTGGTAGATTAGTGTAAAGCTTAATGTTGAGTTTTCCAATGCAATGAGCAGAAGGCAAACTCTATCATTCATGCAAGTTGATCAATGATTAGCATGGAATCCTTTGTTGCATTGGGATTGTTTCCTCTTTGTAACAAGTCTTCTTTGTCTTCTTTGTATCTTTGTGGCAGTAAGCCCTTCGGGTTGTAGCCCTATTGGATAGTGAATCCTTATTGTAGACAGTTATCCTTATCTCAATCAATGAACCTCATCTCAGGTAGTGAGCCTTTTGTAATCGGTTTTGATATTCTCTATAGTGTGAGTTAATCCTCACCATGGTTTTTCCCTTATTGTATTTTCCACATAAATTTGGTGTTATTTTGTTTGTGCATTGGATTTGAGTTTCTACATTGGCATTTGATGATTAATCATTTAAGCAGTTTATGTATTAGTTCTAGTAATTGAATTGAAGGTTATAATCCATGACAATTGATTCACCCCCCCTCTTATTTTTCCTATTCAACAAGTCTCCTCTAGAGATCAAATGTGAAGTAATTTTAGTTTAATATATCTTCCTTTTAGGGTCACTTTGATGAGACCATGGGTAGGGTCAAAGAGGCCATTTTGCATTACTATGGTGGTAACCCAAACAATGAAATCATTTTCCACATTATTGATTATAGATGCATGAACCAACCTACTAGATCGTATGTCTTTGTGTAATCCCTAAACCCAATATTTTGTTTCTCTAATGCATTTAAGGTTGATGAGGATTCCATAGCATGTATTACTTCATTTGTATAGAGAGGGTGGTAATAGATGTAGATGTTAGAAATAAAATTATTGATGTTTTAGAGATCTACAAGGGTGTGGAATGGATTCTTTTGTATTCATCTCAAGCTATTTGAAGGAGGGAAACTAGCAGCCAAGTAAAATAATTAGTCATTTAATTTTTAGCTTACTACTAGAAAGTAGAAACTTGAAAGTTTTGAGTTATATTTTTTAATTAATTTTTTATTATTTAAAATGTCTTATTTGTAGACTTATGGTGGGATTTTTATGGTGCTAGCATACAAAATGTTTAGAGACTAGTTGTAAATATTTTTTCCTATCCCTCTAGCACTTCTAAGTGTGGACACAATTAGAGCCTATTTGAGAACATGCACACCAAGAAGAGAAATATGTTGACTCGTAAATGCCTCAATAACCTCATATTTCCTAGCATAGTCTTAACCTTTGAACCAAAAATGTGGAGGTTCATTATTATGATTCCACAGAATTGGATGACATTAATCAATTTTTGATTGGACTATCAAAGATGAATAAATACATAATGATATTATGTTTGATGTTGAATATCTCATTGAATTGGAGAGAGTTTCAACAACAATAGAGGTTGACACATTAGAGAAAGATAATATATTTGAGGAAACAATTATTCCTCAAGTTGATATTGACTTACCTTCTACTTTGAACCAAAAATATGGAGGGTCATTATCATGATGTCATAGACTTGGATGCCATCAATCCATTTGTTGATTGGACCAAAAAGTTGAAGAAATGTATAATGATATTATGTTCAATGATGAATGTCTCATTGAATTGGAGAGAGTGGCTACACCAATAGAGGTTGATACTGTAGACACTCAAATTTATCCTCGCATCACATTACTCGTCTATTGATTAAAATGATCAATTCATTCAATACTTTCTTCTATTCATGCATTTCATCAAATCATTAAATCATTGCATTATCATTGGCATACGTCACATTATCATTTTGCACTATCATTCATTATCATAATCATTCACTAGCATTTCATAATAAAACTATATTATCATTTAAATCAAATCATTTGCATAAATCATTCACTTCATATTGCATTTATATAAATCATTAAATCATTTCACCACATGATCATTCATAATGCATAATAAATAATAATTGTTCATAAAACATTTCATAACCATTCATAAATTAAATAATTTCATTTTGACAATTTATCATTCTTACATAAATCATTCTCATAAAAACATTAAAATAATTCATGATAAAACATTAATAAACCATTTTCATCCATATTAAAAATATATGCATTTAATTATTTTATTCAATCCTTCACTATTCATTTAATCTATCTTATTTATCATTTCCACACATATGCATTTCATTTCACTACACCATGTGGGATTTTAAAAATTTATTATTGCAATATCTGTTTATCCCACATTTCTCATTCTCAACCTCTTTGTCATCAGAGATTCCTATTTAAACAAGACTCTCTTCTCATTTTGATCACTACACGAATCTTGCACATGCACATATCTTCACAGCTTTTCTTAATCCATTCACTAATAGCCTCTTGATGCATCTATGCTTGCAAAAATCTAAGAGCAAAAGTGCAGAACAAGACTTTGGTGATAGGATGCCAGTGGAGACTAGTTTTTGTTTGGAAGCATTTTGATTATCTTTGGTAGTTTAGAATAGTTTCATTTCTAGTTTTTGCTTTTAAATCTGAAACTGCTCCATTGTTGAGGTCCATAAATGATGGTTCTCCTCCATAGAACCATTCATTTTTGAAAGCTTACAGATACATTAGATAAAGATGATATATTTAAGGAAAAAATTATTCCTCAAGTTTATATTGACTTTCCTTCTAGTTTGAGGCTCAAAATTTAAATTTACACTAGGATGGGAAATAGGAGGATGTAATTGTATTTGGTTGTTTATTATATATGTTCATTATTAATAGTTAAATTATTATTATTTATAATTTTCTAGTGTACTCTAATGTATTTTTTTATTTTAAAACTTTGAAATTTCAAATTTTTAGAATTTGAACAAAGTGGTGATCAAAATATACTTAAATATATTTTTTAAATTCATTAATCTTTCCAATCATTGAACTTAATTGGTTAAATCATTTATTTCTCAATGTGGAATAAATTTCAAATCCCAATGATACATATAATATGGAATTCTAAGTTGTGTTTCTTGGTTTTCCATAGTTGGCTTGTAATGTGGAGGTGGTTTCTAAATAAGTGGATTTCTTAAGTTGTGAATGAATCTTGGTCTTCCATAAGTGATTTCAAGTGTGGTTGCTCAAAAGGAGTTGATATTAGTCTCATGGTTGTTCTCACAAGAGCTTTTATTGGTCTCATGTTGATGCTCGTATTAGTAGAATATTTGTAAATGATTATCAATATAAAAAATACATTAATTCTAGTTTTTTCATAATTTCCCTTTTTTCAAAGGTTTTAATGATTTTTAATTTTAAGTCAAAATTTTGAGCTCCCAAGTTCATGTTGAGTTCAATTTTTTATAGTTTATACCTTCATGTATTGACCTCCTATATTGTCAATGGTCACTACTACTACCAACACCACTACCAATAGCACTTTTTTATTTCACTTGTTAAAAGAAAACTAGACTAGATCCACAATAACCATATGAGAGAAATAATACAAGAAAAAATAAACTACACAAATTTCAATAAAAAATGACAAGAGACAAAAGATGTACCTTGGGAGAACCCTTAAAAATAAAATAACACACTTAATGTATTAGTATTCAACAAGATATTTACAACTCACCTTTAGAGTCCCAATGCTTAATAAAGGTTTAAAAATCTCTAGGGTCAATCCAACAACATAATCCTACATAAAATTCACATAAATATCCATAACAAGCCTTTGATATATAGGCCAAGGAAATCCTAGAAAGCATAAATGGTTTCCCAAAAAATATTGGCCCAAACCATGAGCCAAACCTTAGTCCACCTTCCCTAACCCATTCACATGTGTGAATCTTTCAAAATATTAGGTAACTCTTCCCATTCTATCTTTGACCCATATAAACAAGGTGACATATGTAACTCCAAGGTTATCCCATAAGGGCACTAATTGCATCTTATAACCCATTTTAATGACTATTATTAGCCAATCAAAGATTTCTTCCAACTCTACTATGTAACTACCCCCTTGAAATATTCTTAAACACTTTTTATTTGTATCATTGATTAGCTTACACATCTTACATGGCATAAATGATCTTATAAACCATGCAATAAATGTCAAGTGGCAAAGAGTGTCTCTCAAGGAATCTTGAGATTCCCTCCATGTGTGATTCTCCATTCAAGAAGGGGCTAATATTATAGCTAATTAAATTAAAAGAAAGTGTACAACACCTATTCCTAATTATCTCCTACTTTTTGTAAACATTGAAAATGAACATAAGGGGATCCTAACAAAGTGAACTAAGTACTATGGGCTAAATTTCCTATCGCCATCTTGTGACTCATAGATGCATTGATTAAGGTGGGTAACTCTTCCCAAATTCTAGTTTTGGGGGTAGATACCATTCAATTGAAATATGGTTTCATTAAGGATGATATTATTTTTCTTGATATTTCTATTAACCTTCTCTCCATATATCATTTTTTCGATTTTTGGATGGGAAGACAATTGAGCTTACTCCTCATGATGTGTTTATTTGACAACTATAGTATCCCAGGAAGGTTATTTATTTACAGATAGTTGATCATGAGACCCATTTTTCCAAGTGTATATATTTGATTCTTCATCAATTTCATGTCTTATAGCACATGTCAACTCATTGAGAAAACTTTGGCATGATCAGTTTGGTCACTTGGACTATAGATTTTTTCATCAATTGAGCACACATGACTTGGTGGTTAGTTTTCCTAGTATTTTATGTATATAGGAAATTTTTTGAAAACATCATGAGGATGATTTTTCTAAGGGTAAGACTACTCATGATAGGCATCCCTAGAGTTGACCCAAAGTGATTTTATGTCATTTTTTACTTCATCTTCAAATGCCAAATGTGTGCTTACCATTATTGATGACTTCTTAAGATGTAAATAGGTGTACTTTCACAAGTACAAGAGTGTTATTCTCACAACTTTTTGGACCTTTAAATATTTTTTAAATAAGTTAGGTCTTTCTCTTTGATGGATATGTATAGATATTGGGAGGAGCACATGAACCAATAATTTTATGATTTTTTTAGTGAGCATGGTATTCAACATCAGCACATAGTTATTTACACTCCTCAACAAAATGATGTGGCCAAGAGGAAAAACAAGAATTTATAGGAGATGGCCAATTGTATCATTTAATCTAGGTCCATGACCAAAATTCTAGGCTAAAGTCAATTGTGCCAACTACATTCAAAAATTTATGCATCACAAGGAAATGTAAAATATGACTCTTAAGGAGGCTTAGTCCCATGTCAAGCCTAATGTTTCCTTATTCCAATTATTCAGTTATGATGCTTGGGAATTTGTTTTGAATGGTCAATGTAAGGAAATGGATAAAAATAGTCAAACTTTTATTTATGTTGGCTATTGTGAGGATGTGAAGTCCTACAAGTTGTTTGATCTTATTACTTAGGAAATGTACATATAGAAATATTTTCAGTTTTATGAGTTATTCACATAGATGGATATTTCATCCCCTACTTCTTCATCACTACCTACTCCACCTTCTTCATCACTTGAGGATAGTCTTATTCTTCAGGGTGATATGGATGATTGTCTTGATCCATTTCCTCTAGTTGTATAGACATTTTTTCATTATGTTTGCACCACTCTTGACGAGGCTAGACTTTTTTTTGGTAAGATCCTATAGATACTCATTGCATTCTTTCAAAAAATTCAACAATAAGTATTTTGAATCAAGAAATTTCATTTTATGCTCAATTTTTTTGAGATGCTACAAGTATTCTTGATTGGGGAAATACTATGACTGAGGATTATTCCTCCTCAGTGATAACTTTAAGAAATTCTCCTAAAAAAAAGATATAAAATCCTAGTGAATATTTCATTTTTATGAAAAAAATATTAATTTTTATTGGCGAAAATTTCCTTTTTATTGAAAAAATATTAATTTTATTGGAAATTTTTTACATCACTAAAATTTTGTAGAAAATTTTGGTGAATCTTGAAAATAATAGGAAAATGCATTAATTACAATAGCGAATCCATTTGGAATTTAAAATAATTCTCATGGAAAAGTATGGGCTTGAGGGTGGAAATTATTGATGGGTTTAAGGGGTAGAATATAATATTTACTTGCCACCATTTTTCTAGAATATAATATAATGGCCCTCATTGTATTCTACAAGATAAAATGTACCCATGATCAATAATTCTCATGGGTCTCGAAATTGTTTTTAAATCATTGATCTAACAACCTGTGTTGTACTCTACGAGGTAAAATGTGCCCACAATCTATAATGCTCATGAGACCCAAAATTATGGGCTCCATGAGCATTACAAATCATGAGTACATATTGCCTCATGGAATATAAGAGCCATTAGATTATATTATAAATCAATTGTGAAAACAAATTATTAGTCCTAAAGCAACTAATAATTATAATAATACTATTGGTGAATTAATATAGATTTCTACTATAATTTATAAAATTTAGGCGAATATGATCTAATCATGTATCAAATATTGTGAAGAATTTTTGAGTTAATTTTTTAATAAAATAAATTATTTGGTGATTTAAATAAGACTATAATAGAATTTGGTAAAAATATGGTGACTCAAGTCACGTTATAGCTCAAACTATTAGCCAATTTTGGATTTTCAAATTTCAACTATTAGCCAATTGACGAATATTAGCCACTAAAAAAATCATTGTTCCTCCTTGATGAGGAATCCTACATGAGATCTTGTTCCTTTTCCCAATATAAGAAAGTTGGTTCAATGAAAGTGGGTGTACCATACCAAATATGTAATAGGTGGTTCTATTGACAAGTACAAATCATGTCTTATTGCTAAGGTGTTTTCTCAAGTTAGGGGTATTGACTATTTTGAGACCTTTGCTCTTGTCACCAAGATGAATTTCATTCATCTTGTACTTTCTCTAACTACATCACAAGGATGGTCAATTTTTTAGATGGATGTGAAGAGCGCCTTCTTGTACAATGATCTTAATAAGGATATATACATTGAGTAACCTCCTAGCTTTATGTAAGACTATTCCCTTGTTTGTAAGCTTTTTCATTTCTTGTATGGTCTAAAACAAGCCCTTTAGGCTTATTATGAGAAGATGGATAAATTATTTCTTTATTTTGGATTCACATGGTGTCATTCCAACCCTACAATTTACACTTTGAGACATGGAGAGTATATTTTAATTCTTGTATTATATGTGGATGATTTGATTCTCATAGGGAGCTCCACTTCCATTATCTAGAGTATTTAAGGAGCATTGATAGAGAAATTTGATGTGACATATATTGATCTTATGCATTTCTTTCTTATTCTTCAAGTTCATCAAACTTTAAGGGAATATTCATTTTTAAGCCCAAGTATGTTCATGATTTACTTCGAAGATTTGGCATGGTTTATTATAAGCTTTTCCCTGCACCATTTTAGTTAGGTGTTGTACTATCTATCAATTAGACTACTTTCTAAGTTGATGCTACTTTTTATTGGTAGTTGATTGACAGTCCTTTGTACTTGATGCATAGTCATCTTGATATTTCCTTTGTGGTTGGACTAGTCTCCCATATCTCTTAGGAGTCTTATGAGAGTCATTGGAAGGTAACCAAACATATCTTGAAATATTTTTAGGGTACATAACACTTTGGAATTCACTACACATTAGGAGCTTATTAGATTATGGGCTTCACTAACTTAGATTGGGCTAGTGGTCTTGATTATCATAAGTCTATTTTAATATTTGTCTTCTACCTTAGTTCTAGTCTAATTACATGATCATGCAAAAAGTAGAAAAATATTGCATTATCATTGATAGAGGTTGAGTTTTGAGGTGCAATTTTGTCTATCCAAGATTTTTTGGCTTCAATAGTTGATTGAGTTTGATTTCCTCTTTATCAACCCATTACTATTTGGTGTGATAATAAAAGTATCATTCTCATTTCACACAACCCAATAGAGCATCAATGAACTCAGCACATCAAGATCCACATGCACTTCATTAGGTAGCTCATCTAAGATGGGGTCCTTAGTTTGGAGTGCTTTCATTTTAAGGAGAAGGTTATAGACATCTTCACTAAACCTTTGGTATCACCTTCTTATGTTCTATTATAACTGATGCTTAGGGTGAAGGAAGTTGTACTTGGAGAGTCTTCATGATTCATTCTTCCTTCCCTTTTTCTTGTTTTCTTTCCATGTTTCCTCTCTTTTGGAGAGGATTTTTTCACAAGCTTTTCTCATTTTCTCTATTTGCAAGATTATTTGTACATGGAAATGTTATTAGGCCTTATTTTTAAGACCCATATTTACATATATGCATTCTTTTGTTCCTCCCTAATTTTTATTAAGGGGGGGTGTTGGTGTGAACATTTCCCTAACCAATTATCTTCTAGGACCTATTCACACCTAGGTTATTAAGTTTACTTAAGGCCCTTTTAGGGTACACTTAGGATATTTATTTCTTTATGTCTAATATGATATGAATCCTATGTTGTCCTATCTCTTTGCTTTCATTTATAAGTAAAGTTTCCTTGTACATTTACCATATCTTGTATCTTGCATCTTGTAGCTTGTTGGTAGTGTAACATTCTTTTTGGTTTTTTTCTTGTGCATGGAAGGTTATTTGGTGTTGCAGATAGACTTCTACTCCTATAAGCCCTTTCTGTGACATTAATAGTGAAGAGGGAAAGGAAAATTATTTACTAGATCTTGCTCCTTCCTTTTTTTTACTCTTAGCTTCATAATTTCATTTTTATTTGTCTCATTTTTTAGATTTATTATTTTGTTTCTTTTCTATCTCACTTTCTTACTAGGGTAGGTAATTAATTTTATTTTCTTTTCATTCACCTCATGGGTTATAATTTAAGTTCATACACTATTCTTCTATGTTCATTCCTCTCTTATTGTACTCTCATTTTAATTTCACTGCCTTTCTTTATTTTCATCTTATTTCTATTTCTCATTTTTCATCTCCTCGATTGCTTATTTTTCATGTCCTTAATGATTCAACCTCATTGTCTTAACATTTTATTTTCCTCAAGTTTTGTAATCTATGTTTTAAATCATTGTAAATAATATAGAATAACAATAAAAATTGAATTCTTATTTTTATTTTTTATTATTTAATTGTAGCAGAGGAAAAATGGCACCCCTCTACCTCCCCAATGAGAGATTGATCCTCTACCACCTCAAGAGAAAAGCTCGGGTGATAAGGGTGGACAAAAGAGAGATTTTTTACTATATTTTATGTTTTAGGATAAATTTAACAATAATAAATTCAAAGATCCAAAGAGTATACTTTAGAGGTCTCAAGAGCAAGCTAACTAGATATTGGCCAAGGATGATAGTGCAACGTGTGGACGTCCCTGCGATATGTTGTAGTCGCATATGGTGTGAGAATAGAACTTGTTGTCAGAAACACAAAGAGCCTACTTGCTACTCAAAAACCAAAATATAAGAGTTTTGCTAAACTAATAAAATGATTAAAATAATAGAAATAACAAGAAAAATAGAATACAAAGATTAAACTAGATGAATTGAAATAATGAAGTAGGAATGAGAAGAACAAACTCATGAGAGGTCCAATGCTACGAAGGCTCCCGCAATGCTCCAAATGAACAATCTACACACACAAAAACAAGGGAAAATATTGGGTCTGTTTCAAGGCTTGCCTCATTCAAACCCCGTTTTGGTGTTTCCACCTCCACGAGCAGTTACATAGACAAATAGAGAGATAATAGACAATAGAAAAATAGATTAACAAGATAAAGATTAGACAAGCTCGAATATCAATATGTTATCAAAATGTAAAGATGGCAATGCAAGAGAGTGTGATTACCCTCCCTTTAGCAAGCTTGTGATGTTGAAGGAGAGAATGCAACACTCTAGAGGAGTTGAGAGAGTCAATATATTGATGTAGAAGCAAAGAGCAATAGAACTTGCAGGAATAATGGTTTAAGAGAGAATGAGAATGAGAATGAGATCTTGAGTGAAAGAATGCGAATGAGATCTTGAGTGAAAGAATGCAATAATGAGTTGAAGGAATGGAAGAATGGAATGATAGATTGAAATGATGAAGGAAAAGCATGCAAGAAGGTGTTTCCGGGTGTGTCTGAAACTATAGAGGTGTTACACTTTGTGGATAGGAAGAAGTGTAACATCCCAAGGACCACAAAATTGGGAATATTTTCAAGATGTTTGTGTAGTACACAGATGTTTATGCATCATGCTAGCGTCTGCAACAAAAATTCACTTAAAGATTGAAAATAAAGGGATCAAGAACAAAATTGAAGTTAAGTGAAAGGGGGAATCACATTATTGAATTTTATTAGGCTAAAGGGGAGTTTTTTGGAATACAAAATTACACAGGGTGCAATTTTTGGAATTACATTTTTCCCCTACTTTAGTGAGCATATGTATTCTAACATGTGTGATCTAAAGTAAAAAGAGGTTAAAGAGAATATTCCTAGGATGGAGAGGACATAGGTCTTCAATCTAGTATATACAATAGATAATTTGAGATAGGAAGTGAAGGGGACATGGGTCTTCCATCTTTCAAAGTTGACTACAATATCACCACAAACATGTTAGTTGTAGACAAGTATGGGTGCAAAAAGATGGGTAGCCAATTTGTGGTCATATTTTAAAAAAAAAATTGAAAGCTCATAACACAAGTGCGTTATAGCATTCTCGCATTATGGCTTGGTGTTCCAAGATTGAGGCTCGACCACAATGAGCCCATAAAATGAGTGTGTTATGACCTATTAAAATAAATAAAAAATGAATTCATTTAAACTTGTCATTGTGTTTTTTCTTTCCCATAGCCAAAACCCCATTTTTTTGCGATCGCATTCTAGGAGGGGTTATTTTGCAAAATTCTTCATCAACGGTTGTTGTTTCATCGTCAGGATGTCGACGAGGAGGTCTGAGAGGTAAGGATTGTTTATTTTTTGTTTTGAATTTGTTAGTTTTAGGTTGTTTTTTATATTTATTTTTTGAATTTGTAGGAGATGTTTATCAGCCTGCAAACCCTCCTCAAAATCTTGAACAAGCACAACAACAACAAGAGGAACAAAATCCTCAACAAGCACAACAATGACAAAAAAATCCTCAAGTTAATCAACCACAATCTCAATCTCCTCCACCAATCCCTCAACGTCATCTTGGCACTCAACAAAACTTAATAAGTGAAATTGAGAACAATAAAAAAAAAATTGAGGATTTAATCAGGAGGTTGAACGATCCAAATGGTTCAACCACAAAAAGAATGACCCTGGAAACTTCACTAAAAGAAATTTTAAAACATGTAGATTCAATCAGTAAACAATTAACTGGTTGGAAGGATAGAAGGCAGCTAGCTAGGGCTTATTACGAAGATAAATTATCATATAAAGTAGTAAAAGATTTAAAAATTACAAAAGGTGATTTGTGCTCATTATTCACTAACCCACATGAAAATGCAAATCTTAGCCTCAATGCGAAGAGGTATCCTATTCATTGGTGCCACCACCAAAATATTAGGCAAAAAAATTGGGATAGGTGGTACATGGTTTTTTATTACCCACCATGCAACAATTGTGAAGTCTTGTAGTATTTCCTTAGGAAACTATACTGTGAGTTCATCTTGAATAAAATCCTAAATTATTTTGATATGAGGGACTTCCAGGGGAGAGGTGGGGGGTTGACGCAAGATAGACCCGGTGCACATTTGGATCCTACGCGGCAAGGGAGACGACCTCTCACTAGGCCACGTGATGAGCACATTGTTATCCCTTCCATCGCGAAGGAGAGTGTCGACATAGAGACTTTACAGGACATCAACTCTTTGAGCCAAAGTGTCATCCAACATGCCAACCCTATTCTACAACACTATCTAAGGGAGTCTTCGAGTGGTGGGCTTCAACCCCATTTGTGTCAATCTTGCAGGGTAGCTTGTTCATATGACCCCATCGACACTTAGGAGGCTACTATGTAGGATCCGTCTACAACTATGGAGATGGAAAGGGTAGCTAACATTTTGCATGAGGCCTATGGAATTGATACTCAAGTAAAATTTAGCATGTTAATTGAATTTAATTTATTAAATTTTGATTTTGAAATGCAAGATTAACTAATTTAGTTTTATGACTTTTATTAAATTCAAGGGTCAGAGTGTTGATACTAGATACACCGGCCTTACACCTACTTATTTCTCCACTGCACCTACCGTTGAGGTATGTAACTAGTAAACAATTATAAATTTATTACATGTTAATAACATTGTTTTATGAATGGTATTTTAATATGTGATTTTGGATGTTGAATAGGCTAACAATTGGAGGTTTTGAGAGAACACCTCCCAATGCCAGTGGATTTAGTCAAATTTACACATAGGTAATAGAATAAAGAGTTTAACTAATGAATTGTACTTAATAGATTTGTGTATTTTATATTCATATCATTGATTGTGTTGCATTGCACATCTTTGAAACTCAAAGCACTACTTCACATTCCATAACTAATAACTAGATGTTGATAGATGGAAAAATTTCAACTACAATATAGTTGTTTAGAAATTCAACATAAGAAATGATGCAATTACTTCACATAGCATAAGTAATAAGTAGGAGTAGCTTCAAATTGCATTTTCTTGTCATGGCATTCTATGAGACCACTTTTTACTGAGGCATCTTTTCAAACAATTCACTGCCTTGTCTATGTTATGGATGCTTGGAAGGAATATATGAAAGAATAATAGTAATAAATAGAATAGACAAGGCAATGAGCTATTTAAAAATATGCCTCAAAGAAATGTGGTCTAATGGTGATGTCCATCATCATGAGACCTAATTTCTTTGAGGGAATTTTTCAAATAGCTCACCACCTTTTCTATCCTATGATATTTTCCATACATATATACCAAAGCATTTTATCAAACAATTCATTTCCTCACTGCTATGGCTAAAAGCTTGAAAAAGGTGTTTTCCAACAAACTATGGATGCTTGGAAAAAATCTATCAAAGCATAATAGTAAGCAATAGCATAGACAATTCAGTTAGTAGTTTGAAAGAATTCCTTGAAAAAATGGGGTCTCATTGGTGATGGAATGCCATTCCATCACCGTGAGACCACATTTCTTCAAGGCATTTCTTCAAACAACTCACCACCTTTTCTATCATATCACATTTTCCATGCATGTGTACCAAAGAATTTTATCAAACTACTCACTTCCTTGCTTCTATGACTAAAATCCTAAAATAGGTTCTTTCCAAAAAACTATGGATGCTTGGAAAAAAAATTATCAAAGCATAGTAGTAAGCAGTAATACCATAGCTCAGAAGGCAATGAACTGTTTGAAAAAATGCCTAAAATAAATGTGGTCTTATGGTGATGGAATGCCATGACATGCATTTTTTTGTAATGGCATTCCATCACCATGAGACCCCATTTCTTTGAGGCATTTTTCAAATATTTCACTACCTTCTCTATGCCATCGCAATTATCGTACATTTCTACAAAAGCATTTTATCAAACGGTTCTTTGGCTTGCTGCTATGGGTAAAATCCTAAAACACATGCTTTCGAACAAGATATGGATAGGGAAAATAATAAGCATGATAGTCAAAAATATATAGTTCTATAAGTACTCAAAATTTTGTTCATTATCTCATACATTATAAGTCATGATGTGGATCGTTATCGTAGTTTTCGTGATTGGATAATTTGTTGTTTTATTTTTAGATGTTGGAAGTAGCAACACCTTCGAATGTATAGATGGCAATGGACGTCAGTGTTTCATTTTTTATAGAATCCTCAATGGCTTCGACAAGGGAGGTATGAGGAAAATTACTAAATTTCAATTTACATTCGTTGTTATAGATGTTAGTTTGTGAAAAATCAAACAATTATTGGTTTGTAGTTTAATTTCTATTTGGATGGTTTATATAGGTCTTCAGCATGCCTCAACATGGACATTTTAATATTTCCCTTGTGGAGAGTGATCATTAGATGGTGTTAAGTGTTTATTTTGTTAAATATATCATTTTTTTAATATAATTTATATATATTAATGTCCTTACTTCTTATTGTAATAGATAAGACTTCACCAAGAACTAAATACTAGGAGGAGCACTAGGAGAACTCCTCAACCACAACTTAAATGAGTGTCAGACGTATCACCATCTGATCGACAAGCAAAGGGCAAGAGCTTATTTCGAGGGGATGGAGAGTGATGAATTTTGATTCTAGAGCCCTTTGTTGTATGCCTATATGAAATTTTTTTACATATTGTGTATTGGATATATTTGACATTGTATGCCTATATGGCATTCTTGTAAGCCTATATGGCTATTTTGTACCTATATTTTATACTTATATCAACATATAATGATGTATGCCTACATGGATATTTGGTTAATACAAATTTTTTTATCAATGTTGTCCATATTTGCATTATAAATCCATGGTTCAATAGATATGATTTATGTGTATTCAAGTGTATAATTTACAACTTATGTGTATTCCAATGTATACTTTCAGACTTACATTTTTTCATTTGTATACCTTGTATTCATGCATATACTTTGTATTAATTTGTGTATACTATGTATTTGTGTGTATAATTCAAGGCTTACGTGTTTTTTAGTACTTGTGATTCCCTTATTCACATGTACATGCTTGACTTATTCACATGTATACATATTAATTAGTTATCCCTTGCATTGATCATTGTTGTCCTTCATGGTTTGTCTTGAATATTAATTGATTGATTCTAAACAACTTTAATATTTTTAGGAATACTAGTAGAGTAACAAATTCAAAAATTGCACAAATTGAAAAGAAAAGATTAACTATAAATAAATGCATTGATTATTAACATGATAATTTATTAAGAATGAGTATTAAATATATCAATAGATGAGCCTTCTAGAATGACAACTACCAACTAGAAAATAGGCAAAGCATTCCCAATAATTTGAATGTAATAATCCACCCAAAATTTCAATGAGAGAGAAGTGATGTAGAGTAGGGATGCCTTCAATTACCAAACACAAATTTAACTGATTTGAAAAAACCTTTAATCTCCAAAACCCTAACTAGGGTAATTCCCTTCACAACTTCATTATTTGCCTTGTAGGTGTACAGACCTAGTTTCTTGTACCTATCTCACAACTCCACTCTCAAACCCATTAACCAATTATATTTTCAAACACCCTTTAAGACATATCTCAAAATCTCATATAACTCTTTTGGAACAAATCCCTCAAACCAATGCTTCTACATTGTCCCCTTGAGCCAAATAGGCCTAATTTACAAAAAAAATCTCCTCTAAACAATCTACCAACCCCAAATACCTATGGAAAGTCATTTTAAAATCTACAACTTTTAGCCAATGAGCCGCTCACTAAGCCCTCTTTATACAAAACACTCATTTTTAGCAAGTTACAAAGGGTTTGCGAAAAATCCTACTTCCAAACTTCTTTACACTTCACCAATGCATCGAAAATGATTCAAATGGCCTGTGCATGCTTAATCTACCACCAAAATTTTGTTGTCCCAAGATTTTTCCTCATCTACCCACCTTTAACCATCAAATTTCACTTAAAACATTCAAAGTTAACAGCTAGGGCATCATGCCCAAACCCCCAAATGACATCTCTTGCTTCCAAAACCATATTGGGCCCATTCCACTCAACTACATGAGTTACAATCAGTGGAATGGGCCATAATCATATTTTTTATCTTCAAAACCTTAAAATTGGAGTTTTAGACCCGTCTACAAGGAAAACTCAATAAGATGCTACAACCCCAATGGGAACACCTCAAACTCAATAAAAATGATAGATAGGAAATTGAAACAAAAACTCAAATCAATTGGAGTCACCATCAAGGATTACAGGTCGTGCAACTACTCTACAACAACAATATTCATTAGAAAAGATACATAATTTCAATGAAAATAGGATCTTTATTATTCAATATTATAGAAAACCTCCAACAACCTTCATCCATCAATTTTACAACATATTTCAAACCTTAACCAACCTATTACAACTATTCTAATTTCCCTTTGAATGCCCATGACCATTGGGCTTTCTCAATTTTACAATTTTTTGTACTTTTACAACTTTTCAATATTGCACTTTTGACAATTTTGCAAAAATGTGACAATATAAACTCAATGACTCCTAATTTCCTATTAGATAGTTATTAGGATCTTATTGAATTGAAAACAACTCAAACATGCCTAAAACTATCAAAAGACCATTTAACAACATCAACACAAAATGCATTTGGTGCCCCTGCACCAAGAAGGCTTATTTAAGATCCTTCAGCAATGTATTTCCTAATGCCACCTTGTTCTTACATATCTCAATTTATTTTAATCCAAAGAGTTCCATGAAATTCTTTATCTAAGATAAAAAAAGACGTTTTCAATTGGTATTCCATGAAATGATTCATAAAAAGATTCCAATATATTTAATCATTTGATTGGAACAACTCAATTAAGTAAAGGATACATAATCTTCACAACACTTGGAAAACATAATATTCATAGTACATGAAATAGTGTTTCGGTGTGAAAGAGGACCATGCCTAGCATAAACATACCTATCAAGACACGTTGGAACATTTTATTTGGTCACACAGATTGCAAAACGAAAGTTGCACTACTTTGCAACTTTACACTGCTTGCATTTGACACATTTTCCATCAAGTGAAAACTTGACACCATGAGAAAATGACTTTGTGCTAACAAAAACTAAGAGAGGTTATTGTAGAGGGGCCCAACATGATATCATAGGCTCAGATGAAGAGTTCATAAGCATCACAATGTTTGAGTAATAGACCATCAAAGATTGTTTCCTTTTTGCACTTTGGACCCTTATGGGATCGAGTCGATTGAACATAGCTCAGAGTGATTCCACCTGTTTGGTTGTGAGAGAAGACCATTCCTAGTGTAAATGTAACCATCCGGATGTGTTGGAATATTTCGTTTGGTCACATGAGTTCTAGAATGAAATTTGCATCACTTTGCAACTTTCAACTACCTGCATTTGACAACTTTTTCCCCAAGTGAAAATTCGCCACCACCAAAAAATGTCTCTGATATAGAAAAAATAAAGAGAGGTTATTCTAGAGGGGCACAACATGACCCCAAAGGATCAAACAATAAGTTTCTAAGTGTCATAGTATCTGAGTAATAGCATGTTGAATTTTGCAATCATTTTGCACTTTGGACTCTTAAGGGATCGATCTGGATGAATGTAGTTCAGAGCAATTCTGCATGTTTGGGTGCGAAAGAGGACCATTTCTAGCATAAGAATAACTATTCGGATGTGTTGGAAAGGTCTATTTGGTCACACGAGTTGCAAAATGAAATTTGCACCACTTTGCAACTTTCAACTACTTACATTTGACAACTTTTTTCCCAATTGAAAATTTTCCACCACGAAAAAATGCCTTCGAGATAGCAAAAACCAATAGAGGTTATTGTAGAGGGGCCCAACAAGATCCAATAGGATTAGATGAGAAGTTTCTAAGCGTAATAGTATCTAAGTAACAACATGCTAAAGTTTGTATCCATTTTGCACTTTGCAATCTTAAAGGATCAATCCAATTGAATGTAGCTCAAAGAGATTTTCTGTGTTTGGGTGTGAAAAAAGAGCATGCCTAGTGTAAACATACCTATTCAAACATGTTTGAACATTTTCTTTGGTCACACGAGTTGAAAAATGAAATTTGCACTACTTTGCAACTTTCAATTACTTCCATTTGACAACTTTTTCCCCAAGTGAAAATTTGTCACCACGAAAAAATGCCTCCGAGATAGTAAAAACCGAGATATTTTATTGTAGAGAGTCCCAATGCAATCTCATAGGATCAGACAAGAAGTTTCTAAGAGTCATTGTATCTGAGTATCAACACGCTGAAGTTTGCAGTCATTTTGCACTTTGGACTCTTAAGGGATCGAAACGGTTGAATGTACCTCAAAATGATTTCGCGTGTTAGGGTGTGAAATAGGACCATGTCTAGTATAAACATACATATTTGTAAGTGTTGGAATAGTATGTTTGGTCACATGAGTTGTAGAAAAAAAATTGCACCACTTTGTAACTTTACATTGCTTGCAATTGACACTTTTTCTATCAAGTCAAAATTGGATACCATGAAAAATTGACTTTGAGATTAAAAAAAAAAAAAACTAAGATAGGTTATTGTCGAGGTGCCCTACATGATCTCAATGTTGTAGATGGAATTCCCATAACCAACACGATATCTGAGTAACAAGTCATTGAATATTGTTTCCCTTTTGCAATTTGGATTGTTAAGAGATTACGTTGCTTGAATTAAAAATGTTTGAGAGCAACAATAAATTTTGATGCAGAGCGGGGAGGAAATCAACCTATATTCACAATTCAAGCCTTTAGAAACAACTTTTCAACCTCTTAATTTTGTTTTTATGCACCTCTCAACATAGGTAATGCATAGGTGTGTCACCTCTCTTGAAAGACAATCTTCCACAATCAAATTGCAGAACACTATCCCAAGGTCTCTCAGATGTCAAGTCCTGACAGTGCTTGAAATATTTCAGTTGTTTGATGTGATTTTCTGGAATCACAAGACGGTATTACATTATTTAAAGTTCTTGGATAATTGGGTCAATGAATAGAGTTCTTCGGATATGAAATTATTGCACCTTGCTGCAGGCTCAGACAGCAGTCTCGGACTCCATTGTTTTGTCAGATTTGGCTTTACAATGTGCAATGAACCTTAGCATAGGTTGTTTCTTAAAAAAGGGAAAAGAGGTAGGGAAAAAGGAAGGTTCCTGGACCTACAACTACCGATGAACAATGACCATGGAGGTTCCTGCTGTGGACAATTTCCTTAAAGGGTATGTGTAGTATCATCATGGAAAAAACAGGCCCTTAAGTGGCAATAAAAAGACAAAAAATCAGAGTTAGACAACTTGACGTAAAAATTTGAATAAGTTATCTATATTATTTCAAAAAAATGTAAAAATAGAATGTATAAAATTGAATGTAGTTTCTAAACTACTAGACTTTTACTTTTATTTTTTAAATCTATTTGGTAAAAATTTGAAATTTCAATGTAGTATTATTTAAATTTCAAGGTAAAAATTTGAAGTAGGTGTTTGTCTGACCACTCTTACCACAATAAAATGATAATATTTTTTTATAATCTTTTAGATATAAGTAGAGGACTCATGTCTCGATGTGATGCATATTTTTCAATAATTTTTTTCCAACTAAATAATTAATTATGATTTTTTTATTACAAATTTTAAAAAATATAAAAGCTCGTCTATCTAACCACCTTAACATGGTCAAAAATTCATGAAATTCGATTTTATTTTTTTAATCCTATATTATGCAAAGCATAGAATGTGACGCATGTTTTGGATTCAAAAAATGTGATAGCGTTTAAAAGTTATAAAAAAAATTCAATTAGCCTATCAATCAGGACTTTATTAGTAATTCTAATAGAAAATGAATAATAATTATTTATTAAATTCAAAGTAAAGCATAATTTATATTGGTGGAAATCTAAGAATCTCCTCTAAAAATCCTTTTCGTTTCATCAATTTTAGGTAAAAAAAAATCGTCAGCCACATTGGCCATCATATGGCTTACATATCGCCACTTTTTGGCCCATCATGATCCTGCACATACCCTTAAATAGGATTTCACTTAATCAAAATTCTCACAATGTCATGAAATCTATGTTATCTTCTAAGGACTATAAATATTCATCATTCATTCACCATGTAAATGTGAATAAAGACAAAGTTTAAGGAGCAACTATGGAATTAAAGTCCAGACGAACTTTACATAGTCACCTACCAGCAGCAAATGAACAAAAGTATGGACAAGGAAAGCATACACCCAGCAGAAAAATTCATAACCAAAGAAAACATACTAAATCCACTAAAACTAACTAAAGGTTACCAGAACAACAAAGTAATTTGAAGTAAAGTTTTAACTAAGGGAGAAGAATCATGAAACATGTGGAGAAACCCAGAAATACACCGAGAAATGACTATATTTTCTATTATAATTTCTGCAACATGCCTTTACAACAACTTAACTCTCCTAAAATGAGAGGAGAGCCTTATTTATAGTTTTCAAAAAAAAAAATGAGTGGCCAAGATTTGATTCTATTGTGTGGCTAGGATTCACTTTACACTAGGGTCTCACCTACCCCCAAATATATTTCATTTATAAAACATTTCTTGTATTTTCCTTATTTTGTCATCTAGTGACAACACTGTAGCAATTTCATCATTTTGTTGTTTATTCTTTCCTGCAACTACTCTTTGAGAAATTCTTCATCGATGACAGGGTTTCTTTCGCACTTCTTCAAAGCTGCATACTCCATGAAGCTCAAGATCAGTGGTTGGAATTTGTCCAACTCCATGATGTCAGACTACAAAATCTAGTAGCTCCATTCATGGGAGTTGTTGATGAGCTTATTCCAATCGTCATCATATTTGGCGGCATTATCTCAGAAAACTTTTGACTGGGCAAAAGCTCGAGCAACGAAACTCATGAAATCCGTGGTGATTTAAGCCGACATCCCATCTTCCATGTTCTTTAATAAGTGTGGCTTTATGATTTCTGGATTAATTTTGATAGCGGGCAGCTCGTACCCCATCATTAGCTTGAGGTACCGAGCACACTCCTGTCTAGTCTCCTTGGCCCATTTGATATCCAAAACTACTTGTTCCAGAACCAGTGGTCATCATCCTTCAGGGCAAGGTCCTTCTCCCAATCCTCGCTTGGCAATGTGAGTATGGCCTCAATTTTTGGGTAGGCCATTCTATACTTCCCTAAGAACCCCTTGCAGACTTGATTCATACCCTCAAGAGTTCTCTATACCTCCAAGAACTTATTTGTTGTCCAGACAACCAAGTTGATACCTATGTTTCCCATGTCTAAGATCTGCCTGAACCAATTTTTCATGGTCTTATCCAAGTTCCTTCTCTTTTCCAACTTGTTGATCTACTCTTGAGATAACAACTGAGGTGAGGTTGATGACGTAGTGGGCTAGTCATCCGTGGATGACCACTATTGAATATAGGTCGTCACATTGGCCACTTGTGCCTTTAGTTCTTCCTTTGAAACCTTATCCTCCTGGATAAGGTGTACCACCATGGCAACCAATTCCTGGAGGTGGTCGACCTTCTGATCTCTCGTGGCTACTCCCAAATTGATGGTGGAGATATTATAGGTTATTCCCGTTCTCCAACAACCAGTAAAGCTATTTGTATTGCCCTAGATCTGGAGGCATCCATGGTTACCTTCAATATGACCTTTGGCCTTTTCTCCTTCTTGGTGCTTATCTATGCTCTAGCCAGTATGGCTTCTAGCCTTGCCTTAGGATCTTTTAGAGTGGGAGTCTTTTGCTTCAACTGCTTCTCTAGCCAATCAGGCATTTGGGGCTCTTTCCTGGGTGACTCACCTTGGTTCCTACTGTCAGCTATCCCGAGTTCAGTAGCTCCGATGACAAGGGCCACCTTCTCTTTTCCTGCATCCTCCTTCTCCTCATCGGAATCATGTTCGACTGTTATACACTTAGTGGGATACTTGGCACGCAATTTCTCGTTGGAGGGATCCTCCCTTTTAGTACCCTTTTCCTCCTCATTTTGGTTGTGTTCATGTTCGTCGGGCTTATCTTCTTGTCCATCTTCCTGGAGGGATGCTTTCTCATCGTGTTCCAAGGTTTGGTCATGTCTTTCAGTTGGGGACCTGTTGCATTCAGTCTCTAGAGCAATAACTTCTTCATCCACTGCAAGCTGATCTTCAGCTTCCTTATCTTCAATCTCCTTAAGCTACTTGCTCCACCCGGCCTCAAGTTCGTGATCATGTGTTTCCCGAACTAACTCAATATGAAGCTCTTCACTGTCCTCACTGGAATATTCATAGGCCATCTCGTCGATCTCCTGGCACTCGAACAAAGGGTGCTCATGGTATTCAAATTCTTCATCTTCTGGCCTCTTTGCAACCTCTAGCTGTCGTCACTCAACGTCATCTGATATTTGCATTATTGCCTCCATTCTCGGTGGTTCGGTAGGGGGAGGGAGATCTGGAGTATTGTCCATATCCTGAGCTATTGTAGCTTGCACCACTGGACTAGTAAGCATCCATGAAATCTCATATGGCACATTTTGCATGTACTTTACAAAGGATTTCGGGAGGCTAAGGACAGGCATTGTAGTAGTAGAAATGGATGGAAGGGAAGGAGACATAGAGGAAGAAGAGACCAGTGAGGTCGTGGTGGAGGACGAATCCATGAGTATGACCAGCATGATTGGAGAAGTGGAAGCAAGGTGGATAGAGATGTCCATCGCAGGCGGGGAGCAAGCGGAAACTGCAAGCGAAGTATGCGAGGTGGTGGCAGTAGCAATTGCAGTAGACGAAGACCTTGGCGGCTTAGATCCTTCTCCCCTAATCCCACAAGGTGGACCTTTGGGTGTCACCAATGTCTTCGTGCCTCTAGTTGTTTTCCTCTTCTTCTTGGAAAGATCGCTCTTCGAAGCCTTGCGGGCATAAACCTTGGGCTTAGGCAACTGCTCATCAGCTTCTTTCCTCTTTTTGGTTTTGACTGATGGTGGGGTTTTGGATGTTTCCTCAGTTGTAGTGGCAGCCACCCCACCAGCGAAGCCACTTGGTTCACTTTTCAGTCCCTTAAATGTCAAGGCAACTCCTTGTTGCTTCAGTCGGGCCACCTATTGGTCAATCCATGCCCTTGTTCGAACCTCGATGGCTTTCGTGAGTATGTCGAGGTCATCAACCTCTTGCTCATCCCAACCAATCATAGGCATTGGAAAATTGGCGACGACATCATATCCCAGATCGATCACCGTGCTTTCATCTTCTTCAAGTTGACCAGGAACCGAGCACAAGTTTATTCTTCGCACATAGAGGGTGGTTATGCACATGTAGTGTCGCAACCATCCTTCAAGATCATCTCTACAATTAGCCCAAAAATCCTCAACATTGTGGAGGTGGGCATACTCCCGTCCCAATGCCTTCCTGATATGACCATATGGATCAATTCAGGGCCGAGCTATATATTGTCGGAAGTGGTATTCAGCCCACTCCCTTTTTGAGTATCCTGCACACTAGGAGGTATGAATCTTGTACATTCCTTGGCTGAGCCTGATGGGGTAAGGTGTACCTACCAAATGCTTGATGCTTAAGATATTATGAATGTGTCGTAGCTTCCATGTCAGTTCCAATAGTATAATCTGGTCATTGGGGTACCGGGGTAGGTTGTTTGGTCTTTCCGTGAATCCTTGGGCACAGATGTAAGTGAACCTTGGAAATTGTATATATAGGAAGGCGTATTACCTGAGGAGGGCCCTGGCACTGTGGGAAAATATTTTCTGAAAGTCACCTCCTAGAGATTGAATGATGTAGGCGATGAATGCGTCATTCACCCTACAATAATCCCTTTTAAAGTTTTGGTACTGTAGTTGAGGGTATTTATCATATGGCTTAAGCTCTGCTCCCGATGCTTCATTGGGTACCATAGTCAATCCCTGATAATGTCATTGATTAGCGAGGGAATACACCAAGTAGGCGGTCATGAAGAACTTGGAGGTCTTCTTCACACTTGTAAATTGTTCGTGCAAGCAATCACTGATTATCTCCCCCCAATAAAATTCAGTGTCGTCACCACAGAGAATTTGCTCCATGAAGTAGAACATCCATTCCTGGATGAAGGCCGCAGTAGGAAGACCCATTACTCAGCTTAGCAAGGTCACGAGGTCATAGTAATCCTTGAACAAATCACTGCAAAAAATCTCATGAGGGAGTTTATCGCCACTACCCCACTTGTCCTTTAACCAGTACCGATTGATTAGTTTCTTGCATCTCAAAGGCTCTTGCTCCCATAGCGCCTTGCATTCTTCTATGGTGGGGGTCTCCATGCTCTTGAAGGTAGGAATGTGGAAATTTGTCATTATACTAGGTGGAGACATATTAGCAAGAATATTCCCATCACGGTCCACTATAGTTCTGGTCTCAAACTAATATGCCTCCATGCATGCCATTACCAATTCTGGAGCCACCAAGGCTGGCAAGAAGCCTGCAGCTTTGGCAAGTTCCCTGCTCCTAATCAATCTCGCATTTTCTATTTTGGAATTCACCCTGACTCTCTGTGTAAACTCATCAATATCGACCTGACCGATATTGGTGTCAGTGACATCTCTCCAGAGAGTGGTGACTCTATATTTTAAGGGCACCCCCTAAAACTTGTACTTCATTTGATTCTTGTCCTCTTTGCCTCGAGGTGCCTTGGCTATTCCTTTCCCCTTTTCCTTGGAGGTACCAGAAGCTTTTGCATTGGATTTCATAAATCTTGCACAAAGGAACATGAATCAGTAACTTTAAATATGGTAAAACAGCCTCGAACAACTCCCTGCATATCAAAGTTAGCTTTGCAATTATCATTCATACTTGATAAACACCAATCATTTGATAAAACATCACAAGGAGGCAAAACAGGCAATCTAGGTTCCCAGGGTCGGAATTCCCTTGGCAGAATGTCGTTCAGAAGGGAAAACGAGGCATAGGACTCCTGATAAAGTTTTCAGTCTTAGATTTGATCAAGGAAGGGTTGGCGTGGAAGAAGACCAGATTTTAATAAGTGGGTCGAAGTCCATTTTGGACTTGGAGTTCATCTGAGCCCTCATTTAGGCATACGAGTTCTATCTGCAAGAAAGCCGTCTAAAACAGTGCAAGGAAGATGGAATTCCAAGAGCCGGGTTTCGGAGTTCAGATTTCCACCGTTGGAAATCAATTACGTGACAGTTGTTTGAAATAGTGAAAGACAAACAAAAATCTAGGGATAGAAGTCCGAAGGGTAATCCCTGGAAAAAAATTCAATAGGTGGGAAAGCCCGACAATGAACAACGGGTCAGGACTCGGAGGTCAGAAAGTAGGTTAGGTTCAACCGTTCGAAACGGCGAGAGCGGAGCAGAATCCCGAAGGCAGAATTCCAAAGGTCGAGGTCCGGATATAATTTGGGTGTTGGTAAATTTCGGCTGCTTTGGAACGAAAATGCAGAGTCGGGGTCCGGGAGTCGAAAAGATGTCTTGAATTCACAATTTGAGACGGCGACGCTAGGACGGAATCCCGAAGACGGGATTCTGGAATCTGGAGTTCGAATTGAGTTTGGACTTTGGTTTCTTCCATGGAAATTTGAATGGACTTTATGCGCCCGAGGTCTGAGGTCCGAGAGGACACTCAAGGTAGTCCGTTCACAATGACGAAGTTAGCGGGGAATTTCGGGAACGAAACTCCGAGAGTCGAATCTCAGGGATAGTTTGTTCCTTGGCCGATTTTTGATTTTTTGCAAGTTTGAAATAGACTTCACAAGGTCGGGATCCGAGGGTCGGAAAGACGCTCGAGGGAGGTCGTTAACAATGGTGGGGACACAACAGAAACCCACGAAGGGAAATCCGGAGGCTGGGATCCAGGATGATCTTGGCCGTTGTCAATTTTTAAAGTTTAGGTTTTGTGTTTCAGACAGCTGCAGGGAGGTCCGGGCTCGGAAGATGCCAGGGACTTTTCTGAAGAATAGCAGTGTTGAAGTTAAGCTCTGATGCTGAATTTCAATGATTTTATGTGGTTTTTCTTGGATTTTAAAAGGTGGGTTTTTTAGCAGGAGTCTTAATCTACCAGATTTTAACCCACTTTTACATTTTTTACTTCATTTTTACCCAAAATTTCACGAAAAGGATGATGAGTTGCATGGACGGCGCACATACCTCGAAATCTTGAAGAAGGATGATGTTGGTTGCATGGAGAACATCGAAAAGAGAGCTCGGATGTAGGGGTTGAAAATGTCGGATGTTGGGGAGCTCTCCAAATTTCTATCACTTCGGTCGAGTGAAAATGACAGCCAAAAAATTCGATTTTATAGCCACAATTGCAATTAATACCTTTGTATGGTGGTTAGAGATTTTGGTGGGTTCAAATTTGCGGGCGGCGACGGGAGGTCCGGGAGACGTCTAGCCACTGCTGTTTGAAAACAGAATTCTGGAGATAGAATTCCGAGAAGGAAAACCCGGCAGGTCAGACCCGGGAGGTCAGGAAGGCATCTGGTCACAGCTGTCTGCAATAGCCAATCCAGAACGGAAAACCACAAAGGGAAACCCAGAAGGGGAAACGTGGGAAGTGAAACTCGAAAATGTCAAATATTTAACATTTTCAAAGGGGGCCAAGTTTGGTCAGACTTAAAACACGAATTTGGAGGGTGAGTTGACCTATTAGGGTGCAAAAATGGACATGCAAAATGAGGCAAATCCAAAAGGGACCCGGCAAGCAAAAGAGGGAAGAGAGGGTCCCCGTTCCGAATGGGGCATGTGTGCAACAAGCACAACAAATGGCGACTCCGATGGGGAGAACACTCCTAGCGTTCTAGAGATAAATATTCATTTTGAACCCATGATCTCTGGTTTCGTAGACCAAAGCTGAACTAAGAATAGGTTAGGGAAGGCGAGGTTGAATCATATTGTGAGAGCATCATGGAGGTGTGTCCATGGTGAGTTCATTTACCTTCCTTGGAGATAGCATGAGCAACCACTGATCGAGAGAGATAAGCTACGTTGTTCACCTGACCCCAAAAGTAACTTGGATATTTCTCCGCTACCAATCAGGTGTCCATAGCCCCGATGGATTTGTCTTAATGACCCCATGAGCATAGCTCTACTGCCAGCCAGGCATCCATAGCCCCGGTAGAGATATTCGCACACCCATATGGTTGTTATTTTCACTTTTTTTATTCTTTTTATTTGATGTTTCTTTTTAGCACTTTTCTCTTTTCTTTTTGTTCAACCGCGTAAGAAATGAAGCTCATAATGGGCTTGGGAATCGTAGTGGTCACTAGAGCAGACTTTAGATTTTTCACTTATCCCCTCTTACCAGTAATCACCATACCATTCTTTGGAAATGTTTAAATGTGTTTCTGTGTGTTCCATGATAAATTCAAGGGATTCAAATAGATAGCCATCCTACATTAGTTCAAAGTTTGAAAGTTGAAAAGTGACACTTAGGGGCTTTCAGAGGTTAGTAATAGGGAATGAGGGCTTATCTAGAGAACAACGCAAGATCAGGCAGCAAGGCAAACCACTTGTCGGGCCAAGCATGACCACCACAACAGAATAGGAAAGCTCTTCCAAGTCGAGACAAAATAGTTGGGACAACGAGCAAAACCGAAGGGCAAAGCAAGGAACCTATTCTAACCTATGTACAAGTATTTACACAGACAGATTTGAAAGAGCTCAAGCCTAGAAGTAATGTTTAAGGTGTTTCCTGTTGACAGGCAATAGGACATCTTCACTAGTCAAAGTCTTTAGGCGGAAAGCGTTGTCTCCTAGGATTTCAGCAATCTGAAAGGGGCCAAGCTAGAGCTTGTCGAATTCATTATGTCCCCCTTAATTTGCATGGGCCTTGTCCTAGTACAGGACTAGATCAAAAATGAGGAAGGCCTTAACCTTGGCTCAGCGGTTGAACCATATTTTAACTACACTCTGATGTTTGGAAAAATTGTCTATTGCATGGTCTCGTACTTCCTCACAGTGCAACAGCTCGACGAGGCGAGCTTCTCGGCGATCTCCTCCTTCATAAAAATTGTTGACAAACTGGAGGGTAGGGATTTTCAAGTGTATGGGAAAGACGGGCTCTAAGCCATAGATGAGATCATATGGGGAATCTCTGAGGGCGACCTTGTGACGGGTGTGATCCGCCCATAGGGCGAAACAGAGTTGAGTATGTCAATCTTTGGGATTCCTATCTAGTAGCTTCTTGATCACCATGATCAAGTTCTTGTTGGTGGACTCAGCAAGGCCATTGTCTTGAGGGTAATAATTAGATGAAAATTTGAGGGCGATAGCACAGTCAAAGGCCCAACTAATTAATTTCAATGAAGCAAACGCAGGACCGTTATTACATACCGGAGCATATGGGCAGTCAAAGTGATTTAAAATAAAACTTTCTAAGAAATTAGTCACTACTTCAGTTGTATATTGCCTACAAGTTATTGCTTCTATCCATCTAGTGCAATAATTAGAAGTGGTTAGAATGTACTTGTGTCCAGCAGATGATGGAGGGCTTACCAGACCAATGAAGTCAAGCCCCCATTGCTCAAAAGGTCTTACCTCCAGAACAGGTTGCAATGGGACAACAACATTCCTCACTCGGGCGGTAGCAGTATGGCACATGTGGCAGGTGCGGACATGACCTTGGGCATCCTTGAATACGATGGGAAATTAATACCCAGCTCTTAAGATCTGGTGTGTAGTGGATAAACCAGAACCGTGACCAGTCCCGAACTTATCATGGAATTCATTAAGAACACGATCAACTTCCACCTTACCTAGGCATCTCAAATAGATACCTTCATGATTCTTCTTGTACAATATGGCGCTCTGTAACATATAGTTTCTAATATTCAGCCGAAGGGCTCACCTTTGGACTCCCCGTAGATGAGGCGAACATTTTTTATTCAACAAGTAGTACATTACGTCGTCGTACCACTCCCCTAGGGAGACATCCTGCAACTGGTATTGTTGTACCGTGAGTTCAGATCCAGCATCAATAACTACCTCTGCCATTGTTTTGGCAAGTGTTTCTCCTATTACCAACTTCATTAGCTATATTTCCATATCATACTCCTGAAGCAATGCGATCCACTTTTCCCTTCGCTTCCCTAACTCATTTTGCATAAGCAATTTTTTCACTGCGAGGTCGGGAACTATAGCAAACACCTTGTTGCATAAGATGTAATGCCTGAACTTCTTAACTCCCTTCACAACGGCATAAGTCTTCTTTTCAAAGTTATGATAGCATAGTTCAACATCCTTCAAGGGGGCACTCATGAATGCAATCGAATGTTCGCTCCCCTAGCCATCCTTTTGTGTCAAAATGTTGGCGCAGGAATGATCCGAAGCAAAGGAGTATATGTAGAAGGGCTTCAGGTAATAAGGGCTTAAGGTAATTGGGGCTGACCAGCATAGGGGTGTCAGCAATTGCCTTCTTTATTTCCCCAAAATCTTATCTTGCTTTTGGGGTCCACTCAACCTTGTTGTCTTGTTTTAGCATGGCATTGAGCGATTTGACTATTTTTGCGAAGCCTAT
Source organism: Sequoiadendron giganteum (assembly GCA_007115665.2). Lineage (NCBI taxonomy): Eukaryota > Viridiplantae > Streptophyta > Pinopsida > Cupressales > Cupressaceae > Sequoiadendron > Sequoiadendron giganteum. The sequence continues at coordinate 83,577,489 of CM021101.1, forward strand.
AATGAACTTGTGGACAAAGTTAATATTTCCAATAAAGGATTTGAGTTCCTTTTTGTTGTCTGGCAGCTGGATTTTCATGATGGATTGGACACGCTCAGGGTCAATATAAATTCCCCACTCTGACAGGACGTGTCCAAGTAGCTTCCCCTCAGTGACCTTGAAGATACACTTCCTCGAGTTAAGGGAAACCCCGAATGTGCAACACCTTTCAAAGAACTTGCATAGATCAACGACGTGACTACCCCGTTATTTTGAAAATACTATTAAATCATCCATGTAGATGATGATGCACTTTTCGATCAAGTCCTTGAAAGCGATGTCCATGGCACGTTGAAAGGTGGTGCCAGCATTGATCAATCCGAACGACATTCATCTATAAGCAAAAGTTCCCCATTTGGTGGTGAATGTTGTCTTGTGTCAATCTTCGTATTGTATCATGACCTGATTGTACCATGAATATCCATCCAGGAAAGACATCATCTGAGAGCCATTTACCATCTACAAGACCTCATCCTATGAGATAATTGTCCTTTTCTGAGGCTCGGTTCAGATTGCACAAATCGACACATAGTCTAATTTCCCCATTTTTCTTCCTGATAGGAACCAGGTTCACCACCCATGTGGAGTGTCTAACCAAAAAAATAATCTTGACTGACAACAACTTTTGTACCTCCTTATATATTATTGGTTCCAACAATGCGTTGACCAGGCGTTGCCGCTGTCGAAAGGGCTTCAAGTCTAGTCAGAGAGGGATGGTGTGGGTGATAATTGATGTATCATAAGTCTTGAGATCCTCATAGCTCCAGGCGATGACATCGTGATACTTCCGTAGAGCCTCAATTATCCCCTTTCTTTCTTCATGGGCGCACACCTTATCGATGAACACGTTCTTGGAATTTCCATCCGTTCTTAGGTTGTAAGTGTCACATTGGTCATTGATGGTATCTTTATTAGCTTGCTGATCTTGATCTCTGATCTGATCAAGGTCAAAGATTCACTCCAATTGAACCATTCCTCTAGGGATGGTTTTGGTCTTCAGGTTAATAATCCCTTCTATATCTAGGTCCACCTCTTGAGGTTCGACCTCATCGATTATCTGTGTAGCAAATATATCCGAACTAGTGATAAAATCCAAGATATGTTTGTCATCATTGAATACTTAGAAATTAGCTACATTATCCAGCACTGACGGGATGAAGGTGAGCTCCACCGTGAATCTTCTGAGGCCTGATAGGGACAATGGTTGTAACATGCTTGCCACCTGTGTTAGGGCATTGGCAGTATGATATTGTGCGCGAGAGATCAATTGAATTTTGAATGCATCTAGCCCTTCCAGTATATCCCATACGTGGTGTCGGTAGTTAGTGATTCTTCGATCATAGAAGAAATACAACTTCTTGACTTGTTTTACAACTAACTCTTAATCTCCATATACTTGGAGCATCTTGACACCCTTTCTTAACGCCATTAAGAGGCCCAAGACCAAGGCTTCATACTCTTCTACATTATTGGTACAATAAAAATGAAGCCTATGAGCAGCAAAGTATGACTTACCTTTGGGACTAATCAATTTGAAACCTACCCAACTCTGTGCTTAGATTTAGATCCATCAGAGCGCAACGTCCAGAATCTAGGGGAGTCCTTGGACGTAGGATAGATAGGTTGGACTTCCACCTACAGTGGGGCCTTCATTTCAGTAACTACTTTAGGAGGTACAGGGACGGAACGTGTTTGTTTGTGTAGTGCAGATCTTGTTTTCTCCTTCAGAGTAGCCCATTTTTTAGTGTGTTCAATTGCTGCTTGACATAGAGAGCAGTTAAATTTTGAGCGAGCAACATTGTGTACCCTACACCGATTAGGGAGAAAGAGTTCCTGGAAGTTCATTCGATTTCTCAGGCTAAGCTGGTCTTGAACACATTTTTCCATGAAATCCTGGAAACCATCGATAAATCCTCGAGTGTCATTCTCTCCTAGTTCTTCATCATCGGATTCGATCAGCACTTCAGTGCTCTAAGAAACATTGGTCAAACTAGCATGCGGGCTGCATAGTATGAGGAAGACCTCGCTCATTCCTTTTTCTTCAAGGCATTCTTGCTCATTCAGGTACGACACTGGGGAATAATTTCCCAAACCTATTTTGGCATACAACACTTCATTTATGTTGTTGTACTCAGTAATCATAAATCTCATTTGGGGCTCTCGATCGATCCTGATTTGATTTGGCATTCCTTCCATGGCAGCCACATATGTGAGTAATTAGTTGTGGTGTATCCATTCAATGCCCTCATGAAATCCCTTCCTAGGATTATACCATACATATTTGGGATATCAGCCACCTAAATGTCAATGGTCTGTTGGATCCGAGGATCAATAGCAACCTACATGGGTATTCTGTTAATTTCCCCCACTATGTTGATCTTCGTTTTGTCAAGTTGTGTTACTTTTTTCTGGGAGGGATTTGGCATTATTTTGAGTGCCTTGCACATGCTCATGGGCATAACATTAGCTGATGCACCTAAATCTAGCAAGCAGTTGTGGAGGTTCTTCCCGAACACATGGATGGTGGTCAGAAAGGGGGGATTTTTGAATTTCCCTTGAAATAATCCTTTGAATACATCCACCTAAGCGACTTGGCCCTTGTCCTTCTCATTGCCCTCGCTTTGGTTTGGTACCTAATTAGCTACCCTGTCGAGTTATTTGTTTGCTTGCTGACCCGCTGGCAGGTCAGCCTTACTATTAAAGATCTGTCTAACAACTAGCTCGCTTTGTTGATCGCCAAAGGATACCTTTTTTACCAGAGTTTTATGAGTTGACCCTTGTGACGGAGCCCCATTTACCATTCTGAAAAAGGCATTCCTTATAGTAGGCACCTTTAGAAGTTTGAATGTGGATACACTTAGCTTCACCCTTTTGAATTCCTCAGCAATATACTCCCCCATCTGCTCAACTTCTTGATCATGGGAAACATTTTGGGAGGAGCTAGCGGCTTGGCTTTGGCTATTGTTTTTTTGTTTATTTCGGTTGAGGTAACGAGTGGGTGTATGGGGAAAACCCAGGTTATTATTTACATTCGGATTGGGAGGGGTGGTGAAATTATTTGGTGGGGTGGAGGTCATAAAAGGACCTATAGCTTGTCTATTTCTAAGGTTGTAAGGGGTAGTCCGCTGGTGAAACATGTGGACTTAATCTTCCCTAGGCTCTTCTTCGTCATCCTTAGGACCATTATCTATTGAATCAAAGAGCTGAGCTAGAGCAATTTCAGGACTTACCTCTTCCGCCTTTTCATTGTTGTTCGAATTGACACCCTCTAGTTCTGGCGTGTTTCATTCCATCCTTGGGAAAGGAGCCTGGTTCAACACCAATACTGAGGAGTCATACAGATTGGATGGGACAATGTCTCTGCACCCCCAGTTGTCCATTGCATTCTAAACTTCAACCTAAAAAATCTCAGCGGCAGTTTGGAATTTTGGACAATCCAATTCGAAATGGTGACTTGTTTTGTGTATGTGATACCAACCGGATAGAGCAGCCTCTACCAAGTAAACTCTGCTTGCGAGATTCTCATTGTTGTTGGGTTGATCAAGAGGCATGGGAAAACCACCATTATTGGGTCTTGTATTCCAAGTCTGGTTTTGTCTTTGGAAGGGCCTTCTTTCAAATTTCTAGCCCAAATATTGATTTCAGTCATAATTCTATCCCAATGACGTGTTAGCATCTTGATTGTCCCGATTTTCAAACTAATCTCGGTTTTCCCTATTAAGGTTGGTCTGGATGCTCTTTTGTGACGCCTACAAGTGGTCATTCTGATTACTCAAGTTTGTCATTCCGGTTGATATTTTATTGATCATCTATGTGAGCTAGTCAATCCTATCCTTTTCGGTGTTGTTTGGTTGCAGTGTGGCGTTCTGAAGGAACACAGGCTGTGCAACCGACTGATTCTGATGAGTATGAGGGAACTCCGCCGCTTGAAGGTACGCATGCACCTAGGATTATTGAGAATGTGATTGTTGTTGTTGGGGCAGGAGGTAGGAAGGGACTGGATATGCCTGATTCATTGGCTACCTAGGATGTGGAACCAGAGGTAGTTGTGGTACTTGATTCAATAGGGGTGTATGATGTTGCAAGGCCTGCGTGAGCCCCTGTATCTGCCCTGGATGTGCGGTTTTCCCAAGAGAAGGTAGTGAACCGGATATGTTCTGCCCCAAATCTATGCTGGTGATAATGGCTTCAGTGTATGCATCGACCAACCTAGCAGGTGGTGGTCTCATTCTTTTCACCAGTGCTGAAGTGAGGTTGTCCAATCTTGCATAGTAAATGGATAGGACGACAGCATCGTTGAAAACATACAAGGCCTGTAGTCGAGTGTACACTCTATGGAAACAGTCATTGAATGAACTGATTAGTCCATTAATCTCTCTTTGAACCGATATGAAGTGTTGATACGAATCTACGAGGCTGACCGGGGTCTTGAACTTCTACAGAAAAGCATTCTTCAGAAGGTCCCATTTGTTGATAGTCCCGGCGGGCAATTTGACGTATCAGTAGAAGGCCTTCTCCCCTAAGGAGTAGGGAAAGAGCTTGTAGGCCACATCTTCGTATATGATCTACATAGTCTTCAGGGTGATTTTGAAGATCTTGACATGCTCCTCGGTTGTCCTCTGTGGGTCCCGGGAGTTAAACTTCTTGCGAAAATTCTTGGGATTCTTTGGCATATCGTGGTAGAAATTGAAGGCCAAAAGAGTTGGGTTATTGCCCAGCCATGCCATTGAAGGGTGTGGTGGAGGTGGCTGGGCCAGATTGGCTTGTGACTATAAATGAGCAGTAGCAACTAACAAGGTAGTACCAATGCTAGTGACTATGTTTGGTTGAAAGACAGTGTTCAACCCAGATGGAGTGGCAACCTGGAAGGTTGTATGGATTAGATGAGTGGAAGGTGGTACTACCAATGAAGGTGAAGAGGATGGAGGTGAAAGAGTAGTGAGCTGGTCTAGTGAATCGGTGATGGATGGTTCCCCCCGTTTAGCTCTCTTAGCTCGGACAAGGGGATGTAATTCCTAAAATTCCCCCTTGTTCGGTGTAGATGTCAAAACTCGATGAAATCTTTCAAGGGAGAATGAACCAATTCAATTCAGCTTTATGTCCTTTCCCTCCTTCTAGCACCAGTTCTGTTGATTGTGTTTTTATGCACCTCCCAACACAGGTCATGCATAGGTGTGTCACCTCTCTTGAAAGACAATCTTCCAAAATCAAATTGCAGAACACTATCCCAAAGTCTCTTAGATGTCAAGTCTTGATAGTGCTTGGAATATTTAATGTGATTTGCTAGAATCACAAGGTGGTCTTACGTTATTTAAATTTGTTGGAGAATTGGGTCAATGAATGGAGTTCTTCGGATATGAAATTACTACACCTTGTTGCAGTCTCGGACTCCATTGTTTCATCATATATGGCTTTACAATGTGTAATGAACCTTAGCACAGGGTGATTCTTAAAAAAGGGAAAAGAGGTAGGGAAGGAGGAAGGTTCCTAGACCTGCAACTACCGATGAACAATGATCATGGAGGTTCCTATTGTGGACAATTTCCTTAAATAGGATTTCACTTAATCAGAATTCTCACAATGTCATAAAATCTATGCTATCTTCTAAGGACTTTGATATTCATCATTCATTCGCCATATAAATATGAATAAAGAAAAAGTTTAAGGAGCAGCAATAGAATTAAAGTCTAGACTAACTTTACATAGTCACCTACCAGCAACAAATGACCAAAAGTATAGACAAGGAAAGCATACACACAGCATAAAACTTCATAACCAAAGACAACATACTAAATCCACTAAAACTAACTAAAGGTTACCAGAACAACAAAGTAATTTGAATTAAAGTTTTAACTAAGGGAGAAGAATCATAAAACATGTGGAGAAACCCATAAATACACCAAGAAATGGTTGTATTTTCTACTATAATTTTTGTAGCATGCCTTTACAACAACTCAACTCTCCTAAAATGAGATGAGAGCCCTATTTATAGTTTTCAAAAAGCAAAATGAGTGGCCAAGATTTGTTTCTATTGTGTGGCTAGGATTCACTTTACACTAGGGTCTCACCTACCCCCAAATATATTTCATTTATAAAACATTTCTTGTCTTTTCCCTATTTTGTCATCTAGTGACATCACTGTAAAAATTTCATCATTTTGCTATTTATTCTTTGTTGCAGCTACTCTTAGAGGAATTCTTCATCGATGACAGGGTTGCCTTCGTGCTTCTTCAAAGCTGCATACTCCATGAAGCTCAAGATAAGTGGCTAGAATTTTTCCAACTCCATGATGTCAGACCGCAAAATCTGGTAGCTACATTCCTGGGAGTTGTTGATGAACTTATTCCAATCATCATCATATTTGGCGGCGTTATCTCGAAAAAGTTCTGACTTGGTGAAGGCTCGGGCAGAGAAACTCATGAAATCCATGGTGATTTCAGCCGACATCCCATCTTCCATGTTCTTTAAGTGTGGCTTTATGCTTTCTGGATTAATTTCGACAGCGGACAGCTCGTACCCCGTCATTAGCTTGAGGTATTGAGCGCACTCCTATCTAGTCTCCTTGGCCTATTTGATATCCAGAACTACCCATTCTAGAACCTGCTCCAGCTTTCCCTTTCGATGATTAAAATCCCGCTTCCATACATCCACTAACCAATGGTCATCCTCCTCTAGGGCAAGGTCCTTCTCCCAAACCTCACTTGGCAATGCGAGTATGGCCTTAATTTTTGGGTAGGCCATTTTGTACTTCCCTGGGAACCCCTCGCAGACTTGCTTCATACCCTCAAGAGTTCTCTGTACCTCTAAGAACTTATTTGTTGTCTAGACAGCCAAGTTGATACCTATATTTCCCATGTCTAAGATCTGTCGGAACTAGTTTTTTGTGGTCTTATTCAAGTTCCTTCTCTTTTCCAACTTGTTGATCTTCTCTTGAGATAACAACTGAGGTGGGGTTGATGACGTAGTGGGTTGGTCATCTGGGGATGACCACTGCTGAATATAGGATGTCAGATCAGCCACTTGTGCCTTTAGTTCTTCCTTCGAAACCTTATACTTCTAGTTAAGGTGTACCACCGTGTCGACCGATTCTTGGAGGTGGTCGACCTTTTTCTCTCTCGTGGCTACTCCCAAATCGATGGTGGAGACGTTATAGGTTATTCCTTGTTCTCCAACCACCGGTGTCACTATTTGTACCGCCCTAGATCTGGAGGCATCCATGGCTACCTTCGATCTGACCTTTGGCCTTTTCTCCTTCTTGGTGCTTATTTATGCTCTGGCCAGTATGGCTTCCATCCTTGCCTTAGGATCCTTTAGAGTGGGAGTCTTTTGCTTCAACTACTTCTCCAGCCAATCAGGCATTTGGGGCTCTTTCTTGGGTGACTCACCTTGGTTCCTAGTGTCCTTTGTCCTGAGTTCAGTAGCTCTAATGACAAGGGCCCCCTTCTCTTCTCCTACATCCTCCTTCTCCTCATCAGAATCCTATTCGAGCATTATACACTTAGTGGGAGACTTGGCACGTATTTTCTCATTGGAGGGATCCTCCCTTTTAGTACCCTTTTCCTCATTTTGGTTGTGTTCATGTTCCCTGGACTTATCTTCTTGCTCATCTTCATGGAGGGATGATATCTTTCAGTTGGGGACCTATTGCCTTCAGTCTCTGGAGTAGTAACTTCTTCATCCACCGCAAGCCAATCTTCAGCTTCCTTATCTTCAATCTCCTTAAGCTGCTTGTTCAACCTGGCCTCAATTTTGGGATCATGTGTTTCCTAGACTAACTCAGTATCAAGCTCTTCATTGTCCTCACTTGACGATTTGTAGGCCACCTCATCGATCTCCCGATGCTCGAAAAAAGGGTGCTCATGGTATTCGAATTCTTCGTCTTCTGGCCTCTTCGCAACCTCTAGCTATCGTTGCTCAAGCTCATCTGATATCTACATTGTCGCCTCCATTCTTGGTGGTTTTGTAGGAGGAGGGAGAGTTGGAGTATTGGCCATAGCCTAAGCTATTGCAACTTGCACCACTAGACTAGTTAGCATCCCTGAAAGCTCGGATGGCACATTTTGAAAGTACTTTACAAAGGATTTGGGGAGGCTGATGACAGGCATTGTAGTAGTAGAAATGGATGGAAGGGAAGAAGACATAGAGGAAGAAGAGACCGGCAAGGTCATGGTGGAGGAAGAATCCACCTATATGACCTGCATTATTGGAGAAGTGGAAGCAAGGTGGACAGAGATGTTCACCGCAGGTGGGGAGGACGCGAAAACTGCAAGCGAAGTATGCGGGGTGGTGGCAGCAGCAATTGCAGCAGACGAAGACCTTGGCAGGTTAGATCCTTCTCCCTTGATCCCATGGGATGGACCTTTGGGTGTCACAAACGTCTTTGTGCCTCTTGTTGTTTTCCTTTTCTTCTTGGAAGGCTCGCTTTCTGAAGCCTTGCAAGAATAAACCTTTGATTTAGGCAATTGCTCACTAGCTTCTTTCCTCTTTTTGGTTTTGACTGATGGTGGGGCTTTGGATGTTTCTTTAGTTGTAGTGGCAGCCACCCCACCATTGGAGCCACTTTTTTCACTTTCTAATCCCTTAAATTTCAAGGCAACTCCTTGTTTCTTCATTCGGGCCACTTGTTGGTTGATCCAAGCCCTTGTTCGTACCTTGACGAGTTTGGTGAGTATGTTGAGGTCATCAACGTCTCGCTCATCCCAATCAATCATAAGTAGTGGAAAATTGGAAACGACATCATATCCTGGATCGATCACCGTGCTTTCATCTTCCTCAAGTTGATCAGGCACCGGGCACAATTTTATTCTTCACATGTAGAGGGTAGTCATGCGCATGTAGTGCCCCAACCGTACTTCAAAATCATCTCTACAATTAGCCCAAAAATCTTCAACATTGTGGAGGTGGGCATAGTCCCATCCCAATGCCTTCTTGATATGACCATATGGATCAATTTGGGGTCGAGTTGTATATTGTCGGAAGTGCTATTCAGCCAACTCCCTCTCTAAGTATCCCGCACAATGGGAGGTTTGAATCTTGTACATTCCTTGGTCGAGCCCGATGGGGTAAGGTGTACCCGCATAATGCTTGTTGCTCAAGATATTATGAATGTGTCACAGCTTCCACGTTAGTTCCAATAGTATAATTTGGTCATTGGGGTACCAGGGCAGCTTGTTTGGTCTTTCTGTGAATCCCTGAGCACGGATGTAAGTGAACCTTGGAAATTGTATATATAGGAAGGCATATTGCCTAAGGAGGGCCCTGACATTGTGGGAAACACTTCTCTGAAAGTCACCTCCTAGAGACCGAATGATGTACGCGATGAATGTGTCATTCACCCTACAATAATCCCTCTTGATGTTTTGGTACTACAGTTGAGGGTATTTATCATACGGCTTAAGCTCTGATCTCGATGCCTCACTGGGTACCGTAGTCAATCCCTGATAATGCCGCTAATTAGCGAGGGAATACACGAAGTAGGATGTCATGAAGAACTTGGAGGTCTTCTTCACACTTATAAACTATTCGTGGAAGCAATCACTGATTATCTCCCCCTAATAAAAGGCAGTGTCGTCACCACGGAGAATTTTTTCCACGAAATAGAACATCTATTCTTGGAAGAAGGTTGCAATAGGAAGACCCATTACTCGGCTTAGCAAGGTCACGAGGTCGTGGTAATCCTCGAAGAAATCACTATGAAAAATCTCATGAGCGAGTTAGCCGACACTACCCCACTTGTCCTTTAACCAATAATGATTGATTATTTTCTTGCATCTCAAAGGATCTTACTCCCATAGCGCCTTGAATTCTTCTATGGTGGGGGTCTCCATGCTCTTGAAGGTAGGAATGTGGAAAGTCATCCTTATACCAAGTGGAGACATATCAACAAGAATATTCCCATCGTGGTCCACTATAGTTCTTGTCTCAAGCTGATATGCCTCCACGCATGCCATTACCAATTCCGTAGCCACCAAGGCTAGCGCGAAGCCTGCAGCTTTGGCAAGTTCGCTGCTCCTTATCAATCTCGCATTTTCTATTTTGGGATTCACCCTGACTCTCTGTGTACACTCATCAATATTGCCCTGACCGATATTGGTGTCTGTGACATCTCTCCAGAGAGTGGTGACTCTAGATTGTAAGGGCCCCCCCTAAAACTTGTACTTCATCTGATCCTTGTCCTCTGTGCCTCAGGGTTCCTTTTCTATTCCTTTCCCCTTCTCCTTGGAGGCACCAGAAGCTTCTGCATTGGATTCCATGAATCCTGCACAAAGGGACGTGAATCGATAACTTTAAATATGGAAAAATGACCTCAGACAACTCCCTGCATATCAAAGTTAGCTCTGCAATTGTCATTCATACTTGATAAACACCAATCATCTGATAAAACATCATACGGAGGCAAAATAGGCAATCTGTGTTCCCAGGGTTGGAATTCCCTTGGCAGAATGTCGTTCGGAAGGGCAAACGAGGCATAGGACTCCTAATGAAGTTTCCAATCTTAGATTTGATCAAGGAAGGGTTGGCATGGAAGAAGACCAGATTTTAGCAAGTGGGTCAAAGACCATTTTGGATTTGGAGTTCATCTGAGCCTTCATTTAGGCATACGGGTTCCATCTGCAAGAAGGTCATCTGAAATGGTGCAAGGAAGATGGAATTTCGGGAGCCAAGTTTCGGAGTTCGAATTTCTGCCATCGGAAAGCAGTTACGGGACAGTCATTCAAAATGGTGAAAGACAAATGGAAATCCAAGGATAGAATTCCAGAGGGTAATCCTCGGAAACAAATTCGATAGGTGGGAAAGCCCAACGGTGAACAACAAGTCGAGACCTGAAGGTCGGAAAGTCAATCAGGTTCAGCCGATCAGGACAGCGAGAGCGGAGTAGAATCTCGAAGGAGGAATTCGGGAGGTTGAGGTCTAGATATAATTTGGGCGCTTGTAAATTCCAGCCACTTTGTAACAAAAATGCAGAGTCGGGGTCCGAGAATTAGAAAGACGTCCTGAATTTGTAGTTTGAGACGGCAACGCCGAGATGGAATTTCGAACATGGGATTTTGGAGTCCGTAGTCCGAATTCAGTTTTGACTTTGGTTTCTTCCATGGAAATTTGAACGGACTTTATGTGCCCGGGGTCCGAGGTTCGGGAGGACGCTCAAGGTAGTCCATTCACAATGGCGAAGTTAGTGGGGAATTCCAGGAACAGAACTTTGAGGGTCAGATCCCAGGGACAGTTTGTTCCTTGGCCGTTTTTTGATTTTTTGCAAGTTTGAAACGGACTTCACAAGGTCGGGATTCGAGGATCGAAAAGAGGGTCGTTCACAATGGCGGGGGCACAACGGAAACCTACGAAGGGAAATCCGAAGGCCGGGATCTGGGACGAGCTTGGTCGTTGTCAATTTTTTAAGTTTAAGTTTTACGTTTCAAATGGTTGATGGGAGGTCTGGGCCTGGAAGACACCAACAACTATTCTAAAGAACAACAACGGCGAGGTTGAGCTCCGACGTTGAATTTCGATGATTTTATGTGGTTTTCTCAGATTTTAAAAGCTGGGTTTTTTAGCGGGAGTGTTAATCTACCAGATTTTAACCCACTTTTACATTTTTTACTTCGTTTTAACCCAGAATTTCATGAAAAGGAGGACGAGGTGCGTGGATGGTAGACATACCTCGAAATCCCGAAGAAGGATGTTGTTGGCCACATGGAGAATGTCAGAAAGAGAGCTCGGATGCAGAGGTTGAAAATGTCAGATGTTGTGGAGCTCTCCAAATTTCTATCACTTCGGTCGGGTGAAAATGACAGCCAAAAAATCTGATTTTACAGCGAAAACCATAATTAATACCTTCATATGATGGTTAGAGAGTTTGGTGGGTTCAAATTCGCGGGCGGTGGCGGGAGGTCCGGGGTCCGGAGGTCGAGGAGATGTCCAACCACTATCATTTGAAAACAAAATGTCAGAGACATAATTTTGAGAAGGGAAACCCGACAGGTCAGACCTAGCATCTGTCCATGGCTATCTGCAACAGCCAATCCAGAACTAAAAACTACAAAAGGAAACCCGGAAGGGGAAACCCGAAAATGGAAACCTAGGAAGGGAAACTCGAAAAGGCCAAAGATTTAACATTTTCAAAGGGGGCCAAGTTTGGTCAGACTTAAAATGTGACTTTGGAGGGTGGGTTGACCTATTAGGGCACAAAAATGGACATGCAAAACTAGGCAAAGCCAAAAGGGACCCGACAAGCAAAAGAGGGAAGAGAGGGTCCCTGTTTCGAATGGGGCGTGTGTGCAACAAGCACAACACAACCCTTTTAAACATATCTCTCCAAATCTTCACAAATTCACTCAAATTCCCTTATAAGTCTATAGACCTAGTTTCTAGACCAAAAATCTCAGATCCAATCTCAAACCCACTAACCAATTGTATTTTTAGACACCCTTTAACATCTTACAAATCATATCTCAAAAGCAACATAGGTCACTTTTGACCAACTTCTCCAAAATCATTGAACTACATTGTCCTAGACCTCAATTAGGTCACTTTAACAAAGCATCACCCACTCAAACACCTTTCCAACACTAAATCTTCATGGATAGTCACTTACTAGTCTACAGAACCTCCAAATCCATAACTTTTGATCAAAGAATCATTTCCTATGACACCAAAACATGAAACCCTCACTTTATGTCATTCCAAAGGGATTTATTGAAAAAAATTGTTGTGGGATTCTACATAGCTAACCAAGGCCTCAAAAACCTTTATTTATGTCTTCACATGCTTGGAGGTTGATCAAAATTTGCCTCCCCCAAGATTTTCTACAACTTCCCTCCTCTAACCATCAAATTTCACTCAAAATACATAGTTTGACAATTAGGGCATCATGCCCGGGCACTAAACTCACCTTCCCTACCCTTCCAAAGCTTCAAACACTTCAATATATAGTTTTTCATGCCAAATCAATCATCTCCCAATATTTCCTAATACAATTTAACCAAAACCCAATATCAAAACTCCATTTTAAAGCCAAAATTCATCCAATTTCCTCTAGGATAACCAAAAACAATCTTCAACATTTTCCCTAATCTTAAATATAATTCCTACATTTAATCCTACCATTTTGGACTCATTCCATTGAGCCATAGAGAGAAAAAATAGGTGGAATGAGTCATTTATTCATTTTTAGTCGTCAAACCCTTACGGTTGGCTATATAGACCCACAGTCAGTAATTTGACAATAAAATTCTTAAAACTCAATGAATTTCCTTCACTCCAAAATAAAAACGTAGCTAACACCTATCTCTACCAATTGGAAAATATTTCAAGACATAATACTTTTGTATAGCCAAGTATAATAGTCTGCAATATAAAAATTCAATGAAACACACAGAATTACAAGAGAAATCAGGGGATTTTTATTGTTTTTCCTTCACAAAAACCTTCAACAACCTCTTCCTCTAAGTTCCAAATATATTTAAACCTTAACCAACCTATTAAAATGGCTCTAACTACCCTTTTAATTCTCATTACCATTGGGCTTCTTCAGGTTTACATTTTTTTGCACTTTTTCACATTAACAACTTTTCAATTTTTGCAATTTTACATCATTTTGACAACTATGCAACATGAACTCCAAAATGAGCTCAAAACCAACTAACATGACTTATTACATTATAAATTGGTCTAATATGACTTTATTCAATTGAAAAAACTCAAAACACAAAAATAACTTCAGACTTCCATGAACCAAATTTGCTCAATAACCTTGGTGCCCCTACACCAAATTTCAATATTTGAGTAAATCTCATTACATGTCTTAGGTACTCCGTTCTCACATATCTTTTACAATATCACTCATACCTACGAGATTCTCTTATAATTTTTACATCGTGGGTTCTCATGATGAGGTTAACTTCAAATGAGTAACTTGAGATTCTTTCGCTAAGCTTCACACACTCTTTTATGATGGCTTCAAATTAGAATTGAGATTTTTCAAGATCATCAAAATAAGGATGTTGCATTATTTTTTTGGCTGAGATTCTCTTCGATGACTCATAAATCAGCATTTTCTACAAGGAGAGACCAATCAATTTTCGGTATTTTACTTACAAATATGCAAAGTAAAAAAAGAAAAAGAAAGAGCATCCACAATGGAAATGAAATGAAAGTAGATGGAAGGAACTTATAGACAATAAATCCACACCATTTGATTCCAACTCTGGAACAAAAAATCATAAATCTTGATGCTTCCATTGAGGATAGGCATGCCAGCCTCTCAACTTAGTCACTACTGGTCATACATTTTCACTAGGAGTTCCAAGATACCTATTGCACACAACACCTCTCATGAATAAAATAACTTGAAATTCGAGATGCTCTTATAATTTCTACATCATAGGTGCTCATAATAAGGTTAACTTCAAATGAATAACTTTAAATTCCCTCACCAAGCTTCACACACACAGTTTTTTAATGGCTTAAAATCATAATTGAGATTTTTCAAAATCATCAAAATAAGGATGTTACATTTCTTTTTTGGCTAAGATTCTCTTGGATGGCTCATAAATATGCATTTTTTTGCAAGGGGACACCAATCAATTTTTAATAGGTTAGTTACAAATAGGAAAAGTAAAAAAATATGATAGCATTGGCATCAAACAAATTAATGTACATACAAGTATAAATTAATAAGACCAATGTGCATACTTACAAATTAATCCAATGAACCATCTAGGTCTACTCTACTCTTTATTGTGTCAATTATTGTCTCATGGTCAAACTCATGGACCTTCCACAAGGTCTTGTTCAAAGGTCTACCCCCATATTTGATCAAATGAACATTAGATTCCATGACAAGGTTCAAGTAATGAATAATCTTATGATACATGTCAAAATCGTGAAACAACCAATGTTTAACACTCTTATGTGGGTACCTTCTAACCCACATTCCAGTAACAACAACTAAGCCTATAGGGTATTTGATGTTTTCTCCATCTATAACTAGGGCCTCCAAAATATATTTGGCCTCAACACAATGACACAAGTAATAGTATGTTCCCTCTTTATTGTTTTAATCTGCAATAACTGCATAAACATGCCCTGCATTGATATGTGCAGCAAATATCTTGAAATTATTCAACATTACGAATACACTAAAAAGTAAGATTACAATAGGAATTTCAAAAACTAAGCAAGTGGATTTATTACCTAGTTAAACTAGATTTCATACATGGTCAAATTTGACTGATGATTCCATCTGTGTTAGTTCCAATGTCATCGGAGGGCGATACGTGTGAAGTGGGCTAAGATAACTTGTCAACCATTTGTCAACCCACTCCCCTGACTCACAATCATTTCAGGCTTGCATTGTACATGAAGAACAAAAGCATGCCATCTTCCATTTATTGATACTCCATGAACTTGCATCTAAGCTAAGGAAAGAGTGTAGCTCACTCAATCCTGTTGGTGTACAATGATCCTCATATGGTTCAATGTTAGTATCATCCATCAACCAAAAAAATCTACAAATTGAAGATGTTCCTTCATTACCTGGACCCATCGAAGCATTGCACCACTCAACGATTGATCTTGCATCTATCAAATTTGCACTATTTTTATTTTTTAACTCTTCTTGTGCTAATGCTCTTTTCACGCATATTCCTGCAACATCATGCTCCCCCTTTCCATGCCCATCATCACAAAAGTTCCACATATGCTAAACACTTGCAATGGCATGCATCTTGTTCAACCAGTAGAACATGCGTGAGTTATTGAACTATGCTGCATAGTTATTTTACCATATTATATGCCAACAGTATGCTATGCCCCTCTGAGCCAAATCATTGTAGAACATCTAGAAGAAACCTTTCACGAACTCTAGAGAGTGTGTGTGATCATCACTAATATAAAAGTGATACTCCTTCAATACCTTCCTTTGGTCCTTTGTACTATCAGCTGCATGAATGAATGCTATGTGCACAAATATCGAAACTTGTGTGAAGTTGTAATACTATGACTACACCTCACGTTGTGGTTGTAGAGTGTAGTTCTCTACAAATTCAACCATTGATACTATGATGTCAACTGGAAAGGTGTCCTTGTATATCTTGAATTGTGTGTCCACTCATTGAGCTCTATGGGTATGTCTTGCATACTTAGACACTATATTATCACAAAACATGGACATAAACTGATACACTGGAATCTTCTGAATAACCAAATCACACATTTTTGCTTGAGACCCATCTTTTGTAATGTATGCCACTATTTTGTACTTCATAAACTCTACTAGTTTCTATCCCACCTCATCTGTGATTTCCATATGTTGACATACTGGCATATGCTACAAGCCACCGCAACACTCGCATGAACCATCCAAGCATGTTGTCCTATAGAATATTTGGCCATCCTCTATTTCACATAATTTTTTTGATAAGAAATCTCTTGATGATGTTGGTGGGGCTTCTAAGCCACGATCCTGTAAAACATCATTAGTATGAAAATCTAAACATATAGAACGATAAACATCATAATGGTTAGAGAATTCAATATGTATTCTATAACAACAAGTAGTGTGTGTGTGTTTTATCTTGACATAAAAAGGTTTAATAATTTAAAAATATCTTTGAGAAATACTAATTTGAGGATAATCCTACTGAAATTTATGAAAAAATTAGGTTTGAGTCGTATCCAAAAAATGCTTTGGATGTGGCTCGCGGTTTCGACTAATGATTCTCCTTCTTAGCACATCCCTTTGATTCGGAGATGGCCTTGTGTTATTCTTCCAATACTCTTAAATTAGTGTTCACAATGCTTCAAAAACTTTTTTATCTTTTAGTAGCAGTCTCCTTGAGAATGCCCATAAGCCCTAAATTATTTGCCACCTTTGAACGACTCTTGATAAAAAAATTCTACTAATTTTCATTTCTTCACTCATTTTTCTAATGAAATGAGTTCTCTTTGTTTGACTACTTACCAAATTCAATGTAATGAAACGTTGGGTGGCAGTACTATCCTTTGAGCATGAGGTATTACCTACACTCTCATAAGCATCCATTAGATTCTTCACGATAGTGTTTTCACTCGATGCATTTGATGTTCTCAACCCAAGAGTCTTCATGATGTTTCTATACTTTATACCCTGCATCATTTCAACAAATAGTTGACTTCTTGCGGTCTCATTTAGCCTTTCAAAGAATGATTTAAAAATCTTATCAACATATATTCAACAAGTGTGTGCTGCAATCTTACCTTCCATGTGCTGCAAAATATCCTCATCAATATTAATCAAATACTTTGGCTTTCTATGAAAAACTATAGGTGTTTTCTCCTAGGTACATAGTCCTCAACATTACGAATCCCATCAATATTCAATTGAGGTGGGCTAGATTGCATACCTTCATTCGTGGGTGGAGTAGAAGACATACCTTGAGGTTCACGTGGGGATGATGGCATACCTTCTTCATCAAATACGAGTGATGATGTACTCTCAACTTGAGATGCATTTGATGGTGTCTAACCATATTCAATTGTGATAGATGGTGTCCCTCCATATTCGCTTGTGCTAAATGGTGTCTCTTCGTATTCACTTGGCGTAGAGGGTGTGTCTCCAACTACGGTATCTGAATCTATCTTACCATAATGCTTTCACATTCATGCCTTTTATGCTGCCAATGCTTATTCTCTTTTTGACAGTTGAGGTTCCTCTTTAGTTGGCTTTTTTTCATCAATTGTATCCAATTTCTTCTTTTCATGATATGCCGCCACGCGTTCTCTCTCCTTTTCTTTTAAGGTTTCATACTCTTTGTCTCTTAGTTTATTCTTTTTTCATTTCTTCGACATGGCGGATAATTTTGACCTGTAGCATGGTAATGAGATGAATATTAGTTCCTAAAAAATGTATCCATTCAAATAAATGAAATATATTTCATTCAATACTTCATAAAATATTCTTACAATAATCCTCTAGAAGAGTATTTCTAGCATAGACAAAGGTCACATGAATTTTTTTGATGGAATTTCTTAAAGAAATGTAGTAATGTGGCATGTCATGATTGCAAGATCGGCTGAAAATGGAAGCATGGACAAGCCATATGGTGCAGGGGCACCTAGCTAAGTTGCATTTTTGGTTTTTCGATAGGTCATTAGGTGTTTTATGTCTTTTTGTCATGAATAAGGTTTGAAACCCTGTTTTGAAGGGTTGTGGTTGCTTAAAATGAGAAATTAACTCATTCCACTTATTGTAAATACCATGACTCAATGGAATTGCTCCAAAATGGTAGGAATAGATGTTTGAATGAGATTTACGAGCAAGGGAGGCCTTGAAAGTGGTTTTGTGTGATGCCCTAGATGAAATTCCTTTGTTTTTTTATCATATTTGGTGGTTAGAGGGTGGTGATAGGTGAGACTTTTGGGGGAAGCAAATTTTCAAGGTTAATAAAGTTTGTGCAGATAATCTCTTAAGTGTTTGAAGTGTTGTTAGATTGAAAACAGTTTGGGAAGGCATATTTCCAATAAACCCTCCCTAAAACAAACCAAATTGAGGGTTTCATGGTTGGGTGATTTAATGGGTCTTCCTCTAATTAAAAATGGTGGATCTTGAGGTTTTACAACCTGGTACATGACTTTCCAAAGGAATTTTGGGTGGGCAGTAACTTTAAAGGGGTGTTCCTTTGTAAAAGTGACCTAATTGAAGGTTTAGGACAACATAAAAGCACTTGTTTGAGGGTTTTTTTCCAAAAGAGTTGTATAATTTTTTGTGATTTTTTGTGTAAGGACATAAAAGGTGTCTAAAAATGTATTTGGTCAATGGGTTCTAGTTTATATATGTGATATAGGACCTAGAAACTGCGTTGGTAGACATACAAGGCAAATAGAGAGATTGTGTGAGAAATCCAAGAGCTAGGGTTCTAAGAGCTGAAAATTTGTTTCAAAGGAATTTAATTTTGGTTGATGAATGATTTAATCTTTTCTCTACTTCAACATGTGAATTCTATGAGGCATACATTGCCCCTACCTTCACAACCCTACTGTAGTGGAAGGCTAGTGACCTCACTCACTAGCCCACCAATGCGGTAGGGTTGAGAAAGTAGGGGAAATTAATGCCTCATATAAATGGGGTATCATGTTCAATTTGGTATGGTTGAGAAGGTAGGGATAGTGTATACCTCACTAGCCTGCCAATGCGGTAGGGTTGATTGTGCAAGAGCACCAAATTCATGTTTTGTAAAGATTGGTTCAATAAGGACTTAAGTTGGTATTTTAATGTTTTATGTTTATAAGATTTTGAATAAGATCATATAGACCATTTTATAATATAAAGATTTTTCTTAGAGTTATTTAGGTGGTTGTGGAGTTCAATTTTCAAAATTGGCAAATATTGTAAAAAGTTGTCAAAAATGTAAACTTGCTAAAAATGCAAAAATAGCAAGATTGTGGAAGAACAAGAGTCGTGTAATTCAAAAGATAGTTGGGGCTGGTTTTCTTGGATATTTTGAGGTGTTTCATGTTTAAATTTATGATGTAGGGTCGAATAGAGAGGTGGTTGTTCAAATTTGAAGAAGAGATCAATAAAAACTCTCTTTTCTATGCAATTTTTTTGAAAATTACTGCTCCCAGCCATTGTACGGTTCCATACAGAAGTTTTAAGTGTTGAAAACTTTTCAAATTTTTATATCTATGTGTTAGCTCCAATTTGGATTTATAGTGAAGTGATTTCATTTCATTTTAAGAATTTTATTGCATTTCTACTAGAGGTGGGTCTATTCGGCTAGCCAAGGGTTTGAAGGCATAAAATGAGTTAAATGACTCATTCCACCTATTGTTTCACTATGTCTTAGTGGAATAAGTCCAAAAATGTTAAGATTAGATTTAGATGTAGGATTTTGAGCAAGGAATAAGATTTGATGAGGTTTTGATTACTGCCCCCATTGAATTTTCTAAGTTTTTTCTATGAAAGTAATGGCTCCAAGTTGAGATTCATTTTAAATGCACTCAAGAAGGTTGGAGATCATTTAAAAAAGTGTGTGAAGACCTTTTACAATATTTTTGAATCTTTGGAAGATCGGGGGAGGTGAATTTGAGTGTTTGGGCATGATGCCCTAGTTGACAATATTATGCATTTGAGTGAAAATTGGCGATTATGAGAAGGAAATTGTAGTGAACACTTGGGGCAGAAATTTTTTAAGGTTGTTTAAGCTTTTGCATGTCATTTGGACCATTTTTTATTCTTTTGAAAGCTAAGATAGGGCATGGGAATAGGAATTTCAATAAACCCTCCCTAAATTTGCTAAAAATGAAGTTTTTATGAAAAATGCATTCTATGAGCGATTCCTTGGCTAAAGGTTGTATATTTGGTGGTTTTAGAGGTTGGTTAATGACTTTCCATAGGAATTTTGGGTTGGTAAGTTGTTTAGAGATGTGATGCTTTGTTAAATTGGCCTATTTGGCCTAGTTAGAACAACAAAGAAGCATGAATTTTAGAGATTTCTTCCAAAAGAGTTATATGAACTGTTGAGATATGTTTGTGTATGCCTTAAAGGATATCTTAAAAGATATTTGATTAGTGGGTTAAGTGAGTATTTGGGTAGATTTTGTTAAGAAACTAGGTCAACGAACCTACAAGTGAAATTGGGTGAATTTTTGAAGAATTGTTGAGATATGTTTCTAAAGGTTGAAAAGTTGTCTCTAAATACTTAAATTATGATCAACTAAATGTTTTGGACCTTGTACTGCATTAGTTGGGAAGGTAGGGGTAGTGTATGCCTCATAGAAATGGGCTCTCACAGTGATATACATCATCGTGAGACCCCATTGCTATGAGGCATACATTGCCCCTACCTTCTCAACCCTACCATATTGGCAAGCTAGTGAGTGAGCTCACTATCTTGCCAAGCTTAGTAGCTTTTCAATGCTACCACATTTTTCATACATTTATATGAAAACATTATTTGCAAACAATTAAGATTCTTTGTCCATGCTTCCATTTTGAGCCATGATTGCAAGATAGGTTGCACCTTTCCCCATGTTGCTAACTTAGCCTAGAATAAAGAGTCTTGAAACAGTGGAGAGAAGGGTTAGAATCCCTTGTAGATAGACTAGTCAAGGAAACATTTAAAATATATCACAACATAGTGATGAGGTAGATTTAGAAATAGAGATGAAAACCAAAATAGTTTAAAAGATCAATCAATGTGGGAGGAGTGTATTCCAATTTTTTAGAAACATGTATGGATAATTTGGTAGCATAGACAAGGCAATCAGTTGCTTGGTATAACTGTTTGACAAAATCCCTCATTGAAAGCTTTGGAGAGTGGTATGCACATCCATAATAAAGGATTGAGAAATCATGTTTTTTTTTTACTTCCTTAAAACTTATGTCATATATATGTGTATACAAAATGTGGAGGCATACACAAGGTAAGTCAATTGTTAAATAACAAAATGCCTCAAAGAGATGTGGTTTAAAATTGTAATTGGCAAGTGTATAAAATTGTGTAATTTAAAATGTGTATTGACAACCTAAGGTTATAATGACAAAAAAACAATGATGAACATGAAATATGAAAAATAAAAATAAATGAAAGCAAACCATAATAGAATGAAATAAAATGTGTAAATACTTCACATACCTAAAAAATCAAAGTTTCAAATGGAGGTGTTCTACCCAATTATGTAGTTTTTTCTTCTTCTTTCTTCAAACTCAACAATTTAACTTTTTCAAAAGCTTGTTCCCCTCCAAACTTCAATTGTATATCACTTTTGAATGGAATTCAGACTTGAAATGATATTATGTCTTTCAACATGAAAACTCTACTATTTCATGCAAAGGTGGTGGAAAGATCATGAAAAAGGTGGTGGAATGTGAAAAACATGTATGCACACTTCACAACATCATCAAAAAGCTATTGTTTGTCAGAGCACACACAAAACCAAGAGAATATGCAGAATGTAGGCCTTGAGATCACAAGTATATTGATTTTTTACCATTTTTAGAACAAGCCAAAACACACTCACGTTATAACGTGAGCGCATTATTTTTTGCTAAAAATGGTCACATCTCTACTTCAAAACACACTCAAATTATGAGAAAGTTGATTTTTTTATAGATTTTTTTTCTCTCTTTGTTTGTACCCTATATACCCTAGTTATATCTCTCCCATCTACCCTTATACCCTAATTCTATCTCTCCCCTCTACCCTTAACCCTTATACCCTCTATCATCTACCCTCAACCCTTAAACCCTAATTCTATCTCTCTCCCCTCTACCCTCTACCCTTAACCCTTATACCCGTTATCCTCTACCCCTTATCTATCTCCCACTCCCACTCCCTCCCTCCCTCTCTCTCGTCTCTCTCTCTCTCACTCACTCACTCCTATCTCTCTCCCCTCTACCCTTTACCCTTATACCCTTATACCCTCAACCCCTATAGCCTAATTCCATCTCTCTCCCCTCTACCCTCTACTCTTAACCCTTATACCATCTATCCTCTACCCTTTATCTCTCTCCCACTCCATCTATCTCTCTCTCTCAAGTATCTCCTTTCTACCCTCTTCCCCTCTCTCAAATCTCTCTCTCACTCACTCACTCACTCCTATCTCTCTCCCCTCTACCCTCCACCCTCCACCCTTAACCCTTATATGCTCAACCCCTAAACCATAATTCTATCTCTTTCCCCTCTACCCTTTACCCTTAACCCTTATACCCTCTATCTCTCTCACACTCCCTCCCTCTCTCTCTCTCTCGATTTTATCCCTCCTACCCCCTCTCCCTCTTTCAACTCTCTCTCTCTCTCTCTTTCTCTCGCATTCACTCATATATCTCTCCCCTCTACCCTCAACCCTTACTCCCTCTCCCTCTCTCAAGTTTATCTCACTCACTCACTCCTATCCCTCTCAAGTTAGGTTACCAATTTCACCA
This sequence comes from Sequoiadendron giganteum, assembly GCA_007115665.2. Lineage (NCBI taxonomy): Eukaryota > Viridiplantae > Streptophyta > Pinopsida > Cupressales > Cupressaceae > Sequoiadendron > Sequoiadendron giganteum. The sequence continues at coordinate 83,600,431 of CM021101.1, forward strand.
AATTGGCAAGCTAGTGGGCCCAATAAATTTACATCACCAGGAGACCCCATTTCTTCAACCCATTTTTTCAAAAAGGCCACTACATTGCCAATTTCACTGAGTTGGCAAGCTAGTGGGTGAAATTGGAAACCTAACTTGGCCTAATTGAAAAAATGGGTCTAAGAAATGGAGTCTCCCGGTGATTTACATCACTGGAAGACCCCATTTATTGGACCCACATTTTCAAATAGGCCACTACATTGCCAATTTCACTGAATTGCAAGCTAGTGGGTGAAACTGGAATCCTATACATTGGACCTTCAACCCTAAAATTTCAACCATGTACTCTCTAACCATTACGCTAAACCCTCTACCCTCAACTCTAAACTGTCAACCCTAAACCCTTACACCATAAACCCTTAAACTATCTACCCCCAACCCAATACCCTAAACCATAAACCCTATAGGTCCTCAACCATATACCCTCAATTATATCTCTCTCTCACTCTACATTGGACCCTCAACCCTAATCCCCCAACCCTATACCCTCAACCCTCTACCCTCAACCTTAAACCCCCAACCCTCAACCCTTAAACCCTCTACCCTCAACCATAATCCCTCAACCCTCTTGACCCTTAATCCCTCAACCCTTAAACCCTAACCCCTCAACCCCTATACCCTCTACCATATACATTGGATCATCAACCCTACAACCTCAATCCTCTACCCTCAACCCTTAAACCTTTTATCCTCTACCCTCTACCCTATAAACCCTTAAACACTCAACCCTAAACTCTAAACCCTAAACTCTCAACCCTTAAACCCTAAACCATCTACTCTCTACCCTCAACCCTCAACCCTCAACCCTTATCCCTCAACCCTTAAACCCTAAAACCCAATTACTAAAATTTCTAACTTAATCCCTCAACCCTCTTGACCCTTAATCCCTCAACCCTTAAAACTTAATCCATCAACCCATATACCCTCTACCTTATGCATTAGACCCTCAACCCTAACCCCCCAACCCTATACCCTCAATCCTCTACCCTCAACCCTAAACCATCAACCCTAAACCCTTAAACCCTCTACCCTCTACCCTATAAACCCTTAAAAACTCAACCCCCAACCCTTAAATCCTCTACCCTCAATCATCTACCCTCAACCCTTAAACCCTTAAACCCACTAAGTAAACTCTCTACCCTAATCCCTCAACCCTTAAACCCTAATCCCTCAACCCCTATACCCTCTACCCTATACATTGGACCTTCAACCCTAATTTCCCAACCCTATACACTCAATCCTCTACCCTCAACCTTAAACCCTCAATCCACAACCCTTAAACCCTCTACCCTCTACCCTATACATTAAACCCTCAACCCTCAATTCTCAACCTTCAACCTTTAATCCCTCAATCCTCAACACTCAAACCCTAAACCCTCAACCCCAATACCCTCTACCTTATACATTGGAAACTCAACCCCAATCCTTCAACCATATCTACCCTCAAACCTAATCTCTCAACCCTATACCCTAATCTCGCAACCCTACAGGTCGTCAACCCTATACCCTCATTTCTCGGCCCTCTACCCTATACATTAGATCCTCAACCCTCATATATCCATTTCCCTATATCCTCTTATCTCCTTCTCTCTATCTCAGTTCTCCCTCCATCTCTCTATCCATCCATCCCTCCCTCTACCCTAATCCCTCAACCCTTAAACCCTTAAACACTCAACCCTAAACCCTCTACCCTCAACCCTAAACCCTTACACCCTCTAATCTCTACCCTCAACCCAATACAATAAACCAACAACCCTATAGGTCCTCAACCATATACCCTCAATTATCTCTCTTACTCACTCACTCCTATCTCTCTCCCTTTGACCATTAATCCCTCAACTCTTAAACCCTAATCCCTCAACCCCTATACCCTCTACCCTATACATTGGACCCTCAACCCTAATCTCCCAACCCTATACTCTCAATCCTCTACCCTCAACCTTACACCTTCAACCCTTAAACCCACTACCCTCTACCCTATAAAACCTTAAACCCACTACCCTCTACCCTATAAAACCCTAAAACCTAAACCCTAAACCCTTAAACCCTCTACCCTCAACCCTTAAACCCACTTAGTATACTCTCTACCCTAATCCCTCAACCCTATTGACCCTTAATCCATCAACCCTTATACCCTCTACCCTATACATTGGACCCTCAACCCTAATCCCCCAACCGTAGACCCTCAATCCTCTACCCTCAACCTTAAACCCTCTACCCTCTACCATATACATTAAACTATCAACCATCAATTCTCAACCCTCAACCCTTGATCCCTCAATCCTCAACCCTCAAACCCTAAACCCTCAACCCTGATACCCTCTACCCTATACATTGGACTCTCAACCCCAATCCTTCAACCGTATGTACCCTCGACCCTAATCCCTCAATCCAATACCCTAATCCCTCAACCCTACAGGTTGTCAACCCTATACCCTCTAGTATCAACCCTCTAGCCTATACATTGGATCCTTAACCCTCATATATCTATGTCCCTCCCTCCTCTTCTCCCCTTCTCTCTATCTCACTTCTCCCTCCATCTCTCTATCCATCCATCCCTCCCTCTCTACTTTAATCCCTCAACCCTCAACCCTCAACCTTCAACCCTTAAACCCTTAAACATTCAACCCTAAACCCTTAAACCCTCTACCCTCTACCCTCTACCCTCTACCCAATACCCTCTACCCTAAACCCTAATCCCTAAATCCTCAAGCCTTAATCCATCAATTCTCAACCCTTAAACCCTAATCCCTCAACCCCTATACCCTCTACCCTATACATTGGACCCTCAAACCTAATCCCTCTACCCTATACCCTATACCCTATACCCTCAATGCTCTACCCTCAACCTTAAACCCTCAACCCTCTACCCTCTACCCTATACATTAAACCCTCAACCCTCAATTCTCAACCTTCAACCCTAAATCCCTTAACCCTCAATACTTAAACCCTAAACCCTAAACCCTCAACCCCTATACCCTCTACCCTTTACATTGGATCCTCAACCTAATCCTTCAACCATATACCCTCAAATCTATACCTTAAACCCTCTACTCTCAACCCTAAACCCTCAACCCTAAACCCTAAACCCTTAAATCTTCTACCCTATACCCTCAACCCAATACCTTTTACCATCGACCCTAACCCATCAACCCTCAACCCTTAAACCCTAATACCCTAGAAACCATCAACCCTATAGGTCCTCCACCCTAATCCCTCAACCCATATCACTTTCTCTCTATCTATACATCTCACCTCTCCCTCTCTCCTACCCTCTCTAATTGTCTCTATCTACCCTCCCTCTTTCTACATACCTCTCGTTCAATCAATCCCTACCACCCTCTCTCACTCCCTCTATCTATGTCTCTCTATCTCCCTCCCACTCTCTCCCACTCCCTCTCTCTCCCTCTCTCTCCCTCTCTCTTAGGTCTCTCCGTCCCACCCCTTCTCTCTCTCTCTCAGGTCTCTCCCTCTAGCAACCTACCTAGGTAACTCTCTCTCTCTCTCTCCTCTATCTATCCCTCCCACCCTACCTAGATAAGTCCCTCTCACTCCACCCCCTTTTATCTCCCTCTCTTAATTCACTCCCTCCCACACCCTCTCCCTCTCTCAGGTATCTCACTCACACTCCCTCTCACTTCCTATCTCTCAAGTCTCTCCCTCTCACCCCCCCTCACACTCTCAAGTCTCTCCCTTTAGCGTCCTACCTACATAACTCTCTCTTTCTCTTCGTCTCTCTCTCCCCCCACTCCCTCTCTCTTAAACTCACTTCCACCCCCTCTCTCTCTCTCTCTCTCTCCCTACCTAAACAACTCTAGATCTCTCTCTCTCTCTCTCTCTTAAAATTCTCCCTCCCTCTAAAGGCATACATAAATACATACATACTTACATATATACAAGCATAATACATATGTAAATACAATCCTACATACATACAAGCATACATGTACATGTGTAGATACAATCTTACATACGTATAGGCATACATACAATATGCATGCATTGATACATATAGGCATACATACATACTTACATACATGACATACAAGCATACATGTACATACAAACATACAAATATATAAACATACATTCAATAGAGTATAATTTAACATAAAGCAAGACATAACGCAAACGTGTTATACCACGCTTGTGTTATGTCTTGCTAGACATGTTCCCCACAAACGCAAAAAACCATGTCAAAAATGACATATAACGTGAGCGTGTTGTAACGTGCTCGCGTTATATCTTGTTTTAGGAATCCCCAAGCCTTAGGATTGGTATTTTCCTTGGAATACTAATCCAAATGCTTGGAGGGAATTCCCAATGACTAGAGATGTGTTTTTGCAAATTCTACAATATTTCACATAATTGGGTTTGTGCTCGCCGTCAGGATTGCACGTGGTTCAATATCAAACAAATTGAACATCTGGGTAATGTCCAGGTTCTCTCTTAGCTATCCAACAATGTAATTTTTTTCATCCATAATTTTTTTTGTTTGTATCTCTTTTTTGGCAAAAAACAATGTTTGGTGTTTTTTTTCGTTATAAATTAACCGTTTATCGAGATTTCAAATAAATTACATTTTTAGAAACTAGACTCCATGCTAAAAAAAAAAATTAAAAAAAAATCAATTAGCATCCAAAATTTTTAAGGGTAGCACGACCAAAATTCTATTTTTTAGGAAGTGTCCACTTCGAAAATTAGTAAAAAATCAAATATTCATTAAAAATTTATCAAAAAAATTGTGCATCAACTACATACTATTAGTTAAATTCTGACCGTAGAAATTTTAAAAATACTATAAAAAATTTCACCATGCTAGGGTCGTACAAGAGTTGTTATGTTATGTTTTTTTCTAACAAAAACAACACCAATTTTTATACATCCCTCTTTTGAACCCCTTAATCTCAACCATTTTCAAAATAAATTAGTAGTTTGGAAAGTAGACTCGGAGCACTTTGATCCTTGTTTATGTTTCATCTCAAAATTTTGAGTGTAACTATCCTCAATTTCACGTCCAAGGTCAATATTTCCTAATTTCAAAAAAAAAGTGGCCACTTAAAACCCCTTTTTGGGAACCATCCTTTTGCACTTACCCGTATGTTAGGCAAAAAATGAAAAATAAACATGATAAATTTCATAGACATAACATAATTTGAAGACATGACATAATTCGATCAGATAAAAGACAACATTAATAGGTATGGCTAGAAAGGCTAGAGACCATACAATAAACAGATAGGCTTGTGGCTATTGCAAACTGTGTTGTAGGACATTCATAGAAAAGACAAGATGAGCCTAGTCAGGTTGTCCCCAAGCTAGACGATGAGATTATAAGACATCAAGACATATTTTAAGATATTTTTTTGAAAAATAAGATATGATAGCCCCTCCTTAGAATGATGTGTGTTGCATAAAGGAGCACATGACACTCTAAGGAGAAGAAGTGACAAAGAGATGTGGTTGTATGAAACACATAGCAAGATGTATTCGTGGAATGTTGTCGCAGGAGAGACAACACATAGAATCCACAACATCAAGAAAAGAAGAGAAGAAGAAATCAAGATCACAAGGGGATCCAATTTTTCGAGGTCACAACTGATCATAGATATAAATAGATAAATATAGTATACTATGTATGAATTTTCATCAACCCCCAAATAGATCAAAACGAGAAGAAGAGCACATAAAGACAAAATAATAAAATAATTTTCCAGGTCAGTATGGAAGAGACCTAAATGCCCCAATGCTTTGCATCATTCCTAAAGAAAAATTTACGAAAAATTGAAGAATGATGAGACAAATAGAAGAAATATACGACACATTTTGTCTCTTGTATCCAAGTACCTACAAGGGCAACAAGGGTCCTCCAAGCAAGAGCACAAACATAAACAAACAAGCACAAGGAACACAAACAAAAACACAAATCTAGTCTAACACCTCCAACAAGTCATAATGCTTCCAATCTAGATCATCATAGGGGGAGGGAAGACAAGATTGTAGGGGGAAAGCAAGAGTGGTGCTAGTTGACTCACTTACAACAAGAGCCAAGGAAGAATCCCCCTCGAGGTCTTCATCATCGAGCTTGTGTGAGACTAATGTCATTGATATGGAAAAGATGGATGAAAGTCGAGATATCCTCCAACATGTCAAACATACACTTTTTTGAAGTGAACCGCATTGACTAAACATGAGGAGGATAGGACACTAGAGAGTCATTACGAACCTTTGAAAAAGGCGCAATGACAAACTCGGGTGAAAAAGCATCTTATCCATCACAAGAACAGTGCATGCCAAAGTAGAATAAGACAAAGAAGGAAAAGAAGAATTTTTATGACCACCATTTGAAATGAGGTCATGCTCCAACTTACGCTTAAGCGAAGGATGGGAGGGTCCTCATAGTAGAAGTGAAAGAGGAAGAAGAAGGAGCCATAGAAGACACAACCTTTGTATGAGGCATGTCGACAAGCTCGAGGAAAGGAGGAATATCTGGTAAAGAAGTGATCAAGCATGGCTCCATAGAAGGAGCAATGAACACTTGCACCCACTTAGGGTGAGGATCATTGAGATCTACTGAGGAAGTTGGAAGCAAGATAGAGGCGATGGGAATATAAGTAGGAATAGAAATGGAAACAAGAACAAAGATAGAAGAAGAAGCAAAGGTAGAGACAGGAAGGTCCCCCTCGATCTTCTATGAGGCCTCACATTCCAAGGCCAAGGCTTGTTGGCAATGCTTAGGCTCTTACACAAGTTGGTTACGACAACTATGGGTACCATGAAGGGCAGCCTAAGAAGGCTTTGGGGGATTCTATTCTACCTGAGGAGTGGCCTCTGTAGCCATTTTTGGTAGAAGAGCAAGCTCCTAAGGATGGATAGGAGAGACAAAAATAGGGACAAGGGTCTCAACCACAGGCCTCTTTCCTATGTCTTCTTTGGAGGCAGATGGAGGAACGAGAGGAGGTGGCCTCAGAGGCCAAGACATAGAAACAATAGAAGAAGAGCCAACTCCCAATGCTTGCTTCCCCTTATAATAGAGGGTGGGTTGGGGGATAGTGGGAAAAAATGGGAGTTGAAAGACTTGCATTTTAAACTTCCACAACACGAGTTCCTTTCCTTTTCTTGTGCTAGGAATAGTAGTAGGAACTAAGGACACCATTGAGGGTTGTGAAGTTGCAAAAGAAGATAAAGAAGGGGAAGGCCCATGGGTGAGATCTTTCTTATCCTTAGCTTTCGAAAAGGCAAAGGATGAAGCATGTTGTTGTGCGTGCATAAAAACCTTTAGAGAGATTGCATGGGAAGAAGGCGGGAAAAAACAATTAGACTAAAACTCCAGTCTTATACCTAAAGTAAGCCTTGTAGAGAAAGTGCCCTCTAGGTGGTAAGGATCCAACTAGAGTAGGCCAAAATGATCAAGGGAACATCCCCCATGCGACACAAGTGGTTTGCATCCAATATCCTAGATAGTATATATTATGCCATCATGAGGAAACTTCACACATTTGTGGAAAATAGAGGTGATTGCATTCACAGAGACTAGCAATGGAATGCCTAGTCTAACCTTGAATGGGTCAGATTCTAGTATCACAATAAATGGGACTACAAGAGTTTTAGTTCCAACAAGGACTGACAAAGAGATAGAGCCAATAGGTGGGACAAAAATACCATTGTGTGTACAGAGTGTGGTTTATGACTCATCATATTTCTCCTTGTATAAATTATTGATAAAAGGGTCGCCTATGTAATGGCATTGACTTAACTTGTAGGGTCAACCATAAAGCCAACCACGACATTATCATTGACTCGAGCTGGTATGTACAATGGAGAGGGATCCCTATTGAGAGGCAAGTCACCTGGTTGGAATGTTATATCAAGTGTCTTATCCACATGACCTGAAGGAGGAATATGGGTGAGAAAAACCACATTCACATACTCAAATGGACTAGGATTGGTAGATGAAGCAAATATCAAATTTGTGGAATGGGAAGGGAAATAATTTGTGTATATCTACAACAAACTATTAGGTTTGGCAATAGATTTATTTGAATTTTTGTTTTTACCATCAATTCATATGGTATCATTGTTAAGGTGGTCTTGGATAACATGCCTAAGATACATGCATCATTTGGTATAATGACTAGACATCAATGGTATTGACAAAACTTCTATGTGTCACACTAGTTAGGATAGGGCTCAGATGACAGTCTTATTTCAAGGAGGGAGATTAAGCCATCTTTTAGAAATTTATGAAAAACATTCGTGTAGGATTCAAATAACTTCATAAAGAAACTATTATGTCCTATAGAGTTCTTTTCAGGAGGAATGGATACCACATTCGCTACCACTTTCAACTCCCCAGAAACAAACATGGCTAATCGACTATCTGGACTGGAGGACGAGGAGGGACCCTCGTAGTAAGCCATTGTTTGTTGATATTTGCACAGTGCAATACACAAATGGGAAAAAGAAGGGTCTTTTATTAGAAGGAGCTTCTCTCATAAAACTGACAATAAATTTTTGACGAACACAAATTATACATCAAAATCTAATAGAGTGTAGGAGATTTGGGAGAGCAGAGCTTGATAACGGGCAAAAAAACTAATTAATTTTTCGTGGGTACCCTTCTTGCACCGAACAAGATCGGTGAAGGTGATCTTCAATCTTATGCTTGCCTAGAATTTTTACAAGAACTAATTTACTAATTGGTCGAAAGAGAAAATTGAAATATTGGGAAGTGAACAAAACCATTCCAAAGCAATGTCATTGAGGGAACATGGGAATAGCTTCACTAATAGAGCATCATGGTAAAATAAGTCAGTACACATGGTGGTGAAAGACGAGACATGTGTCTGCAAATCTCCCCTACCATTGTACTTATCAAATTCAAGAATTTTCATACCTTGAGGGATGGGGGTATTCATAATAGGAAGGGATAAAGGGCTACAACTATAATACAGTTGGAGCGTAGATTAAGAATTGGAACTAGCCAAGTTTGCCACCTGAAATTGCATCTATCCCATATTCTATAATAAAGAATTAAGGATGGGATATGTCGATGGAGCCTAATTAGTTGAGGGACTGGAGGTGGAGGGGATTCGGGTTCCGGATGTAGGAATTTTGAATCCCAAAGGGACTTGATTCACTTTGATCCTTAGAATATTTAATGGCATGGTACTGGTATTACTAGCAGTAGAAATAGAGGGACCCGTGTCAACCATATGCACACACTCTTGGTATCAGAACATACAATTGGTGACCAGTGATTTTCAACTAAATATCTTGAGGGTTACCCAAGTCAGAAGTGTACGAGGGGACATGAGTTTCCACTATGTTTGCAATCCCTAGAAGTAACTCCAGACCTCTGTGATCTAAAATAAGTAAATTTCTCAGACCATTAAGGAGAGGAGCAATTTGAGAATATGAGTCTTCTTGTCAAAAAATATTTGAACTCTCCAAGTCTTACTTCCAAAGAGTGAATTTGATTAGCAAGAACCATAAGAGAATATGTTTTAGCCATGAGAGAGGAAGAGTTAGAAGTGGAGGTTGGTGGGATATGTGCTTGAACTTCAACTGATAGATGGGTGGAAACAAAAAGAGGGTAAAACCTGAATAGTCCTATAGAGAATTCCTCAAACTCGGGATCTTGGCGAGGAGGACAAAACTATATTCTAGACCCCATATCTAGATGCCAATAAATTCTCCTAACTACATGTTTGGAGGTAGTGGATTGAGTTGTGAAACTCATACAAAGCATCACAACAATCTATCCAATACACGTCCTGATAAGAGAAGAAATTTTTTTGACAAAAAGACAAAGGTAAGAATAGTTTCATGTCGGGTTCACCAAAATGTAGCAAAGGAAAAATGACACCCCTCTGCCTCCCCAAAGAGAGAGTTCTCCTCTACTACCTCAAGGGTAAATCTCAGATGACAAAGGTGGATAGAAGAGAAATTTTTGACTATATTCTATGTTTTAGGATAGATTTCAGAATAAGGACTTCAGAGACCAAAAGAGTAGACTTTAGAGGTCTCAAGAGCAAGCTAACAAGCTCTTGGCCAAGGACGACAACATGACGTGTGGACGTTCTTGCGGTACGTTGTAGTCTCGTATGGTAGGAGAACAAAACTTGTTGACAGATATACAAAGATTCTACTTGCTACTTGGAAGCTAAAATCTGAGAATTTTGCTAAACTAATAGAATGATAAAAATAACATAAATAACAAGAAGAAGACTAACATACAAAGATTAAACTAGATGAATTGAAATAACGAAGTAGGAATGAGAAGAATGAACTCACGAGAGGTCCACTACTACGAAGCCTCTCACAACGCTCCAAATGAACAATCTACACACACAAAAACAAGGAAAAATGATGGAGCTATTTTGAGGCTTGCCTCAATCAAACCCCCATTTTGGTGTTTCCACCTCCATGAGTAGCCAAATAGACAGATAGAGACAAAATAGACAATAGACAAATAGATTGACAAGATAAAGAGTAGACAAGCTAGAATATCGATATGCTATCAAAATGTAACAATGATAATGCAAGAAAGAGAGTGTGATTACCCTCCCTTTAGCAAGTTTGTGATGTTGAAGGAGAGCATGCAACACTCTAGACAAGTTGAGAGAGCCAAGACGTTGATGTAGAAGCCAAGAGCAATAGAACTTGCAAGAATAATGATGTAGGAGAGAATGAGAATGTGAGCTTGAGAGTGAAAGAATGCAAGAATGAGTTGAAGGAATGGAAGAATGGATTGATAGATTGAAAGAATGAAGGAAAATCATGCAAGAAGGCATTTTCAAGCACATTTGCGACCACAAAGGCATTACACTTCGTGGGTAAGCGGAAGTGCAACATCTTAACGACCACATAATCAAGAATTTTTTTGGGGCGTTTGCATGGTGCACAATTGTTTGTGCGTCGCGCTAGCATCCATGACAAAAATTCACTTGAAGATCGAAAATAAAGAGGTCAAAGACAAAATTAAAGTTAAGTGAAAGGGGAAATTACATTATCGACTTTTATTAGGCTAAAGGGGAGTTTTGTGGAATGCAAAATTGCATGAGGTGCAATTTTCAACATCACATTAATATTTTCCCCAACTACATTCACCTTTGGTTTTCATGCCTTCCTTGGTATCTCTTTGTGCTTTATAGTAGAATGCTCCTACAATCTTGTTATCATTTATTTTTATCTTAATGATGGATCATAAATTGTGATCTGAAACATTGATGTCAGTAAAGTGCATTATTTTCCATAGGCTATGTTTTAACTTAACGGATTGTGGACATTATTAGATTAGGTGACATTAACCTTGCAAACCTATATCATTTATATGTCTCCATGTTTCTTGGAATGTGTCTTAGGGGACATAAGAGAAATTCATTAAATATTGGCATATTGTAATTACATTTTCAAGAGTGAATTTAATGTCGATGAAGGCTAAACATCATTATGGATAAAGTCTCTCTCCTACGCATCCACATTGGGAATGTGAAAGGTCATGAGTGGGGCACCCAAGTTTGGAGGGTGAAGCTGGAAAGTCATTAAAGCATCCTGAAAGATAGAAGTTGAAAAGGCTATGGGCTAGATGCCCATGGTGGAGCCTTGTGTGTTTTATATAATATTTTATCATGACTTTTGGTCTTCCATGAAAGGGGCATGAGTTTTTGCAAGTGGTTTTGGTACCTCTTGTTTTGGTTTATCATTGTGGTTTTACCTCCCACAAGTTTTATATATTGGAGCCATTGTATGATAATTTCATATTGAATTATTTGCAGGTGTATGGAAGCATCCACGTTAATCAGAGATCAGCAATGAAGTGTATTATGATGCATCTCTCTTGTGAAGATTAATAATATACTTGCCCTCTTCTCTCGTGTGGAGTTTTTTCCTGAAAGGGATTCTCCACATAAATCTAGTGTCATATTTTGTTTGCTGATTTTTCTATTGTGATGAATGTGCAATCACATACATATAATCTGATTTGGTAATCTTAGTTTTAGATTTGAATTCACACACATAAGTTAATATTGCAGCTTTGTTTCACCTTGTTTTCAGCAGAAACCTCATGTACATTATAAATTTTTACATGTTATTTAAGTATATCTGTTTACATATTTTAATATGCTGAGTCTTAAGTCCAAAAATCTTGGGTTGCTAATTTTTTGCTGATAGTTTAGCTGGTGTATAGCCCTTTTTAAGTCTCCTCAAGCTTACAAGAATAAACCTGCAAATCTGTATGCACTTCAATAGGAAAAGGAAGAGTCAAGATGGAGAGAAATAATTCAATAGTTTGTATGGCTGGTATCTCCATCACATCTGCAAAATTGAGCAAAAAGGATTGCTCAAAACCTAGAACTCTTTGAAAGAAAGTAGAGAAATTGAGTAGTCATAGGTCAACTGTGCTCTGTTAAAAGTTTTTATCCAGAACGTATGATCAAAATGAAAAATATTTTGATGATATATATGGCTATTTACAGTCAATGTTGAACCAAATGATCTCGAATAAAGAATATTAAAACTATTTACTGTCCACTTATTGGATGAAATATTACCCAACCGTGATATCGTAATTGAACTTGTTTTTAAAGAGCTAAAACATAATATGAAATTGTTAGTACTTTATCCAGTGCTTCTTCAAACTTTCATCCTGAATTTGATCAAAAGATGGCCAATCAGAAATTAAACACGATCCAATTCAAAGCCTTCTGAAAGAAAAAAGTAATAATAAAGGTTGCATAAATCCTAATATCTTCTGTTCAGTCAGCAAAACAAAGAAATTAATAGAAGACATGAAATCAATAAAATATGAACACACAAATCAAAATGCCTCATGCCTATGTTTTTCTTGTGTCATTTGTTAATAGAACATTATAACATCATAATGCAGGCAGCTATTCCATACAAAGGAAGTGGGAGTACGGCCAATAAGAGCTTACAGGTATTTATTTCAATTTGTGCTTGTTTTTAACTATTTCTGACTTGAATAAAAAGTAACTAGGAGACATTATCTGCAAACCTTTTAAATAGCTCGCGGGGACACAATTTGGAGAATGTTCTATTATCACTTTAAATAATAATCTTCCAAGCTAGAGACATTAATAGATAAGGCCAAAAGATACTGTTAAAAACAAGTGAATGCTATAGCAGGACAGAATTAAATGCCCACTGTAAAAAGAGTATAGAGAAAACAATAAATCTAAGAGCAATCTTGCCAAGAAGAATCGTGGTCAAATTGCATTAACCTGGAAAATATATGTAGAATATGAACTGTTTAACTGTAACAAATCAAGACATTCTGTACAAGATACGAACTGTTTAACTGTAACAAATCAAGACATTCTGTACAAGATACGAACTAAAACAAGAAATAACCTCTCTACTAATAGTTTTCACTGATGAGATGTGGTGAGCAGATTATATAAAAAATGGAAAGATATTATAAAGGATGTAGAAAATTCTCTCCTCACGCTAGTATTCATTATATCTAAATGAAACCAAAACCACCCTCCTACTTACAAATTTAAGTCTTCAGTGATGGGGTGCAGTGGGGTAGAAATCTTCAACAATGGGGAGATATTCTGAAGGGTGTTGAAAACGCCCTTCTTGTACTGTTATCCATTATATCTTCACCTGGGCACCCAGGCAACAAACTCCACTCCATGGAACTCAAATTAAACCTCAACAGATTCATGCTTCCTCTTAGCATAAACCAAATTCCATCCCTGCCATCTGATGCGACTAAAAAATCTGTACCATCCGATGACTTGACAGCAGCTTCCAACAAATCCTGGGGAGACATAGAAATGAGAGACCAACTCTTAGACTTTGACCTTAAATCCAATTCCCAGAGCCCCACCAAACTGTGCTTTATAACAGGTAAACGACCGAAGATGGACTTGGAGCTCTGTAACCTCCCCACCAAAATCATCCTCTCACTACACACCACCAAGGAAGGCAGCATGGCATGAGGGTTCTCATCAGAGTCAAGATAATCTACCAGCTGAGGCAGCCCTTCTTCAATCTCTAGATATTTAAATTCAGCACTATTAATGTTATAACAACCTACATGAACACCATATGTACTTGTGCAGTATAACACACCTTCATGTACGGTACTCCTCCAGGGGTGTGCGGTTGTTCTCCACCAGGGGTGATCGGTGCTTCTCCAGGGTCTTGCCCCACTAGTATTGCCAGTTGTCCACATATTCGAACTGGAATTGTATACCAGAGGGCATACTTTCGATGGCTCTCCAATATTGCTTGAAATTACAATAACGTTAAAGTGGTTTGAACTAAGGTCAGCGATAAGTTCAACAGCCAATTCAGCATGCCAATCCTGATTGAAGGGAAAATTGGGCAAAACCCTGTATTGTTTAGTTAAAGGGTTAAGTACAACAGGATTAGAAATCTCCCCGGAATCCCAGTCCAAAAAGAGGAACTGTCCACCACCCACTGCACAGAGTTGGACGACGGAAGGTGGGGTGAAGTGGGAGATGTTCTGTTTTCTCCACTGTAAGGGTAAGGGTATTCGGAACCAGTGGTTTAGAGAGGGGCTGAAGAGGATAATACCATGGGTGCCCTGGGTAGTGTGCTGCACAACCAGATAGTTTGAATTCAAAGAGTTGTAGAGTGACCAGAAAGATGGTGACGCACATATTGCATTCTTCCATGTCTTGGATACGCATTTCATCCTCATCAAAGAGGGCAGAGGAAGCCTTGCTAGAATCTGCTCGATTGAAAGACAATCCAAATAGATTGTAGAAGAACTACTAGTTTCTCCTTCTTCAACTGCTACTTTTTCTTTAGAATTTAGCACTTTCTGTGCAGGCCATGGCTGATTATGGCTCTGTGACTCTATGCCATAACGTTTGTGAAAAGCTGTTATTAAAGAATAAAAGGGAAGGCCTGAACAGTGGTTACCTACTACCAGGCGCCATCCACGGTTGAATTCTCTGGTGCTATCAAATGATAATGACCTTCTGGGGTTTAAGATAAAATGAAAAGAGTGTCGGTCATCGGCCAAGCGGAAAATCTTTTCGATCTTCTGCATCTCCAACTCCTTAGCACTTGGGAACATTAGATTTGGATTCCTATACTTGATCTTATCCACTAATTGCCACAAGCCAAAAAAGAAAGGGCTAATTTCAATTAAGAATTGGGGAAGCCTCACCAAAACCCTCCAAACAACATTAAAAACATTCTTCAACCTATCCAACATACCGCCCAACTGAAAACTGCTTTCTACTCCTACTCCAGGGAAATTACGAACCTCTGATAAATTATCTGATTCAGAATTCTCAATGAAACCCTCTGACACATTATCAGATTCATGATTCTGAACAAAACCCTCTGATCGATTATCAAATTCAAAATTATGATGATCTTCAACCATGCTTTTTGCATCTACTTCAACAGCACTGCAATGAATATGCAGGCCAAGCAGAACAAGCACAACAACATATACCCTAACCCTAACTGTAGGCAATAAGAACCCAATTCCTCCCATATTTACTTAGCTCACTGAAACACTAATACCAAATCCCAGGCACTGGCCTTTCTATGTACAGAAAATATTAAAAAGAAAACATTCAAACATAACCTGGCGGAATGAAACCCTTGCTCCCGCTCAAAAATTTCCAGCAGTCATGGAAACTGCACAAATAAAGTAGAACACAATATTCACAAATTACATATAAAATATTTGCCGCATATAAGATGTTTAAATTAGCTGCCTGTCTGCAAATTCTTATGGAAATCTCCAGAATATAGAAAACTTGTGCATAAAATCACCTCGAAACAACAGAAAAAATACCGAAGAATAGCTTGCATGAGCTTCCAAGATTTGCTTTATTCTTTTCACCGAACTTCCAAGCATATCTCTAGTGCGTTGGCAGTGATGCTTCCTTCTCAAATACAGGCATATGGATGCCCTACAATCACACACTGTTTTTATCATTGCAAAAGTAATTCTTCTTTTTTGGGGGGTTGTATTGATCAAACCTGGTAGGGTATAATTAGGGGACCTCATTCTGTTCAGATGAGAATTTTAAACAGTTTGTGTGTAGTAAAGTAGGCTTGTGCAAGACATTGGCATTTCTGGTCACTCATTGAAAACCTTACACAGCTGGTATGACACATCCCAGTTTTCGAAAAGGTTTCAGCTTCCCGCTCCTCTAACAAGAAAATCCTACACAGAAAAATTAACGACATCTCATAAACTTTGAGAATTCATCCTCATTCGAAAGGTCTATACAAAATGTTAAAAACACGGTCAAAATAAATGCTGTTCCTGTTCATGGAATTCAAACTTAGGTATTCTTACAATTTGTTTCAAGAACCAGTCAGTCAACCATATGAATGCCATATTATTTTTTAGTTAGCTTAGGATCTAAACACAGTATTTTTAGAAAGTTGATGTATATGGGTGGGACCATAAAACTTTGTGTTGTCAATCTCCTTACCATTTTAAGCTTCGAAGATCAGTATCCAACATGTAATGGCCCACAGGGCCACAATATTTCAATAATGCATCTAGATTTCTAAAGATGTTTTTTCAGAAAAATTACCTTTGAAAAATATAGTAAGAATCCTCAACGACCTTCAAGGACTTTAAAAATAAAAAAATTAATTGTCTATATTTTTTATGCTTTTGGGGAGGTAATATTCACATTTGAGGTGGTATGTGCATCTTTAGTTAAAGTGCAACCATTACCTCATGTCCTCATGCGACTGCTTAACTCTATTTTCTGCTTAAATTTAAGCAGCAGAGGTGTTCCTATGCATAAATTTTATTTTTGGGAAAGGATAATTTGGAATCTTTTCCTATTTTAATGGAGCAGCAACTGTTTAGGAATTGAAAATAAGCTGTGAAAAAATAGGGGGGGCTGGAAATAAGCAGTGGCTGCATATTTCTAAAAATCCACGTGGCTCCACAAATTTCTTTCCCTCTTTTTTAATATTTTTTTTTTTTTTTTTCTAATTTTTAATTTTTTAATTGTACAAATTATTATAAATACTATTAATACAAATTTAAGTTGGCTGCTTAAAAATAAGCAGAAAAACTAAGCATTCATGGGGCCATCAGCTCCACAAATAACTCCTAAATAAGTTGAACAGTGGCTGCTAGCCAAAATAAGCTAAGCAGCCGCATGGGGACATGAGGTAAGTACCATCTTGGAATTTCAAGCTACCCATGTCTCTCAAAATAAAATTCCTTTACAGCTGTAATTATTGCTTTTAATTTAACACATAAGAATTGCAAGGGTGAAATTTGTATACTTCTATTGTTTATTTTCTATTTTGAGTATATTTTGATTACTTAAATCTTATAAGTAGATTTTTAAAGATTTATTATTTATTCTTAGATCTATTACGTAGTGTTGTTTTTTATTATAATTAGAGGAGCATACTTGATCTAGATCGCTCTTATAGTTATAATTATAGAACTTTAATTTTTAAATTCAAATTTAAAATTTAAATACTCAACCACTTTATTAGTCATTATGAGCCAATCTACTCCACATTTTGTTGATTTGTGGGTTTGTTGGTTGTATTTAAAGGCATTCATTCATTGATTGGAAAACATTTATTGAATTATCAAAGAGCATGTTGCAGTTTTATAATGGAACATTTACAAGAGCATTCTAACAATATTTATCAAAGCACATCATCCTAAGGGCATTGCACACTTGCTTGTTGTTTTTGATCTTTTTCTCATATTCATAAAATTGGTATGTTAGGTGTCTACAGGAGGAGAACTCGATCCTTCTAATTCAATAGATTTTGTAAAGGTGTTCTTAAACACTTGTAGTCCTTATGCACATTTAGACATTAGGAATTAAGGTAAGCAAACTCCAATGGTCCACGTTTTGCTAGACTAGTTTTGTAAAAAAAATTATTAGGTCCACATACTAGATCATTTCTACACATACGAAAGTCAATTCCATAGTCACAAATTTCAACTAGAGCAATGGACACGTAATTTATATATTATTTGATCTTCATCTAAGTTATTAAACAAAATAGAGTACCTTTGTGAATTAGTTTTTGACATTTGTCACGTCATACTTCAATCATTAGATTTTGAGGTAAGTATTATATTTAATTTGTTTTGATTTCCACTTTTAATTTTAGTTTTATTGATTATCAATCCCAACACCTTTACCTAGGATGATTAATTTATTTAATTAGCCTAGATAATTTATGTAACGTATAGTTTATCCATTACATTTTCGATGAACTTGACTACACAACCCAAGGTTTTGACCTAGGTTTAGTCCATCTATATTAGGGTTTTAGATTTTATTTTCTTGATCATATTCCTTTCATGTTATATTTTAATAGGGTTTGCATCCACCGTTGTTTATACTTCATTGTTTTTTTTGGATTAGGGCTTGGGTTATTGTATTTTTGTTATTTCTTTAATCTTTTATGCACTTGCATTGTTATTTTTTTTGCATGAATGTATTTACCCCTTTCTTTACCATGCTAACTTTATATGTCACTATGCTTTATGATGATACATTTTTTATGGATTATGATAGTGACTTAGCCTTTACTTCATCTCTATATGTATTTGATACATCTGGGGATACTGATCCATGTTATTTTATTATGCCTAGTATACATCTAATGATAGCTATCCTCTGCGTACGTCTCTTAATCCATTCTTCCTTGAGGAGCCTAATGTCTAGACATGATATCCATTTTCTACATTCACTGTCACTTGAGTTGTTATCCCCTATGTACCTCACACCAATCCTTCTTCTCTATATTGTGACTCATAGTCTATTGATGATATGCATAATCATGAGCAGGGTGATATTTTTTTCTAATCACAATGAGGTTGATGACTCTTTGTTCTATGATGAATTGGTTTATGATGCACATTATTATAATGTACTTATGGTAAATTCATTTACGTTAATATTAGGTGTATCATTCACCTTGAATTTATCATTATCCTTACAAATTATATTTAATTATGTATATGAAAAATAATGTATTAGCTTTGAACATCATCACAAAATGGGATGTCCATGTTAGGGTGGGGACATTTTTTTTAATTCTCTAGGATACTCGAGATATTGTTTAAGAAGAAATTAAATAGAGAGGTTATACTAAAAATGTCAAAATTGAAAGTTACAAATAATCTTTCCAATTTGGTGGTTATGACACAAACATTGAGTGCCCTCATGGAGTAGTGCCTAGATTTGGCAATGTTTAGATTAGGTGATATATCTACCTTTCAAGTCCCTATGTCTAATATTTAATTATGTGTGGATGGTTAAATTAATTAATTTCCTATAATACATGTGAATGGACAAACTTGGATGCCCATGTGTGATGGTGATAATTTTTTATTTAATATATGGATTAAATGGTTTTGGTTGCGTAGATACTAAAAGGAAAAATGAAGAAGAAAGGTTGCATTAGAAGAAAAATAGTCATGCCTTGTATATGGAACCTTCATGGTGTTGGCTTGCACCCAATTTTATGTTTAAATATTTGCTTGCCATAATATATTTTTGTTTACAAGTAGATGTCTCCCACAAGTCACTTTTTACGTGTTTTACTTACTACAAATTTTACAAATGTGTTATTTTTCATATACAATATTGTTTGGTGAATGATTTTATATCTTTACTTCCATCTATTGTATTGTGGTGTCTCTTTATTTTCTTGTACTAGCCCCTATTACTTATCATCACTTGTTATTTATACTACATGTGTATTTGACACTATTATTCTCACCACCCAAACATGATACTCTAATTTTATTACACCCTAAGCAATATTACCTATTTGCTATTACCTGTTTTGGTTAAATTTCTTGAATAAATGAATGTGTTTTATGAATCTTTATATGAATATGTTTTATGAATATTGAATGGAAATATGATGAAAGAGTGATTAATGCAATTTGATATTTTATAATTTTTCTAACTATAAAATATACGATGCATATGATTATGATGTGCTCAGATAACTACTGTTACGATGTGCCAAGTTGAGTGCAAGTGTAGGTTTGATCCTTCAGAAGAGAGGGGAAGTATCACTCAAGAGAAGAACTTGGTCTGGTAACCCTTAATGATCCTAACTGAGCATTCATACACTCACATCCTAGTTGGTCTTAGAGATTCAATTTAGTTTTGGGAAAAGTTAAGTAAGCTTTGTTGTGAATGTTGTGATTAAGGATTGCGATTAAGTCTAGAAGTCATGTGACGGTCTAAATCCTTATATGCTTAGTGTGGTATCGATGAGATATATGCATAATATATATATGTATGTATGTATGTATGTATGTATGTATATGTGCACATGTCTACAGTAGAATCATACATGTGAGTGAATACATACATAAGTGTACATAGGTAAACGTACCTATGTATGCTCATGGACGGATTACCCATATGCAGGGAATACCAATTGGACTAAGTTGACATATATATATATGTATGTATGTATGTATGTATGTTGACCAATGGAATTGTATGTATGAGTTTTTTATAAGGATATTGAAATGAAATTATGTATATATACATATACATATATATATATATATATATATATATATATATATATATTACTATATGTGAAAGTTAATATAGTAACATATTATATTAATATATACACTTTTATATAATCATGTATATATACGCGTAATATTATTATTTATATTTATATATTATTAAAACATGTTTGTTAATAAAATGTATTTGATAAAATTTATGAAATGAATATATATATTGATATATACATATACATGTGTGTATATATATATATATTTTGATAATAAATATGTATATATATATATATATATATATATATATATATGAGAATTAAAGCTATTGATATAAACCTCAAGCGCATAAAATAGTGTTGATTATTATTGTTAATATTGTGAAGCAAAACACATATTATAGCATGTGACACATAAAGCATAAAGCATAGCTTTTAGTGGAATAAAAACCAATGCATAAAGTTTAGTAAGACCATGTCAAACAAAGAGCAAGCACATAGGAGATTATGTTTTTGTGTAAAATGTTTTAGAAGGAAGTAAATGTTGTTTGAAAACCTGTAAAATATGTCAAAAGTTTGTGCTAAGAAGGTGGTGCCAAACACAAAAAGGTGGCATCATATTTGCTAATGTTTGGAAGTTAAAAGAAGTCTTTGAATGCGTATAAACCTACAAATAGTGTTTAAACTTAGTCAAGTGCAAACTTGACAACATTTTGTAAAGGAATTTGAATTAGGAAACCTATTTTGAGCTTGATGTCCCAAATATCAAGTCAACTCAACCATTTAAATGGTGAGTATTGTGATGTGTTGCAAACCTGTGAGTTAGACTAATGAGTTGTTGCATGAGGTTAGAAAGGTGGTAGAAATACTAACTTTTTTGTGTTGGGAAAATGTGTCTCAACCTTTCAATTACATAAGTTATTGTTGATACATAAGGTATTTTTCATCCAACGATGATGGGGGGTGCAGGGGGGTCTCCCCCCACAAGGAGTTTGGGGGGATCATCCCCTTGGTTGGAGTTTAGGGGTAGTGCCCCCAAAAAGAAAATTTTGTTTACATTTTATTGTTGTAGATTTGGACCGTTCATCATTAGGTCTTCGATTTGAAGGCTGACATTTTATTGACTTGACTTGCCCTATAAGGCAACCCTATTTTATGATGGCATCGTATTACGATTGTGTATTGTGATGTATTCTGAGAGTCTGATATTGGTCATGTTGCCTCTAGATCTCAGGTTGGTGATACTCCTATGAGAATCTTGCTCTGCAAGTATATTGTAATCTTTGTGATTTCTAAATAATATATTGGGAAGCTTTTGGAGTGTGGAGTTTTTCTCCTAAAAGGGTTTTCCCCACGTAAATCACCGTGTTGTGGTATGCATGATATTTATGGTTAAATTTTGTAATTGTTAAAGATTTGTAAAAAAATTGTATTATCCTCCTCTCAAGATTAGTGTAGGAAGTTGTTTTGCTACCTTAGCTTCCTTATAGTTTGTATCCTTTGGTTGCTCACAAATTAGTATAAATAGAGGTGCTCATTCTACCAATTTCTACACTTATCATTTTGATTATCTTGATGTTACTTTACTTTGATTTCTAAGTTAATGAGTTGAGAGTTGTTTTACCATTTCGTATTTGTGAATTATTGTGAGATTTAGAGAGAAGTTAGAAGAGGGAAATCAAGTTGATTTTGAAGAAGGAATCCAGAAAGCTTGATGATTCGAACTAGGAAGGAGTTTAATAAATTGGAGCATTATATAGGCATGCCACATTCTATACCTTTGTCATTATGTTGAAAAGGTTAAATTAGTTTATTTACTATGTTGGAAATAGAGTGTTTTTGAATATGTTGTGGTCTTTGTTTGAGACTGTATAATTCTTGGTTATACAATATGTTGTAGAACCTATCTTATTAGTTATGTTTTTATGTACCCTATATATGGGATTTTATTTGAGTGCAACTTATTTATACTATATGTAGTTTACATCACTATATGTAGGATGTATATACTAGATGTGTGTAGCATTATGCAAGAAGTTACTAGAATCACTTTGGTAGTAAAGTTATTTTGTTTGTGTGATGTTATGTGGGTTATTCCTGGGATTTGTTTGATCCATGGGAAAGGGGGTAACCTAGATATAGAGAATAATCGTCGTTATAAACCAAATCAAGCTAGGAAGGTGGGTGAACATGTGACATCCACTCTAAGTTTAGGGTGATGGAAATTTGGCCAAAGTAGTGTAAGTAGCCATTGTTTACACTATTAGTTTCATTGTGATTTGTGATTATGTACTAGGCAAGGGATGTTCATACATGTAATTTGTAGCAACTATATGTTAGTTCTAGAAATGTATAGGACACAACACCAAACTCAGAAAAGGCTATTATTATGAGGTTACCAAATCAATCTCTTGATTAAAGGGTAGGGCCATCTTACCAATTAGGTAGATGTGCAGGGGATCGTAATAAGTCCCTGGTTGGTGAAAAAGAACTTGAGCGGTGCTTCTCCTCATCAGTTTGAAATATGAAATGACATGGAAATGTGTATCATCATTACTTGAATTAATGAAAGGAATTATTTTGTATGCAATGTGAAAGTTTGAAATATGTTTAAAATGTGCATTTATTATTCAAAGGAAAGAAAAGAAATTATTTCTCTTAAAGGTTAGATGCATAAACTATTCACTTGTGGGTAAACTATAGGAAATGTTACTATGTAGAAAAATGGGCATGTTACAAATTTCTTATATTTATTTTATTCCTATGATATAGTAGTTATGTATGTAGATTTTTTGGTTCACTTCTAGTGGCTTACTTAGTCACATGGTCAATAATTGATTCTAGGATTTGTTCCCTTATAATGTTGTAGTGATGTTATATCTTAATAATTTAAGTATACCACATATTTTTGAACTTTTTTTATAATATGTATATGCAACGTATCAAGTAATTTAATTTTTGGTACTGGGGTGATCCCACAAAGCTGGTTTACAATTTCTGAGAGGAACTATTTTTTTATGAAATCACATATTTTTAGAAAATATAATGATTTAAGCATTTAAAAGTTCCATTTTAAGGATTCCAATTGAAGAGGGTTTGATCAAACCACCTTAGATCAAACCCCCTGGGATAGAACCTCGCTAGTTTTAAACCATACCTATAAATGAGTCTCCTTTACACCTATCAAAATGCTAATAAAAAATCACTTTTGATTTACCTTTTGGGGGATCAAATTAATTCAATTAAAATTTATTTCAAATGATTATGGTATTCCTCTAAATGAGCTATCCCATGAATATAATTTTAATATGTTTTGGTTTTATTATGTATGTTTTTTTTTAGTTTTATTAAACATAGGTTTTTCACTGAAAATCAAGCTCTTTGTTTTGCACATGTGGAAAAATAGAAAATAATCAAAATAATTTTTTTTTAAATATGTTTGTGCTGGGTATTGATGTCCTTGATCCATTAAAAAAAAATTGATTTTCGATACATACAGAAAACGTTATGTTGTATACATTCCACCTATGTCTGAATTGCAATTGGTTTGACTTCAAAACTCTATTAAGGAAAAAATATTCAATAAAAAACTATGAGACCAAATGAAAGTGCTAGATATCGTACTTAAAAATCGAAATTCGAAAAAAATCTAATTTTATCCTTCATACAAGAAAAGTTATGTTGTATACGGTGAGCATCACTTTTTTAAAATTTTGTTTTCTGAAAAACAAAACAAGTTTTGGTGGGAGATGGAAAAAGAAGTGCAATATTATTCCAATTTTTTTGAAAGAAATATTTTTAGAATCTATAGAGAAAATTTGATGAGACTCTAGTTTGCATCATCTTCAAATTCCTCACGGTTTAGCTGCTATAGGTTCCTGCATGTGAAGATTTAGTTAAAAATAATAATTTCAGTGTCCAATTTGACCAAAAATTGTAAACCACTATTGTGGTGTGTTTGCCCCTTTGTACAAATAGAGTTGTAACTATTGGAAAAACAAGAAGATACAACTGAGAGGGGGGGTGAATTATTTGTCACATAATTTACAACTTTAATTAAAATATTAACCTTTAATTCCATATCTGATGATTAATAGTGAAAGCAAGAAGTACACAACACATCAAAAACACATAACACCAATATTTTGTGTGGAAACCTTGTTAAGGGAGAAAATCATAGTGGAGGTTAATCCACAATTATACCCTGTTAAAACTATAATGAAAAATGAATAAGGAATGCACTTGCATTCAGCCACACTACCTAGAGCTCACTGCTCAAAGAAAATATAATCAGATTAAAACCATCTAAGTGAGATGAACAGAGAAAATAGCTTCTACAAAAGCTTGATGATGGTTTTGGTTAGACACATACACTCTGCTCAATCTTCTTTCATACTTTGCTCTGCTCTTGAATGATTTATCTTTATTCGCACATGTGTTTCACACATACACATCGAGAACACACACTACTCTCTCTACTCGCAGTGCTCATTTCTTTTCATACCACAAAACAACCTTTCTTATATATCTGCTACATGGATTTACATCAACAACTTTGTTGACCACAAATAATAGATGAATTACAACAATCGGCCTCAATACATGAATAAATAT
The DNA here is from genome assembly GCA_007115665.2 of Sequoiadendron giganteum. NCBI lineage: Eukaryota > Viridiplantae > Streptophyta > Pinopsida > Cupressales > Cupressaceae > Sequoiadendron > Sequoiadendron giganteum. The sequence continues at coordinate 83,625,610 of CM021101.1, forward strand.
TTATGCACGTCAACACAAGTCGATTGCAACAAAGATAGGACCCAAACCAACATCCTTGAATATGCCAAACAATAATAAATTAATCCATAAGGATGCACAACATGCTACTACCATCATGTCGGCCAAGAACATGAAAACTCGAACATGCATCGAAAAAATCTTCAATTTCAATCACACCAAATAGCATAGACATACAATAGAGATAAAAAATGATCTAGAATCATCCACGAACATCACAGGAACATACACAACAACTGGAATTACCAGAATTCCAACTTCCTCTTCCAAGAACAACTGCTACAGTACCAAAATGACTGTAGGAACACCAGAACACTTTACTTGCACAAATCTTGATGTGTACCACTGAGACTTCCATAAATCATACTAGATAGGTTTAGCAAAAACCCATTAGCGTGCAACACCTGAATATCAACGCACATAACATCTCACCATTCTGACCTTCACAACTTCACTGGCTGCCAAAATATATATTTATTACAATTTTCTCAATCTCCTCGACATATACAGACTTAAGCAACATTAATATTAATAGTTTTTACATCAATGACAACCACATATCAGCAACACAACCACAACATCCAACAATCTCCCCCTTTGGCATTGATGGCAACACATGATGTGAAAAATAATACCATCAACCCAAACTAACTCTTCCATCTTCTCCCTTGGCTCTAATTGCACTTCTCCCCCTTTGCTCCACAAAGGTTCTTCACATTACACTTCTCTCCTATTGTACTTTTTTTTTCATATTACACTTCTCTCCCCCTTTGACATCAATGGAAAAGGTTCACATGCTCTGAACCACATATTTTTAAAACATCTAACTACTCCCCCTGAGTAGCAGTCACAACATTAATCTGGAATAAGATATAGCAATGAATTCACAGACTAATGCAAACACCCGCATCATTAGCTCTGATTGGGAGGGGAAATCACCCCTAACTTACCTATGAGGTACTCAAAAGTATCCTTAGGCAACAACTTAGTGAAAATATCTACAATTTTCTCTTTAGTAGGTACATATTCTAGTTTGACTTCTCTATCATTAACTTTTTCTTTCAAGAAGTGATACTTGATGGAGATATACTTTGTCTTCGAATGCATCATTGGATTCTAGGAAATATTTATGGTGCTTGAATTGTCACAAAATATTGTAATAGGCTCTTCATACTCAATCTTGACATCACTTACCATCTAATTCATCCAAATTACTTGAGTATAGTTGTTAGCAACAACAATGTATTATGCTTCGGTAGTAGTTAAGGAAACTGAGTTCTACTTTTTGCTTAACCAAGACACCAACTTCTTCCCTAGGAAGAACACACCACCACTTGTACTTCTTTTTTCATTGACATCACCTGCCCAATCTACATCAATATAAGCATTCAGAATAATATTATCATCTTTTGAATACCATAATCCAAAATCAGTTGTTCCTTTCAGGTATCTAAAAATCCTTTTTACAACAGTTACATGTGATTCCCTTGGATCTACTTGAAATCTAGCAACCATGCACACAACATTCATTATATTTGTCCTTGTCTGAGTTAAGTGGAGTAACCCACCAATCATTGATCTATACCTTGTTTGATTTGCTTTAGGAGATAAATCATTCTGTGTGAGTTTACATCCAGTCACCATAGGTGTACCAACAGGCTTTGCTTCTTCCATGCCAAACTTTTTCAGCAACTCTTTTATATATTTGGATTGAGATATAAAGATCTCATCTTCTATCTGAGTGATTTGCAATCCCAAAAAGAATTTCAGCTCTCCTATCATTGAAATTTCAAATTCACTTTTCATTTCATCAACATACTTCATACACAAATCATAATCTCCTTCAGAGATAATATCATCAACAAAGACTTCAATGATCAATTCTTTGTTCTCATCCAACTTGAAATACAAATTGTTGTCAACAATACCTTTATTAAATGCAAGCTTCAATAAATATTTATCCAATCTAGCATACTAAGCTCTAGGAGCTTGCTTAAGTCCATACAGATCTTTCTTCAATCGACACACCATATCCTTTTCATCAGTCAATTGAAATCCATCTGGTTGTTCAACATAAACTTCTTCTTCTAGTTCACCATTCAAAAATATTGACTTTACATCCATCTGATAAACTTTGTAATTCTTGAAAGAAACATAAGCAAGAAATAATCTCACAACTTCTATTCTAGCAACAGGGGCAAAATTTTCATCAAAATCAATAGCTTCCATTTTTGAATACCCTTTGCAACCAATCTTGTTTTATTTCTGACTACTTCACCTTGCTCATTAATTTTATTCTGAAACACCCATTTGGTTCCAATTAAATTCTTGTCTTTAGGTCTAGGAACAAGTTCCCATGTCTCATTTTTTTGTATCTGCATCTGTTCTGTTGATGGTGAAAATGACACAAACAATGTTAAAATAGAATATTTCTACTCTATTTCTCCTGAAAAAGAAAGACAACATATAGTAGCCTAACTCCCAAGGTCCTGGTAGTTGGTTCTCAACTATCTAGTGTCACTCAATTGGTTCATGCAACTATAATATTCAAGGGGCCTGTGCTGGTAACAAAGAATGCAAGCAATAACTCATTCTTACTGAACTATTTTAGTAAATCAAGGAGGTTTTAAACAAAAGAAAAAGATAGATCAAAGGGGAAACCAGTAAAACATGAACAAAACTTGTCTACCATCCGGACATATATCTTCAACAATGAATGTTTTTTTTTCAATCAGATCAATAAAACCAAAGCATGATACAATTCACAGAATAATCTATACCATTGTATACATCTGAGGTGCTTATTTTAATTTACCTATCACAACCACTTCAAAGATTTCAAAAGAACACACATTCATTCATTGCCAAGATCATAGATCAACAGATTTCAACAAATTTAATCCAATGACAATCTAACAAGATAATCCTTAAATCCGATTCCTTCAAATAACTTTCATCACTCAACAAACTTTTATGCTTCAACACAATCACTGGCATACAGATAGATTATAACTTATCAGCCTTATCAAGTAAAACAACTCAATTATAACACCATATTGCGTAAACTTGTAATTTTATTAACTGTAAAGTATCTAGTAGCAATGTATCTCAGTAATCACTACAAAATTCTATCTCCTAAAATTAGGTAAGCCAATTCTATTCTTAATTAGCTGACCTTTACAATATGATACCCATAGGGTATTTATAGATATACAAAATTCGAACTCCACTTCTATTTTAAGTCATCTACCCTTTTAGGAACAAAACTTTCTTGGAAACTCATATCGATTTGATCTTGAGTTCTTATATTAGATATTTAGTTAAACTGGAGAATAGAAAAATAGAAGAGAAACATGTCATGTGCTTCAAAACTGTCAGTGTTGCATGCAACATGCAAAAAAGAAGAAAAATCATGCATGCCAGAGATCTATGCATGTGAAGTTGGGTCTGCAATGAACTCATCATAACTGGTGAAGACTTGTTGTAATATATGTATTTTTGGCCCCTCAACCCAGCTATCTTCAAATTTAATCCACTCCAATTCTGTTTCAGCAAACCCTCTCATACCTTTTATCTTTGTCAACTCTCTTCTAGCAGCTTTTATCTTTGTCAACTCTCTTCTAGCAGCTTTTATCTCTTCTTTGACACCCATTAGTCGATCTATCATCAAATATTCTCCATCATCTTCTTTTTGCATGAGTCCTCTAAACCTTTCATCCCATTTCTCTTTTATCTGACTCAAAGGCATGCCTTCCTTGGTTAATACATTAACATCCACTTTGATAGCAATAACCACCTCCAGTTCCTCAAACTATTTAGTTAGATTATTAACAGCATCTTGAACCTCATTCTTATGTTTACACAAGAAGTCTATTCTGAATCGGAGTATACGAGAGGTCTTTTCCACAAAATCTTTATTATCATCCTCAAGTATTGACTATTCAAGAAGAGTAGTCAAAGGTAACCTTCTCCAATTTCTGACTATACTCTTTATACTCCTCTTCTTGTTTCTCCGATGCTTCAATATATTGCTACATTTCTCTTATCAACCCTTTTGTGCTTTTGTAAACCTCAAAACCCTCGACCAAAACCTCACCTACTTCTTGATTCAACTTGTCCACCCATTTGTCTACCATCTTTGCTTTGCCTCTTACTTGCACTAAATCATCTACCTCCTTTTTTCTTAACAAAATTGGAGTCTCAATAGCTGTTACCTGCTATGATCTCAGATGTACGTGCTCATGAGTTATTTCTGAATCTAAGTGTGTGCCTATTTTGTGCATCATTCTTTGCAAATACTTTCTCTGTTTGTGAACAACTATACCTTAAGATTCAAGCTACATAGGTTGAGTCTTTTAACTATCGTGCAATAAAATCATGGTAATTGCTTCGCTGCCAGACAGGCGTCCATAGCCCCGATGGAGATACCTCTAGTTCTCTCAAAGCATTGCTCTATTGCCAGCTAGGCATCCATAGCCCCGATAGAGATACTTGATTACCCATTTGATATTGAGTTGGCCTCACCTTTCTTTCTTTTCTTTCATCATTTTTTTTTTTTTAGAACATTGCTTGTGGAAATCTTTTGTGCACTCCTCAATACTTCAGACATAATGAATCTGAAACATGGGTTGAGAACTACTATGGATTTCGTGATAGTTTTGGAATCAGATTTTTCACTTGAATCAAAGAGTAGAGCCATTCTAAAACAAATAGGTACCTAGTCATGCAGATTTTTTTCTAATTTGGTGACAGATCTTTGATCACAATTCATGAGATATTCACAGTATATCTTCTATCCTTAATAACTTTTCCAACCCAAACTAGAATGGTCATAAAACATAAGTTTCAGAATGAAATCCTTTTCAACAGTGATAATGAAAACACATAAACCAACTTCTCTCCTAGTACGAATAGTATGCTTCAAATAACAACCCCTTAATTTGGAATGAACAAAATGAAGATCCCCAACGAAACAAGACAAAACAAAACAAAAATAAAGAAAGGAATCAAACAAAACAAAAATAAACTAACAAAAACAGAACCCTAATTACATATGATACAGTATAATACAATTTCTTTCAAAACATCAGACCTTCTATGCACCAAAATAGTGCTTGAGAAACTAACCATTAACTGGTAATGGAACAGGCACCCCTGTTAAGGTACTCAAATGAAAAGCATTTTCACCTAGTATTTTAGCAACTTGATAAGGACCTAACCAAAGTCTATCAAACTTTTGATGATCTCCTTTTTTTTCCATGGCCTTATCCCATAATAACACAAGATCTGATATTCTAAAGACTTTTATTTTGGCTCTCTTGTCAAACCAGCGTTTGACAACAACCTAATGTTTAGAGAATTGTTGCAGAGAAGCATCTCTTTGCTCTTCCATATTCAATAAATTAAGTAGTCTAACCTCAATCCTATCATCCTTGTTATAAAATTCATGCATGAACTTAAGGATAAGTATCTATAAATGAATCGGGAAGATTGGATCTTGGCCATAAACTAACTTAAAAGGTGAGTTTCTTAGGACTGCTTTAATTCTGGTTCGATCTGCCCATAAGGCAAATCTCAACTGGGTATGCTACTCCCTAGGATTATTTTCTAACTTTCCTATAAATTCCAACAAGTTTTTATTTGTGGACTCAGCCACTCCATTTCCTTGAGGGTAGTAATTGGAAGAATACTTCAAAAAAATCTTATGTTCATAGGCCCATGAAATGAACTCAACAGAAGAAAAAGCAGGGCCATTATCACATACTAGAGCAAATGGAACTCCAAACCTGGTTGTGATGTTCTTAGTCAGAAACTTGATGACCACCTCTGTGGTACTATTCTTGCAAGATTGTGCCTTAGTCCAATGTGTGCAATAGTCAGTTGCAGTCAAGATGAATTTATGACTTGCAGAATAATTTGGATTAATTACACCTACAAAATCAAGTGCCCATTGGGCAAATGGCCTTACCTCATATACCGGTTGCAAGGGCATTGCAGGATTTCTTTCTCTAGATGCATAAGTTTGGCATACATGACAAGTCTTGTAGTGCTGATGTGCATCTCTAAACACATAAGGCCAATAATAGCCTGATCTTAAAATCTGATGAGCCAAAGCATCAACCGATCCATGCCTTGTTCCATGCCTTCCATGAAACTCAAAAATAGCATGCTTTGCTTCTTGCTAATCCAAACAACATAGGGAAATTCCATGAATTTTTTTTCTGTAAATGGATCCCCCTTTGAGCATGTAATGAGCACTCTTCATCCTCAATGTTCTCCTCTGAGTAGCATTCATTCCTTCTGGACATTTGTTATTGAGGAGGAAGAAGACCAAATCCTTTGTGAATGATTGGACAATGTATTGTTGGCAAGTTATACTTGTGTCTACTTCAGCCATTTCTTTTGACAATCCTTGTCCCCGAACGAGTTTCATTAGGTGAATTTCTAAGTCAACTCTTGTAATATTTCCATCCATTTTCCTCTTCGTTCCCCTAATTCACTGTGCATCAGGAGAGACTTCACAGCTGGATCTGGAACTATGGCCATAACTTGACTTTGGCTTATGTAATGCCTAAACTTCTTCACTGCTCGTACTAATGCAAAGGCTTGTTTTTCTAGTGGTGAATACCTTACTTCTACATTCTTAAATGGAGAGCTCATAAAAGCAATCGGTATCTCCTCACTTTCTTCTCTTCTCTATGTTAAAACTATTGCACATGAATGTTCAGAAGCAAAAGAATAAATGTAGAAGGGTTTTAGATAATTTGGACTCATCAAAACAGGTGCCTCAGATATAGATTATTTAATCTGCATGAAAGCAGACTTAGCCTCTTCACTCCATTCAATCTTTGCATCCTTCTTCATCATTTCATTGTGGGGTTTGACAATCTCTGCAAACCCTGTTATAAATTTCCTAACAAAATTGATCCTCCCGAAGAACGACCTCATTTCCTTCTTACTTCATGGCTTTGTCAATTTCAAGATGGCCTCCACTCGGTCAGGATCTATGGAAATCCCCTCCTCTGATATAATGTGACCTAAAATTTTTCCTTCAGAAACTCCAAATACACATTTCTTTGGGTTAAGAGAGACACCATAACTTATACATTTCTTTAGAACCTTTTCCAGGTCTGCAGCATGATCTTCTCTATTTTTGAAGAAGATGGTTAAATCATCTACATAAAAGATAATACATTTTCCTGTTAGATCCTTGAAAGCTACATCCATCGCCCTTTGAAAAGTAGCTCCAACATTAGTGAGACCAAATGACATCCTCCTATAAGAAAATGTTCTCCATTTAGTGGTGAAAGTAGTTTTCATCCTATCCTCATGACTAACCAGTACTTGATTGTATCCAGAATACCCATCCAAAAATGACATCATCTGGGATCCATTTACCTTTTTTAATACTTCATCAAGAGAATGTAATGGATAATTGTATTTCTTAGAGGCCTTGTTTAGATTCTTAAAATCCAAACATAACCTAATCTCACCATTCTTCTTGCGGACAGGAACTAAATTAGCCGCCCAGGTAGAATGTATAACCAGAAAGATTATTCTGGCAAAAAAAAATTTTGCACGTCCTTTTGAATCAAGGGTTCAATTAAAGCATTGACAGGGCATTGCTTTTGGCGAAAAGGCTTGGCATCTAGCTTGAGAGGGATGGTATGAGTAATAACTAATGTGTCAAAAGTTTTTAAATCATCATAACTCTAAGCTATAGCTTCAATGTTCTGCTCCAAAACCTTGACTATCTTGTCCTTAGTTTCTCGAGGACAAGTTTTCCCTATAAGAACATTCCTTTCCGGACCTGAGTTAGTCAAATTAATAGATTCATACTTACCTCCCTCACTCTTTGTAGGCATCCTTTGACGATCCCTTGGATCTGAATCAAATATCCTTTCTAAAGAAACCATTCCCTTCGGAATGCTATTACTCTTTAAATCCAATATCCCCTCTAGACTCTCTTTCTCGGGGTCCCAATCTCCCTGATCTCGTTCAGATTCATCAATTATTTATCCTCGAAATACATCAGAACTCTCCAAAAAGGCTAAAATGTGTTGATCATCATCAAATACCTGAAAGTGTCTAACATTATTAGGAACAGCTGGTACTAAAACCAACTCAACTGAAAACCTCTTCAAATCAGAATCTTGCATTGGTTCCAATGTACTAGAAACCATAGCTAGAGCATCTACAATTTGGTTAGCCTCCCTAGGGATCAAACTAGTTCCAAATGCATTAAAATCTTCAATTAAATTCCAAACCCTATTTCTATATGCAATCGATCTTTTATTATGACATGTATATTGGCTACGTACCTGCTTAACAATCACCTCAGAATCTCCCATAACTGTGAGAGCAGTAACCTTCTTCTTATGAGTGAACATAATACCTTGTGCAAGTGCTTCATATTCAACCACATTATTCATGCAACCAAACTACAATCTATAAGAAGCAAAGTAAGTCTTCCCTTTCGGGTTAGTTAGCTCAATCTGGGCTCCACTTCCTGCTTTAGATTTGGAACCATCAAATTTAAGAGTCCATAATTGACCCTTGGCTGGGAGTTCCTTCTTCTTAGGAATAACAGGGGATGACTTACTTAAGACATGTGGCGGCTCAGACTTTAGTTGTTTATCAGAATGTAACTCGGGACAAAGTTGAGTTAAATATTTTTCTATGTTTTCAGCCTGTCCAGGAATTACTTCTTGAACACTCTCTTGGGTCAAATTACAATCCAACTCACTTCTTATCAATTCCTTGGGTATTACAAAGTATGTGGGGCAGGTGTATCAAATAGGAACTAGGACATCTCAACTTCTTTTTGAACTTCAGAACAAGCAACCTGAGTCTATTCTCCTAGTGAAAGACCTTCCTGTTGAGAAAGACTAGCTCACATAAGAATAGTTGCATCCTTAACTGGGAAGGAAAAATCATTGATGGGGGTCTAGGCTTGTTCCTCTTAACATATTTGTTGATGGTTATCTACAAGACTTAGAATATCTAAGCATGATTGACATGTTAATTCTGAATGGTTATGATAATGTATCCTACACCAATTAGGAAGCAACAAACTACTCAAATCAGTTTATGCTCCTAAAACCAGCTTATCTTGTTGTAATTTTCTTATCAGAACCTATTGGTTGATGCGGATCATTATGTCATTGTGTTCTAAAGATAACGTATCATCAGGACTAGCTATAGAGAAAGTAAGAACTTATTCTTTTTTGTAAACACCTATCTCAGTCTCAAAGAATGCTACTTCATTTGAAGCATCATATTTTGTGATCATGTGTTTGAGCCTAGGTTCACTTTCAATTCTTATCTATGTGTAAAATCCTTTCCATGGTAGCCACATGTGCGATAAATCCAAGGATAGATACCCCCCTATGCTCTTCATTAACTCTCGACTTAGAAGCATACCATATGTTTCTGGGATATCAGCTACTTGAATATCTATATAAGTCTAGATCCTTGGGTCTGATCCAACCTGCACATGCATGTTCTTTAATTCACGCACAACATTGAATTCGATTTTATCTAACTGAATCACCTTTTTATTGGTTAGAATAGGACTCAATCCTAACTTCTTACAAATCAAAAAAGGCATGACATTCCCTGATGCTCCAGAATCTAATAAACAAGATTCTTTCCAAAGATTCTCAAACTTAACAGGAAAGCTGGGGTACTAGTCTTACCTTTATAAATGGCTACATTTGTCTCCTTTGCTGGAGTCACTTTACCCTTCCCTTTTAGGCGATCTGCGTCTTCCAGAGATTTTAATACCACCTCTCGTTGAGCTGGGCACCATTTCATGATGTCAAAGAAAGACAGTGATGTCTTCTACCTTTGTAATTCTGCAACAAAATCAAACTCTGACTCATTCCTAACTTGATATTTAGGAAAAGGAGGCAGATTACCTCTATTCTGAGAATTAGAAGGTCCCTTTGGTGGTGGTGGATTGTTATCTACATTCTGGTTAGGTGGGACCATGTTATTAGGGGGGTAGATGTAGTAAATGGGCCCTTATTCTGATTTCTCAGAAAGTGACCTCCTTTGGACTAAAAAGTTTGAGCATCATATACATCTTCCTCTGGCTCATTATCTCCTTGCATAGGGAACTGATATTTCAATGGTTTCATAAGTCATGGCAGTGCTAACTATCCCATTATTCTGATTGGAATTTCCTACTGGAGGATGGGCATCAACTTGTGCAATCTTCACAATATTTTCCATTTGAGGGCAGTTAACCTCAGAATGTGTTGCAGTATCATGTAGCCTGCACCAATTAGTCATAAAGTTGAGTTCAACAACATTGGTAGTATGTGGTCTCTCCTCAGCTGACTGATAGTTATGGGGAACTCCCCCATTGTTTGGCCTAGTATTCCACTACCTATTATTGTTGTTGTTGTTGTTGTTGTTGTTGTTGTACCTCTGGTTATACCCTCTGTTCTGATTTTGATAATTCTAGTTAGAGGAATTTTGACCTTGAAAGTTCTGATTGGCATTCTGGTTTCCACTCTGATTAGAATAATCACCTTGATTGTTATAACCTCCCTGGTTGTTATAATTTTGATTTTGGTTTTGGGGAGGATTTTTCCTTAGTTGTGCCATGTCATTAGACATTTGAGATAGAGTTTTCTTAAGAGTCTCTAAATCACTAGTCAATTGGACAATTCTCTCATTCTGCACATTTTGTACTATGGCTGGGGAATGAACATGGGTTGACCCTCCCACTTGTTGTTGTGGATTTTGAGGTTGTTGGAGAGAATCTTGCATGCCATTACCGAAGAAGGGCATAGTAGGTGGAGCTTGTAGCTCAGACACAGGTCCATATTGGGAATAAGACATCCTTGGGATAGTGTTGTATAATGGTGGATTAGGCATCGGATCATTCATGGGAGGAAGAGCTACTCCTAGACCTCCTGGTTGCAGACTTACCTGTTGTTGCAACTTGATGGCCAGATGATAAACTTTAGACAAAGAGTCTATTTCATTAGGCCGATATGTTCTTTGCAAGAATAGACCAATTAAAGGATCAATAGCTCTTAAATATGCCTAAATGGCAATATCCTCAGCTACTAGATAAGGGTCTTGCAACCTACGAAACATTCTTTGGAACCTAGTATTGAACAATGGTAATGGCTCATGATGTTCCTTTCTTATCATGGCAAACTTGTGGTATAAAATGGCAAGGTCTACATAAACCTGAAATTGATTTATGAATGCATTTTCTAAATCTGTCCAACTTAGGATAGATCCTCAGGGTAAATTTAAATACTAGTTATATGCCATATCTCCTAAACAGTAAGGAAACAGTCTACATACCACATCCTAATGAGCAACCTGAGCTCTCATGCAATCATATTTGAAGGCTTGTATGTGCTCCTCAACACTTCTCAATTCTCCATGCATGTACTTAGGACATAACTTTTCTGGGTTCTTTGGTAGATCATGGATTCCTCCTGGAATAGTCCCTAACGGAGAGGGATTATTCACAAAGTAAGCCATCAGAGGGATTGGTTGAGCAGGTGGTGATATAGGCTAAATTGGTGGAGACTCGGGCCTACTTGGTGGTGGTGTAGGTGGATTTGGTGGGAATCTAGGTGGAGTAAGTGGTGGTGGTAAGGTAGGTATCAAGATCCTACGAGCATGGGGTCTAGGTCTAACTGAGGTTTGAAGTTCCTTAAAGGGTTTAGGATTAGTGGAGGATCTGAGGATCCTCCCGTATTTCTTCGGTGAGAAGGACACAATGTGAGCCAGCTTGTTCTTACTATGCCCTCCTTCTAGTACCAACTTCTGTTGATGGTGAAAATGACATAAACAACATTAAAACATAATATTTCTACTCTATTTCTCCTGAAAAATAAAGACAACATATAGTAGCCTAACTCCCAAGGTCCTGGTAGTTGGTTCTCAAGTGTTTGGTGTCACTCAATCGATTCATGCAACTTTAATATTCAAGGGGCCTGTGCTGGTAACAAAGAATGCAATCAATAACTCATTCTTACCGAACTGTTTTAGTAAATCAAGGGGGTTTTAAACAAAATTAAAAAGATAGATCAAAGGGGAAACCAGTAAAACATGAACAAAACTTGTCTACCATCTGAACATATATCTTCAACAATGAATGTTTTTTTTCCAATCAGATCAAGAAAACCAAAGCATGATACAATTCACAGAATAATCTATACCATTGTATACATCTGAGGTGCTTATTTTAATTCGCCTATCACAACCACTTCAAATATTTTAAAAGAATACACATTCATTCATTGCCAAGATCATAGATCAACAAATTTGAACAAATTCGATCCAATGACAATCTAACAAGATAATCCTTAAATTAGATTCCTTCAAATGACTTTCATCGCTCAACAAAATTTTATGCTTTAGCACAATCACTGGCATACAGATAGATTATAACTTATTAGCCTTATCAAGTAGAACAACTCAATTCTAACACCATATTGCGTAAACCTGTAATTTTATTAACTGTAAAGTATCTAGTAACAATGTATCTCAGTAATCACTACAAAATTCTATCTCCTAACATCAGATAAGCCAATTTTATTCTTAATCAGCCGACCTTTACAATATGATACCCACAGGTTATTTATAGATATACAAAATTCAAACTCCACTTCTATTTTAAGTCATCCACCCTTTTAGGAACAAAACTTTCTTGGAAACTCAGATTGATTTGAGCTTGAGTTCTTACATTAGATATTTAGTTAAACTGGAGAATAGAAAAACAAAAGAGAAACATGTCATGCACTTCAAAACTGTCAGTGTTGCATGCAACATGCAAAGAAGAAGAAAAATCATGCATGTTAGAGATCTATGCATGTGAAGTTGGGTCTACAATGAACTCATCATAACTAGCAAAGACTTGCTATAATATATGTATTTCTGGCCCGTCAACCCAGCTATCTTCAAATTTAATCCACTCCAATTCTGTTTCAGCAAACCCTCTCATACCTTTTTATCTTTGTCAACTCTCTTCTAGCAGCTTTTATCTCTTCTTTAACACCCATTAGTCAATCTATCATCAAATATTCTCCATCATCTTCTTTCTGCATGAGTCCTCTAAACCTTTCATCCCATTTCTCTTTTATCTAACTCAAAGGCATGCCTTCCTTGGTTAATACATTAACATCCACTATGATATCAATAACCACCTCCAGTTCCTCAAACTGTTCAGTCGAATTATTAACAACATCTTGAATCTCATTCCTATGTTTACACAAGAAGTCTATTCTGAATCAGAGTATACGAGAGGTCTTTTCCACAAAATCTTCATTATCCTCCTCAAGTATTGACTATTCAAGAAGAGTAGTCAAAGGCAATGTACTAACCTTCTCCAATTTCTTACTATACTCTTTATACTCCTCTTCTTGTTTCTTTGATGCTTCAATGTATTGTTGCATTTCTCTTATCAACCCTTCTGTGCTTTTGTAAACCTCAAAACCCTTGACCAAAACCTCACCTACTTCTCGATTCAACTTTTCCACCCATCTGTCTACCATCTCCACTTTGCCTCTTACCTGCACTAAATCATCTACCTCCTTTTTGCTTAACAAAATTGGAGTCTCAATAGCCGTTACCTGCTATGATCTTGGAGAGGAGATACTTTTCAAAAATGAATGCAATTGATCTAACTAAGCCTTAAGCTCATCTTTATTTTGTTTATATTTTATCATTCTTGACTTAGTTGTTGAAGCCACTACATCAATTAGATTCATCTATTGATTCCTAGTGGTTCTTCCCAAGTTGACAGTACTCAACTAATAATCTATTAGCTGCATGTCCCCTACCTCCTTTTCTGTCATTGGTATGGCACACTCAACAACAATCTCTCGTTTGTCTGTGAGTCTGGTAGAGTATAGTATCTTGGCCTTCTTTTTAGGCCTCTTTCGTTCAATCTTCTTCATCATATCATCCCAATTGAGAGGTTGTGAAGGTGTTATTGCCCTTTTCTGTAAATCCATATTTAACCAAGTAGGAGCACTTGGAGCAATAGTCATTTAAGTGGAAGAAGGAGTAATGGTAGAAGGTGGCTACATATTTACCTGAGATTGAGAACCAACCCTTGATTCCTCTTGTTGTTTTTGTGGCACATGCATCTGCACATGCTTTTCAGCCTCTTCCCTATCTTTATGTTCTTGTATCTTCTTATCTTCTTCTTATTTCTTCAAACTTTCTTCCTCCAATCGATCTCTCTCCAACTTTTCCCTTTCCAATATTTCATTTTCTAATCTATTCTTCTCTATTCTTTCCTTATCCAATTTTTCTTTCTCTATAGCTTCCTTTTCTAGCTCTTCCTTCTCTAAAGCCTCTAGTCTTTCTTTTTCTAACCTCTCTGCCTCTAAAGCCTTGAGCCTTTCTACCTTTTCTTCTCCTTCTTTTTGGCAAGCTTCCTCAACAAGTTTCAACTTGGTCTCCAAGACTTCTTTCTCTCTCCGAGTTCTTGCCTTCTCCTCCTCAAGGTCATGAATCTTTTGTATCAGCTCTAACTTATCATTTTCTTCCTTAACCTTGAGTTCATGTTCTTGTTGCCTTTTCTCTCTCTCTCTACTTCATCAACTCTTGATTTTGCTTCAATTTGTTGCTGCTATAGTATGGAATCAATCGCTATATTCATGACATTTTGCTCCTCTATCTTCCTCACTTTTGCATCAACATCCTTTCTAACTTCTTCAAACAATGTCCATTGCTCTTCTTGTGTCATTACTTGTTCAGTATCCTCCTCTAGAGGCATATTCTCTTGCAAGTCCTTCTCCAACACAGTTTCATCTGAATTGATTCCAACATCATGAATTTCCCTCTCCACTCCCTTTCCTTTTGTAGTTTCAACCATACTATGAAGAGCCCCCTTTCAAACTTCTTCACTCTGCTACTTTGCAAGTGGGACTTGTGCAGATGATTCACCTAATGTAGGTGTTGAAACAGTTGATCCTCTTTGAACATCCCCTTCTTGTGTTTCCTCTTCATCCCCTGCTGCTTCAAGTTCTATCTCTTCAATGTCTAGGGGAAAGAACTCCAAAGGCTCCTTGGGAGATGTCTTCCTTTTAAGTCTCTTATACCCTTTCCCCTTTTTAGGAGCTGGTCCTTGAGGAGCTTTGGTTCTTAACATCAACTAGTGAACACTTCTATCCAAAACTACTCTACCTATTTTCTTTATGTCAATTGTTTCTTCACTATCCCAATCAATTGGATCCAAGCTCTTGGTTCCTATGTTTAAAGCCTCATAAGATGGATCCAATACAACTCCATCATCCACTAAAGTGTTATAAATGTCATTTCTGACTCCAAGTTTTTCCATGAGTGAGACGGATAACCTCTCATAATTCTTTTTCCTCAAATCATACTCATCTTGCCAGTCACTCTAGAAATCTTCTAACAAATTGAAATGCTTGTCAAACACAAAAGGCAACAAGGCATACATATTACCCTTTGGGTCAAAATACTTATGGGTTGTGTATAAACCCAACTTCAACTGTATCAGCTCACGACAAACAACCTTTGCTCCTACCAAATGCTGATAGCCACACTCACTCAACTTCATGGGAAACTTGTGACATTCTGTCTTATGTTTTAAACCAAACCGAGCATTAACTCCAAGAGCCTGATATACAAACTCCATCAACACTATTCTATTATTGTAACACCTTGGAAGCAAATATGGATGGCCTTCAAAACCAGCTAACCTAAAATATGTGAACTTGGGGTATTGAATGTACCAACATCCCCATTCAGCAATGAATGTCATGGCTTCTTGACTTAGCCTATACCCTGCATCTACATTCAATTGATTAATGACTACATATATGAATGCATCATTGACTCTTCTGAATTGAGTCTCAGCAACCTGAAGAGACAACTGGTCATAATTCTCCCACACTTTCTTCTGTCCATCCAAGACTCCCATTATTCCTACTATGTTCAAACCTGGGAAAATACCCAACCTTGTTGCTGCATACACAATATAAGAAGTCATAAAGAAACACTTAGTCTCCTCGATATTGGTCAGTTGATCATGAATAGCATTTGATACAATCATCGACCAATCAAACTGATGAGTGTCATGCAAAATTTTCTAGATGAAAGGAAACATCCACTCCTTGAAGCGAAATGTATCTCTCTTCCCAAAAACCCTGGACAACATCATTATTAAATCTGATACCTCCTTATAGAAATCTGACCTCTTTAGCTGATCTGCAAGCTTGGCAAGCGATTTCTTCTCTCTCTTCAACCATTTTTTGTTCAAATGAGACTTATTGGACTCTTTGTAATTACTATATTTCTCCAAAGCCTCAGCCTCATCCAACTACACCAAGTTCTTAGGATCCGGGACATTGAATATACATTGCAATGCTTGAGGAGTAAGATCAATAATCACATTGTTTTGAGAATCCATGCACTGTCTGGTAGTAGGATTGTAGGCACTAGCTATTGTCAAGATCAACTTCGGACATTGGATTGACAAAGGAAATACAGTGATATGTGCCAACCTGAAATCAAAAATTCTTTGTGTCCTTCCTATTAGACCTTCCTGCTCCACAACGGTTTTTGCATATAGCTCCTCAAAATTGTACTGGCCCAAATTGGTATCGGTGATGTCTGACCAATCTGATTCTACCTTGCTCACTTTCACAACATGACTCCTATGATTATACCTCAAGGTATAAGGAAATTGTTCAGGCTTGATCTTTTTTGGTTTAGGCGTTGCCTTTGATGTCCTTGTAGGCCGGTTCCTTTGGGAAGATTCTCCTGATGTTCCCAACATCCTCTTAGTTTTCCTACAACAAAATCTCTAGTTAGATTCTTGAATAAGCATCCCAAAATATGTCTTTAAACTTATACCTTTCAAAGTCATATCGGAGGCAAAACTAGGCAACAAACATCTTAAATAATCTTCTTTTAATATACTGCCAGACTTGGAGCAAAAACTATTACTATCACTCTACTAATAAGAAGCGGGCTCGGAGTCGGAAGTAAAATATTCATCGAAACCAGAACTAGAATGGAAAGTGATTTGGTTTCCTTTAGATTTTCTATTTTCATATTCCGTTACGGTTCCGCTTTCGCTAGGTAAACATTTTCATGAAGTAAAAGCTTCTCATTAGAAGTGGAGTCAGAGACGGGATGGAAGATGGGATTGAAACTCAACATAAAACATATCCAAAATTCTAAATCAATTCTGGTCCCGCTTCCGACTATGTAAACCATGATGTCATCAAATATTTTAACAACTTAATGCATAACTCCATGATTAAAACTAAGGTCATATTAATTGAAAAGAGGGCTTTAAATATATCATGAAATCAACCATGCCCATATGACCGTGGAGACGACTGTATTTTAGGGCATCATATTTTAATCATTTTAAAAACGTAATCACAGAGACACAAAAAAAACCCTAAACCTAGAAAACACGATAAAACTAGGGCACAGATTTAACCTCTCCTAATTTATCAGATTGAATGCACGACAAAACCCTAAGTAAAAACAAGATTCAACTAACCCTAACTCATTGTAAAAACATGAATTTGATCTACCTCACTGTGAAAACCCCTAACTAAATCTACGTATTTAAAAACCTAACCCAACACGATGTGATCATGACAAAACGTGAAAGTGATCGTGCCCTCTATCACTATAAAACCAGAAACTCAATCATAAAACCAAAATCAAGAACAACAAACAAACAAAGAAAGGAAAACAAACACACAAAACCAACTTCAAGAAAATGAACTTGCTCAAGGATCAAAACAATCAATCAATCAAACATAAGCACAAAAGAAAATAAAAGAAAGTCGAGAGTAAGAACCCTACCTCGATCACAAAAAGAACCCAACTAACCTTCTGAACTGATTCACAAGCAATTATCTTCTCCTCCTTCAATCGATTCACTCAACTAGACTCCGTAGCTGCTCTTCCTTGCTCCTCAATCTCTTAACAATGATAATAATGATACGTTTAATCCTTAATGAAGGTAAAAAAATGAGAATTTCTACCTATGCAGGCAGCTATCATTAATGCATTAAATGCAATTGGGTGGAGTTGGAACTGAAAGAGAACCAACACTTCACTACAGTGCGACTTCAATCAAAAAGTCAATGACCCAGAAGTGGCAGAAGCGGAATTGAAATGGAAATTGATTCAGAAACTTAAGTAATTTTGCAACTTCATTCCCATTCCGGGTCCGGGTCCGAGTCCGCCAACTAAGGACAAAATGAAAGCAAACACGAAAAGTAAAATAAAATACTGACACAATAAATTTAAGACAAGGACCCAAACTAAAGCCAAAAAGTTCAAAAGCGGAGGTGGAGACGTGATGGATTATGATTTTGCAATATTCAATAAATGCCAACTTAACGCTCACTCCGGCTCCGGCTCCGATAAAGAAAAAATAAAAGGCCAAAAAGAAAGACTGTCGGGATGGGAATCAGATCAAGTTTTGAAAGAAGTTTCAAAACCCGATTTGGTTCTGGCTCCGACTCCGACAGACTAAATCAAAATAAAACAAAGTGTTGAAAGAAAAAGACTCCAGAATTTGTTTGAAGAACAACAAGAGATAAAAATAAACAAAGGGGGACCCATTTTGACCAAGGCAAAAGATGGGGTGGTTATGCAAGGCATAACAAGTTCTTCTTTCATGGATTCCATCCAATATTCATCCTTGCATGCTTCATTGATATTGTTAGGCTCAACTTTAGAAATCAAACAATATTCTTCTAGAATTATCCTTCTAGTTTGTACACCTTTACTCTTATCACCAATAATCTGACTATCAGAATGATTTCTCTTTACATACTATGGATTTTTAGTATTTCTTTGACTTCTACTTGTTCTACTCTTCCTTCAACATTTTCATTTCTTTCTGCTTCTTGATTTCCTTGGTTCACTGGAATAATTTGCAATTGATTTTGTGTCTGAATATTCTATCCATTATTAGAATTGTCATGATTATCATCTGAATCATATCCTTTACATCTGGATGGTCTGTCAATATCTTCACCAACTTTGACATTAGCACTTTCAACCATTTTCTTCAACCTTTTATTAAAACACCGACAAACTTTACTCTTAGTAGAGTAACCTAGGAAGATTCCTTCATCACTTCTAGCATCAAACTTTCCTATATCATCATCTCTCTTGATGTAGCATTTTCTTCCAATTCTTTTGAAAAACTTTATAGTAGGCTTATAACCAAACCATAGCTCAAAAGGAGTCTTGCCAAAATTACTATTTCTATTTACCCAGTTGATAGTGTACATCAATTTGAGAAATCAATCAACTTTCACTAGCAGTACTCAACTGAAAGATATTCCCTTTTGTCTTTGTACCTGAGGCAATTACTTTTCCTATGTTTCCTAGTATCATGCACTTACCATCCTTGAATTGCAGATTTTATACTTTGTCTACCATTTTTCCAGCACTCAACAAATTATGCTTTAAGCCTTCTACATAAAGAACATTATCAGTATTATGCTTTCCACCAAAAGAAATAGTGCCTCTGCCATGAATCACACCAGAAGTGTTGTCTCCAAATATTACAATGCCACCACCATAATTCTCCAAGCTAAAAAACTTATCTTTATCACCAGTCATGTGATGTGAACATCCATTGTCAATCACCCATTCATTCTTTTCTTCAAATTTGGCTGCAAGAGCTTTCTCAACATTCACATTACTAGCAGATTCAATGGACACTCTATTCTCTTTGATAGCAATAAATACCCATTCATCTTCATTTCCAGTTTCATTATCAAATTCATCATCAGTAACACCTTCTTCAACATAATAGCATTTCTTATGAAATCTAGTGTCTTCAGGCTTGTACTTAGAAGTTCTTTCAGGACACCTTGATGCAAAATAAACTATTTTACTGTAGGAAAAAAATTTAATAAGTAGCTTTCCTTTGTATTTACCATGGCCTCTGGAATCTCTTCTTACGATTAGTTCTTCCAGCTCTTCTAGCTCTCTTTATTCCTCTTCAATATTTTTCATCTCATTTTCATACTTAAATGTCTTCTTGGAACTTTTTCCTGTATCATATTTCTTTTTCTCAGATATAGTGGCTTTAAATGCAGACTCTACTTTAGGAGTAGATTCACCAAATTTTCTCAACTCAAAGGCTGCAATTTTTCCAATTAGCATGTCCTTTTTTATTTTAGTTACTGACCTAAGTTCATCAATATCATGAGCTATTGATTTGTAGGAAGAAGGTGCAAATATTAGTATCTTAGCAACAATTTCTTCATCATCCCAGACACCACCAACACATTTGATGCTCATCACCAATTCATTTATCTTTTGAGAGAAAGAGTAGATGTTCTCATCTTCGCTCATCTTCATGTCCTCCCATTTTCCTTTTAGAATTTGTAGCTTAGCAATTTTTACAAGTGTATCTCCTTCATACAATAACTCCAGCTTTGTCCAGATCTCATGTGCAGTCTTCAAACCCATCACATTTGACATTTCAAAATCTGTCAAGGCACTCACCAATGCTTCAATAGCTCTTGTATTAATTTCAGCTTCTTTGATCTCATTAGCAGTAGAGGGACCATTCTGAGGAATAGTATGTGTATCTTTTGTAATCTTCCAAAAGGGTTCGCCAATGCACTTCAAATGACATTCCATTTTGAATTTCCACATGGTGTAGCTTGTACCATCAAATCTCAGACTATCCTTATTGTAAGAATCCATTGTGGATCACCTCAAGCTATTAAGCTTCACCTTCAAAGGAACTAGCCCTGATACCAATTGTTGGCAAAATAAGAGGATACAACTGAGAGGGGGGGTGAATCAGTTGTCACAAAATTTAAAACTTTAATCAAACTATTAACCTTTAATTCTAGATCTAATGATTAATAGTGAAAGCAAGAAGTACACAACACATCAGAAACACATAGCACCAATATTTTTGCATGGAAACCCTGTTAAGGGAGAAAACCACAGTGGAGGTTAATCCACAATTATACCTTGTTAAAAGTATAATGAAAAATGAATAAGGAATGCAATTGCATTCAATCACACTACCTAGAGCTCACTGCTCAAAGAAAATACAATCAGATTAAAACCATCTGAGTGGGATGAACTGAGAAAATAGCTTCTACAAAAGCGTGATGACAATTCCGGTTAGGCACATACACTCTGCTCAATCTTTTTTCATACTCTGCTATGCTCTTGAATGATTTATCTTTATTTGCACATATTTTTCACACATACACACCGAGCACACACACTACACTCTCTACTCGTGCTGCTCATTGCTTTTCATACCACAAAACAAGCTTTCTTATATATACGCTACATGGATTTAAATCAACAAATCTATCAACCATAAATAATAGATGAATTACAACTTTTGGCCTCAATACATGAATAAATCTTTATGTGCACCAACATAAGTCGGTTAAAACAAAGATAGGACCCAAATGAACATCCTTTCATACACAAAACAACAAGAAATTAATCCATAAGGATGCACAAAACACTACTACCATCATGTCGGCCAAGAACTTGAAAACCCGAACATGCATCAAAAAAATCTTTGATTGTGATCACACCAAATAGCATGGAAATACAACAGAGATAGAACATGATCTAGAATCATCCACGAACATCACAGGAACATATGCGACAATTGGAATTACCAGAATTCCAACTTCCTTTTCCAAGAACAACTATTACAGTACCAAAATGATTGTAGGAACACCATAACACTTTACTTGCACAAATATTGATGCGTACCACTAAGACTTCCGAAAAAAATACTAGATAGGTTCAAAAATAAACCCATTAGCATGCAACACCTGCATATCAACGTACATAAAATTTCATCATTTTGACCTTCATAGCTTCACTGGCTACTAGAAGATATATTTATTACAAATTTCTCAATCTCCTCGACATATACAGCCTTAAGCGACATTAATACTAATAGTGTTGACATTAATGAAAACCACATATCAGCAACACAACCACAACATCCAACAATAACCTTTTTTTTGTAGTTGTAATAATTGTTTTTTCTCACCTTTGTGGAGGCCCATCCATGCTTGCAATGAAAATATTTTGTTTGTGGTAGTTCCTCTATAGTTTATGTGATGTCCACCACTTGGCCTAAATTGGTTTCTCATATTATGGTGATTTGATTTATGTTTCAATTGTGTGATTGTATGTTTATTCTTGTGATGACCTTTCAATCACTATTTTCTTTAAAAGTATATTTTTGAGGCCTTGATTATCTTGTTGATGTGGGATTTGTACCTATGGTGCTTAGTAATATTTATTGGTCCTTCAAGCCAAACTATAATATTTTTACCCTTACCAACATATTCTTAGTGGCATGGTGTGATAAGTAAAAACAAGTTTTATGCCCACATGGTGTGTTTTTAGATAGTTTGCTCATTTTTAAAAAAATCTTGTGTGGTTATAAATGAAGAACCTAGGGTATGAAGTGTTTTTTAAATGTAGCTGAGAACATATGGTTTTTTTATTATAATGAATGGTGGAATTTACATGTGGCAACCCTCAATTTTACCATTTGGTGGTAGTTTTTGAGTGTATGGTGGGGAAATTTTGGTGCTTATGTAGTGATATGGTGGCTATTAAATGGTCAAGTAGTCTTCAACTTAATGGTCCCCTTGCATTCATTGCAAGACATGAAATTTTTTGAAGAGAAGAGGGTTGTTGTTGATCCTTTGTTTGATGAAGATTATTCTTTCTACCTTTGTAAATTTGACTTATGTGAGACCCTAGGAGGATTTTATTCCTTAAAATAAATTATATTTTAAGAAGAGAATGTGTGTGGACCATGTCGGTGGTATAATTTTGATTAGATGCATATTTAAAATTTTCTCTATTTAAATACAAGGGTGATGTGGATGGGGGAGGACGAAATATATCATGCTAGATGGAAATCAATTGAGATTATCAAGTTGGGGGATGCACATTACATGTGTAAAGGATAAATGAATGGATGAGGATTGGATGATTTGATTTAATGATGCTAGACTATAAGGGTGTAATTTTTTTATGATGATTGAATATAGGGTTATGATGGCACACAATTTATGGATAAAATATGAATGAGAGGAATGAGGAAGCTAGGAAAAATATGAGAATGGAAGGATGGTGATATGAAAATGGGGTAGAATAGATATAAATGGATTAGTCAAGAATTAAAAATGGGGTGGAACATGATGAATGATGTCAAAGAAACACCATGTGCAAAGAGATACCTATTATTTGTTGTATTAGTAGACTTATGCACCATGATATAATGGATTTTTGTTCAATGAAGCATTATGTGAATAAGGATTGATAGGTAAATAGAAAAGTTATAATTCAAAGGGTACGTTATCATGACATAATAAATTAAGGATTATGTTGACTATAATGGTATGTTGTATGGAGTACTAGGACTATAGGCAATAAATAAATAGAAACACATGTGCAAATGAGAAAACAAACATGTAGAAAATATATGAAGTGGTCACCATTGTGATTTTTGAAGCTAAGGGAGGGTGTTGGAGGATGTGGTGGAAAATGGTAGGGGGAGGGTTGATGGTGGGGGGATATTCTAAACAAAGAGTGAGTGTGGAATACATGGTGCAATTTACCCTAGTTGGTTGAAGGATGCAAGGGATGGGGATGAAATGGAAGGTAATTCCATGGGGAGATATATATCTAAAAACCATTCCAAGTGGAACAAAAAAATGTGATGCCCCTAGTTGAATACAAAAATTAAGGAAATGAGGATATGAATTGGTGGATGGAGATGTGAATGAATTGGGTGATGAATTTTTATATTTATAGATGTTCCACTAAACAACTAGTTTGCTAATAGAGACAAGATATTCATATTTTATGATATTATTTATTCAAAGGGAAAATATGGAATGTCTTAGGAATGATATCCTCTTGAGGTATGATGAATGAGATTTTTTGTTGAAACCATGTGAGGTGAAATAACCATCAAAGTATAGTTCCCATGGTTTTTTCCCCTCATTGTGAAGGATGGACCCAAAAGGAAACTCTAATTCTAGGGATAATCAGATCTAGAAGTTGAGGATATTAGAAGCTAATCAATGATAAATTTCCCCTTGAATAATTTTTTATTAACATAATTAATACTGAACTCACCGAGGAGTATGGATCAATTATATATTTTAACTATGAGAGCTACTTTGGACAATAGTTATTTTGGAGGATCTACCTTGGCAATGAGATGGATTGTGGAATTTATCATATAATGATTTAAAGATTTTGTGAAGAAAATAACACTACAATATATTTCTTCTCCATCGGATATTATTTAATCTCATACCCCAATGAGTTTTCTACAAAGATAATAGATGACATTCTCATATCCCTAATAATTGTAAATTATGTAATGAAATAACTTGCACAAAATAGGAATATGATATTAAATATTCTGCAAATACTTGATAATAACTAAAAATAACAAGCCACTTCGAGGGGGGAAACCTTAAAATATCTCCAATAAGAACAAAATTTTGGAATAATCACCATCATATCCCTTCAGATTTAGGACATGGACTAACCGCCTCCCATGGATCTGCTTATCTTTGGCATTTGTATTGGGTGTTAATAGGTTGATATTTTGGTGCAACGATAAATTTTCTCCAACAAATGGTATTAGAGTTGGGTCATGGGTTTGAATCCCCTTGAGTGATGTTGATGAGGAATTATTGGACTAATCGCCAATGTCTCCCTTTAGATTTGAGACATGGACTAACTGCCTCCCGTGGATCCACTTATATTTGGTGTTTTTATCAGGCATTAATAGGTTGATCTTTTGGCACAATGAAAAAAATGTTCCAAAACACAATTCACAATATTATGGTCAATAAGGATCACTACACTATATACCCTAATTATGCTTAGGATATCACCCAATACAACTTCGATAACAACATATAAGCCCTAAGATGACCTAAATAACTAAAGAATAATATAATAATGATAATATGAATTAATTAAGAGTTAAGATAACCATAAGTTGACTACCATAACCCTATGCATAATCTAATATTAAGGGTGTAGCATGTCCCACTCTTTAGAGAAGCATTATCCTTAATGCTAATCAAGTGTTGATTCTTTTTAATACTCTTCATATTTCCATGTGGCATCTTCAATTGTAAATTATTCCACTTGATGAGATAATCAACGAGTGTTCTATTCCTCAACTTCTTTATGTATTTCTAAAGAATAAAATCTAGTTCCAATATAATTATTCCTTCTTCATTGAGATCTAGTAATATTTTTTGTGTGGTATCTTTATTGATGGAGGTAACTCAAGATTGTAGGCAACACTACCTAAATATTTTTCATGATTTGGTGTGGGCAATAATATTTGGGGGAAAAAATATTTTTCTTTGTCTATTACTTCAATGAAATTTTCTTATAAGGTTGCAATCTCTAAAATACCTAATCCTCAACTTTAAAAATCCTTTCACTATGGTTTTGTTCATCTTGCTTCTTCATTCAATTGTGTTACATGGCCATATTATTCTTTTGTCTTGAAAGCACCTGCTATTGATGAGACGCGTGATGATCCACAATGTAAAATATTGGTGACACCCTCAATGATGATGTGATGGATGGAGGATGCTATCCATATAGTTCTATAAATGGAGACATTTTTTATGAACTTGATATTTTGGAAAAGTGAAACCCTAAGATTTCACCTAGGATTTTAAGGCTTTTCCAAACATGGATCATTCAAATTCAAATTGGCCAAAGGCATAAGATTAAATTTCAACCTATAAGGTGAGTCAATCAACCCTCAAGATCTAAATTTTGGGGTGCTTTGGAATGTATTTTGTATGAAATTCAATGATTCAACTAGCTAACAATGACAATGCACTACTCTAATGTAAAAACAAAAAATTTGGAAACCAATAGATAAATTTGATTACCAAAAATAGACTGAGTAGACTTGTGTGCACTTTTCATATAAATTTGAAGCTAAATTTGTAGGACTAATTTTCCTCGAGTGCCTATGTTTAAGTGAATTATTTTGAATTTTTTCTTCACAATCCTTAGGTGTCTGATCAAAGGCTTCTTCCTTCCAGATCTCACTGTCGGATCTTCGTCGGATGTTGAGATAATTGATGTTTTCATATCTTGTCAAGTTGTAGGGTTTGAATGCAACAATGATAAATTAGTCTCCAATCTTCCCCCAATCTTCTTTAGATCTATAACCTTCACATTCAAAGAGAGAGGGAGGGTTGTGTCATATAGGGTCTTGCCTCGGTTAAACCCTATGTTTGTGTTTCCACCTTCACAATGGAAAAATTGATGATAGAAAGTCTATCCTTTTGAGCAATAGAGGCTAAATGACAAATGAATGATGAATCAAAAATTGGATGCAAATCACCACTCAAATTTTTATTTTGAAATGTAGAAAAATGGATCCTAGTCCTTAATGCGAAGAACCTAGGATGCAAGAGGCCTTTTTGCAAATTTCATTAGGATGTAGATCACAAGGTGAAAATATTGACTTTTAGCCCTAATGGTGAGCCAGTCAGACCTAAATATAAATCTAATGGAGCATTAAAATGGATTGGAAATATTTTAGAATGATTAAACTAATGATCCTATATGCCCTAATACATAAAATGTAAGATCTTGAAAACTGATAAATTGAAATAGTAGTTTGCAAGTGGATTTAGGAAGTGCACAGTGATATGTACCAACCCAGAAAAGCTTGTTTCAAGCATTGTATAAGGACTAGGTCACCCTTGGGAAAATGTGTCCTTGTGGGGATGTCCTAATCAAATTTTGGGGTCCTCTGATGTCAGATCTAAGCTTTAGATTCATGCCTACAAATTTGTCAGAACATTGTTAGATGTTTTGTAACTAAGTTTTTGTAGGTTGACAAGAATGATGACAAAAAATGCAACAATGCAAAATTTATCTTCAAGACCTCTTCAATCCTTCTTCAACCTATAACCTGCACATTCACAAAGAGGAGAAATGTTGGGCCATTTTAGGGGCTTGCCTTAGTCAAACCCTACATAAGATTTTCCACTTCCACAATGGAAAATTTCAATGGATAAATGATAATTGGAAGGAAGGAATGATGAAATCATAATGTGCTACAACAAACCACCCTTCAATGGCTACCTTGAAGGACTGAAAACATACAAATCACCTCAAGGATTTGGATATTTCTTTGCTTGAATTCTTAAATGCTTGAATGCTTTGGATACCTACAAAAAGATGTTAGCCTTCACAAAATAATGACAACATGATAACATTAACTCATGAACACTTTGGAATGATGCTTGGATCTTGAATTTCTGAAATAAATCTATGAAATATTGATCTTGACTTGCTCTTGAATGATGAAATGACTCGGTATTTATAGGAATTTATTTAATTTCCTAAAAATTAGATCTTGATAGTTGACATTTGCAAGTTGAATTTTTAATTTTAAATTTCCTCCAAAAACATATCCAAAAATGGGTCCTAACTCATAAAGGGGATACACTTTCCCTTAGGTGAATGGGTCTTGGATCATATTTTCAATACACATAGTTCTAGGGGAAACAAATGAGTTGTATGCATTTTTTCAATGGTCGATGCTTTTTGAAAAATGGGAAAAATAGGCTATACAATGCATAATTTTAGGTACTTATGGGGTCAATTAAGCTTAATAATTTGGAGGGGAGCCAAAACATACTGTGAAATTGTAAAGATACAATTTCCTATACTATAGATTTCCTTGAAGGACTAAAGTCATGCACATCTCCTCAAGTAGTTTGATTATAATTTGGCTTGGATTGCTTTGAAGACCTACAGGTGTTAGTCCTCACAAAAAAAAATGCATAAACATGAACAAACCCACATAAAACTTGAAATGATGCTTTGATAATGAAATGCTACACTATTTCTTCTCTTGAATGCTCTTGACTTGATAATAATTGCTTCCAAAAGTGCTTTATCACCAATTGTTTCTAGTTCTTGTTCTTCCTTTTAGTTTTCAAATGATGCAATTAATAGGTATTTATATGAAATTAATCTAATTCTTATAAATTAAATCATGATATACAACATCTGAAATATTAAATTCAAATAATAAAATGTCAACTCTGACATATCAAAAATTGGAGCCAAAATAAGGGGGACAAAGTCTCCCAAGGAACCATTGTCCCAACCTTATTTTTTGGGGTGTAAAGTTTTGGGAGAAAAATATTAAATGTTTACCTTGGTTTTATACATGTGATTTCTTGATAAATGTTCAAATGGGTCATACAATGCATAATTTAGGAAATTATGTGTACAATTAGTTCCATGCACATAGGAGGGAGAAAAATTTAGTGTGAAATTGTCAAGGGTGAGAATGTACAATACTACATTCATCCCCCACTTTAGTGAGAGTATGAACTTACTCTTAGACTCACACTAAAGTAGAAAATATGTCAAGAGGGGTTCGATTGTCCAAATATTGAAGAGATGGATGGAAATAAACTTAGGGGGAGTGCACAAGCCCCCAAGATTCAAGATCCCATGGAAAATCAACATAAGGAAAAAGGAACGTACATGCATGTAATGCAACATAAAAAATAAAAACATACATGACAAAAACACAAAATGCGAATGCAAATGCAAAAGGAGGGTATGACTAAAATGGTGGGAAAGGGGTTCCTTAAAGAATAAGGGGGTATTTTCTCTATTTGTGCCTTTCCCTAAGGCATTTCATTAGGAAAGAGATCACAAGGTGTAAATATTGACTTTCAACCTCAATGGTGAGTCAATTAAACCTGGATCTCAGTCCTTAATAAAATAGGATAGATCTGAAACCAAATTGAAATGATATACAATGCTCAAACTAAATGAATTATAAGACCTAGAACATGAAATACAAATCCTTGAAAGTACAAAAATTGAACATGTAGATCTGAGATGGGTAATGTCACATGTACCAGTCACCAAAAGTAGGTTTTGAGCTCCATTGAAGGACAGGTTCACCCTAGGGCGAATGGGTCCTGGTTAGGGCTTTTGTAAATTCTTTTGGAAGTACTCCTTAGCAAGATCTTAGCTTTTGTTTTGTACAAGTTCCACTGTCAGAAAGCTAGAAATAAATTTTAAATCTGAGTTTTCATGGCTTGACAACAATGATGAAAACTTATACAATTATGCAAAATTTCTCTTCAAGATCTTCAATTCTTCTTCAACCTGCAATCTACACATACACAAAGAGGTAAAATTGTTTTTGTTTGAATGGGTGTTTACCTTAAAGTCAAACCCCAAGTTTGGTAATTAAACCGTGATAGAAAGATAATGACAATGTAGAAGGAAATGATGAATGAGCACATGCTTGCTACAACTCACCAAACCTTCAATAGCTTCCCTTAGAGGACTGGAGACAAACACACCATTCCAATGAACTTGATCTTTCTTTTCTTGATAGATTTGGACACTTGAAAATGATTGGATGCTTTAGGATCAATAATGCATATTAGCCTTTACAACATGGCATGAACTAACATAAGCTTGAAGATGATGTTAGGATCTTGATTCCTGCAACAAATGACTAATAGATTTTCTCTTGAATGCTCTTGACAATAATATTTTCTCATATGAAGTCTCCAAAAAGTGTGTCTTATAAAGCCTTAGATTTGAATTAATAAAATGACTATGTAAATTTATAGGTGTTTATCTAATTTCCCAAAAAATAGATTCTAAAAGCCAACAATTGCATATTAAATTTGAATCATTATAATACTACCAAAAATATATTTAAAAATGGGTCCTAGGACTTAAATGGGACCCATTCACCCGTGGGAAAATAGGTCATGGCCTAAAATTCCACAACATTCACATTCCAAGGTGATTAAAATATTAATTGTATTAATTAAATGTTGGTTTCCCTTTCAGAAAATGGGAATAATAAGGCTTTGTAATGCATAATTTGACAAATTTGAAGCTTAATTAAGTCCAATAGATTAAGGGACCCAAACAAAGTGTGAAATTCTAAAGGGTGTACAATTTCCTACACTACATTTAGCTCCCATTTTAGTGAGAGTATGAACTTACACTTAGACTCATACTAAAGTAGACAAATATGTGTCAAGAGAAGTCCAAGTGTACACATGTTAGATAGATAGGATGAAAAATATCAAGGAGGATAATCAAGCCCCCAAGATTGAAGATCCCATGGAAAACCAACATAAGGACAAAGGAACACACAAGATGTGGAAGATACGTGTATCAAGATAATATACACAAGCATAAATGTCAAAGCTAATTAAAATGGATGGATTAGAAAGTTGCATTATGCCACATCCATCAAAATACACTCACAAGTGCTAGTACAGTCTGATATACACTAGGTGAGCCCAAAGGAAAAATGAGAAACACACACTAGGTCTACAAGATGTGTACTCATAAAAGGAGGTGGTAGATGGGAAGGTCACACCAAGTCTATAGGTCTCCCATATGTCAACCATCCCAAAAGTTATACTCCTTGATAAATTTGATAAGGTTCCACAAAAATGATCAATTATATGCCAAAGTTACACTAAGTCCAACCTGTGTGAACAAAAGTGAAGCCAAAATTCCAAAATGTCCATGCCAAAATGAGATAATGCCAACACATGTATTCCCCCACTTTAAAGAAATTGCTA
Source organism: Sequoiadendron giganteum (assembly GCA_007115665.2). Classification (NCBI taxonomy): domain Eukaryota; kingdom Viridiplantae; phylum Streptophyta; class Pinopsida; order Cupressales; family Cupressaceae; genus Sequoiadendron; species Sequoiadendron giganteum. The sequence continues at coordinate 83,656,302 of CM021101.1, forward strand.
AACACCATGCTATGAGAAATTATTTTAAAGTAGAAATGATAAATGTAAATTGTTAAAAAATGCCCATGAGAGCTTATTTGGAAAGCCTTATGCCAATCATATGTTTTCAAATAAAGTGAAAAAGGAGTTTTCCCCCACATCCAATCTCAAAAATATAACATATAAGGGATCCACAAATTCAGGGTCAATGCATGTCTTTGCTACAGTGATATAATAGAGATTGGAACTATCATCATTCCCCCAAATACTTTGTGGAACAACAAACACAAAGGAGGAATGACACATAGAGGGAAAAAATAAAGGAAAATATTTTGGGTCAACATGGAAGAGACTTAGGTGTCTCAACATCTTGCATCATCCTCAAAAAGAAACTACAAGACAAAAAAAAAAGATAATGTTTATGATAGATAGATGAGTGGAGATACAAATAGAATAATATATGAAAAATTCACTTATTTTGTATCCTTGCACCAACAGAGTAACAAGGGTCATCCAAAGAAAGCTCACAAATATAAAGGCACACCAAGCAGCACAATACGGGGGATCACATTACATACATGCAATCACAAATAACATCAAGAGAAAATAAAACTATTATTTCAAATGCGAGCCAACCTAAAGAAGGTTTTTCACATCCCAATCTTGTTCATCATATATGGAAGATGGATAACAAGCCAAAGGAGCAACGACAAGTGCCATACTAGGACAAGGCTATCAAATCCTTTCCCCCCCAAAATTTAGGGAAAGGATGAGCTGAGATAAATGGTGATATGATGCTCCTTGCAACATGGAAAATGATTTACACAAAGTGAAATACATGTAATAGTGAGTATGCTATGATTTTACAATTATCACATGACAAGGAGCAAAGTGTGTGCATGTTATCCAGTTTGATCCCTAGAGGGCTCAAATTGTCTTAATAGTTCCTATAAATCATAACAATCATTGTTATGGTGTCTAAACACTCTATGATACACACAATATGGTCCACTTGTATCTTTTTTTTTCGTGGTTAATCAATGAGGTTTAGGGGCTAATTTAACTAACCCATAATGTAAAATTGTATAGAAATCATGCTTAGTTTTGGATTCATATAATAGGGGAGGTGAATGTTCAAGAGGATCATGGACTTTAGGCTTATTGAATTTGTTAGGCTTATTCTTTTTACTTAATTGGGCAATGGTTTGGCGTTAAGGTGGAGGATCTAGGGTGACCTTATCACCTTCATCCAAACAAACTATCTCACTATGTTTTGGAAGAAATGTTTCAATGATTTATCCTCTTTCCCAAAAATATCTTCCCAAGTACGGGAGGTGGGGGAAGAAGATTCATTATGACTGTCATGATTATCCATGATTGCACTCTTTTGCATTATAATCTTGTCATAAATGGAAGAGGTTCGAGGAGGATGGCTTGCATGTTTGTCAATGGTTTCATTTATTTTCCTTAGATTATGCTCATAAGTAGGGAGGTGAAAATCATACAAGATATGTGGTACTCTATGAAAACCGTATTTTGGAAAATGAAACATGTTCTTAATATAAGTTTTGATGCAAGTTTCAAATCCGAAATATGATAATTGACTGATTTTAGATGCAAAAATCTGAAAATGATTACTTTTGAATACCAAATTTGATTTTAAAAAATGCAAAATGTTTCAAAAATTGAACTAAATGCAAACAACTACAAAAATATGCAATTTTTGAAACTAAAACAAAGATCTATAGACTGGATCAAACTGATAATATAGAGACAAAATAGTGTGCACAAAATTAGGAAACCACTTGTACCAGGATAGGTTCACCCTAAGGCGAATGAGTCCTAGGATAGGGATCTAAAAAATTTAAATTTGAGTATTTAACTTGATACCTAAGCTCACTAATCCTAACAACAAATAGATTCTTCAGTGAATTTTTTTCAAAAAATATGATGAAAGTGCAAATGCAATTGAAATGACAATGTATGAAAAAAATGGCAACCTTTTTGAATGCAATTTTGAATGAAATGTTGATCGAAATGACTGAAACACACCTTAACGCAAGCTATTATGCAGAATGCATGCAATATTTTTGGATTTTTATGAGTTTAAATGATGCAAACATGCAGTATGTAACCCTAAATGAAATGCAAACAAGATAATGCAAAACTTAGATCTAGGGTTTTAAGGATCTCCAATTCGAAAAAGGTATGATGTAAGAAATTCAAGTTCACAAAAAATGAAATGGTGAACAAGACACCTTAACATCGGGTTCACCAAAATGAAATGGTGGGAAAGGGGTTCCTTAAAGAATAAGGGGGTATTTTCTCTATTTTTACCTTTCCCTAAGGAATTTGATTAGGAAAGAGATCACAAGGTATAAATATTGACTGTCAACCTCAATGGTGAGTCAATTAGACCTACATCTCAATTCTTAAGACAATAAGATAGACCCGAAACCATATTGAAAGGATATTCAATGCTCAAACTAAATGAATTATAAGACCTAGAATATGAAATGAAAATTCTTGAAAGTACATAAATTGAAATCACAATTTATAGGTAGATTTGAGAAGGGTAAGGACACATGTACCAGTCACCAAAAGTATCTTTTGAGCTCTATTGAAGGATAGGTTCGCCCTAGGGCGAATGGGTCTTGGTTAGGGATTCTAAAAATTATTTTGGTAGTCTTTTGAGGTAGGATCTTAGCTTTTGTTTTGCATAGGTTCCACTATTGGAAAGCCATAAATAAATTGCAAATATGAGTTTCTATGGCTTGACAACAATGATGACAACTTATGCAACAATGCAAAATTACTCTTCAATATCTTCAATCCTTCTTCAACCTATAATTTGCACATACACAGAAGGAAAAATTATTTTTTTGAATGGGGGTTTGCCTTAGTCAAAATCCAATTTTGGTAATTAAACCTTCATAGAAAGATAATGGCAATGGAGAAGGAAATTATGAATTAACACTTGCTTGCTATAACTCACCAAACCTTCAATGGATTCCCTTAGAGGATTGAAGACAAACACATCACTCCAAGGAACTTGATCTTTCTTTGCTTGATGGATTTGGACACTTGAAAATGATTGGATGCTTTAGGATCAACAATGCATATTAGCCTTGACAAGATGACATGAACACACATAAGCTTGAACATGATGTTAGGATCTTGATTATTTCAACAAATAAATGATAAATCTGATCTTGAATGCTCTTGATGATAAATTTTTCTCATATGAAGACTCCAAAAAGTGTCTTATAATGCCTTAGATTTGAACTGATAAAAAGACTATGTATTTATAGGTGTTTATCTAATTTCCCAAAAATTAGATTCCAAAATATGACAATTGCATATTGAATTTGAATCATTAAGGAATGGTTTTTCTCATTGCTAAATAAGCCCATAAATTAATTCAATGAACTTATTGATGTGTTTCTCCAAAAAAATTAAGTAAACATTGGTCCTCAAAAAACATGAACGAATTTAGTGCATTTCAAAAAAGGACCTAAGGAAAAGGTAACACACTTTATAGGACGATTTGGGTATGTGCAGGATCATGATGGGCCAAAAAGTAGCGATATGTAAGTGATATGATGGCCCATGTGGCTCACGACATTTTTTTAACCCAAAATTGAAGAAACGAAAAGGATTTTTAAAGAATATTCTCAGCTTTCCACCAATATAAATTATGCTTTACTTTGAATTTAATAAATAATTATTATTCATTGTCTATTTGAATTATGAATAAAGTCCTAATTGGTAGGTTGATTGAAAAAAATCTATAGCTTTCAAACGGTATGACATTTTTTGAATCCAAAACATGTGTCACATTTTATGCTTCACATACTATAGGATTAAAGAAATTGAATTTCATGAAGCTTTGACCAAGTTAAGGTGGTCAGATATACGAGTTTTTATATTTTTTAAAAGTTGTAATAAAAAATTCATAATTAATTATTTACTTGGAAAAAAATTACGAAAAACATATGCATCACATTGGGACATGAGTCGTCTACTTATATCTAAAATATTATAAAAAAATATTATCATTTTATTGTGGTTAGGGTGGTCAGACAAACACCTACTTATTTTTTCCCTAAAATTTAAGTACGATTGCATTGAAATTTCAATTTTTTACCAAATGGATTTACTTTTTAAAATAAACCTAGTAGTTTAGAAACTACATTTAATTTTCTACAAATTCTATCCTTACATATTTTTGAAATAATATAGATAACTTATTCAAATTTTTACATTAAGTTGCCTAACTCTGATTTTTCTGAATTTTATCGCCATTTAAGGGCCTATTTTTTCCATGATGATCCTGCACATACCCATATCAGTTGCTTTGTTCAAAAATATCCTATAATCTTTCATATGTTTATGTTCAAAGGGTATTTATACGAAACTTGCAAGTTGGAATTAGGGATAATATATTGTTGATGAAATAATTATCCTTTACACACTTGTGTATGACTCTTCGTAATTATCAAATATCAGTTATTGAATATGAAGGTACACCTTCATCAACTCCTATTTATCAATCTAAATCCATGCCTCAAAATAATAGTCAACCATTCAAGAAGAAAAACAAGAACTTTATCAAGAGAAACACACCTCAAATAGATAATAACATTGAACGACAAGTTGCAATCATAAGTTCAACTCCCTATCAATTTAGGCCAAGAGATAGACAATTTACCCACTTGCTCGACTCTCTTCATTCAATCATGTTACAATTGTTAAGAACTCAATACAATTACCTCCAATTAGACCCATGGACATGACTAAACCTTTTCCTTTGAACTTTAACTCAAAGTCATTTTGTCAATATCATCGTACACCTGGACACAATACAAAATGATGTATATGTCTTAAACATAAAGTGCAAGACCTCATCAATTCTAATCACATCCAGTTGGCCAATGTTAGTGATAAAGGAAACAAGTTTGTAGCTCCACCCAATCAAATTCATTTTTTTCCTAGGTCATTAAATTCATTTTTTCCAATTAACTATTTCCAATTGGAGCCAAAATAGGGGGACAAAGTCATCCAGGGTGTTATTTTCCCAACCCTTTTTGTGGGGTGTAAAGTGTTGAGAGAAAAATATTAAATGTTTACCTTGGTTTTGTACATGTGATTTCTTGATAAATGTTCAAATGGGCCACACAATGCATAATTTAGGAAATTTTGTGTACAATTAGGTTCATGCACATAGGCAGGATCAAAATCTAGTGTGAAACTGTCAAGAAAGACAATTTACAATGCTACAAAACTATGGAAGAAATTTTTATACCACCATTCTACTAGTGGTAGCCAATATACCCATTGAGGTTGCTTATTTGAAGTGAAACATCATAGATACCTTTCCAAACACTTATTAACAACCTCAAATTTCCCATTAGATTGAGGATGGTATGAAGAGCTATGAGCCAATCGAGTACCCAAATATGAGAATAAATATGTCCAAAATTTACTAGTAAAGATAGGATCACGATCATTGACAATAACCTTACACATACAATGTAGCTTTTGTATGTTCTCCAAAAATGTATTTTACACTCTACTTGTAAAAGGATATGATAACACAATGAAATGGGAATATTTAATGAGGCAATCCACCACTATCATGATGAAATTCTTAAATTTAGATCTTGGAAGCCCTATGATGAAGTTCATGGATACCTCTTCTCAATTCTATCTAGGAATAACTAAGGGTTGCAAAAGACTATATTTCTTGATTGTCTCCCCTTTATTCATTTCATAAACCAAATATTTAACTATAAATTTTTAAACAACCCCTTTTAGCCCTTCCCAAAATAATTCTTGCTTGATTTTATGATAAAATCCTAAATGACTACCAACTGGAGACTCATGAAGCTTTGTGAGAATCTTTTGTTTGAGAGTATAATTCTTGCATAGATATAATCTCTTTATACCAAAAATAATCTTCGTTCCAAAAAAAATTATTTGAACTACTAGGATCACTCTATAAATATTAAATGAGATTGCTTGTAGCGACATCATTATGCCACTTTGATTTGACTTATACTACCCAATTTGCTTGTAATATTGAAATTACACACAATAAAGCTTCATCCTTATCATACTTCCTAGATAATGCATCTACCACAAATATTTTCCTTCCCTTTCTAATATAAAATCTCAAAGTCATACCCCAACATCTTAGTGACCCATTTTTTATACTTCTCAAAAGATAATCTTTGTTCCAAAACATATTTTAGGCTATCATGATCTATCTTAACTTTGAAGTTCCCACCCATTAGATACAACCTCCATTATTTTAATACATGAAGAATATCTAGCATTTCCTTCTCATAAATATTTTTGAGTTGATTCTTACCCTTTAATTGAAAACTCTCAAAAGCAACGACTCAACCCTCCTATATGAGAACTTCTCCTATACCATTACCTGAAGTATCACATTTCACAATAAAATCCTTGGTGAAGTTTTGAGTAACAAGAATGGAGTAGTACACATAACCTCCTAACTAACTCATTCTATTGATAAGAATCCTTCTTTAAGAGATTTGTGAGGGGTGTTGCTATATGAACATAGTTCTTAAAAATCTTCTATAGTAGCCAGTCAATCCCAAGGAACCCGTTAATTTCTTAATTGTTTTAGGAACATGTAATTCCATGATAACCTTAATTTTTTTAGGACCCGCCTTTACTCCTTCATGTGAAACTATGTGTCACAAATCCTATACCTTTTTAAGAATAAAATCACACTTGAAAGGCTTAGCATAGAGTTGGTGATCTTTGAGAACTTGTAATTCTTGATCTACATGTTGTAAATGTTCCTCCTATGTCTTGTTATAAATCAATATATCATCAAAGAATGCTAATACAAACTTCCTCGAATTTTTTTTAAAGATGAATTTCATTAAAATTTGAAATGTAGATGATGAATTAGTAAGACCAAATTGAATCACCAAAAACTCATAATTACCCTTGAATGAGTCCTAAATTCTATTATGGGAATATCTTCTTCTTTGATTTGAATTTGGTGATAACTTGATCTAAGATATAACTTTAAAAAAATATAGCTCCATTGAATTCATCTAGTAAATCATTAATGTTTGGAATATCAAAATTATCTTTGATGGTGTACATGTTAAGAAATTTTTAGCCTAGGCATATGCACCAAGTTTAATACTTCTTTTAAACTATCACCCCATGTAAGGAGTAAGCACTCTGACTATGCCTAATAATTTCTACCTTTAGTACTCATGAACAATATTTTTAATCTCACTTTTTTGTATATATGGGTACCTATAAAGCATGATGTTAGGTGGTTGGTTCCCTTATACTAGTTATATAATATGATAATGATCCCTCTTGGGAGTCAATCCCTTAGGCATATCTCTAAAAACAACTAAATGACAATCTATAATTTCTTGTAAATCTAGATAGATAGGAGAATTTGATTGATATAATTCCAATGAAAACAATTGAGTCACAAATTAATTAGCTCCTTTCTTAAGAAACTTTTGCATTTGATGAGAGCTTTCCATCTATGGGGATAACACCCAATCATCTTAGATCTACTAGATTTCCTTTTGAGTGAAATCTCATGAACAATTCTTAGAAGTTCATCTCAATTGTTCCCAAATTATTAAGCCATTGTACTCCCAAAACAATATATGGTGCACCCATGGAGATAAAAATAATTGGGAAATCAAGATGATAATATCCCATGGATAATTTAATGTTGTGAAATTTCCCAAAACAACTACCAATACCCCATATACAATCAAAATCTCCATGTTGAGACCTCCATGTGTCATCTTGATTTTTTATAGAAACATATATATATATATTATCCAACATTCTTTGCATATTCATTATATATCTCTCGTTAGGTGATGCATATCCTCCTTTACTAGGGAAATTTCTTCATTAACCTTGATATAATCATTATGAGTAATATCCTCAATTATTACATCATCATTTTATGGATATTTCCTAGGTGTGGAAGCATTCTTTTTGCCTCTTGTTGTGAGCACTATAATGATAGAAAAAAAAAATTGTAATACATCACACAAAAAAATTAAATGATTTGAAATTTTTACTATAAGTTAATAGGGCCTAGATCTCACTTCCCAAGAAATTAGCTATTTTCCAACCTTAAGAGATAATTTTTTGGAAAACATAATTTTTCATTAAGTAAATTAATTCTACTCCAATTGCTATTAAATTTGAACTATATATGCTTCAATATGTTCTTGATATCCTTACAATGTGTAGAAAAAAATTCATTATAATTTGAAAGATATGTGTTTCCCAAATAAATTTGGTAGAAACCCTAATTTTGAAATAAATCACTTAATTCTACTCCAATTTCTCTAAAATTTGGATTGTAGATGCCTCAACGACTCATTGAAGAACCCTCCAAAAATAAAGAAAAAAATCACCAAGATATGAAAGATACACAATTCCTAAAATGAGCTCCAAGATTGGAAAAAAATTCTTGCCTTTATGATGCCAAGATCTTTCTCTAATACCACTTGTAATAAAATAACTTGCACAAAAGAGGAATATGATATAAAATATTCTACAAATACTTGATAATAACTGAGAATAAAAAGCCACTTTGAAGGGGTAAACCTCCATATATCTCCAATGAGAATACAATTCACAATCTAACTATCAATTAAGACTCACGACCTCCTATATATACCCTACTTATGCCTAGGATATCACCTAGGCCATCTTAGATAACAACATATAAGCCTTAGGCCAACCTAAACAACTAAGTAAGAATATAGTAATGATAATACAAATTAATTGAGAGTTAAGATAACCACAAGCTGACTACCATAACCCTAGGCATACTCTAATATTAAGGGTGTAGCATATTATGCTAAAAGAGCAACCAAGGAGCGTACTATTTAACTAGGGTGTATCGAAACAACAAATTATTAGGTGTAGGTGCCAATAGAATTGGTGGATTAGGGAGAAATTCACTAATCTAATCAAATGCTACCTAACATGATTGGTCATATTCAAATTTGACATTCTTCCTAAGAAGATGTACATGAAAGGATGACATTTGTCAAATAATTGGGTAATGATTTGTCAGGTGACCTATAATTTTCCATGTATACTATAGAGCTATGTGAGATTCATAGGGGTGGAATTTTAATTATAAATTTGACTTTATTAGGGTCCACCTCTATGGCATGTCCAAAAATGATGAATCCTACGAGTTTTTCTAGTGTGACTCCAAATACACTCTTCTTGGGATTTAGATAGACCTTGTACACTCTCAATCTCTAGAAGATGTGATGTAAGATGAGTGAATGATCTACTTTATGCTTGGAATTTCTCAAGATGAAATCTAGGTAGTCTTCAATAATACCATGTAACATTTCATGAAATATGACTATCATGGGGCATTGATATATGATACTAGAATTTTCTAGACCAAAGGGCATGGCTCTATAATAGAAGGTGCTCCATAGGGTGATGAAGGTTTTTGTATATTAGTCATTTGGTTTAATCTATATTTGTTTATACCAAAAAGTTTATCCATAAGAGACAACATCTCGTACCCAGTTCTTAGGTCCACTATCATGTCAATGTTGAGGGGGGAGTCATCCTTATGGCATGCCTTTGTTGATATCCTTGGATCTATGTAGACTCTACTCCCCTTAGTTTTATTGCTTATTGGAATTTTGTTTGAGATCACATCTAGATAATTGATTAGTCAAATGAATTTGACATCCGGACTTTTTTGTAGTTCTTCCTTCATGAGGAGGGAAATTTTAGGGTGTATTTTTCTCAACTTTTGGCACATTGATTTAGCATCGGTTCATACCACAAGGTGGTGAATGACCAATGATGGGTCTGCAATAGTCATGTCACTATAGGACCATGCAATTGCATTGGTGTAATCACAAAGAACTATGGAGTTGTTGGTGTTCAATTCAAGATCTACAGCTACTATTGTTTTTGTGTGATCATGGGGTCTTCTTTTGTACATCCAAATTGATGTATCTAGCTTCCTTAATGAGGAGATCTGACCTGTCTTGCAAAGGCATGGGTGTTAGAGGGAGATGGAGTTCATAGTGAATAAGTGTATCACTATTAGGTTTTGACTTGATTGTTTCCTTAGGATGGGAGGAATCTTCTTCTTCCATAAAATATGTGTAGACATTCAATAGGATCTCAAAGCTCATTTTGTGATCTCTAGAAGGTGTTGGTGTTTTAAAAATACAACCTAGCTAGGCTTTGCAATTCTCTAAGAGGTAGACAACCTCTATATTAAAGAACCACAAAGGCTAGTGGCCAACTGACAAGATTGAGTCAAAGACTAGCATCTCCTACACTTCCGACTCTACAGGACCAAGGTGGCCTAAGTTTTTGTATTGGGCTGGGTAGATAGAGAATTGTAATTTCTGAGTCATTGTTTGAGTCTATAAGCTGTAATTTTCTAAATTCATGAGTAAATACAACCAGTTTATGCAATTAACATCATGAAGGTGTTTCCACATTCATGAATATCATCAGATAGTCTCCATATTTGTACACTTTTAGTTATATAAATTCAATAATACAAAGTGTCTTTGAGTTTATCATCTCAAGTTTCATGAGATTGTGATGTCTGTTCATTGTTCTGTTTCAAAGAAATAGTTAAAATACTTTGAGTAGGTAATTGTAATTTCAGGTGTACAAATGGGATTTGATAAGAAGAATTTGATTGATAGTAAGAGAAGGATTGTTGGTGCAAGACAATAACAGTTGATGCAAAGCATCAACATTTTAAATCCACTGGTTGATGTCTGTTTGCTAGGGAATTCATTTTATGTGTTTGACTCCATGGCCCAGAATTGGCACTGATCTAGTTTTCAGTTTTGTACATCTCATAAACAAATTTAAATGCAAAATCATTCCTATTCTTACCATTTAGTTTGTTGTTTGTCGTTCTTTCCAATGGTTGAGAGAGGGTTGAGTTGCTGAGAATTTAGCCAAGTTTGAAGTTGTCAATGCTTCCCTTAGTGTATTTTCATTGAGAATTATCTACTTTATAAAGCAATGTCAGTGTATTGAGTGATTTAGGTTTTGGGCATTGTATAGGTTTACCCACCTTGGTCTTGCAGAGCCAAAAGTGTAGGAGATGTCAGTCTTTGACTAAATCTTGTCAGTTGGCCACTAGCCTTTGTGGTTCTTTAATATAGAGGTTGGCTACCTCTTAGAGAATTGCAAAGCCTAGCTGGGTTGTATTTTTAAAACACCAACAAAAGGAATGTGGTTGTGGGTTTAAAAATATCAAGGATAGCTTCATTATTTTGAAAGGTGTGAAAGGTGGGAGGCTCACCTTGGTCCCATTCAATAAGTTCAAGACATTGAAGGTCAATATGGATCACAAGGTTGACATGATCATAGAATAGGTTGGTGGTTGAAACCTCTTTGAAGGGACTAGGGATGACATCTACCTCATTATCATCAATGTTGAAGGATTTGAATTTAGCATCATCAAAAATTTCAACAAGGGGATCATAGCACTCATCATATGAACCAATACTAGCCCTATTGTTCCATCATTTTATGGTAGAAACACAAGATCACTTGAGGGCCTTGCTTATGGAGGCCAAGACCTCTTCCTTTATAGTTCATGTTATGACACATACACAATAGAATGGGATACTTGTTGTCCTTGAAGAAAGAAGCATATTTTCAGCTTTGTAAAGCCATGTGGGATCAAAGCCAACTATATCTTCAACAACAAGATAATCATCATGGATGAAGCTATATGGCCCATATTGTAGCATGAGGAAGGGATCTTTTGATTTAGGTTGAGGTTGATTGAAAGATTAGGGCAGGATGGGAAGTTTGGCTACAAGGAGGGCTCCATGGATTTGGTACTCTCCACACCCTTTATTAATGATTTTAAATGTGGATTTTAGATATTTTTCTGTGGATTTGGTTTATAGAGGAGGTGGAATAGAGATCACTTGGATCAATGTAGGATTTGAATACAATGGAGGTAAATTTTGGAATATCCTTAGGTGTTGGACAATGTAAAACTTATTGTATTGACCCTCCAACATTTTATAATATTGGAAGGGATAATGATCACCAAGAATAGTCACTTTTATACCATTGTAGGGGAACTTGAGGCACTGATGGTAAGTGGATGGAATGTATTTCATGGTATGAATCCCTGGTTGGCTGAGAAGGAGATTATATGGAAGATCTAGGTCCAGGACGTGACACAAGATTTGCTACATTATGGATCCTACCTCAATAGGCAAGCGAATAGTCTCAATTGATTCTATTTTTGCATTATCATTTGCTTTGATTGTAATAGTCCGAGGACTCCAATTTCTCAATAAATAGTCCAAACATTGCATTGATTAAAATATAACAATTTAGGATAGATTCATTGTCAATGAGCACTTGCTTTATCCAACGATTATATATTGGCTTCTATATTCAATGAGAATGATTTTTGTGGAGGGTCAATGCAAGGAATATCATCGGGGGTGAAAGTGAGGTGGAGGTTTGTGCATAGATGGCGCACAAGGGCTTGGACATGTGGGGATTAATGTTGGTAGGCACATAGAATTATCGAAGGACTTGATTTAGGATATCCTATGAGTAGGGAATGTGTGAAGGAGTTCAAAAATTGATATTTAAGTGGGTATCCACTCAAGATGGCCAATTATGTCATATTGCTTAGTAGGATTGGTTAGAGGAGGGCCTTGGATGGTGACTTTGCCACATTAGGTAGTGATAGCATAGTTAGGTGATTTCATTTTTATTGTGTGAACTCTCTTACAAAATTGCTCTATGTGACCAATAAAGGAATCTTAGGTATGGGAGGTTTATAAAATTAGATATTGTTCATGTGGGGATGATGACCTCTGGATGTAATTTTTTGACTATGCATAAGGAAGGGGTTTTGGGGTTTTGATATATCCCCTTGTCTTGAATGGGCAATGAATTGGATTGCCCTTTGACTTCAATTTTGCCCTTGGATATGATGTTTCAATTTCATACATTTTCCTATAGCATGATCCTAGATTCTATTATCTTCAACCATGCTTTTTGCTTCTACTTGAGCAGCACTGCAGTGAATATGCAGACCAAGTAGAACAAGCAGAACAACATATGCCCTAACCCTAACCCTAGGCAATAAGAACCCAATTCCTCCCATATTTACTTGGCTCACTGAAACGCTATACCAAATCCCAGGTACTGGCCTTTCTATGTACAGAAAAAATAAGAACGAAACCATTAAAACATAACCTGGCAGAATGAAACCCTTGCTCCTGCTCAAAAATTTCCAGAAGCCATGGAAACTGCACAGATAAAGGAGAAGAACACAATATTCACAAATTACATATAAACATATTTGCTGCATATATGATGTTTAAACTAGCTGGCTGTCTGCAAATTCTTATGGAAATCTCCAGAATATAGAAAACTTGCGTACAAAATCACCTCGAAATAACGGAGAATATTTGACCTTATGGAATTCAAACTTGGCTATTCTTTTCTGGTTAGCTTAGGATCTAAATAATGTATTTTCAGAAAGTTGATGTATATGGGTGGGATCATATAACTTTTTGTCGTCGACTTCCTTGCCATTGTAAGCTTCGAAGCTCGGTATCCAACATGTAATGGCCCACAGAACCACAATAATTCAATAATGCATCTAGATATTTAAAGATGTTTTTTCATAAAAATTAGCTTTAAAAAATATACTGAGAATCCTCAACGACCTTGAGGAATACAAAAGTATTTGTCTATATTCTCTATGCTTTAGTGAGGAGGTAATATTCACACTTTGAGGTGGCATATGCGTCCCTTTTTTAAGTACAATGATTAGTGCCATATTTGGAATTTCAAGCCACCTCTATGTCTCAAAATAAAATTCATTTACAACTGTAAATATTGTTTTTAATATAATATGTAAGAATTGTAATCGTGAAAATGGTATTATTTCTATTTTTTATTTTTATTTTGAGTATTTAAATCTATAAAGTAGTTTATAAGTAGTATATTCGATTTATGATATATATATAGATTCTCAAATATTTATTATTTATTACTCAATCTATTATGTAGTGGCTTGGATCATAACTACAAGTGTGTACTTGATCTAGATCGCTTCCATAGTCATAGTTAGAAAACTTTAATTTTTAGATTCAAAATTCAAATTTTCAACCACTTCATTAGCCATTATGAGCCAACCTACTACACATTTTGTTGATTTTTGGGCTTGGTGGTTGTGTTTAAAGACATTTATTCACTCATTGGAAAATATTTATGGAATTATCTAAGAGCATGTGATAGTTTTATTAATATAACATTTACAAGAGCATTCTAACAACATTTATCAAAGCATATCATCCTAGGGTCATTGCACACGTGCTTGTTGTTTTCGTTCTTTCTCTCAGATTCATAAAATTAGTATGTTAAGTGTCTAGATGAGGAAAACTTGACCCTTATAATTCAACAAATTTCCTAAAGGTGTTCTTAAACACTAGTTGACCTTACACACATTTACACATTGGGAATTGAGGTAAGAAAACTCCAATGGTCCACATTTTTCTAGATTAGTTTTGCAATTTTTTTATTAGGTCCACATATTAGATCATTTCTACACATTTGAAAGTCAATTCCATAGTCACAAATTTCAACCAAAGCAATATACAAACTATATCTTCATCTAAGTTAGTCACAAAATTCTAGTACCTTGGTGAACTAATTTTTGACATTTGTCACATTATACTTCAATCATTAGATTTTGAGGTAAGTATTGTATTTATTTTTATTTTTGATATGTATTGTATTTAATTTATTTTAATCTCCACATTTAATTTTAGTTTTATTGATTATCAATCCCAACACCTTTACCTAGGATGATTAATTTATTTAATTAGCTTAGATAATTTGTGTACGGTATAGTTTATCCATTATATTTTTGGTGAACCTAACATTCCTACACAACCCAAGGTTTTGACCAAGTAGCTTTAATCATCTATATTAGGGTTTTATATTTAATTTGTTTGATTGTATACCGTTCATGTTAAATTTTACTAGGGTTTTAATCCGCCATTTATATTTCATCGATTTGTTTGGACTAGGGCTTGGGTTATTATATTTTTGTTATTTCTTTGATCCTTTATGCACTTGCATTGTTATATTTTATTATGGATATATTCCCCCTTATTTACAATACTAACTAGATATGTAACTATACTTTATGATGATACATTTTTTGTTCCTTATGATAGTGACTTAACCTCTACTTCATCCCTATATGCATTTGATACATCCAGGGATTTTTATCCATGTTATTTTCTTATGCCTAGTATACATCTAATGATAGCTATCTTTCATGTGCCTCTATTAATCCATTCTTCCTTGAGGAGCCTAATGGCTATATATGACATACCTTTTCCACCTTCATCATCACTTGAGTTGTTATCCCTTATGTACCTCACACCTATTGTTATTTTCTATCTTGTGACTCATGGTCTATTGATGATATGTATAATGATGAGCATGACGATATTTATTTTTCTACTCATGATGAGGTTGATGACTCTTTGTTTCATGATGACTTGATTTATGATGCACATTTTTTAATGTGTGTATGATAAATTCACTTATGTTAGGATTAGGTGTATCATTCACCTTGCGAACCCTAAGTCTTGTAAACTATATTCAATTTTCTAGATGATAAATAATATTATCTTTGAACATCATGAAGTACACAAAATGTGAATCCCATGTGAGGGTGGGGACATTATTTATTTATTTTTATTCTCTAGGATACTTGGGATATTGTTTAAGGAGAAACTATATAGGGAGGTTATATTGAAAATGTCAAAAATGAGAGTTACAAAGCATCTTTCCAATTTGGTGATTATGACACAAACATTGAGTGTCCTCATGGAGTAGTTCCTATATTTAGGAATATTTGGATTGAGTGATATCTACCTTGGAAGTCCCTATGTCTAATATTTAATTATGTGTAGATGGTTAACTTAATGTATATCTCATAATACATCTAAATGGACAAAGTTGGATGCCTGTGTGTGATGGAGAATTTTTATTTAATAGTATTCGATGGATTGGATGGTTTTGGTTGTGTAAAGCTATTGAAATAATTAAGAAAGATGAAAGGTTGCATTGCAAGATAAATACTCATGCCTTGCATATGGAGCCTTCAAGGTGTTGGCTTGCACCCAACTTTGGGGTTAAATATTTGCTTGCTATGATATATTTGTATTTGCTTAGATATCCTTCAAAAGTCACTTTTTATGTGTCTTATTTACCACAACTTTTACAAATGTATTTTACTTACGATAACTTATAAAAATGTGTTATTATTTTATATATAATATTGTTTGGTGAATTATTTTTCTATCTTTACTTGCACCTATTGTATTGTGGTGCCTCCTATTGTCTTGTAAGTTAGTCCTCTACTACTTATCCTCACTTGTTATTTATACATGTGTATTTGACCCTATTGTTCTCACCATCCAAAAATGATACTCTAATATCTTATCTTTATTTTGTTCCTATGATAAACTAGTCATGTATGTAGTGATTTTGGTTCACTTTTAGTGGATTCTCTACACCCATGGTGGTGAATTATTTTTTTTTATAATGTTGTAGTGGTGTTATATCTTAAGAATTCAAGTATGTACCACATATTTTTGAAATTGTTCTACAATATACATATGCAACATTAGATAATTTATTTACTAAGATTGTGGTGTGTTTGCCCCTTTGTACACATAGATCTTTGATTTTTTGAATTGTAGTTGCAATATGGTTTTAGCTCACCTTTGTAGACCATCGATTCTTGCAATGAAAATATTTTGTTAGTGATAATGTCTCTACGTTTTGTGTGGTTTCCATCTCTTGGCCTAAATTGGTTTCTCATTATGTTTCAGTAGTGTGGTTGTATGTTTTTTCTATTGTTAAGCTCTCAATCACTATTTTATTTAAAAGTATAGGTTTGAGGCCTTGGTTATATTGTTGATGTGGGATTTTTAGTTGTGGTGCTTAGTATTATCTATTGGTATTTTAGTCCAAACTACAATATTGTTACCCTTAACTACATATGCTTAGTGGCATGGTGTGGTAGGGATGATCAAGTTATATGCCCACATGGTGTGTTTGTAGATAGCATGCTCATTTTAAAAAAAATCTAGTATAATTTTAAATGATAGAGCCTAGAGTATGAAATGTTTTGTAACTTTTGTTAAGCATGTCATGTGATTATGTTTTTATTATAAATGGTAGCATACCTATGGCAACTCTCAATTTTACCATTTGGTTGTAGTTATCGAGTGTGTGGTGGGGACATGTTGGTGCTTATGTAGTGATATGGTGGTCGATACATGGTCAAGTAGTCTACACCTTAATGGTCCCCTTGTATTCATTTAAAGACATGTCATTTTTTGAAGAGCACAGGGTTGTTGATGATCCTTTGTTTGATGAAGATTTATTCTTTTTTCCTTTGAAATGTTTATATATTTTGAGATCCTAGGAGGATTTTATCCCTTAAATAAATTGATCTTGTAACAAGATAATGTGTTTGGACCATGTGGATTAACTTATATTGATTAGATGCGTATTTGAATTTCCCTCCATTTAAAGACAAGGGTGGTGTGGATGGAGGAGGATGTGATGTGACATATCAGATGAAAAATCACTTGATATTATCAAATTGGGGGATGTACATGCCATTCTTAGAGGATAAATGGATGGATGAGGATTGGATATTCTAATTTATTTGGATTGGATTATTTAATTAAATTATTTCTTTATTTTAAGTGTGTAAATATTTGATGATGATGTCTCACGGTGATTTATTACCTGATTATGATGGTGCATAATTTATGGACACAAGATGAATGAGAGGAATGAGGAAGCTAGAAAATAGATGAGAATAAAAGAAGGATGAAAACATGAAAATGGGGTAGAATATATATTAATGGATTAGTGAAGAATTAAAAAGGGTGTGGGACATGATGAATGCTATCAAAGAAACACCACATTCAAAGATAGACCGATTATTTTTTGTAGTAGTAGAATTATGCACCACGATATAATAGATCATGATGATGTTGCATTGTGTGCAAATAGGTTGATAGGAAAATATAAAAGTTACAAATAGTATATAGTGATTCAAAGGTTATGTTATCATGACATACAAAAAATAAAGGATTATGGTGACTATTCAATGGTATGTTTTATGAAGTACAAGAACTATAAGCAATAATAAATAGAAACACATACAAATGAGCAAGAAAACACATGGAAAATATGTGAATTGGTCACCATTGTGATTTTTTAAGCTAAGGGGTTGAATTGAAGGATGTGAAGGTGGAAAATGGTAGGGGGAGGGTTGATAGTGGTAGGATGTTTTAACAAAGAACGAGTGTGGAATACATAGTGCAATTTACCCTAGTTGGTTGAAGAATCCAAGTGGTGGGAATAAAATGGAAGGTCATTCCATGGGGATATATATATAAACCATTGAAAGTGGAAAAAAAACACTTGAGGATGCCACTTGCTGAATACAAAAATAAAGGAAAGGATGGGATGCATTGGCAAATGGAGATGTGAATGAATTGAGTGGTGAATGATTAGTTTTATAAATAGACAGTGTGTAAGGGAGGAGGAGGAATGAAGGATCATTGGTAGAGAAATTTGAAGGATGTTTAGAATGTACTTTAATAGGAGGGAAATGGGATGTGGGGAATTGGTGATAGATGTACAATGAATCACTAAAGACTTTTAGATGATAGAAATTCTACTAAATATCTTGTTTGAGACTAGAGACAAAAGATCCATATTAATGATATTATTTTTGAAAAGGGAAAATATGGAATGCCTTAGTAATGAGATAAACTTGAGGGGTGATGAATATGATTGCTACATTGAAATCATGTGAGATGAAAGAACCATCAAAGCTTAAATCTCACGGTTTTTCCTTAGTGTGAAGGATGAACTCAAAAGGAAATTCTATTGCTAGGGATGAATGTCTAGAAGTGGAGCATTTTATAGCTAATCAATGATGAATTTCCCCTTGAGTAATTTATGTTTCATGTACTCAATACTAAACTCACCAAGGAGCATGACCAATTTTATATTCTAACTATGAGATATAATTTAGACAATAGGTATTTTAGAAGATCTACCTTGGAAATGAGATGGGTTGTGACATCTATCATAGAATGATAGATATTTTATGAAGAAAATACCACTACAAGATATTTCTTTTCCATGGGATATTAATTAATATCACACCCTACTAGTGTTCTAGAAAGATAATAGATGACATTTTCACATTCCTAATTATTATATTATGTAATAAAATGCATTACACAAAAGAGGAATATATGATATGAAATATTTTAAAAATACTTGATAATAATTGAGAATAACAAGCCACTTTAAGGGGGAAAACCTACAAATATATCAAATGAGAACACAATTCACAATATGATTATCAATGAGACTCATTAACTCCTATGTATACCCTATTTATGCCTAAGATATCACGCAAGCTAACTTAAATAATAATATATAAGCAATAGGCTGACCTAAACAACTAAATAAGAATATGATAATGATAATATGAATTAATTAAGAGTTAAGGTAGCCACAATATTACTACCATATCCCTATGCATGCTCTAATATTAAGAGTGTAACGTGCCCCCTCTTTAGAGAAGCATTTTCCTCAATTTTAATCAAGTGTGGATGCTTCTCAATGAACTCTTCATATTCCCATGTGACATATTCAATTGGTAAATTTTTCCATTAGAGATGAGATACTCAATGAGTGTTTTCATCCTTAGCTTCTTTGTGTGTGCTTAAATAACTCTAGTTCAAATATGATTCTTCCTTCTATATTGATCTCTAGTAATATTGTCTATGTAGAGATATTATGCCCAATTTATTTCTTCAAATAGGAAACATGAAAAAATGGATGTATCTTTGTTGATGGAGGTAACCAAAGCTTATAGGGAACACTTCCCATATTGTGTATGATTCAGTAATGGGCCATATTTTTGGGTCAACTTACATTATTATTTGTGTATTTCTTTAGTGACATTTTCTTATAAGGATGAAATCTCAAGAAAACCTAGTCCCCAATTTTAAAACTCCTTTCACTATGATGTTGGTCAACCTATTGATTCATTCAATTTTGTGTCTCTATCATATTCTCCTTGAGTCTTGAAAGTACCTATTGTTGATGATGCATGTGGTCCTCTATAGCCAAAAATATTTGTGAAACCCTTAATGATGATGTGATGGATGAAGGATGATATCCATATAGTTCCATAAATAGAGACATTTTTTATGAACTATAGAAGGAAGTTTTATACTACCATTCTAATAGTGGCATCCAATCTACCCATTGAGATTTATCAACTGAAGTGTAACAATATGGATAGCCTATTAAACACTTATTAACAACCTCAATTTATCCATCATATTAAGGATGGTATGAAGAGCTATGATCCAATCGAGTAACTAAACATGAGAATAAATTTGTCCAAAAGTTAATAGTAAATATAGGATCATGATCATTAATGATGGTAAGTTTCCACAATCCATATTGTAGATAATATTGCTTCTAGATTCGATTTTGAAGCAATTTTATCTATCATGATCATTGACAATAAACTTAAAGGTGCACCATGAATTTTTTGTATATTCTCCAAAAATTAATTTTCCACTATACTTGTTGTAAAATGATGTGATAATGAAATCAAATGGGCATATTTAATGAGGTGATCCACCACTGTCATGATGAAATTATTACCTTTAGATCTTGGAATCCTTGTGATGAAGTTCATGGATACCTATTCCCAATGCTAGCTAAGAATAACTAAGGGTTGCAAGAGACCAAGTGTCTTAATTGTCTCTTGTTTATTTATTTGAAAAACCTAACATTCAACCACAAATTTTGGAACATTCCATTTTATCCCTTCTGAAAAGAAGTATTTTCTGATTCAATGACATGTCTTCAAAAATCCTAAATGACTACTAACTTGAGATTCATAAAGCTCTCTGAGAATATTTTGTTTGAGAGTGGAATTCTAGCATAGATAAATTCACTCTTTAAACTACAAAGCATCTAGCTTCCAAAATAAAATATATTTAAACTATTAGGATCACTCTAAAATTATTGAATGAGCTTACTTGTAGGAACATCATTTTTCCACTCTTCTTTGGCTTATGCTACCCAATTTTCTTGTGATATTTAAATGACACATAATAAATCTTCATCCTTATCATCCTTCATAGATATTGTATCTACCACAATATTTTTCTTCCCTTTCTTATAGACAATATCAAATTTGTACCCCAACATCTTAGTGAATATTTTTTGTTACTCTTTAGAAGATAATCTTTGTTCCAAAAAATATTTTAGGCTATCATGTTTTTTCTTAACTTTGAAGTGTTTTCTCATTTGTTATGATCTCCATTATTTTACAACATGAAGAATAACTAGCATATCCTTCTCATAAATAGGTTTTATTTGACTCTTACCCTTTAATTGACGTCTCTCAAAAGAAATGGGATGACCCTTCTACATGAGAAATTATCTTGTACCATTACTTGACACATAAAATTACATAATAAAATCCTTGGTGAAGTATGGAGTAGAAAGAACTAGAGTACTACACATAGCCTTAGATTCAATCTCTCAAATGCAATATTAGCTAACTCATTGCATTGAAAATAATCCTTCTTCATAGAGCTATGAGGGGTGATGTTATAAATCTAGTTTTTAATGAATATTATATAGTATCTATTCAATCCCAAGAAACCTATCAATTTATTAATGGTTTTAGGAACACTCCATTCCATGATAGCCTTGGTTAAAGGATCCACTTTTACTCCTTCATGTGAAACTGTGTCCCAAGTACTCCAACTCTTTGAAACCAAAAGTATACTTGGAATGCTTAGCATATAATAGGCAATCTTTGAGATATTTTAATGCTTGATCTGTATACTGCAAATGTTCCTCCCATGAATTGATATACATTAATATATCATCAAAGAACATTAATACAAACTTCTTCAAAAGTTTCTTAAAGATGGAGTTGATCAAACTTTGAAATGTAGATGGTGCATTAGAAAGACCAAATGGCATCACCAAAGACTCATAACGA
Organism: Sequoiadendron giganteum; assembly: GCA_007115665.2. Lineage (NCBI taxonomy): Eukaryota > Viridiplantae > Streptophyta > Pinopsida > Cupressales > Cupressaceae > Sequoiadendron > Sequoiadendron giganteum. Next base: position 83,678,479 of record CM021101.1, read on the forward strand.
TGCTTATGAAATCCCTAAATATTATATTGGGAATTATTTTTCCTTAATTTAAATTTGGTAATAACCTAATCTAAGATCTAAATTTGTAAAAAATATAGCTCTATTCAATTCATCTAGTAAATCATTAATGAATAGAATATGAAACTTATCTTGATGGTGTACATGTTGAGCACTTTGTAGTCTAGGAACATACACCAAGTTTGATCCTTCTTCTTCACCATCACCATGGGTGATGAGTAAAAAATATGGCTATGCTTGATAATTCTTGCCTTTGACATCTCTTAAACAATCTTTTTCAATCCCACTTTTCATATAATGGGTACTTGTAATTCCTATTATTGGGTGGTTGGCTCCTTGGAACTAGTTGTATGGAATTCAATTTTCATCCCTCTTGGTATGCAATCAATTAGGAATATCTCCAAAAACCACTAAGTAACAATCTATAATTGCTTGTAAATATGGATGGTTATGAGCATTTGGTAGATAGGCTTCTAATGAAAATAATTGAGCCACAAATCCACCAGCTACTTTCTTAAGAAATTTTTTCATTTGATGAGAGATTATCATATTTGGGGACTTAGCATGCAACCCTCTTACATTCACTATCTTTAATTCTAATTCAAATCTCATGAATAGTACATAAAATTCATCTCAATTGTTCCAAAGTAGTAATTCATTATACTCCTAAAATAATATTAGTTAGACCCATGAAGATAGAAAAAATTGGGAAATAAATATGAGAATCTCTCATGGGAAATTTAATGATATTAATTCCTAGAATAACTAATGATACCCCAATCTATAATCAATACCTGAAATTCAAGATATGGATATATAAAAAACATAGATGATGAGTAGACAAATTTTTGTTGATGAAATTATGAGTGCTTCCTAGGTCTATCAATACTACTACTCCCTCATTATTTAGAAGACCTACTACCTTGAGAATTTATGGGGCACTAAAACCTAAGAGTGCATGACAAGAAATTATTGGTTGGAAATCTTGTGATTCCTCATTTGACTCCTTGACACCCACTAATATTTGTTCCTCCTCTTCTTCCTCACTTGGATCTTTAATATAAAATAATTTCTTCCCATTGCATTTTTCTAGCACATTGAAACATAACACTGTTGCTCTCTTCTCCTCAATTTGTTGTGGTTTAAATCTAGTAGGAAAATGGAGTGGTGTTGAGAAGCCTTTCTATCTTATCCCATTAAACCCAAGCCTTTTAAGAATTAAATACTTCTCCTCTACCATGCATACTAAGATAAAAGGCTCAGATATAGAGTTAGGACTAAAATGCATACCTCATGTTGGATGTGATCCTTGAGACCCCCTAAAAATAGGTCATTCAATTTTTTCTCTATAAGTGCATCCAACCTCAAGGATAGATTTTGGAATTGTTAAATATAGTTCTTAGATGATCTAGTTTGTTGAAGTTTAGCTAACTTTCTAAATAAGTTGTTGGCCACATTGTTTCTATACTATGATTGTAACTCCTTTGTAAATATTGACCATGAGAAATGAGGCCCCTTCTATGTCATTGAGCACATAGCCATTGATACCAAAATAATTTATAATTATGTTTTATGTATAAGGAAGCTAATTTCACCTTTTTTCCAATTGAAATTTTGTGCAAATCATTTTTTTTTTATTTGATGTATCCAAGTTAGTGAATTAATTCCATCAATCTTACACATATATCCGCCTTTGGAAACAAGTTCCTAGATCTCATATGAATATTAGTATTTGGATCTAGATTAGCTAGTCTAGATTATCCACCTTGGTTGTTTGATACCTTCATGTGTGATCTTGATTTATTTGTATAAAAATATTTATTTATCCAACATGCTTTGAATGTTAAATAAATATCTTGTTAAGCAATGCATATCCTCCTTCACTAAGGAAATTACATCCCTAACCTTGTTGATATCATCATAAGGAGTAATATCCTCAACTATTACATCATCATTTTTAAGATATTTCCCAAGTCTGACAACATTATTTTTTCCTCTTGTTGCAGGCCCCATCATGATGGAAAATAATAATTTTGTGATAAATCAAACAAATAAAATTAAAATGATCTAAATTTTTTACTATAACTTACAATGGGTCTAGATCTCACTTCCCAAGAAAATTATGATGAAAAATAAGCTAATTTCCATCTTTGAGAGTGAATTTGTTGGAAAAATTAATTTTGCAAGAATTCACTTGATTTTTATCTAATTATTATTAAATTTGGACTATATATGCTTCAATAAGTTATTGGAAGTCCCTACAAAATTTAGGAAAAACGTTGCCAAAAATTGAGAGATATGCACTTCCCAAAAATAATAGCAGAAACCTTAATTTTGAAATAAATTAGTTAACTTTGCTCAAATTTATTTGAAATTTGGATTGTACATGCCTTAATGTGTCCTTGAAAAATCCCCAAAAGTTAGGAAAAAAATCACCAAGATTGGAAAGATATATGATTCCAAAAATGAGCTCCAAAATTGGAAAAAATGCCTTGCCCTCACAATGCCAATGTCTTGCCTTCACTGTGCCAAGATTTTGCTTTGATGCCACTTGTAATGAAAAAATTTGCATAAAAGATGAATATGATATGAAATTATCTAAAAATGCATGATAATAACTGAGAATAACAAGGCACTTCAAGGGAGAAAACTTTGAAATATTTCCAATGAGAACACAATTCCCAATATGATGATCAAATAGGACTCAGTACCTCCTATATACCATACTTATGCCTACGATATCATCTATATTGACTTAGATACCAACATATAAGCCCTAGGGTGACCTGAGTAACTAAATAAGAATATAATAATGTTAATATGACTAAATTAAGAGTTAAGATAGCCACAAGCTAACTATTGTAACCCTATGCATATTCTAATATTAAGGATGCATGATATTATGCTAAAAGAGCACCTATGGAGCATACTATATAACTAAGATGTATAGCAAAGAAGGATTGTTAGATGTAGGTTCCACTATAATTGGTGTATTAGAAATATATTCCTTAATTTGATCAAATACTATCTGACATGATTGGGCATATTCAAAGTTGACATTCTTCCTAAGTAGATGTGTGAAAGGATAAAATTTATCATCTTACTTGGTAATGAATTGTCAGATGGCCTATATTTTTCCATGTATACTATAGAGATTTATGAGATTCCTATGGGGTGGCATTTTCATTATAACTTGAATTTATTGAGGTCCACCTCTATGCCATGTCTATAAATGATGAATCCTATGAGATTTTTTGGTGTGACTCCAAAGACACACTTCTTGGGATTTAGATAGACCTTGTACTCTCTCAAACTCTATAATATGTGATATAATATGGAAAAATAATCTACTTTTTTCTTGAAATTTCCCAAGATGAAGTCTACGGAGTCTCCAACAATGTTGAATGTAACATGTCATGGAATGTGTCTATCAGGAAACATTGATATATGACACAAATTTTTGAGGTCAAAGGGTGTGATTCTACAATAGAAGGTGATCTATTGGGTGAGGAAGGTTGTTGTATAATAGCTCTCTAGTTTAATCTAGACATTGTTGTACCAATTTTTTTTTCCAATGAGAGACAACATATCATGCCCAATTCTTAGGTCCACTATCATGTCAATGTTGAGGAGGGGGAAGTCATCCCTAGGGAATGCCTTGTTGATATCCTTGAAATATATGTAGACTCTAATTGCATTAGTTTTATTTCCTATTGAAGTTATATTTGAGACCCATTCTAGATAATTGATTGTTGAAATGCATTTGACACCCAAAAATGTTACAAATATTTTTGTTGATGTCAAATAAAATGAATGTGATTATTATCATTGATGTCAAAGTGAATGGACAAGTTTTACATTGATATCAAATGAGATCTATGTCAAATGAAAATTAAGGAGTCAAAAGGAGAGATCAAATTGGAATGAAGATAAAGATAAGACTAGGAAAATATTTTTGAATGGTCAAGACAACAATATTGCATTGATGCCAATCTCCTTAAGGTGGTTTCAAGTGCCATAATAATTTCATATATATGCATGCCGACTAATTTCATATTTGATTAATTAAATCACCCAAGTCTAAGGAAACAAAAAGAAAATTCATTTAACTATTAAAATGAAAATAATTAATAATAAATGAAATTAGTTTATTAACTAATATTCATACCTCTAATTCTTAGTTGACCACCTTGGCCAAGAAAAATATACACATTCCTTGCTAGCTGAATTCTTTAGTAGTTATAGAGGCACATATAAATATGAGATCAACCAATATAATTATTGTAGCAATTGTTATTCAAGTAATAATATGAGCAATGAATTTAAGTATATTATGCAATGATTCATTTACTAATGAGCAACACCTATGTGTATGAAGAAAAATATTATGATTGAGTTAGTTTTCTAGACATTGTTGTACCAATTTTTTTTTCCAATGAGAGACAACATATCATGCCCAATTCGTAGGTCCACTATCATGTCAATGTTGAGGAGGGGGAAGTCATCCTTAGGGAATGCCTTGTTGATATCCTTGAAATATATGTAGACTCTAATTGCATTAGTTTTATTTCCTATTGAAGTTATATTTGAGACCCATTCTAGATAATTGATTGTTTAAATGCATTTGACACCCAAAAATGTTACAAATATTTTTGTTGATGTCAAATAAAATGAATGTGATTATTATCATTGATGTAAAAGTGAATGGACAAGTTTTACATTGATATCAAATGAGATCTATGTCAAATGAAAATTAAGGAGTCAAAAGGAGAGATCAAATTGGAATGAAGATAAAGATAAGACTAGGAAAATATTTTTGAATGGTCAAGACAACAATATTGCATTGATGCCAATCTCCTTAAGGTGGTTTAGAAATTAGATAAACACCTATAAATACATAGTTATTTTACTGGCAAGAAGAAGAAACATTCTAACACACTTTATGAGAGCAATTCAAGATAATATTATTGTAAAGAGAATTCAAGAGCAATATTATTAGTTATTTGTAGTAGCACTCAAGATCCTAACTTCATGTTGAATTTTATGTGTGTTCATGTTGTCTTGTGAAGGCTAACATGCATTGTAGATCCTCAAGCATCCAAGCATTCAAGCATTCAAGAAAATCAAGCAAGAAATATCCAATTCCTTTGAAGAGATGTGCATGAATTCATTCCTTCAAGGAATCCATTGAAGGGTGGTGAGTTGCAACAAGTGTTCATTCATCATTTCCTCCCTTTTATTGTATTTTTTATTAAGGTTTAATTACCAAACTGGGGTTTGACCAAGGAAAATCCCCATACAAACAAAATAAAACATTTTCCCCTCTTTGTGTATGTGTATATTACATGTTGAAGAATAATTTAAGAGATATTGAAGAGAAAATTTGCATTGTTGCATTTGTTGTCATCATTCTTGCCAAGACACGAAAATGAAGTTGTAGAATTTATTTTCGTCATTGTGACAAGTTTGCAACTGGAAATCAACATCTTAGATCCAACATCAAAGGACTATAAAAAAGTGTTTTCAGAAGCCCTATCAAGGACCCATTCACCCAAGGGTGAACTACTCCTCCTGCACTACTCATAATCAACTTTTGGTGATAGGTAATACCCTCTGACATCTCCTAGATCTACCTAAAGTATTGTTATAGTTTGTAAATCTTCGAGAATCTGTAATTTACATACTAAGTCATATATTTCATTTAGTTGCACTATTTCAAATAATTCCTAATCATTTTTTATCATTGAAGAATCACCAAATCAAGTTTGATTGATTCACCTTTGAGGTTGAAAGTCAATCTCTTGGCCTTTTGGTGGGGAGTGCTATCTCTCAAGAGCACATTTTCTCTTCCTAAGACCTACTCTTTGGTCTTGCTAGGGTATTCTTCTCTACCCTACTTAGAGGTCACTCCTAAAATACTCACCTTTACTCTCACACCCCTACTCAGCACCTTTGGGCTCAATTTTGCCACAACGTTCCCCAAGCCATTCTTGGGATTAGGAATAGGTCTTCCAACTATTCATAGGGTGATCTTACTCCACTCTAATCCTTCTTGTTGGGTTCTTTCCTCATTTATCCATCAAATTCTAGTAAACCTTGTTTTTAGGCCTTGTAGCCTTTTTGGCCAATTAGGCCTCCTAAAACCAGTGTTCTTGGCATAACTCCAAAACTTCCTTAACGAACCCCAAAAATCTTCATGGATTCTCTCTATAGACCTCCTAGGCTTCAAGATTTTCTATGTTTTAGTCCCCCTTGGTGCATGTACATAGGACTATCACCAAACCCCTATTTTCAAGGGTTTCTAGGGTATGTAACACAGTCCAACTTCTTTAACTCAATTGAGGGATCTAATGGCCTCCTCTGCACTTCTCCCTGCATACACATGTCCAAGACACATACCCCTACACCTCTACACCATTTATTGGCACAAACCAATCCATTAAGCAAGCCCTCTTGCTGCTGTTTTGTTCAAGCACCTAGCCAGAATGCCTCTGCACTCACCTAGAGCTGGATGGTTACATCAACTCCCCTGCACACAAAGACTCCAAAAGCTATATTTACACTATGTACACAGTTCCCTACTTGATTCCAAGTGTCCATGGAAGCTTTTCCACGATAATTCAAGTGGGGATCATTGTTTACAAAACTGTCCCTGAACCGGGCAGTGAAATCAAGAACCAAAAGAATTTGCAAAACCTTAACCAGTCGAACTACATGACTAAACCAATGATGCACAAGGTAGGAATAGGTCACAAATGAAAGAATCAAAGCATAAGTTCAATCCTTTCAATCCATTAATTGACTGGATGAAGGCTCTGTCACAGAAATCCAAAAAAACTTGCTCTTTTCCAAGTCACAATCTCTTCTTCCCAAATCTAAGTCCGTATAATAGCTTCCCCACATGTCGTATTAGGGTTTTTCTAACCTTATATACCTTATGCCCACATGTTAGGACCCTTAGGTCGGGCTTAGAACATAATTAATGCCATTTTCAAACTTTTAGGACAAATTGCCAAGACAACATTGTCAAGATTTGCCTAATCTCCTCATTAAGACTTCCCCAAACCTCAAGGCTCTAAACTAACCTAACTTTGCCACAACACACACATCAATTCAACCTTGGGACTTTATAACCTAGTCCTTATTACCTTGGTGGTTGGCTAGAACCACCTACAAGCCAAAATTTGCAAAGATCTCTCCAAAAGGCCTTAAGGTGCTCCTGCACCATTCTACCCCTGCAACAAAGAAGTTAAGGAACCTGTGGTGTTAAGAACTTCTCATTGATACCATGCTTCTTGAAATCACTCTCTGCTATCCAAGTAGCCTCTGACTTTGGTCGGTGTCTCCACTTCACTAGGTGCTCCATGTATGTCTTGTGCCTAGTCTTCTTCTTCACCCTTGAATCCAAAATCTTGTCAACCTGTGGTCTGATCGGATCAGGTACCTTGAGTCCTTCCACATCCTTACTCACCTTAGCACTATACTGTTCCTCATCCATTTCGGGTCCTTTATACTTCACCAAGTCCTTCACATTGAAGATAGGCGAAATGGACATCTCCTTGGGTAACTCCACCTTGTATGCATTTGATCCATACTTAGCCAACACTTTACATGGCCCTATCCTTTTCATCTGCAACTTACTTGGTATTCCTTTCTATAGTCTTGCCTTGTTCAAGTATACCATCACCAAATCACCTATTTCAAATTGTAGATCTCTCTTCCCTTCATCTCTTTTAGCCTTCAACTTCTGGTTAGCCTCCATTAATGTCTTCTTTACCTGCTCATGAACCTCTCTCATTGACTGAGCAAAATCATCAGCATGTCCACTGATTCCTTCATAACCTTTTAGGTCTCTTAGCTCAAGTACACCTCTTGGATGTAACCCATATACAATTTCAAATGGAATTTACTAGTAGACCTATTTGTGCTATCATTATAGGCAAATTCTGCCTGTGAAATGACTTGTTCCCATCCTTGTCCATACTCCTTAGTTAGACACCTCAACAAGTTACCAAGTACCCTATTTATCACCTCTGTCTGTCCATCCATTTGAGGATGATATGTTGAACTATGAGACAAGTTGGTTCCTAACCTCCTCCAAAGAGTTTTCCAAAAATGTCCCATAAACTTCACATCTCTGTCTGCAACTATGCTCTTTGGCAACCCATGTATCCTTACTACCTCCTTGAAGAATAGGTGTGCAATCTGACTTGCATCATGTGTTGTTTTGCATGGGATGAAATGGCTCATCTTGCTGAATCTGTCCACTACCACAAACACACTGTCAAAACCAGTCGGTGTCCTAGGTAGCCCTACTATGAAGTCCATGCTTATGCATTCCCATGGTCTATTTGGGATGGGTAATGGCTGATAAAGACTTACATTTGTTGATGTTCCCTTTGCCTTTTGACACACTCCACATTGCTCCACATACCTTCTTACATCTCTTTGCATCTTAGGCCACCAATAGAACCTCTCCACTAAGTCTAGGGTCTTGTTCAATCCAAAGTGTCCACTCAAACTGCCATTGTGCTTTTCTTGGATAAGATTCTCCCTCATGGAACCTCTTGGAACACATAATTGTTTCCCTCTAAACAATAGACCATTTTGCAAAGTATAATCTGCATATTCACTATGAAAATGGTTTTCAAAATCAGTACATACCTTGTAGATCACTAAGAAATCAAAATCTCCTTCATATAGTTCTTTGAATCCTTCAACCCCTGTGCTCTGTAGCTGTATCTCTTGAATGGTAAGCAATCTCCTACTAAGGGCATCTGCAACCTTGTTGTTAACCCCTTTCTTGTGCTTGATAGTAAAGGTGTATGACTGCAAAAACTCCATCCATTTGATGTGCCTCAAACTGAGCTTCTCTTGAGTATTGATGTAGCTTAAGGCCTATTGTCGGTGTATACCACAAATTCTTTGGGCAATAGGTAGTGCCTCCACTTTTTAAGAGCTTGTACTAAAGCATACAACTCTAAGTCATAGGATGAGTACCTAGACTTTGCTTCATTTAGCCTTTCACTAAAGAATGCCATTGCCTGCCTTCTTGGCTTAGGACTGCACCCACTGCTATGTTGCTTGCATCACATTCCACTATGAATGGTTTGTCAAAACTTGGTAAAACTAGGATTGGTTGGGTAGCTATCTCCCTCTTCAATCTTTCAAATCCTTCATTGGCTTCTTTGGTCCACACAAACTTTGTTTTCAGTCCTCCTTTGATGGTGTCAAGGACCGGTGCACAAATTTCACTAAACCTTCTAACAAACTTCCTATAGAATTGAGCTAATCCATGGAAACTCCTAACTTCAGTCCCTATCTTGGGAGTAGGCCAACTGAGAATGGCTTCAACCTTGCTCTTGTCCATCTTCAAGTTCCCTTGAGATACTACAAATCCTAGGTAGACTAGCTCTTGCTTCATAAACTCACTCTTCTCAAGATTTATGGTGAGCTTCTCCTCTTGAAGTTTCTTCAACACAAGTTCTAGGTGCTTCATATGTTCTTCTTTTGTTTTTCTAAAGATGAGGATATCATCTAAGTAGATACCACAAAGACTCCTATATAGTCCTTCAAGACCTCATTCATCACCCTCATAAAAGTGCTAGGTGCATTTGTAAGCCCGAATGGCATTACTAACCACTCATATAACCCCTCTGTAGGTTTAAAAGTTGACTTCCATTCATCTCCCTCTTTCATCCTAATCTGATAGTAGCCACTTTTCAAATCAATCTTGGAGTAGTACTTAGCACCCCCTAAACAATCCATTAAGTCTTCTATCCTAGGAATAGGAAACCTATATCTAATGGTTATCCTATTTATGGCCCTATAATCAGTGCACATTCTCCACTTATCTCCCTTCTTAGGTGCCAACACCACTGGAACAACACATGGGCTTGTGCTTTTTCTGATCAACCCTTGGTCCAAAAGCTCCCGAACTTGCCTTGCTATCTCCTTGTTCTGCTTTGGTGTCATCTTGTATGCAACCTTGTTAGGTAATGTTGCTCCTGGCACAAAGTCTATTTGATGAATGATTGCCCTCTTAGGTGGTAGTGTAGCTGGTGTGTCTTCACAAATGATATCCTTGAACTGGTCCAACAGTTGCTTCACTTCTGCTATCATAGGTAGCCGACTAGGTGACTCCTCCTCCTTTGGCTTCAACATGATTGCATAGACAACTCCTTCTTCCTACTTCATGTCTTTTAGGAATTCCTTTCCACTCATCAAAAGTACTCTGGATTTTGCCTTCTTCTATCAAAGACTGGATTTTGTAAGTCACTCCATCCTTCTTGAATGAATACTTGTTCTCCTTGCCATGGTCTACCAATCAATAGATGGCATGCATCCATTGGTAACACATCACATAGTATCCTATCTTGATACTTCCCTATAGCAAACTCAACCCATACTTGTTCATTGACCAATATATTATGCCCCTTATTCAATCAAGTAACCTTGTAAGGACACACATGGGGTATCTTGATGAGGTTCAACTTCTGTACTGCCTCCTATGATGACATTATCAGTAGATCCTGAGTCAATGATGACCTTGCAGACCTTACCTAGTATCTTGCACTTGACTCTAAAAACAACTCTCCTCTATTTGTGTTCATCCTCGGTAGGTGCTTTGATCAAGATCCTTATCAACATGAGATTCTCTCCTTTCTTTGAATCTAAACTCACGTTCGAATGTTTAGAACAGTCCTCATCTTGGACATAAGCAATCTTCTTCTCACCTTGTGAAGATGTTGGCTTGTCAGGACACCTATAAGCCGGATGACCCAACTGTCCACAATTGTAACACTTCATGGAAGCAAAATGAGAACTTCTCCCAAATCCTCCTGATCTACCTCTTCCACCATTGTTAGAGCTTCTACCTCTGTATCCCCCTCTACTATTTGTCTCATGGGATTGTTCACCCATCTTAGAATCACCTTGGCTTCTATTCTCATTGCTTCTTCCACCATAACCTCCTCTATGTCCACCTCTAGAGTCTCTGCCTCTTCCTTTACCCCTGGTATTAGAATCTTGTTTCTTTTTCAGTTTCTCTTCCACTTTAATAGCCATCTGATAACAACTATGGAGGTTAGTAAGTGTAAAGAGACTCAACTCCTCTTGTATGTTCCATCTAAGGTCGTTCAGATACCTAGCAACCTTAATGCTTTCAGCTTCTTGCACTCTAGACCTAAGGCTTAGCTTTTGGAACTCTTCTGTGTAGGCAGCTACATCTAGTTCTCTTTGTCTGAGATTTTGCCTCTTCTTATGCAATTGGATGTCATATTCCTCAAGTAGATAGTTTTCTTATACTTTAGCCACCATTGTTTTCCAATTTCCTATTGGCTTCTTGCCTTCCTTCTCTCTTTCTTCTTGCAAGAACTTCCACCAAGTTAATGCTTGTCCTCTTAACCTTGATTTGGCTATCTTCACCTTTTGTGCCTCTATAATCCCATCACATTCAAAGTGATTCTCTGTTCCCTCAATCCATTCCATAACTAACTTTTGCATCCATTCTTCTTGTGAAAACAGGGATGCCTTCTAGTGCCTTGCCACTTAATGCCTTCAATGCTTTGAGGAAGGCTTCCTCTGCTAATGGAGGGTTAGGTTTTGGTTCTATCTCTTCCTCAACATGGTCCTTACCCTTGTCTTTAACCCCTGCTAACTGCACTTCCATCTTGCCTGTAGTCTCTGCAACCTCTTCTAGTTTGTGCTTCATTTCTTCCACAATTTCTTCTAGACATCTATTCTTTTCTTGTTGCTCTGTCAGATCTCTTGCCAATTCTACATTGGTCACCATGGTGCTTTCTCCTATGGATTCACTTCCCTCTGACATTCACTTCTCAATTCCCAAGCCTTTTAATGGCTCTGATACCAATTTGGTGAGGAGTCTATCTCTCAAGAGCACTTTTGCTCTTCCTAAGACCTAATCTTTGGTCTTGCTAGGGTATTCCTCTCTACCCTACTCAGAGGTCACTTCTAAGACCCCTATCCCTTATAGACCTCTCCACCAATTTCAAACATTCACCTTTTCTCTCAAATTCCCATGAGCTCTCGTGGGCTCAATTTTGCTACAAAGTTCCCAAACCACTCTTGGGACTAGGAATAGCCCTTCCTACTACTCCTTGTTTTATTTTTCTCATTTTTGATCCATCTTGGTGGATCCTTTCTTCATTTGGTTATCGAATTCAAGAAACTTAGGTTTTAGGCCTCGTAGCCTTTTTGGTCAATTAG
>CM021101.1:83690824-83928900 GCA_007115665.2 Sequoiadendron giganteum
TCTAACTTGCATCATTTGTTGTTTCGCATGGGATGAAATGGCTCATCTTGCTGAATCTATCCACTACCACAAACACACTGTCAAAACTAGTTGGTGTCCTAGGTATCCCTACTATGAAGTCCATGCTAATGCATTCCCATGGTCTACTTGGGATGGATAATGGCTGATAAAGTCCTGCATTTGTTGATGTTCCCTTTGCCTTTTGACACACTCCACATTTCTCCACATACCTTCTTACATCTCTTTGCATCTTAGGCCACCAATAGAACCTCTCCACTAAGTCTAGGGTCTTGTTCAATCCAAAGTGTCCACTCAAACTACCATTATGCTTTTCTTGGATAAGATTCTCCCTCATGGAACCTCTTGGAACACATAATTGTTTCCATCTAAACAATAGACCATTCTGTAAATTATAATCTGCATATTCACTGTGAAAATGGTTTTCAAAATCAGTACATACCTTGTAGATCATTGAGAAATCAAAATCTCCTTCATATAGTTCTTTGAATCCTTCAACCCTTGTGCTTTGCAGCTGTATCTCTTGAATGGTAAGAAATCTCCTACTAAGGGCATCTACAACCTTGTTGTTAACCCCTTTCTTATGCTTGATAGTAAAGGTGTATGAATGCAAAAACTCCATCCATTTGATGTGCCTCAAACTGAGCTTCTCTTGAGTATTGATGTAGCTTAAGGCCTAATTGTCGGTGTATACCACAAATTATTTGGGCAATAGGTAGTGCCTCCACTTTTTAAGAGCTTGTACTAAACCATACAACTCTAAGTCATAGGATGAGTACCTAGACTTTGCTTCATTTTTCCTTTCACTAAAGAATGCCGTTGGCCTGCCTTCTTGGCTTAGGACTGCACCCACTGCTATGTTGCTTGCATCACATTCCACTATGAATGGTTTGTCAAAACTTGGTAAGACTAGGATTGGTTGGGTAGCTATCTCCCTCTTCAATATTTCAAATCCTTCATTGGCTTCTTTGGTCCACACAAACTTTGTTTTCAGTCCTCCTTTGATGGTGTCAAGGACCGGTGCACATATTTCACTAAACCTTCTAACAAACTTCCTATAGAATTGAGCTAATCCATGGAAACTCCTAACTTCAATCCCTGTCTTGGGAATAGGCCAACTGAGAATGGCTTCAACCTTGCCCTTGTCCATCTTTAAGTTCCCTTGAGATACTACAAATTCTAGGTAGACTAACTCTTGCTTCATAAACTCACTCTTCTCAAGATTTATGGTGAGCTTCTCCTCTTGAAGTTTCTTCAACACAAGTTCTAGGTGCTTCATATGTTCTTCTTTTGTTTTGCTAAAGATGAGGATATCATCTAAGTAGACTACCACAAAGACTCCTATATAGTCCTTCAAGACCTCATTCATCACCCTCATAAAAGTGCTAGGTGCATTTGTAAGCCCAAATGGCATTAATAACCACTCATATAACCCCTCTGTAGTTTTAAAAGCTGATTTCCATTCATCTCCCTCTTTCATCCTAATCTGATAGTAGCCACTTTTCAAATCAATTTTGGAGTAGTACTTAGCACCCCCTAAATAGTCCATTAAGTCTTCTATCCTAGGAATAAGAAACCTATATCTAATGGTTATCCTATTTATTGCCCTAGAATCAGTACACATTCTCCACTTACCTCCCTTCTTAGGTGCCAACACCACTGGAACAGCACATGGGCTTATGTTTTTTCTGATCAACCCTTGGTCGTTCTTGAACTTGCCTTGCTATCTCCTTGTTCTGCTCTGGTGTCATCTTGTATGCAGCCTTGTTAGGCAATGTTGCTCCTGGCACAAAGTCTATTTGATGACTGATTGCCCTCTTAGGTGGTAGTGTAGCTGGTGTGCCTTCACAAATGATATCCCTGAACTGATCCAACAATTGCTTCACTTCTGCTGTCATAGGTAGCCGACTAGGTGACTCCTCCTCCTTTGGCTTCAACATGATTGCATAGACAACTCCTTCTTCCTCCTTCATGTCTTTTAGGAATTCCTCACTCATCAAAATACACTGGATTCTGCCTTCTCCATTGTGCCTTCTTCTATCAAAGACTGGATTTTGTAAGTCACTCCATCCTTCTTGAATGAATACTTGTTCTCCTTGCCATGGTGTACTGCCTCCTTGTCATATTGCCATGGTCTGCCAAGCAACAGATGGCATGCATCCATTGGTAACACATCACATAGTATCCTATCTTGATACTTCCCTATAGCAAACTCAACCCATACTTGTTCATTGACCAATATATTTTGCCCCTTATTCAACCAAGTAACCTTGTAAGGACACACATGGGGTATCTTGATGAGGTTCAACTTCTGTACTGCCTCCTCTGATATGACATTATTAGTAGATCCTAAGTCAATGATGACCTTGCAGACCTTACCTAGTATCTTGCACTTGACTCTAAAAAGAGCTCTCCTATGTTTGTGTTCATCCTCAATAGGTGCTTTGATCAAGATCCTTCTCAACATGACTCTCTCCTTTCTCTGAATCTAAACTCACCTCTAAGTGCTTGGAACAGTCCCCTTCTTGGACATAAGTAATCTTCTTCTAACCTTGTGAAGATGTTGGCTTGTCAGGACACCTATAAGCCGGATGACCCAACTGTCCACAATTGTAACACTTCATGGAAGCAAAATGAGAACTTCTCCCAAATACTCCTGATCTGCCTCTTCCACCATTGATAGAGCTTCTACCTCTGTATCCCCCTCTACTATTTGTCTCCTCGAATTGTTCACCCACCTTAGAATCTCCTTGGCTTCTATTCTCATTGCTCCTTCCACCAAAACCTCCTCTATGTCCACCTCTAGGGTCTCTGCCTCTTCCTTTACCCTTGGTATTAGAATCTTGTTTCTTTTTCAGTTTCTCTTCCACTTTAATAGCCATCTAATAGCAGCTATGGAGGTTAGTAAGTGTGAAGAGACTTAACTCCTCTTGTATGTTCCATCTAAGGTCGTTCAGATACCTAGCAACCTTAATGCTTTCAGTTTCTTGCACTCTAGACCTAAGGCTTAGCTTTTGGAACTCTTCTATGTAGGCAGCTACATCTAGTTCTCTTTGTCTGAGATTTTGCCTCTTCTTATGCAATTGGATGTCATAGTCCTTAGGTAGATAGTTTTCCTTTACTTTAGCTACCATTGTTTTCCAATTTCCTATTGGCTTCTTGCCTTCCTTCTCTCTTTCTTCTTGCAAGAACTTCCATCAAGTTAATGCTTGTCCTCTTAACCTTGATTTGGCTATCTTCACCTTTTGTGCCTCTATAATCCCATCACATTCAAAGTGATTTTCCATTCCCTCAATCCATTCCATAACTAACTCTACATCCATTCTTCCTATGAAAAAAGGGTTGCCTTCTAGTGCCTTGCCACTTAATGCCTTCAATGCTTTGAGGAAGGGTTCCTCTGCTAATGGAGGGTTAGGTTCTGGTTCTATGTCTTCCTCAACTTGTTTCTTACCCTTGTCTTTGTCCCCTGCTAACTGCACTTTCATCTTGCTTGCCGACTCTGCAACCTCTTCGAGTTTTTGCTTCATCTCCTCCACAACTTCTTCAATTCGTCTATTCTTTTCTTGTTGCTCTATCAAATCTCTAGCTGGCTTTGCATTATTCACCATGGTGCTTTCTCCTATGGATTCACTTCTCTCTGACATTCACTTTGCAATTCCCAAGCCTTTTTTATGGCTCTGATACCAATTTGGTTGGGAGCGCTATCTCTCAAGAGCACATTTTCTCTTTCTAAGACCTAATCTTTGGCCTCCCTAGGGTATGCTTCTCTACCCTACTCAGGGATCACTCCTAGGACCCCCGTTCCCTTATAGTACTCTCCACCAACTTCAAACATTCACCTTTGCTCTCAAATCACCATGAGCTCCCATGGGCTCAATTTTGCTACAAAGTTCCCAAACCATTCTTGGGACTAGGAATAGATCTTCCTAATACTCCTTGTTTGGTTTTGATCCATTCTGATCCATCTTGGTGGATCCCTTCTTCATTTGGCTATCGAATTCAAGAAACTTAGTTTTTAGGCCTTGTAGCCTTTTTGGTCAATTAGGCCTCCAAAACCCAACGTTTTTGGAATAACGCCTAAACTTCCTTAACAAACCCCCAAGCTCTTTAAGGATTCCTTCTCTATACCTCCTAGGCTCTAATATTTTCTAGGGGTTGGACCTCCTTGGTTTCCGTACATAGGCCTTTCATCAAACCCCCTATTGTTAAGGGTTTCTAGGGTTTATGACACTGTCTGACCTCTTTCACTTCTTTGAATGCCTTAATAGTCTCCTCTGCACTTCTCCTTGCATACACATGTCCAAGACACATGCCCCTACACCCCTACACCACATATTGGCACAAACTAATCCATTTAGCAAGTTTTCTTGCTGCTATTCTGTCCAAGCCCCTAGCCAGAATGCCCTTGCACTTGCCCAGAGCTTGATGGTTACATCAACTCCCCTACACACAAAGACTCTAGAAGCTATATTTACACTATGTACACAGTCCCCTACTTGATTCCAAGTGGCCATGGAAGCTTTTCCAGGGGAAGTCAAGTGGGGATCATTGTTTACAAAACTGTCCCTAAACCGGGCAATGAAATCAAGAACCAAAAGAATTTAAAAAACCTTAACTAGTCAAACTAAATGACTAAACCAATGTTGCACAAGGCAGGAATAGGTCACAAATGAAAGACTCAAAGAATAATTTCATTCCTTTCAATCCATTAATTGACTGGATGAAGGCTCTATCACAAAAATCCAAAACAAACTTGTTGTTTTTCAAGTCACAATCTCTTCTTCCCAAATCTCAGTCCATACAATAGCTTCCCCACATGTCATATTAGGGTTTTTCTAACGTTATATACCTTATGCCCACATGTTAGGACCCTTAGGTTAGGCTTAGAACATCATTAATGTCATTTTCAAACTTTTAGGACAAATTGCCAAGACAACATTGTCAAGATTTGCCTAATCTCCTCATTAAGACTTCCCCAAACCTCAAGGCTCTAAACTAACCTAACTTTGCCACAACACACACATCAATTCAACCTTGGGACTTTATAACCTAGTACTTATTACTTTGGTGGTTGGCTAGAACCACCTACAAGCCAAACTTTACAAAGATCTCTCCAAAAGACCTTAAGGTGCTCCTACACCACCTTTTTGGTTTTCATTCTTAATGAAATGCTTGGGAAGAGGGACTTTAAACCATAAATCTCTTTACACCTAAGGAAATTAGGGTTTTCCCCTTTTTTCCCCTACATTTCATTTTGGTGAATCTGACATTCTTACATCATTTCTTTATGATTTGGAAGTCTTTTAAACCCTAGATCTGTGTGATCATGGGGTCTTCTTTTGTGCACCTAAATTGATGTATCTAGCTTCCTTGATGAGGAGATGCAACTCGTCTTGTAAAGGTATGGGTGCTAGATAGATATGGAGTTAATCATCAATATCTATATCACTATTGTTATAAATCTGAAATAGACTGATAAACCAAGGAAATTTATAAGAGAAATTCTAAGCTACATAAACTAGAAAAAAATAAACAATGCCAACCAATGACTTTGACAGATCTACAATTTTAGAATAACATAAATCTATTAAGAGCTTCCAAGATGCAAGTGTAAGCAAATACAAGTGAGGGAGTGAATTTATATAGAACTATGGATATGATAGAGGTGAAAAATAAACGAATAAGAAGTGATCACTAATAACCACCAATATTAAATAAAGTGATGAAAATAGTAAATTCTCCACCCTTTAAGGATGGGGACACTTCATCACCTTATATCCTAGTTATTATATAATAAACTCACTATCTTATCCTAAATAATCTTAATAAAACTGTAGGAAAAACATATGACTAAGAGAAAATAAATTAACCCACTATGAAAATAAAAACCTACACCAACACCCCTTTAAGTGTAGCTTAGGAGGATAACAAGATGATGGGTCCTTGCAAATGGGGCCATGTTAGGTACCCATGTATATATAACCCCCCCCACCCCCCACAAATAAGAAGAATTCCCCCTAAAAATAGAGAGAGAACACCCCCCCAATAATATATATATAGAGAGAAAATAGAAGGACTAAGTAGTCGCCCCTCCCCCCAAAAGAGATCCAATAGTAGATGCTTAAAACTAGATGTAGAATATGGTCCATGATTGTTGAACAATGTTACTTCCCTTGGGAAGAAACAAAAGAAAAAGGTGTGTGCAAGCTACTTCCCCAATCCTATAAGAAATATTTAGGAAGAAAACTAAAAATATATGAAGTTTTTGAAGTTGGATCAAGTGTCCCCATGTTGATGTTGAAGGATCTCACAATCAAATCAAACATTCTAGGCCATATTGCTGAAAATAAAAACTTAGATTCTCCTAGAGACCTGTGCAGAACATAATCCAAAGACTCAAGTATCTCCTCTGAAGATGTTGCATCCAAATGTTGATCCTAAGTATCCACACTCATGTCAAGATGTAATGAATGATCATGTAGAGAATGAACAAGAGGGTCAAAGTGTTACTTCAAAATAACTAAAAAATAATCAACTCCATTAAAGAGAATATTAATACAATAAATAGTGGCTCCTTAATATGTAATATATTTCTCCATAAACAAGTCTAAAATACCTATCAATAGATCATTCTAGAAAGATGAATCAGGAAGACTATGTATGTTCTGCTGCAAAAAATCACTGGAAGCTTTCAAAGAAGCAACTCTAGACTGTGAAGTAGAAATAGATGATTGATATGTGATCTCAATATGAATATGAGAAGTGAGAAGAGAATTATCAATGTCATCTAAGCTTTCAAGACCTAGAAAATACTTAAGCTCCTCTAAAGGATCATCATCAAAGGGTATATTATCTACATCATCAAGTGCAATGAGACAATCTAAAGTAGGATATTCATCTCAGAATGGATAAATATGAGAGTCTCCAAACATTTCCAAAATCTTATTCCAAAGTGTATGGGGACAATCAATGTCTATTATAGCCCGCATAGTGTCATTATCAACACTAGAACCAATCGATCCTACTACATGTTCAATTTTATTACCCTATAGTGATTTCCTTCCAAGTGTGTCTAGTTTAGAGATGAGCCCATAAAGGTAAGGAGAAACTTTGATCCATTTGAGATGGGTTAGAATGCCTTTCTCCAAGACTCATAATTGTCTTTAGCCAAGATTATCACTGAAGGGTAAACAAAAAAACCCATGATACAATCCCCAAATGATACAAAAGACACAAAAAAAAGAACACCCCCCGTTTCCACTAGTATCAAAAAACACCCTCCAATATATTACAATGTTGAAACTTTATAGTTAGTGAATTTACAAATATTTTTCCAAGATACAATGCTCAATAGGCCCACAATGGCCAAAATTACAAATTTTGATACAAAAAGAACCTGATATAAAGTCTAGAAAAATTATCCTTGTATTTGTCAAGTGCTCTCTAATAATTTTCCAATGCCTATTTGTTTTTGAAAAATGGAGCCCTTGGGAAAAATTTATGGCCTATGGAAGAAAAAAGCAACAAACAACTTCAACCTACAATGTTTGACAAAAAATGGCAATTTTTTTTCTAATACCTTTGTAGATGGAAAATTCTTGTCTCCAAATCTTTGATGATATCTTGTTTACCAAAAATAGACACTATGTCGAAAAGTTTTAATATGCAAGTTTGAAAAAAGGCCCAATTTGGTTTATATAAGGGCCTTAGTGCCCTCCAGATGGTGGTACTGATTGAGGTGATGGTTGGGTGGTGCAAGAGTGGAGACTCTAGCAATTTTGGGCAGATTGAGGTTGTTATTTCCTAAACTATACATTCATAATTTCTGCTAACTGTATTAGTTTAAATAAACTGTAGGTAGTTAGTAGACTACCTGGTCGTCAGTTGCCAATGCTGCTTAGTGACTTAAGGCTATGATGGCTTATTATAGCCTTCAGTGGCTCTAAAAGTCATGGTAGTTAGGCTATGGGTGGTCTTATAACCACTAGTTCTTTTATGTGCTTTTAAAGTTTTTTTTTTTAAATCTATGATTTTTTAATTTGACTCGTTGTATGAGTGCAATTGGGGGGTCATACGACCTCCTAGGAAACATATTTTTTGCATCGACATATCCCAACACTAAATATGAGTGAATTTTATGTCAAAATTCATCTACTTGGCCTCTTGAACACAATGGTAAGGTCTATTTGAGCAAAAAATGCTCTAGTAAAAAGTTGTTCGCACTTGCAACTATGTCAAACAATCTCCAAATCAGATGAAATGAAATCCAATATTGACTTTCTCAAGCCTCCTGGATGCGTTGAAATAGCCAAAAAATGTCACTAGTATAACTGGAATTTTTACAATCACCCATATCTTACAAACAAATATAAAAACTGAAGAGGTTGTCAAATCTTCATAAACCCTTTTTGATTCTCCATATCATTTAAAATGCAAGAGAAGAGCATATGGGATTTTACAAGATCTTACATAAAATTCTCAAACTCTCAATTAGGAATATACAAACTCAAAATTCTCAAAACAAAAGCTCTTATACCATGTTAGAAATTTGAAATAGATTGATAACCCAAGAAACTTTATAAGAGAAATTCTAAACTACATAAATTGGAAAAACATAACAATGAAAACCAATGACTCCAAGAAATATGCAATGTCATAATGATAGAAATGCATCAAGAGCTTCCAGGATGCATGAATATGCAAGTGTATGTAAATACAAGTTAAGTAGTAAGTTTTTATAGAACTAATGAGAGGATAGAGGTGGCAAATCAACCAATAGGAAGTGACCACCAATAACCACCAATATTAATTAAAGTGATGAAAATAGTAAATGCTCCACCCTTTAAGGATGGGGACACCTCACCACCTTATCTCCTAGTTATTGAATAATAAACTCACTTTATTATCCTAAGCAAGATCAATAAAATTGTAGGAACAACCTATGACTAAAGAAAAATAAATTAACCCACTAGGAAAATAAAAACCTACACCAATAACTATTAGGTGCTGACTTGAATTTTTTCTCAAGATGGGAGAACTCTTCTTCCATATAATATGTGTAGGCATTCAAGAGGATCTC
This sequence comes from Sequoiadendron giganteum, assembly GCA_007115665.2. Lineage (NCBI taxonomy): Eukaryota > Viridiplantae > Streptophyta > Pinopsida > Cupressales > Cupressaceae > Sequoiadendron > Sequoiadendron giganteum. The sequence continues at coordinate 83,699,922 of CM021101.1, forward strand.
AAAGCTCAATTTTTGATCTCTAGAAGGAATGTGGTTGTGGGCTTGTAAAATATTAAGGATAGCTTCATCATTTTGAGAACCAGTCAAAGGTGGGAGGCTAACATTAGTCCCATTCAACATGTTTTGGATATTGGAGGTTAATATGGGTGGAAAGGATGACATGATCATATAATAGGTTTGTGGTGGCAAGCTCTTTGAAGGGACTAGGGATGACATCTACCTCATTATCATCAATGCTGAAGGATTTGTATTTAGCATCATCAAAAACCTCAACAAGGGGATCATAACACTCATCATAGGAACCATATCCTAGCCCCATAGGTCCATAATTTTATGGTAGATACACAAGATCATTTGAGGGCCCTTCTTATGAAGGTCAATACCTCTTCCTTTATAGTTCATGTTATGGAACACACAATAAAATGAGACACTTGTTGTCCTTGAAGCAAAAAGTATATTTTCATCTTTGTAAAGTCGTGTGGGATCAAAGCCAACTATATCTGAACATTAGCAAGATAATCACCATGGATGATGGTAGAGGGCCCATATTGTAGCATGAGGAAGGAATGTTGTGATTTAGGTCGAGGTTGGACAAAGAATCAAGGAAAGATGGGAATTTTGGCTACAAGGAGGGCTCCATGGATTTGATACTCTCCACACCATTTATCAAGTATTTGAAATGTGGATTTTAGGGATTTTTTCTATGGATTTGGATTAGAGGAAGTGGAATAGAGATCACTTGTATCAATGTAGGATTTGAATTTAACGGAGGTAGATTTGGAAATAGCCTTAGGTGCTAGATAATGTGGATCTTATCATATTGACCCTCCAACATTTTACAATAATATAAGGAACAAAGATCACCAAGAATAATCAATTCTATACCATTGTAGGGGAAATTGAGGCACTAATGGTAAGTGGATCAAATGCATTCCATGATATGAATCCATGATTGGTTGAGGAGGAGATTATCTGCAGGATCTTTGTCCAAGACATGACACAAAATTTGTTACAATATGGATCCTACCTCAATAGGAAAGTGAATAGCCTTAGTTGATTCTAATATCATATGCTTTGATTCTAATAGTTTGAGAACCCAAATTTCTCACTAAATAGCCCAAATATTGTACTAACTAAAGTTTAAGAATATCTAGGATAGATTCATTGTCAATGAACATTTGTTTTATCCAATGATATATATATATATATGATTGTGTGAAGGGTCAATGGAAGGAATATCATATTATCATCGAGGGTGAAAGTGAGGTGAAGATCAATTGATACATGACCCACAAGGGCTTGGAGGTGTGGGTGATTAATGGCGGTAGGCACATGGGATTTTGGAAGGACTTGATTTAGAATATCCCTATGAATAGGCGATGTGCAAAAGAGTTCAAGAATTGATATTTGGGTGGGTGTCCACTCATGATGGTCAATTAGATCATATAGCTTATTAGGATTGGTAAGAGGAAGGCCTTGGATGCTGACTTTGCCACATTAGATAGTGATAGGTGGCTGATTTAATTTTGATTGTGTGAACTCTCACACTAGATTGCTCCATGTGGCCAACAAAAGAATCATAAATATGGAAGGTTTTATAATAGTAGATATTCTTGTGGGGATCCCTTTTTGACTGTGCTTAGGGAAGGGGTTTTGATATATCCCCGTCTCTTGATTGGGTAATGAATTGGATTGCCCTTTGACTTCAATTTTGCCCCTATTAATGATGCCTTGGATATAATGTTTCAATTTCATACATTTTCCCATTGCATGATCCTTCATTCTATGATCTTCAACCATGCTTTTTGCATCTACTTCAGATGCACTGCAATGAATATGCAGGCCAAGCACAACAACCACAAAAACATATACCCTAACCCTAACCGTAGGCAATAAGAGCCCAATTCCCCCAATATTTACTTAGCTCATTGAAACACTAATACCAAATCCCAGGCACTGGCCTTTCTATGTACAGAAAAAATAAGAATTAAACCATTAAAACATAACCTAGCGGAATGAAACCCTTACTCCCGCTCAAAATTTTCCAGCCGCCATGGAAACTGCACAGATAAAGGAGAAGAACACAATATTCACAAATTACATATAAAAATATTTACTGCATATAAGATGTTCAAATTAGCTTCTTGTCTACAAATTCTTATAAAAATCTCCAGAATATAGAAAACTTGTGTACAAAATCACCTCGAAATAACGGAGAAAATGCCAAAGAATTGCTTGCATGAGCTTTCAAGATTTGTTTTATTCTTTTCCCCGAACTTCTAAGCATATCTCTAATGGAGTGGCAGTGATGCTTCCTTCTCAAATACAGGCATATAGATAGATGCCCTACAATCTAAGCAATCTAATCACACTGTGTTTTTATCATTGCAAAAGTAATACTTCTTTTTCGGGGGCCTTGTATTGATCATACCTGGTAGGCTATAATTAGGGGACCTCATTCTGTTCAGATGAGAATTTTAAACAGTTCGTGTGTAGTAAAGTAGGTCTGTGTAACACTTTTCAGATAAACAACTAATTGTCATCGAAAATCTTACACAGTTAAAACAGTATTTTTAGAAAGTTGATGTGTATGGGTGGGATCATAAAACTTTGTGTCGTCAAGCTCCTTACCATTTTAAGCTTCGAAGGTCAGAATCCAACATGTAATGGCCCGCAGGACCACAATAATTCAATAATGCATATAGATTTTTAAAGATGTTTTTTCAGAAAAATTACCTTTAAATAATATAGTAAGAATCCTCAACGACCTTGAAGGACTTTAAAAATAAAAAATTAATTGTCTATATTCTTCTTTATGCTTTGATGGGGAGGTAATATTCACATTTTTAGGTGGCATGGGCGCCCCTAGTTAAAGTGGAATCATTGGTACCATGGTTGGAACTTGGAATTACAAGCTACCCATTTCTCAAGAAATAAAATTCCTTTACAGTTGTAACTATTGTTTTTAATTTAATGCATATGAATTTTAAGGGTGAAAATGGTATATTTCTATTATTTATTTTTCATTTTGAGTATATTTTGATTACTTAAATTTAATAAATAGTTTATAAATAGTACATTTGATTTATGATTTTCTTTATTTTTACGGATTTTTAAAAAATTATTATGTATTTTTAGATCTATTATTCATTGCCTTGGATCACAACTACAAGAGTGTATATGCTCTATGTCGCTTCTATAGTCATTGTTATACAAATTTATTTTTTAAATTCAGAATTCAAATTTTACACTCTCAATCACTTCATTAACCATTATGAGGCAATCTAGAGCACATTTTGTTGATTTGTGAGCTTGGTGGAACTGTATTTAAAGACATTCATTCACTCATTGGAAAACATCTATGGAATTCTAAAAGACCATGCTATAGTTTTATCAATAGAGCATTTACAAGAACATTCTATCAACATTTATAAAAGTAAATTATCAAAGCAAATCATCATCAAGTCATTTACACACTTGTTGTTTCCAATATTTTTCTCAAAGTTGTGAAATGGGCACGTTAAGGGTGTAAATAAGGAGAACTTGACCCTTATAATTCAATATATTCCTTAAAGGTGTTCTTAAACACTAGTAGTCCTAATGCACATTTTAGACATTGGGAATTAAAGTAAGCAAACTTCAATGGTCTTTATTTTGCTAGACTAGTTTTGCAAGTTCTTGATTAGATCCACATATTAGATCATTTATACAAATGCGAAAGTCATTTCCATAGTCACAAATTTCAGCCAAAGTTATAGAAAATTAATTTCTACAATCTATGATCTTCATCTAAGTTAGTCCCAAAATTCTCATACCTTGGTGAATTGGTTTCTAATTACATTTGTCACATCATGCGTCCATCATTATATTTTGAAGTACGTATAGTATTAATTTATTTAATTTCCATATTTAATTTTAGCTTTGTTCATTATCAATTCCAACACATTTACCTATGATGATTATTTATTTAATTAGACTGGATAATTTATGTAAGCTATAACTCATCCATTATATTTTTGGTGAAATCAACATTCCTACATGGCCTAGGGTTTTGACCTTAGGGTTAATCCATCTATATTAGGGTTTTAGATTTGCTTTTCTTGATTGTATACCTTTCATGTTAGATTTTAATAAGGTTGTTGGCAACATGAGAATGATGATGTATGGTGTTGTCATTGATGGCAACCCATTGTAGAAATGATGGTCTATCAGTATGTATATAGTCCGAAGCAAACCAAGTGTTTTTGGGAAATTAGCTAAGTTTTTTACTGAGATGGTGATGTAACATAGGAACGGTTTTGTGGTCCACATTGCTCTATATTGCAATATCTTGTCATGTAGTTTTGAGGTGATAATGGTACGTGTTGAAGGATTCTATATCCAAATTTTCAGGGTTGTATGTCTTTCACAACAAAAGATGTTGATGACAAAGTATCAAACTAAGCATAGACATAGTTACAAGTGCAAAGTTCACATTGGAATGCTTTGCATTCCATCATGGATGATCATTATGATTTGTGGATTTTTACAAGTGCTTGAAAATGTTAAATGAGTGTGCACTCTAAGTTTTAGGTGGTTTGGTGATCCATGTGTCAAGTTGTGGATGAACAGTTGGTTCATTCAGTTGTTGCTTCACTAGTTTTGTTGTGCGGTGCCAACCTAAGAGTTTTGGGGTTGTGCAGTATTAAATTGAGCATGAAGCAGACTCATATGAGTGATTATAGGTCATACTGACCTATTTTGGTGAAGAACACATTTTAGTTACTTTCACAAGGTATGTTGGATGGAGTTTTGAGCGGATAGGTTATGGTGTCACACATTTCATCTAATTAGGCCAACCTAATTGATGATATGATTATTTATGGAATAATATACATATATATAGAAGGTCAATTCATTGATACTATGATGATGTAGATGATCATGAGCAAGAGTGTGAAGTGTGAAATGTGATAGTGGTGAAGAATGAAGTGTGTAAAGTTAGTTTACTGAGCCTAATTGGAATTGTATCTTTAGCATATTACAGATGCATTGTTAGCAGTTGAAAATCTAGCAGTGAGCCACTCTTTTCTATATTTTTGTAATTTTTGAAGAAGTGATCTTCCTTGGGAAGTGTGCCCTCTTATTTTCTAGACAATGAGTCCCCTGGGTAGTAAGCCTTCTATAATGTATAGTATTTGGTTATGATATATTGTGAGCTAATCCTCACCGTGTTTTTTCCCTTCCAACGGTTTTCCACTCAAATCTAGTGTTTATGTTGTTTGTTGTGGTGCATTCTTCAATTGTTTATTTCTATTTCTGCAAGTTTAATGAGATTATTTGAATGCGCTTTTAAGTTAATAAAGTTTAGGGAATAATGATTCACCCCCCTCTTAGTATTTTGGGTTTTCAACAATTGGTATCAGAGCAAGGTTCCTTCAATTGGCTTAACAACTAGGGTAGATCTTGGAGGTTTCAAGAACACATGGAAAATAGGAGGTATCATATCCCTCTAAAAGAAATTATTATGGAAGGGTTTACTGAAGAAGACTGTGAAGTTGATATGGAACCTGAGAACTCAAATATGCTCTTAATGACCTGGATAAAGTAGAATGTGAGAATAGAGATCTAAAAGAAACTCTTAAGGAAGTAGATGAGTGCATCAAGAAGTTGAGGAATCAAGTAAAGAAAGTTAAAGATCAATTCAAGGAAACAAATGAGCAACTTAAGCAATCGAATGAGACAATCACTAATTTGAAAGTGCAAGTTGAAGAAGGAAAAAGAGTTGAAGACTACTTGAATGCCAAATTGAAAGACAAATCTATAGAATGCTCAAATCTTGAAGAAGTTGTGTCTCTAAGGAAAGATCTAGAGAAAGAAAAGAGTCAAGAGGACAAATTCAAGAAGAGCTCCACCTTGCTTGATGATATGCTTGCTAGTCAAAAAGCTTCAAAGGACAAAGAGGGATTATTGTTTGAAAAATGAGAAAGCTCAAAGGAAAATCAGACTCCAAACAATGTTGGAAAGGAGAAAAATAAACAAAGGAAGACTAGAGATAAGAAGAGCTTGATATCAAACATATCCAAAACTAGAAGAAAGATTTCAAGAGACCTCCTATCAGACAACCAGCTGCACAAAGGTACCCATCTTTTAATGGCTACTACAATTTTTGTAATAGATTTAGACATAGAGCTATAGAATGTAAAAGTGGGATGAATCAAAAATTTCAATCATTTTTTGATCAATGCTATGCATGCAATAGATTTGGTCATAAGGCTAGTGAATGAAGAAGACAGATGATGAATGGTTACAATAATAGTATGATTCCCCAATCATTCCCCAATTACTATTACACATGTAATCGGTTTGGGCATAAGGCTTCTAAATGTAAATCTAAAATGGAAAGAAGTAAGTTTGCTTCGTAACAAAGTGTCACATGTTATAAATGCAATAAACCAAGACACATAGCTATGTTTTGTATAGGAAAGAATGTGAAACCTTCCACTCTACAAAAGAAGATTGATCCAGTTGAGGTAAAGAAGAAGATGAACAATATCTAGAAGAAAAAGGAGGAGAATGATGTGAAGGATGAGTCTATGCTAAATTTTGGTGCAAATGTTTCCTTTGAAAACTAGATAGAAAGCATCGACTCAAGGGGAGTTTTAATAGAAAACTTTCTAAACCCCCTACCAAAGATGTGATGTTGATGTCTTCAACATACTGGTGCATGTTTAAGCTGGTTTGGTTGATCCATTGGTGAAATATCTGGTGAGAAATCTCAAATTGCAGACATTTGCATAATTTTTGGAAGTGCCTGTAATGATACAAAGAGGGCTTGATAGCTTTTCACCTAATTCTTTTTGCTATAATTAATGCATACTTTAGGTCATGGAAAAGTGTTTATATTTCATTTTGTACATTCTAAAAGGAATTTGTGTTCGATCATTTGAAGAGGAGAGAAGTGCAAACGAGAGTTGAAGCGATTCTGAAGTCTTGAATGAAACCCTGCTGACAAATTTCTTAAGGTATTTAAAATTTCCTACAAACCTTAGCTTAAGAAAAGTTCAAAATGTTTACTCCACAATTTATTGATGTGCTTGAGAGGTCAAGACCTAAGTTTAAAAAGCATCAATACAAGTCAATGGAAATGGATAAAGAAGGGGTGTTCTCTAGGGTTCCTTCAAACCTGTGACACATAGAAGATTTGTGAATTTACATTCATTTGAAGTTGGATGAATATGATCACTTGAAATTAGCAAGGTTTAGGGAAAAGGTACTAACTAGAGATGATTTTGAGCTAAAACTAGAGTATGCCAGTTCGACGGAGAAAAAGTTGGGTGTGTGGACATAATTTCCTAATTTCTACTATGATAGTGAGTGGGTGAAGTATGTTTTGATCAGGATACATGATAAATTCATGTGGTTGGACATGTCGCATATGATAACCAAAGAGGAAATTAGGGTTGTTACTGGTTTGTGCTCCATAGGACCTATCCTGACATTGAAGACAATAAAGAATGAAGTGGTAATGAACCTTACCAGAGCCAATTTTGACAAGTGTTCCCTAATAGTGAATGAAATTGAATATCCAATGGTCAAATATGCAGAAATGATGATTAGTTACATGATATTTTTCACAAATAGAGAATTTTGTCACTGCCACCACAATACACATGGCTTATATGAGATGGTGAAAGAAGGAAAATATTTTGATCTAAGTTGTGATCTCTTGAGATTATAATTGTTGGAAAACCTATAGAAGATAAAGGAGTCAAAATACCCTTTTCGATATGGTACTCTTATCATTTTCTTAATGTTTTACTTTCTCAATGAGTTTCTTGAAGAGAAGAATGTTGTATGGTATAATATTCTTGTAGTTATTCAAATTAGAGATCATTTGAGAAGATTTTCTAGTAAAGAGTCTTGTGATTCAATGTTATGGGGATTCTTTAAACCTTTTCAAGATCAGATGAAAGAGAGAGAAAGGATTCCAAGTAAAGTTGTGGACAAGTATAAGAATGAATTAACATTTATGGTTAATAGAGATTACTACTACATGGAAACTATTTCAAACCCATAACTATTTGGGTTTTGGATTTTCCTTATGAGGTAGATGAGTTTGAATGCATTGGTCTTGCAAAGATTGTATTGAGAAAACCAAGAGATTGAACAGTTGAAATGTATGGTACTTATGAAGAGAAATCAAGTAAAGTGAATCTAGAAAAGAAAGAAAAGGGCATTGAGGAAAAGGAGTTTGGTACCCCTAAGGACCCTATAGAGAAATCTAAAGGTACATCTTCTCCTCCACAAATATCAATAAGGTCAAGCAAGATCCCTGCCTCCACACCTACTATTACAAAGCCCTTTGAAAAAAACCAACAGGTGGTTCTAAGAAGATAAAAACATCTAGCCTCCTTGAGCAACAAAAGGCTCGAAAGAGAAGAAAGAAAGAAAAAGAAAAAAGATTTATGTATTCATGTATTCATGTTGGAAACTTGTAACCATTTAAAGACAGTTTCCACATAACCCAAAAGAGATCTATGTAAATAAGTACTCGGAATCTACATGCAAGAGAATAGACAACATACCCATGAAAATATGACACAAGATATACCCTGGGAAAAACCTCAAGAGGGAAAAAACCCAGCCTCCAAAAGCATCCATCTCACATGTATTATTTAGCAATAAAGATTGCAATACATCTTCAGAGTCTCCATGAACACCATTGAAGCAACAAGCCCTCCCCATGCAATCCATGTGAACAAGCATGCAACCACACATCCCATGCCATGCTTCAAACCTCCACAAATGCTAACAAGAGATAACCTACCAACTGATCAACCTAAAACAACTACCCTTGTGGTTTCTTTTATAGACACAAGCTCCCACAAAACCACCAAGTGGTATTACATAGAACCATGTGACTAAAACCATGAGATTACAAAACCATGTCCCCACATTTAATATTGGGTGCTTTATTTAATTATTTTCACCAATATTAAATAATTACATTTTTACAACTTTAGCTTATGTCCCAATGTTGCATACAACATTAAGTGGCCCCAAGAATAATTACATTAAATATATTATGCAAGGTGTACAACACACCTTTTCCTAACAATTTAGAAGGAGAAGAAGAAGAGGAAGAGGAAGAACATCAATTGGTCCAGAAAATGAAGTCAAAGGTATCTCAGGAAGAGACTGGTACAAAAAAGGGAAAAGAGAAAGAGAAGACCCCTCTGGTCTATGAGCATAGTCCCATGAAGTTTGATGCACTATTCAATGCTATTGCAGAGTTTGGGATTTTGAAGGATACAACTGAAATGTATCTAGAAGCCAATAATGAGGATAAGTCAACAATTGAAGAGGTCATTGCCAAATACATGGCGACATTTAATGTTGGCCTAGGTGAGATAGAGGATCAGTTTTTGGATAATCTAAAAGGTGTATTGAGTGTAAGAATACAAGAGGCAATTGCAGAAAATGCAAAGATGGAAATTTTTTCCTTGGAGAAGATTGGTTTCTCATTATCTCATGAGGAAAGAGCTAATTTGGCTCAATTGTGTGCCCAAAAATTTAAAATAAAGCGAGGAGTAAATATTCTTATGAGAAAATACAAGGATGACATAGAGAAACTAAGGAAATAAACATTGCAAATAGTTGAAATAATTCTTAAAGAATTGGGATCTTCTCTAGGTGATGAAGATCAAATGCAACAAAATACATCTCTCCCAGAAATCAATGAACCTGTCATAGAGAAACATGAGCATGAGAAAATTCAAGAAGAAATGTAAACGAATAAAACTCCTCTAGATGTGGAGATAACTGATGAGAAAAATAAAGAATTTGAGCAAGGAGTCCTGGAGAAGATTGAAGCTCAAAAGGAACAAACTTTGCCTCCTCTAGAAGTCTAGAAGATTGCATAAGAGTGCTCTAGCAATGGAGAAAAGGAGAAGAGTGATACTCATGTAGATGAAAGCACTAAAACAGGTTGTGAATCCTTCAAACCCTCTAAAGATTCATTGAAAGATCTTCTAGAAATGCAATTACAATTCTAGCTAGTGGTGTCTATACAACTAAAAATTCCCATGCAATAAGGTCAAGTGCACTTGGACAAGATTTCTCCTCTATATAATTTGCATATGCAAGAAAGAAGATTCTTCAAACTCACCAGAAGATCACAAAGTTAGTTGATGAAGTGGTCAAGGTGTTGCAAGAAGGCCTTCCCAGAGTATCCATTGATACTTCTTTGTTAGGTATTCAACAGTTGAAGTTGTTGTTAGACTCTTTTAAGGAGTACCCTGTAGGATTGGAAGAGAAGACAAAGAAGGAAGTAGAAATAAATTTGAATGATAAGAGGCTAGTTAATGCCTCAAATAAAAGTGCTACTACTCATGCTAAGTTGCAAGGAAACTTGAAGGAATTTCAAAAGTGTTCGGAGGAAGCCAAACAATTATTTCAATTTTGTTTGAAGTGGCCATTGTTTACTAAGAGCATCAAGGATCAAATGGACTCAATTGAGTCTCAAATTACTTAGGCATCAAGTGTTTATGATCTAGTGAATGATGGGAATGGAGCAACAAGAGTGGTAAATGGAAATCTACATAATCAATTATTTTTACTGCATGAGAAAAAAGAGAAAATCATAATGTAGTACAATCAAGTTTGAGATATGGTAAGTGTAAGGATTACATATTTAACCAAAGTTTTGGAAAATGCAGAGAAGATTGTACTAAAGGAAATAGTGCCTAGTTTTGAATTGCACAAGACAACTAAAAGGGGGGGTGAATCAGTTGTATCTAATTACATTCACTTTAATATGTTATTAAGTATAAACATGAAATGCAAATAATAGAAAGCAAATATCAGAGACACCAAATTTACGTGGAAAACCCTATAAGGGAAAAACCATGGTGAGGATTAACTCACAATATAATAGTAATGCAAAACCGAATGCAAAGGCTCACTGCCAAAGGGCTCACTACCCAAATAGGACTCACTGCTTATAGATAAAGATAGACAAAAGAAAATCCACCACAACAGGTTCCACACATTCACAACCTTAATCAAAGAATTGTAGACACCATCATCTCCTTGCTTTCAGAAGTCAAATACATTAAAGTATTGTTGCCTTGATTCACTTTCACACACTCTTCTTTTTGCACTTGTTTCACACACTTGTCTTCTTGCTTCTCTCTATTCACAACATCTTGACTTGTATTTATACCATCTTTAACCTTAGAAGCTTTCTTCAAGGTCAGCTACACATTCTTCATTTTACAAATTCAAATTAGGTCGGTGACTCAACATTCCCATGGTGGATAAGAATGAGATTGGACCAAATTAATACTTAACCAAGACCCAAAAGAACATCTTGGATCAATCACGTGCTTCCTTAATTGATACTTATCCTTCATGTAACATGTAGACACCAAGTCGGCCAAACCTAATGAAAACACCGATGAAATTTGAAGTACATGCATTCACACCAAGATGATAAAATATGGATCATATAACACGCTTCACCAAAAATTGGAACACCTCTTAGAAACCTTCAAATACATCCATAGAAACTACAACTTCCATACACATAACACTTTCCAACAGTCCAACTAGACTATACAAACACACATAATAACTCTGGAACAAGTCTTCTGGAGCACCAAACCACAAACACTTCTTCCAAAACAAATATAACACCATTATTAACCTTCTTCCAGATCCATAAGATCCAAGACAAACCATCAAAGGACTGTAGAGAAAAAAAAATTCTCCTAGTCCACAAACAAACAACTCTGCTAGACTAGTTCACAAACCAATGAACACAACATTCACTCTTCATCAAACTAGAAGTTATAACTCAAGATATATTACCCAAATATTATCATAAACAATACTGTAGATCCACACAAGCATAGGATCAACGTGCAGAAGAAATGTAGAGCACATTACTGGAGCACACTCAGAACACACACACAACTCAGTCTTCACTATTTAATAATTTTCTCAAACGCACTTGATAACTCATCATATTAGCACACCTACAACACCATAAATATATCTCCATGTACTCACAACATCTCTACAATATCTCAACTATACATGTACCACTTGCAATCACTTTATTTGTTTCTCCGCAACAACTTGAACTATGTTGACATCAATGACAACACCACCATACTCATTCATACTTGCAAAATCTCCCCATTTTGTCATTGATGGCAACACATGACGTGAAAACCCATCAAAGACAACATATACACTCTCCTACTTCTTCTTCTTCTTTTCGGATTAGACAACCTACATAACATTTATGCACTCTCTTCTCCTTGCAAGATAGGATTTTTCACATGATTCTCTCTCCCCCTTTGACATCAATGGAAAAGAAAAAATTTGCATGATTCTTCAACCATATAAAATTTTGATCACTCCCCCTTAGGAGTGCACCTACATCTCATACTGCAACAATGATACTCTCTACTCCCCCTGAGGAGTAGACCCCAATCATTAATCTAGATAGATGATGAATCTGTAGATCCATTGGATTGATGCACCTCCATATTCACCTAGTTCAAAGAAGGAGGGGAAGTAATCCCCAACTTCTCCTTGAGATACTCAAAAGTATCCTCCGAAAGAGCCTTAGTAAATATATCTATAATTTGATCCTGTGTAGACACATATTCAAGCCTGACTTCATTCTCCAACACCTTCTCCCTTAAGAAATGATATCTAATAGATATATGCTTTGTCCTTGAATGCATTACCAATTGTTTTGAAATATTTATTGCACTTGTATTAACACAAAAGATAGGGATAGGCTCATCACACATCGCACCTATTTCCTTCAATGTTTGTTTCATCCAAAATACCTATGTATAGCAAGATGTTGCTGCAATATTCTCAACTTCTGCAGTGGATAAAGAAACTGAATCATGTTTCTTGCTTAACCATGAAACCAATCTTCCTCCAAGAAATAATTCACCACCACCACTTGTACTCTTTCGATCATCTACACAACCAGCCCAATCCGCATCAGTGTAAGCGTTCAAAGTGAAATCAGTATCCTTAGGTTACCACAAACCATAATTCAGAGTGCCTTTTAGATATCTGAATATCCTTTTTACAGTTGTAACATGTGTTTCTTTAGGTTTTTCTTGAAATATGGAAACCAAACATATTGCATGCATGATATCCGGTCTAGTAGTAGTAAGATATAATAGTCCACCAATCATAGATCTTTACATGCTCTGATCAATTTTAGGAGAATCATCATCCTTTCTTAATTTGTATCTAGTCACCATAGGGGTACAGATCAGTTTGGAATCATCCATTCCAAACTTCTTCAACAATTCTTTAACATACTTTGATTGTGAGATGAATATGCCCTTATCAGTTTGATTCACTTGGAGTCTAAGAAAGAAATTCAACTCACCAATCATAGACATCTCAAACTCTTTTTGCATCTCCTCTACAAATTTCTTGCACATACCCTCATTCCCTCTGAAGATAATATCATCAACATAGATAACCACTATCAACATTTTGTTTCCTTCAATTTTGAAATAGAGATTACTGTCTATAGAGCCTTTGTTGAACCTTTGTTGTGTCAAATATCTATCCAACCTTGCATACCATGCTCTAGGAGCTTGTTTAAGTCCATATAGTGCCCTTTTTAACTTGCAAACCATATCCAATTTATCTGATAATTGAAATCCTTTCGGTTGTTCCATGTACACTTCTTCCAATTCTCCATTCAAGAATGCAAACTTAACATCCATCTAGTATACATTGAAATCTTTGTGGATAGAAAATGCCAAAAACATCTGAATGGCCTCCATTCTTACCATCAGAGAAAATGTATCCTCGAAGTCTATTCCTTAAACCTGTGAATAACCTTTACCCACAAGCCTTTCTTTTTTTCTTACTACTTCACCATCTTCATTCAACTTGTTCCTGAATACCCATTTTGTACCAATTACATTCTTGTTTACCGATCTAGGAACCAATTCCCATGTCTGATTCGTCTCTATCTGTTGCAACTCTTTTTTCATTGCTCTAACCCAATTCTCATCTTTGCATGTTTCACACACTGTTTTAGGTTATATCTTAGAAAGTAGACACAAATTTACCTTATCTTCTACCACTTTACTTCTTGTTGTTACACCTTTTCCTTTGTCTCCAATTATCTGTTCTTTCAGATTATTTTTCTACACATACTTAGGAGTCTTAGGAGCAGGTTCCAGAGTCTCTTCTTCTTCAATTTTTTCTTCTTATTCCTTATCCTCTTCTTGTACTTGTCCATAGATAGGTTCATCTAGTTCAACTTCACTTATTTCAACTGGTCTATGCCTATCTTCATCAACTTTTACATTTGCACTTTCAACTATCTTCCTCAGTTTTTTATTGAAGCATCTATAAGCTTTGTTGTTAGTTGAATATCCAAGTAAAATACCTTCATCACATCTTGCATCAAAATTTCCAAGGTTCTCATCATCTCTTTTAATATAGCATCTACTTCCAAACACCTTAAAGTACTTAACCGTGGGAATCTTGTTGATCCACAATTCATAAGGGGTCTTTGTGTTGTTACCTTTGATCTGAACTCTATTAAGAATATAAACATCAGTGTGGATTGCTTCTCTCCAATATACATCAAGAACATTTGCCTCTTTCATCATAGTCCTTGCAACATCTTGAACAGTCTGATTCTTCCTCTCTACAACTCCATTTTGCTGAGGAGTTCTAGGAGCAGAAAAAATGTCTCTTTATACCATGCTCTTCACAAAATGTATTAAAATCACTGGAAGTGAATTATCCACCTCTATTAGACCTTAAACATTTTATTCTCAGGTTTACTTCATTTTCTACCCTTGCCCTGAACACTTTGAATCTATCTAGAGCTTTAGCTTTCTCCCTAAGAAAATTAACCCATCTCATTCTGAAATAATCATCAATCAAAAGCATAAAATACATGTCACCATTAAGACTTCTTGTTCTTGTGGGACCATAGAGGTATGTATGAATCAATTCTAGCATTCTGGTAGTTGATTGTTCTTTTCTTTTAAAATTTCATCTTGTTTGTTTTCCCAATTGAAAAATTATGCAAACACTATTGGTAGGCTTTGTGATTCTAGGTAGATCCCTAACAAATTCTCTTGAACTAATCTTGATTAGATTGTCAAAGTTTACATGTCCCATCCTCTGGTGCCATAGCCAACTTTCATTAACTTGAGAAATAAAACATTGACCATCACCACTCTTAAGTTGATAGATGTTTCCATGTGTTCTTCTTCCTGCAACTGCCATGGTTCTGGACCCTTTTCTAATCTCACAAGTATTATCCTAGAACACAAGCTTGAATCCTTTGCTACACATTTCTCCAACACTGAAAAGATTATGCCTTAAGCCCTTAACATAATAGACATCATCAGTATTGTGTTTTCCATCAAAACTAATTGTTCATTTTTCAACAATCTTTGCACCAGAATCATCTCCAAACATGACTAATCCTCCATCATACTTTTCAAGTTTAGTGAACTTACTTTTGTCTCCGGTCATATTTTTTGAACATTCATTGTCAATTACCCAATAATCTTTATCTAGTCTAGCATGAAAGGTAGTAAATACAGTACCTTCCATCTCATCCTTCTTGTTTTTTGGACCACATTCCCTTGCACATTTTCCATGGTTAGTAGACACAAATTTATTCTCCAAGGCTAGAAACAAGTATTCATCTTTATCATCCTCAAAATCAGACTCATCATCAGAAATTCCAACATCTTCTCTAACATAATACAATTTCTTGAACTTTCTATCCTTTTTGTCTTTATTATCTCTATTCTTTTTATGTATGGCTCTATTCGGACATCTTGAAGCACAGTGACTAATAATTCAATAACTGAAAAATTTAAAAGGTAACATACCTTTGTACTTATCGGTACCTTTCTTCAACTTCCTTGTAAAATTTTCTTCCAATTCCTCTGAACCTTCACTATCTGGATCATCTTTTATCTTAGTTGCTTTGAAGGTCGTTTCTATTTTCTCCTTTTCTTTTCCAAACTTTCTCATCTCAAATGTAGTCAAGGTGCCAAATAGTTGTTCTTTAGTGAATTTCTTTGGATCATACACTTCCTCAATAGCTGAGACCTTGTCAGTATAACTCTCTGGTAGGGCCATCAAAATCTTCTCGATTACATCTTCATCTGTCAGAGTAGCAACTTGATTTTTGACTTCATTCGCTGCAATATCAACCCTCTAAAAGTAGCTTGCAATGTCTTCACCTTTTTCCATTTTCAAGTTTTCATATATGCACTTTCCTATTAGCTTCTTTGATAGTTTAACTCTATCATTTCCTTCATAGATATCTTTCAAATTTTCCCATACTTCATAAGCAGTGCCTAATGAAATAACTTTTGTCCACTTATTCTTAGATAAAGCACTATAGATTGCATACCTTGCTTTTTCATTTTCCTCATAGGCAAAAATCTCATTTGCAAAAGAAGGACCACTTGCCAACTGAACATATTTTGTCTCAATTGCTTTCCAAGTCTTGAAGCCAAGAGAGATTAGGTAACCTCTCATTTGCACTTTCCATTCACTATAGTTAGCTCCATCAAACATAGGGATTAACAACTTGTGTGCCATCAAATCTACCTCAAGTGGTTAAGCTCTTCTCCGAGGAACCAAAGCTCTGATACCAATTGTTGAATTACACAAGACAACTGAGAGGGGGGGTGAATCAATTGTATCTAATTACATTCACTTTAATTTGTTATTAAGTATAAACATGAAATGTAAATAACAAAAATAAAATACCAAAGACACCAAATTTACGTGGAAAACCCTATAAGGGAAAAACCACAGTGAGGATTAACTCACAATGTAATAGTAATGCAAAACTCGATACAAAGGCACACTGCCTAGATAGGACTCACTGTCTAGATACAAGGCTCACTACCTCCAAATAGGATTGACTATCCAAAAGGAGGCTCACTTCCTACAAATAAAGATAGATAACAAAAAAATCACCACAACAGGTTCCACACATTCGCAGCCTTAATAAAAGAATCACAAACACCATCAACTCACTGCTTTCAGGAGTCAAACACATTAAAGTATTGTTGCCTTGATTCACTTTTGCACTCTTCTTTTCACACTTGTCTTCTTACTTCTCTCTATTCACAACATCTTGACTTGTATTTATACCATCTTTAACCTTAGAAAATTTCTCCAAGGTCGGCTACACATTCTTCATTTTACAAATTCAAATTAGGTTGACAACTCAAAATTTCCACAATGGATAAGAATGAGAGTGGACCAAACTAATACTTAACTAGGACCCAAAACATCATCTTGGATCAATCACACACTTCCTTAATTTATACTTATCCTTCATGTAACGTGTAGACACTAGGTCAACCAAACCTAATGAAAACACCAATAAACTTTGAAGTACGCACATTCACAACAAGATGATAACATGTGGATCACATAACACACTTCGCCAGACACTAGAACACCTCTTAGAAACCTTTAGACACATCCACAACAACTGCAACACTTTCCAACAATCCAACCGGACTGTATAGACACACATAGTAACTCTGGAACAAGTCTTCCAGAGCACCAAACCATGAACACTTCTGTTAGAACACTGATAAGACCATTATTAACCTTCTTCAAAATCCGCAAGATCTGAGACAAAACATCAAAGGGTTGTAGAGTAGAAACATTTCTCCCAGTCCATAGACAAACAACTCTGCCAAACCAGTTCACAAACCGGTGAACACAACTTTCACTCTTTATCAAACTAGAAGCTATAACTCAGGATATATTACCCAAAGATGCTCATAAAAAACACTACAGATCCACACAAGCATATGATCAACACATAATAAATGCATAACACATTATCGGAGCACATTTAGGACACACACACAACTATGTTTTCACTGTTTATTAATTTTCTCAAAAGCACTTGATAACTCATCATATTAGCACACCTACAACACCATAAAGATAGCTCCATGTACTCACAATATCTCAACTATACATATTCCACCTACAATCACTTGATTCCTTTTTCTGCAACAACTTGAACTGTGTTGACATCAATGACAACATTAATGACAACACCACCATACTCATTCATACTTGCAACACCTAGTTCTTTGGAAGAAGGAGAAGACCTCCATGTTCAAATTGAAAACTAGAGCTACATACTTGCCATCACATAGAAGGATTGGGAGGAACACCTTTTTTTGTATTAATAATAGATTATAGAAATGATCAATTTGATCGATCATGCAAAGTTACATAACTTTTTATAGAGCTACAACCTATACATATTTTTTCTATATAGTTTCTTACACTATCCTTTCATATATATTTTTACAATATCATTTCTTCAAAAGGAGAGAATCTGTGTAGAATAATTTTTGGTCCTATTCTAGCGTTTTTTTATTCAACTTCCTTTGCCACTGCTTTAGGTTCCTCTTTCAAAATGTATTTTAGGCTTGGTTTGCAGAAAATCCATTGAGTTTCCTAAGCCAACTCCTCTTTCTTGATCTCCACTTTTCTATTCTTCATCAACCTCTGAACCTTCTCTTTGGAAACCTCTAATGTGATAGATACCTACACATATACATTGTGTTTGGTGAGTCTTCTATTTAACTCAGTAAGTGCCCTCCTAGTGCTTTGAATTTTTTTTGCATTTCTAGATTTCCAAAGATGCCACAAAATTTCAGTGGTTAGAATCAACCAAAACATATTAGGAGCCTTCCCTAAATTATCAATTTTCCCCTTGATAATTTCTTTTATCTTCTTTTCTTTTCTATCCCCCCACCCAAACAAATCAATCTGAAACAGTTTCCAAATTTCTTTACCATAAAAACATTCAAAAAATAAATGATTAGCAGATTAAATTTTTTTACAAACATCACATATAGAAGTACTGATTTTGGGATCAAAGCTTGGCATTTTTTGTAACAAAAACATCCACTTGAAGGCTGCTTTTTTGGGCTCAAGAGGACTTCCCCAGATGTTGGTGAATATCTTTTCCCAACTCTTCTAATCTAAGTTTAAATTCCAATATTTGTTAAGGTGCTTTGTTAGGTTAAGGGTGTTATCAATAGTTTTATAGATTTATTTTTCTTTTAGCTTGGTTAATTTTTTGTTCCCTAGCCACATTAAATCTTGATTGCTATTACCCTCATCAGGGTTTGAAAGATTGAGATTATGATTTTTTAATCTTTCATATGTCCTCTTCTAGGTTTGGGGAAAATTGAATTTTTACTTTAAGGTCTCCCAACTAATCAATTCCCCATTTTTAAAGGTGTTGTTTATCAGTGAGATACCTTTTCTATTCCAATATTTCATTGAGCAGCCCTGCAAGAGAGCCAAAGGCTTATTATTATGGTAGATATTCCACCAAAGAGACCTATTACAAATGACTTTATTTAGTTCACTATCAATTGAAAATTTAGAGAATTTAGAGATCAAAGTTTATTTCTCCTTACATACTCCTCACGTTTGCACAGGGAGAAATAATTCAAACCACCAAGAAGTTCTATTTGAAAACTCAAAATTGCATTCTCTGTTTCGATCTCAACCTCATCTGGAATCTCTATCCCTAGAGATATTGAAACTAACACTCGCGCATCAAGATGGGGTAGGGAATTTTTGGAGTCTTCAACTCTCAAAACCCTACCAAAATTTTCCATCAGACGGGGGATGAAATTCCATAGGACTAATGGGAGGTTTTTTAGGGTTACCCACCTCGGGTGAGACAAAGCAAAAACTTATTCACACGAGGTTGGATGACCAGTGAACATCCCCAAATACTGAGTTTCCAATTGATCAATATTCTTTTTTTAACTAAATTTTCTTTTATTTCATTATGTTTGAAAGTGATTAAGAAGAGTCCTTTTTGTATCATTCTATAGAAGGTCCCCAATTTTTTATTCTAGATATTACTCAACTACTAGTCGAGGTATTTCATTAGGTCTTTTGAAGTGTCTAAAGCTACAAAAAAAAAATTGCAACATTTTTAATCTATTGTCTTCACTATTAAGGGTCGAGGCCGTGACATCATTGGGAATCCAGAGTTCTTTCTTGATGGCAGGAGGAGGACACTTACCTGGAACACCAACTAGGTTGGGGGGTTAGTCACACTCTTCATCGCCTACCGTTAGAAAGAGCACCGACTCAGGGAGATCTTGATTACCTTTCTCAGCCACTATGTCCCTGAACAAGTGACCGCCAAAGCCAACATCACCAGGAGGGTTTTCAAGACTGTTATCCGCCACATCCTTTCGAGTAGCAACCACAAGATGGCCCCTCTCTTCCATGGTCGCCCTTCACGAGTGAGCCCAGGGTAGCAGGAGTCGAGCCACCAACAAATATGAATAGACCAGGGGGGAACCATATAGCAGGAAAAAATAACAGAAGAAGAACGCACAAAACAAGTGAAGCAGAAAGGGGGAGTGAAGAAAATAAGTGAAGCAGATTTACTACCCTTTTCCCTTGATGTCAAAGGGGGAGTGAAGTAGAGAAGTGTGTCGTCATCAATGACAAAGGGGGAGATTATTGGAAACATGAGCATGATGATGTATGGTGTTGTCATTGATGGAAACCCATTGTATAAGTGATGGTTTATCAATATGCATATAGTTTGGAGCAAACCAAGTGATTTTTAGGAAATTGACTAAGTGTTTGACTAAGATAGTGATGTAACAGAGGAATAGTTTTGTGGTTTTTATTGCTCCGCATTGCAATACCTTGTCATGTGGTTTTGAGGTGATAATGGTACGTGTTGAAGGAGTCTATATCCAAATTTTCAAGGTTGTATGTCTTTCGCAATAGAAGATATTAATGACAAAGTATCAGGCTAAGCAAAGACATAGTTACAAGTCCAAAGTTCACATTGGAATGCTCTACATTCCACTATGGATGATCATTATGCTACTAGTTATTCTTGATTTAGACTACTGTAATTTAGAACATCTATCTAATGTTATTACCAATGCTTGATATAGCCTTTAAAGTATTTTTTCGTCTTTTTCTTCCTCTTCACTTTCACTATGCTCAATGGGAGTAACTTATTGTTCTTCATCACTATCATCATTTTTAAGGTTAGTTTTTTTATCTCCTCAAAATAATCTATTTGGATATTTATACCCTTCACCATTCCAAGCACCTCTTCCACCCTCTCAATGACATTAACAATACAATTTCCATTTCATGCTAACATACTAGGTTTTTTGTAAACCACATCAAGGTGAAAGTCTAGATGTGTGTCCCACTTTTGACAAACAAAATGGTTTTGAGAGAAATTATTTCACTCAAAATAGTTTCAGAAAAAATATTTTTAGTCAAAACTATGTGGCACCTATATAGCACAATGGGTTCTAAATAAAACTCATTTTGGATAAAATAATTAAATATAGAAAGAAGAAAAATGATGTCATTTCATACAATTTCATTTTGATATCAATAGGTTTCAAGTGAAAGGGTTTCGATTAAAGCCTTTTCACCCAAAATTGTCTGGCCATAGTTGATGTGACATCCTAACACCTCTTTTGAGGCAAATTCAAAAAAAATATGAAAGTTTCAAGCATATATTTTCCAACCATGTATATTTTCTTAAAAACATGACAATACCCTTTGGTTAGACTTGAAGCATAGAATTTGAAAATGTATTTTTATATATTTTAATTAGTTTTTTTTATTTACTACAAGTACATCATTATAATAGCAATTTATTCTTAAAATTTAAAACAAATATGGTGCACTAGAGGAGATAATCATCTTCAAAAGGACATAATTTATTTGTTGTGTGATAAATAGTTTGAACAAAAGGCTACATCTCATTGAAACTATAAAATTTAAATTGAATATATATATATACTCTTCAAAAATTTATTTTTTCTCCATGCACTAGATATTTAAGTTAGCTAATTAGAAAAAATTAAAAATTAAAATATCAATATACCAAGTTACATGCCTTAGGCATCACTTTTTGAAATATTTCTTAACAATTAAAATATTCTCTTAAATTTATCAAAAAAAATATCTAACTAATTTTTTAAAATATGATAAACATAAATTGCACTTAAGAGTTCCACATTAAACAAGGCCAGGGAAGGATCCATGATAAATTCAAGGCTAAAATCAAAGGTTGGGAGATAGAACAAAAGGTGAGGTATGTTGTTTGAGGGTTTATGCCACTTCTCTAATTGTCGTTGCCCAAGACTCCTTGCAAGCCTTGGGCCCTATGATTTTCTTGGTCATGCCTATTTCCTACCACTTGGTGTTGGCTAGTTGCTCTTGTTTCCTAGTCTCTTTTCTATTTTTGTGGTTTTCTCTTTGTGGGCACTTACATGACACTATTTGGGGATCTAAGGAACCCCCTTTTATCATTCAAATAGATTATTTGACTAGATGAGCTCTCCTCTTTTGAGCATGATGTAGTAGTTCATTTTTTGTTGCATGCAACAAATTAATTTATCTTACAATAAAAATAAAAATGTGTCAATCCATCTTCATCTAGGTGTTTAGAAAAGAGTGTGAATAAACCTATTTTGCATATAAATCTAGACGTGTTTGTGAATGATTTTATTTATCTTTCAAAACATGCTTTGATTTATAAATTCATGGGAATTTACATGTATATGCCCTTCTTAGAAACATAGACTTGAAGAAATTGGAAAATTGAGAGGAGGTCACAGTTGTGAAGGGTAAATAATTGGGTAGTCCTCCTACTATTTGTTCGGGAAAGGTGACAAATAATTTAGGTAACATCCATCCCCTCTTTGATGAATTCTCCTACCTTCATGAAGAAAGAGAGGATCTTCTTGATTTCTTAGGAATGGCCAAGGAAGGGGTAACCTATAATTTTAGACTAACCAAACATGGTTCATGTTGGAACCCATTAAAGTTAATGTTAAGATTTGAGGCTTGAAGAGAAGTTTTCCAATGAAATAAGGAGGCGTTCTTCTTTGGATTTGAATGCGTTAAAAGAGAGGTTGTTGGAGACAAAGAATTTTGTCATGGAGTTCAAAATGGATTATGATGAACACATTCAAGGTTTAGAGAAGAAGATTCAAGAAATAGACTTAAAAATTGGTCACTATTAAATTAAGAATAGTACAAAGACCCTTAAAGTTATCATGGAGAAATTGAAAGAGTTGAAGGAATAGAAGATGAATGTTGGGCTTTATTGGAGTGACAATCTGAAAGAGCCACCACTAAAGAGAAATGAAAAGATATTGTGATGGAAGAAGAGAAGGGTCCAAGTGCTAGAACCTAGGGGAGTAAGAAAAAGTCCTTCAATGAAGAGAAGAATGAGCTACTTTCCATGGTCAACCTTCATTACAATCAGGAAATGGAGGTGGCGAATAGCTTGCAGAATATGAAATAGGCCTTCTATTTTGTGCTTTGTGTTTGTTTTGTTCTATTGTTGTTTTGTTGTTGTTTGGCTACTGCTAGACTGTGTTTTTGTAGTATCAACAAAATTTTGTTGTAAAGGGTTTCCGGTCCCTTCAAAACCTATTTTTCCCCTTTAGTTAAAACTTGAGGGGGGGGGGATATATAAATTATTCTAGCTACAATTTATTTTTTCAAGAATGGTAGACTAGAATGTGATTTTTGAACGAGGTCTATATTTCCATAATCAAGTGGGATTATTCATCAAACCTTGGCACATAGATTTTGATCTAATGGAAGAACACCCTTCTAGGATGCTAATTTGGGTTTGTTTACTTCAACTTCCTATGGAATTTTGGAGAGTTGACATTTTATAGTCTATAACAACTATTCTCGAGGAATCTATGGCCCCATCTCATCAAATGTTGAAAGGAAAGGTAACAACTTATGCTTACATCTGTGTTGAAATTGATTTGAATAATTTTTTTGCATGATTATATAAAGTTAAGATTAGGTAATATGAAATGGATAAAACAATTAGATTATGAAGCTCTACCTTTCAAATGTTGTTCATATCAAGATTTTGGGTATCTTTAGATAAAAAACCTAAGAATATCCTAAAGGTATCTATAGTGTCGAAAATGTACTCCTTTAAATTTTTACACTATATTTGGGTCCCTTAGTTTATTGGACGTAATTAAACCTCTAATTGGACCAATTATGTATTTAAAAGTCTAATTAATCTCATTTTTTGAAAGGGAAACTTGTATTAAACAATTCCAAGCATTAATTAAATTGCCTTGGAATTGGTGTGTCCTAAGTTTGGGGCCTAAGACCCATTTTCCCAAGGGCAAATGGGCCCCCCTTAAGTTTAGGACCCAAATTTTTTATATTTTTTTGGCGGCATTTTTATGATTCAAATTCAATTTGCAATTTTCGGCCTTCGATGTTTAATTTTCAAAAAATTAAAAAATTACCTATAATTACAAGGTCTTTTTATCAATTCAAATCCTAGAAGCAAGCTAGAGTTTTCATGCAATCATTCCTAAGGAAAATATTATTTTCAAAGGTGTTCAAGAGCAGATTTCCAAGTCATTTGTTGCAACATTCAAGATCCCAAGCATCATGTCAAAGTTATCTTCAATCATGCATGATTTTGGAGCTAACATTGTGATGTAGGTTTCAAGCATTCAAGCATCAATATCAACATCCAATCAATCCATTTCATGCAACATCAAGACCTTGGAGATATGTGTTAGACCTCAGTCCTCTAAGGATCTCCATTCAAGGGTTTGGTGAGTTGCAACATAACATTGTTCGTTCATCATTCCTCCCATTCATGTTTCATTTTATTTCAAGGTTTAATTACCAAAACGGGGTTTGACCAAGGAAAACCCCCATTCACCAAAAATAAACAATTTTTCTCTCTTTGTGTGTCACAAATTTGCAGGTAAAGAAGGATTGAAGATTGATCAAAAGTGCAATTTTGGAAAGTTGTTAAAGTTGTCATCAAAGTTGTCAAGCCACAAAAACTCACTTGAAGAATTTAATTCCGACTTTTATGACTATGAAATCTAGAGAAATCAAGAGTGTAGATCCATGAGAAGAGGACTATGAAAACTGATTTTGGATCCCTATAGCAAGACCCATTCACTCTAGGATGAATCTATCCCATCAAGACACTCAACAAAGACTTTTGGCGACAAGTGCATAAATTCATACTCATCTCAAATCTGTCAAAATTTTATGGATTTTGTTAGATTAAGGTTTTAACTTGATGTTTCAATTCTTACATTGCATGATTGCATTCATTTGGTATTTTTCATTCATCTCCCAAAAGCACATTTTAGACTGATTTACCCCATCCTCAGTCATAAGGAAAACAACAAGATCTCCATCAAGATTGACTCACCTAGGGTTGAAAGTCAATCTTGCCCTAGAGGATCTCTTTTTCCTAATGAAAGTAGGGAAATAGGTACAGTACCCCATTCAAAACCTACCTCACCTATTGCCCTTCATTTTAGTATCATAGATTTCACCAAAATTTATTGTATGTAAGGTCAAAGCTAAAGGAAAATCCATAGAACAACCAAATTCAAATGGGTTAATTCCTACTAAATCTCAAAATAAAGGAAAGGTTGTGTTTTTTCATTGAACAAAAACTCCCTTAAAACACTTTTAGGAATATGTATTGATATTCTTGAGAATTTTAATGAAGTGGAAAAATAAATAGAACCCATTATGCACATAGAGGATCATTCTATTTAGGACATGGATATTCTAATTTTACCTAACTCAATTGCAATTTAAAAGTCTATAGAGAAATAGATACAATTCATACTAACGAAGCTGTCAAAGTCGGGATGTTTTTAATGTATTTTCTTCTCAAGTAAATAATGTGGTTTCTAGAGTTGATATAGGATTTTCTGTATTGACAAAGAATCTTTTGGTTAAAATTATCAATAATGTTATGCTATCTCTTCTTATTTTAGAAAATCTAGATGATAGTAGGAATAAGCTCCTCCTTCCTTAAGCCTATAGAAAAAATATCTAAAGAAAGGATAAATGGATACAATTTATAAGGTTGGATGGAAACAAGATCAAGAGAAGGTAAGGATGAATATGGAATAATTGGTCGAATTGGGTGTTACTATGACATTAGGTTCTTACTTTTTAAATTCTTAAAAATGACTGTGATGTCTTGGAATTCTAGGGGTTTGACTAGTACCCATCATCAAAAGGCTACTTAGAATCTTAGTTGATATCATATTCCTAATATTAATATATGGTCTCTCTTTGAGGAGTGACTTATTTATGACATCCTTAGAGGCTCACTCCTTGTTGGATAACTAGTGGATATTTTTTATTAGTAGTGACTTCTTAATTTTAATCTAGGAGCGCATCATATTCTTCACCATTTTTATTCTCCTACAAATTTTCTATTAACCTAGAGAAAAATATAAATAATAATATTATATTAATTCTTAATGTTCTATTAATAATTTTATGATATTAAGAATTAATTTGTTCTCTTTGTAATTTTTTACCTTTATAGTTTTTTATTATAATAATTATATTTTAATATTAGAATATATTGAAATCTTTTAGATTATAAGCTCAACCAAGATATAGGTTCTATATTTTTAGTCTTTAGTTCAAACATTATATTATATAAAGAATTTAATTGATCTCCTTATGGTCTTTTTCCTTAATAGTTCTCTATTTCTACTTAATTCTATTAAAAAGATTGTCTATTTTTGTTTTCATTACTTTATTGTTCTTTTTAAGTATTGGTTCTTTTACTAGTTCTGTCCAGGAGAATACTATTAGTTCTACCCGAGCATAATATTAATGCATCCATTGCATCCAATTTTTTTAACTGATAGTGAGAGTTCAACCAATGAACATCTAGAATTAAAAACTTGACCAACAATTTTATATAGTCTATTTTTAATTGCCTATTTCTAAAATTGTTAAAATATCCTTTATCTTTTCTTTTATTGGTTCATGTTGTCAACAATCACTACAAAATTAAGGGTTTTTCTTTTTCTTTTCTAAATTATGTGCAATGCAATGCATTTAATTCATTGAATCAAATTTCAAACCTATTAAATTCATTGAATGACACAAGCACTATTACATACATCATAATATCATTGTTGACTTGGAGGTAGTATTTTACATATTTTATTTAATAATTGGTAAGATTTTCAAAGTTTATTAAATAAATGTGAGTACACTCAATGCATATTTTATATTTGTTTACAGTATGTATTAAGTATAACAATAACATTTATCTATCTATAATAAATATCAAAGTATAATTTATCTATCTACAATTAATATTTCAATAAAATCTACCCATTAAATATTAAGGTAGAGATTTAAAAAAAAATACATGTAATAATATAATTTAGCAAGACAAAAATATCACATTATCACATAAATACAAATATGGAGTTATTATAATAATATATATTTTCATAATTGAATATTTTTATTTTTTGCAATATTAATTAACTATAGTAATAACATTATACAACATCAAACAATTATATTACACCCCACAAATAGTCTCTTGTTATCTATTATGAATTATTCTCTTCATTGTTATTTTTCATTTATTATATAGTTTTCATGATTTTGATTAATTGGCTCTTTTATTTAGTTTTTCATTAGTTTATCTCATTATTTTCTTTGTTCTTATTTTATAATATCAATAAGGGGTAAGTTTTATAAATAAATATGTTTCTTTTTTCTTTTTATCTTTTGCTTTGTTGATCAAATCTAAGCCTATCATCTTCTAGTCCTCTCAACCGTCACATATTTATCCTTCCAAGTATGCTATCTCATTCTATTCTTCTTCTCTCTTGTTGCATGCAAATCATATTGATGATGGATCATAACAAAATTTAGCACTTGATTATCATGGACTATGGAAACTTGATGTTGTTAACCTACAAACAAAACAAACAGATAAAATGAAATATTTTTTAGTTGTTGCAAGATTGCTCTTATAACCTATAATACTCTTGCATCAATTTTCTCCCTTTCTTCATATAGATGTAAACTTATTTCATTATATCATTGATCTAGATTTTCTATTGCTTGAAAATAATCAAACCTTTGTATTTATCTACTCACCTCCCATTATTAATTGTGCCTTATTAATAGGGGGCTAAGTTTGTAAACGTAGAAATTTGGTTATAATATAATAATAATATAATAATAATATAATAATAATATAGTATAATATAATAAAAATATAATATAATATAATATAATAATAATATAATATACATAATATAATAATAATAAATATATAATAAAATTAATATAATATAACATAATAACATTAGTATAATAATAAAACAATAATTTAATAATTTAATACTAAAATTAATCATATTTTATTAATAATATAATATTAAGGATAAATATAATTTACGAAGTATAATATTTCAAAAATCATATAATAAAAATAATTATACTATAATAATAAGAATAGTAGAATAATATAATAGTAATATCAAAGTAATAATACAATATTATGAATAATATAATAATTTAAATATTAATAATATATTATTAATATTAATAGTAATGTATACAAATATAGCACTATAATAATAAATATATATCAAAAAAATCATAATAGAATAATATTATTATATTATAAAAATATATAACAATAATAATATAATACTAACAATATATAATATCTAATCCAATCATTTATTAATATAATAATAATGTAACATAATGCAAACTTGATATATTAATAAAATAATAATAATATAATAGTAAATATATAAAAATAATAAAAACTAAATTAATAGTAATAAAAATATTAATAATAATATATCAACAAAATCATTTCTTAAATGACCAATCAATTGTACAAATGTATGCAAAAGAAAATTAAAACATTTTCTTCTTAATTATTCATTCTCATTTGTACTACTCTTCAAAATTTTAATCCTAAACTATTTTAAAGCCATATCAATCTATATATTTTTTAATTATTATTCTAAACATTTTAAATATTAATTATTAAATACTCATAATACTTAATAACTCGTAAGAAATAAGAGAGATCAATCATAGAATAACTACCGACAAAGGTTTACAGCTGTCAAGAAACCCGGATTCCAAGCGTGGCAGCATTGCTTATACTTAAACTAGGGGCGCATATGACACCTCAAAATGTGATCATCTACTTTCTCATTAAAGAATTGAGAAGATCAGCAATCAAAGTTAATTAAGGATTCTTACTTGGCGTGTGGGATGTAAAAAATTCACCTCTTTTTGAAAGTTAGCTGCAGTGTTGAATCGTTGTGGGTCATTAAACGTTATGGATAGTATTTTTCTTAAAAAAAATTGTGATGACAAGATTGAAGTCAGAATATAAAATTAAAGTTTTAGAAAAGCAGGTAACATGGGATCATACTCCAAAGTTGAACATTTAAAAGTAAAAGAGAAGTTTGATGATAATAAGATAATCTGTTTGATCATTTTTTTTTAGAAAATTGTGTTTCAATTTTAGGTTAATAACATAAACAGTATATAGCATTCATAAGGTTAAAAAGTCAATTAATTGATTCGATTTTTTTTGACAAAAATACATGTGAACAAAAAGTCAATTAACTAGTTTGATTCTTCACAAAATACACATGGATCCAATTTATAGATCAATTTTTTAGAAAATGATGTTTCCATGTTAAGTTAATCTAATTCCACCAAATGATCAACTAATTGATTTGATTTTTCACATAATACACTGAACCCATTTATTGATTTGATTTGATTTTTCGCAAAAAAACACATGGATCCAATTTATAATTCAACTTTCTAGAAAACTATACTTCGATGTTAAGTTAACCTAATTTCACTAAATGATCAATTAAGTTAACCTAATTCTATTAAATGATCAATTAATTGATTTGATTTTTCACATAATACACATGAATTCAGCTCATAGATCAACTCTCTAAATAAAAATGTTCCGATTCTAAACTAACCTAACCCCACTAAACTTAAAATCAACTAACTGATTTGATTCTACACAAAAAATACTCACACAGAAAGCTGTGTTCAATCTTAAGCTAACCTTAGCAACACCAAACAAAACAAACTGATTTGGTTCTTAGCAAAATAGACCCATTTGAATAAAAGACTCTCTAATAAAAATATCTATATTAAAATACCAACCGTTTAGTTGTTTCCAGGATCAGATACAGCAATTGTTTGACTATTTAAATGCCTTATAAATATAAAAAACCGATATAAAAACACAGTGATTAGATTGCTTAGATTATAGGGCATCTATATGCCTGTATATGAGAAGGAAGCATCAGTCCCGCCCCATTAGAGATATGCTTGGATGTTCCTGTAAGAGAATAAAGCAAATCTTGGAAGCGCAGGCAAGCAATTCTTTTGTATTTTCTCCGTTATTTCGCCTTGACTTTGTACCCAAGTTAAAATATTCTGGAGATTTCTATAAGAAATTGCAGACAGACATGTAATTTAAACATCTTACATACAGCAAATATGTTCACATGTAATTTGTGAATATTGTGATCTGTTTGGTCTGTGCAGTTTCCATGATGGGGGGAAAATTTTGAATGAGAGCAAGGGTTTCATTTTTTTTTTCTGTACATAGAAAGGCCAGTGGCTGGGATTTGATATTAGTGTGTAAGTATGGGAGGAATTGGGTTCTTATTGCCTAGGGTAAGGGTTTATGTTGCTGTGCTTGTTCTGCTTGGCCTGCATATCCATTGCTGTGCTGGTGAAGTAGATGTAAAAAGCATGGCTGTAGATCATCACAATTTTCAGTTTGATAATATATCAGAGGGTTTTATTAAGAATCATGAATCTGATAATATATCAGAGGGTTTTGTTCAGGATTCTGAATTTGATAATGTGTCAGAGGGTGTTGTTCAAGATTCTGAATCTGATAATCTATTAGAGGGTATCATTGAGAACTCTGAATTAGATAATTTGTCAGAGAAATTTATTTGTAATTTGCCTGGTATAGGAGAGGAAAGCAGTTTTCAGTTGGGTGCTATGTTGGATAGGTTCAGGGGTTTTTTTAATGTTGTTTGGAGAGTTTTGGTGAGGCTTCCCCAATTCTTGATTGAAATTAGCCCATTCTTTATGGGCTTGTGGCAATTAGTGGATAAGATCAGGTGTAGGAATCCAAATGGAATGTTCCCAAGTGCTAAGGAGTTGGAGATGCAGAGGATCGAAAAGGTTTTCCGCTTGGCAGATGACCGACAGTCTTTTCAATTCATCTTAAACCCCAGAAGATCATTATCATTTGATAGTACCAGAGAATTCAACCGTGGATGGCGCCTGGTAGTAGGTAACCACTGTTCGGGCCTTACTTTTTCTTCTTTAATAACAGCTCTTCACAAACGTTATGGCATAGTGTCACAGCACCATAATCAGCCATGGCCGGCACAGAAAGTGCTAAATTATAAAGAAAAAGTAACAGTTAAAGAAGGAAAAACTAGTAATTGTTCTACAATCTATTTGGATTGTCTTTCAATTGAGCATATTCTAGCAAGGCTTCCCCTGCCATCTTTGATGAGGATGAAATGTGTATCCAAAACATGGAAAAATGCCATATGTACATCACCATCTTTCTGGTCACTCTACAACTCTCTGAATTCAAACTATCTGGTGGTGCAGCACACTACCCAGGGCTCCCATGGTATCATCCTCTTCAGCCCCTCCCTAAACCACTGGTTCCGAATCCCCTTACCCTTACCATGGAGAAATCGGAACTTTGCCCATTTCACTCCGCCTTCCACTGTCCAACTCTGTGCAGTGGGCGGTGGACTTTTCCTCTTTGTGGACACGGATTCCAGGGAGATTTATAATCCTGTTGTACTTAACCCTTTAACTAAACAATACAGGGTTTTGCCTAATTTTCCCTCCCGTCAGGAGTGGCACGGTGAATTGGCTGTTGAACTGATCTCTGACCTTAGTTCAAACCACTTTAACATTATTGTAATGTCAAGCAACCATGCAGAGCCATCGAAAGTTTGCCCCCTACTATACAATTCCAGTTTGAATATGTGGACAACTGGTAATGCTACTGAGGCAAAACCCTGGAGAAGCACTGAACACCCCTGGTGGAGAACGACCGCACACCCTTGGAGGAGTACCGTACATGAAGGGATTGTATACTGCACTAGTACATATGGTGTTCATGTGGGCTGTTATAACATTCAAAGTACTGAATTTAAATATCTGGAGATTGACGAAGGGCTGCCTCAGCTGATTGATTATCTTGACTCAGATGAGAACCCTCATGCTACGCTGCCTTCCCTAGTGGTGTGTAACGAGAGGATGGTTTTGGTGGGGAGATTACAGAGCCCCAAGTCCATCTTGGGCCGCTTACCTGTGATAAAACACAGTTTGGTGGGGCTGTGGGAATTGGATTTAAGATCAAAGCCTAAGAGTTGGTCTCTAATTTCTGAGTCTCCCTTGGATTTGTTGGAAGTTGCTGTCAAATCATCAGATGGTACAGATTTTTTAGTTGCATCAGATGGCAGGGATGGAATTTGGTTTATGCTTAGAGGAAGCACCAATCTGTTGAGGTTTAATTTGAGTTCCATGGAGTGGAGTTTGTTGCCGGGGTGCCCAGGTGAAGATATAATGGATACCAGTGCAAGAAGGGCGTTTTCCACACCCTTCAGAATATCTCCCCATTGCTGAAGAATTCCACCCCACTACACCCTATCATTGAAGACTTAAACTTGTAAGTACAGAGAGTGGTTTTGGTTTCATTTATAATGATACAATGGATAGTAGTGTGAGGAGAGCATTTTCTAAGCCCTTCACAATTTCTTTTCATTCTTGACACAATCTTGCTTCATTACATCCCATCAGTGAAAACTACGAGTAGAGAGGTTGGTTTTGGTTTTAGTTCCTATCTTGTACAGGATGTCTTGGTTTGTTAAACCATTCACATTCTACATATACTTTCCATGTACATATATTTTCCAGATTAATGCAATTTTGAACACGGTTCTTCATGGCAAACTCCTCTTAAATGTAATGTTTTCTCTAGACTCTTCTTACCGATGACATTTGCTTCTGCCCTGCTATAGCATTTCCCAAAACTTGGAAGATTATTACTTATAGTGATAAGTTAGCTTTAGTTTTGGAACAGTCTCCAAATTGTGACATTGTGAGCTATTTAAAAGCTTTGCAGAAAATGAGTGTACAAGTAATTTCATAGCTGTGTGATGTATTATAATTAGTTTTTATTCAAGCGAGGACTAGGGAAAACAAGAACAAGTGCAAAGAGATACCTGCATTACAATGTTATACTACTCTATTAGGAAATGACACAAGAAAAAACATAGGGATGATGTTTTTGATTTGTGTGTTCTTCCTCTTTTACTGATTTCCTCTGTCTTCTACTAATTTCATTGTTTGAACTTTGCATCATGTTTGATTAATATTCTATATTATTTTGCATATTGAACAGAAGATATTAGGATTTTATGCAACCTTTCTTATTACAACTTTTGTTTTGCAGAAGGCTTGGAATTGGATCATTTTTAATTTATGGATTGATCATCTATTATGCTAATTTCATATTAGTATGCTGGCCATTTTTTAATCAAGTTAGTATGAGTGTTTGAAGAAACTGTGGATAAATTAAGGGCAGTATGTCTTAGCTCTTTAGAAACTAGTTCAATTACAATATCATGGTTGGGCAATATTTCATCCAATAAATGGATGGTAGAGAGGTGTAACATTCTTTGTTAGAGAGATCATTTGGTGCAACACTAACCATAAATAGTAATATAAATCATCAAAATATTTTGTATTTGGATCAAATGTTTTGAATAAAAACTTAAAACAAAACATGGTTGACCTATGACATCTCGATGCCTCAACATTCTCTCAAAGAGTGGTTCTAGGTGCAATGCCCACTCGTGTTTGCCATGTGTTTTTTTCCAATTCATATGATATACGTTGTTTTTGTTAGTTTAAATAGAGTCTTTATCTACATAGTTAGCTAATCACCTATCTAGGATTGACCTATTCACACTTAGCTTAAGTTTACTTAGACTTCTTTTGTTTTTTTGTCTCACTTCATAGTATCGAGACATGTCTCCTCATGAGTCCTCATGACTTGAGACACCTATTGCATGTACACTTGCCACTTGCTCACCCACTTGTCAAGTGAGCTCACAAGTGTCCCATCTTTGGAGGGGTAGTCAAGTTTCACTTCTACCTTCTCACCTCCTCATCCTTGCCTATATATGCAAGGCTTGATCATTGTATTTACACACTCCATTTGTATATTGATAGACATACTATTGTGCTTATTTTGTTCACTTGTGGAAGTTTGTTTCATGCTCTTGATCTTGGCATTTTCCAACATGGTATCAGAGCTATAAGAGCACGTTTCTTCCCACATTGAGGTGATTCCAGCACTTAGCCCTATCAAAGAAGAGTTATGGAGCCAAACTAATAATGCCATCGCGTTTAGAAGGCTCGAGAAATGAATAAATACCTTTCGTTTCGTTAAATTTGGTAATTTTCATTGTTTGCAAATTTTTGGCCAATTGTACAAAAGTTGAAAAAATTGAATTTTTTTTTAGTAGAGAGCCAATCTGCCCTCTGCCAATCTGCCATTTTTAGTAGAAAATTGTAATTTATATGCGTGTTTCTAGTTTATTTGCAAAATTTGACCAATTTGGTTTGTTTGGAGGATTCACCATTATTGATTGTTTACAGGTTTCTATTTGTACATGGCATTTTTCTGTGGTTACTTGGCCTATTATGCCTACTTGCAAGGGTTTCTCCCTTATTCTAATTTTCATGAGCCTTTTTTGTAGGCCTCTACAATCGTGTGTTTCCAGTGTGACATTGTAGTCCCTGCTTGGCCATTGGATGTGGTCACCTCGACATTATCTTTGTCGATATCATCTCCGCAGAATTTATGCGTTTGCATCAACACCATCTTGACTTTTGGAGTATATCATGCCTTCAGATTCTACCATCGACGAGCTCATTTTTTTGTGTGGTGCAACAAGCATTCATCAATAGTCATGGCTGCATTCCCCTACCTACGCAACAACATCCATTCAAAGGGCAGTGCTTTCTATTTTCTATTGTTTTGTATCAGCCTCCAACTCGGGCACTCTCCAAGCAGTTTGCATCATTCACTTTGTAAGTTTCAACAACATTTCACAAGGCTTGACCTCCAATCTCCCACACTCACACCCATAGATCCAATCAAGGCACCTGCGACTCCATTTCCTAGGTGGATTTGTATAGGTTGTCACATGTGGTGCAAGGATTGGGTCAAACCCTCACATATCTCCAACAAACCCCTCTCACTTTCCCCAATGGCAAATCAAAGAAGCAACAAAGTTTTTTTTTTTGTACTTCTCACTGTGGAAGATTACATATTTGGCACGGGTTTGCTATATTGTTGGAAGACATTCATTTAACTAGAGCCACAACGACCTCCCATGAGGCCATCTCCCCAATGACTTGGTTAGACCCCTACATCTGATGGCTTCTTTCAACATTTTTCATTTAATTTCACAGTTAGTATTTTTTATTGCATTAACTATTAAAATTAAAGTTAAATTTTATGCTACACAAGTTGATAATCATTTATGTTTTCAAAAGGGTTTTTTTTTTCGTTTTTGTGTAATTTTTCAACAAGGAGTCGGTTTTTACATGTGAATAGTCGTCAGAAAGCTCCTTCCAAGCTTGACGTTTTAGCATCAAGACGATTTCGAAATTATAATTTTTAATTTGGTTTTATCACCTCCCAATTCAAGTGTAATTTGTGTTGAATCCCTCTTGTGCTGTTTTGTCCTTGATGACAAATTTGTATTACCTTTGGCATCTTGGTGGTTA
Source organism: Sequoiadendron giganteum (assembly GCA_007115665.2). NCBI lineage: Eukaryota > Viridiplantae > Streptophyta > Pinopsida > Cupressales > Cupressaceae > Sequoiadendron > Sequoiadendron giganteum. The sequence continues at coordinate 83,735,727 of CM021101.1, forward strand.
CTTTCTCAGTTGATCTGCTTTTCTGTTTGGCACATTTACTTCATTGATTATATTATATTTGGTGGCTCTGATATCTTGGCTCCATGTGCAGATCTCAGTTGAGGCTTTCTAATTACAAGTTCTATGTTCCATTGATCAGGTGATATGTTTCTGATCTAACAATTGTGTTTCAGTGATGCACTTAATTATATGACCTTGGCAGGAATCAGTGTTCTACAGGTTGGTATGCTTTGTCATTGGATTCTATTAGGCACATGATATGGCATTGGTTGTTATAGTGCATTTAGGCTTTGAGAAGCACACTGCTCATTCATTTGCATTTGGTTTATGGTATTTGGTATGGGAGAATGGCATTCTAAATTTTGCATAATATCTAGCCTTTATTATACTTCGTAAGGCATTGGATATTATATTGCATCTGGGCTTTGAAAAAGAGAATCACTTAGTTCATTCTTTTGCATATGGTTTTGTGATTTTGGAAATCGACCTTGAGTAAAGGCATTCAAATTGATCTCCTACTTGCATTTGATTCGAGTCTATTGGTTGACATTTTATTGGGCCTCAAGGCGGACAACTGGTATAAAGGTATTGATTATTTTATGTCACATTGCATGTGACTTAGCTTTGATCATTTGGAAATTATCATGCCTTAGGAAATTGACATTTGATAGGTAAAGGTGATCTTTTAATATTCTTCAAAGTATCTTGAACGATGACTTCACAATGTCTAAATTCAGTCAATTGATATAATGCATGTCGGCATGCAAGTCACTATTTTCTCACGGTTTTGAAATGGCATTATGTGTTTGATATTTGTTGGCATGATTATCTTTGTACAGCCAGTGGATTTCAAAGAGTATTATGAGTTTGTTTTTATCAATGACTGTTCTTTCAGACTCCAAATGTTATCATTCTTTGCAAAGGAAATCACAAGTTTGTTCTTTTGGAAGTTTAGGTCAAAAACTATTTCTTTCGCTCAAAGTTTTTGGAACCCTTCGCTGGCCGCCACCATGGATTCTTGCTCCCATCCGTTTCATTTCTCTCACTGGTTTTCTAACTTTGGACAACGAATGGAAATTGTTGTAAGACCATTACAATGGTCGTTCTGTGTGTCAGCTTCCTGCAGCTGGGTGAAGGCACGAGTTTGGAAGGTGTCTTGGCCGTTTTGTTTGTATGCAGAGCTAGTAATCTCTTTTGTGACAACAACCTCATCATTAACAACAGGTACTCCTTCTTATGTCTATAGTGCAGTTACATTACCTCTACTCGAAAGGTTGTTAGAGATATATGTTTTTTCTTTTATTTGGCAAATGGAAAATGAAAAATCAAGAGGTTTGTGAGCAGATCTGGTAATTCTTTTCTCAGTCAGAATTAAAGTGGATTTTCGCATGCCTAGATCTCATTTTAATTAAGTATTATCATATCAGATTTAAGGAATGGCATCTTTGGGTAGTGGGTATTTGTGAAACCTAAAGAATCTACCTTGCCTCACACTTGGAGTCGTTGGTAACCATTCTTAAATGCTTCAGTTTATTGTTTCAGTTTCACATCACAATGATCTCGGTTTGTTGAGCATTATTGGTTTAGTTACTTAAGTTTATGCAACTATGATAATGGGTATTGCTCTTTGAATATCCTCTCAGCTTCATCAGATTCGTGGGTAATTGCTCTTTTTGGGTACATTCTGTATGAGGCTTCTTTTGCTCAAAGTAGTCTTTCAGTTACTTTTTATGCAGCCGTTTTCAGTAGTTATTATTCATACACACGTGCATGTCTTAACACTGCTTGGTTAAGCTCTACCCTTGCAAGCTGCTCGACTGGATAGGGTTTTGTTACTTCTATTTTTACATTCTACCTTCTCTTGTCAAGATTGGTGAAAATATTTTGCAAAAATGACCTCTGTTTTTCCTGAATAGTAACTTGTCAAAGATGTAAAAACAGTGAAAAAGCTCACCTCTTCCTTGTTAGAAAACAAATTGTTTCAATTGTAACAAAAAGTTGTAAATTTTATGTAATCTGAAAATAGTAGAAAACAAAGAGATTAGGGCTTAATCATCTTTGGAAAACCTAAAAAAAAAATAGGGCAGTTCTATTAAGAAAATAGAGAGGAAAATTATTAAGATGCTAAAAATTTTGGAAAACATAGTGTGTTGCCTGTTCTATATTTTATATCATGAAAGATTGAAAAAGAGAGAGTGGGAAAAAAAAAGAAAGATCATATCAATGTAATGCAGTTTGATGAGAAGTTGTATTGACACTGAAACTAGTTTTTTCTTCAAGCTATATCAAGATTTGATAATGAATGAAATTCTGAAGAGTCATTCTTGACTCTTGAGAATTCTATGCATTGTTTGTCAAGAGGCACTTGACAGATTTAAGAGAAACAAAGAGATCCTCTGTATCATTGTATGTTCTATTGAAAAACAAAAAAAGGGTTGGTGCTCCTTGAGATTGGTGTCTCTAAACAGAGGGGTCGGTGCTCCTTGAGTCGATGCTCAGAAATCAGCCATTGAGGCATTGCCAAAATAATTATTGAAATGAAATCCTGAAAAAGGCAGCAGGTTCAAGAGTGGTTTTTCTACCCCAGGAGGGTTTTCCACTCGACATATCTTGTGTCTATTTGAGTTTTTGTGATTCATTTGTTTTAGTGATTTATTGCTTTAAAATGCAATGTTACATTACTCTCATTTCAGTTTATGTGATTGCATTCAAATACATGAATGATTCTATCATTGATAAATGAGAACATGTGTATGGTTCTTTTCATTTTCAGTTAAATTTGTTAAAGAAGTTATTAACACAGATTCACCACCCGCCCCTGCCCCCTCTCAGTGTATTTTCACTCCAACAATTTGTGCAATTTTCAATGGGGCATAACTTTCACCCCGTTTGTTAAAAAATCACAATTTTTTTTTTGAAATTCGTCAAAATTTCGCAAGGATTCCACATTTGTAATCAAAATCTAGTTTAGGAAAACCATTTTTTCAATATTTGTAAAAATATCTATGTTATAAATGGACGATTTGGCTTCCAAACTTGACACAAACTTGTAATTCTTGTTTTGCATCTTTTTCGGGGGAGTCTACAATCATATATCATATAATTTTGGGTGGTTTGGTAAGGCACAATTCAAGTGCCTTGTGTTTGCACCATGGATCCAAAAATTGAGTTGTTAACACCACATAACTTTCACTGGAAAGTCAAATACATCAACTGCTTCAATCTAAGGGATTATGGCAAATGATCAGTGGTCAAAAAATGCAGTTTACTAGAGAGTTTGAGCAATTTACATATCGAAACAAGTTAGATGAAGCAATGGGAATCTTAGGTCTTCTTGTTTCCGATAATTTGCAATTTCACATTTCCAGTTGTACAACTCCTAAGTAAATGTGGCATAATTGAAGATCTCTTTGGTAAAGTTGATGAGTTCAAGATTTTACAATTGGATGTAGAATTAACAACATTGTCTCTTGATTCATTTCCATCTATTGAAGACTTCTTGGTATAGTTCAAGTCTTTTCTTTCTAGACTTCAAGGTTGTGGTAAAACAAAAACATATAAGGAATGTGTCTTCTTGATTCTATCAAAGCTAAAAGGTCCTTATCAAATGTTTGCTTCTTTTTCCTACTCTACAATGGATGCTCTTGGAACAACACATGTAATGCCTTCATTTGAATAGTTTTGTGATAGAATCACAAGAGAACAATCTAAATTAATCTCTAGGGATGCTATCATCTCTTCAAAAAGTCAAGCTTTAGTTGCTCAAACATCTAAGGGAAATAATCAAACTAAAGGATCAAAATCAAGCACTTCATTGGATTCATCTCCCTCATCAAAAGGGAATTTTTTTAAGGATAAGCCCAAATGTACTTATTGTACAAGAATAGGGCATGAAGAACAACAATGTTACAAAAAAGAAATTGATGACTTGAAGACTATTCTTCAACAAACTCAACTTCAATTGTCTAAAACAAGCGGTTCTTCACTTTCTGCATCAACATCATCTGCATTTTCAATAAATGATAAGAATAGAGGTATGCCACTCATTGCTTCTGCAAACAATACATCACAACAGTGGCTACTTGATTATGAGGCATCGTACCACATGGCTACATCTAGGGAACTATTTTCTACCACCAATATTGATGGAAAATAACACCTATATGTCAGCTCTTGAATATGATCTATTCATATTGGAGAACATTTAATGGTGTACTTTATGTACCTTATCTAATAACCTCCTTTCCATTTATCAGATTACACAGTGGCAAAAGAAAAACGGTTGAGTTTACACCACATTCTGTGATCATCGGATATTTGCAGAGTACAAATATCATTGCCACAGGTTGTGTTGATCATGATTCCAGATTGTATTCATTTTCTTCCTTCGGTTCTTCTTACTTTGATGATAGTTTAAGTATAGATGACACTGACACCTTCAACATGCATAAGGAGATACAGTTTGGTTATTTGAATCTTGGAGTTCTATACTCCTAATTGGTTACTTCACCTCACATTGATATTTCGTCTCCTTCACATTTTTCTTCTTCAATATTGAGTGTTCCAATATCATTGGTTTCTCATGATTCGGGGCAACAGTTATTCATAGTTTTGTTTTGACTACAATTGAATGGGATGAGTACTTACATGGCATATCAAAATTGTTTAGTGAATCCCATTTTATAGAGTTGGCAAACACCTTTGATGACAACCACATCATCATTGTAAACACATCTACATATTTGTTTTATGTTCTATATCAACCTTCACATGGAGCATTTGAGTAGCTTTCAAAGATTATCACTATTGTCTTTGGATTTTGTGCATCATACAGAGACTTTTATTCTTCTCACATGGGAAGATATTATGCACCTATCTATAGTTCATCTTCTTCCACAAGGAAGAAATGTTGTTCAACATTCAGGGATGACATTCTACATTCTTCTTCGAGCATAACTCAACACTGCAAGTTCTATGATCTTATGGGGGGCTCCATAGTCTCTCTTTCTCTCTTATGGGGGCGAGAGGGGGGAGGGGGGTATATATTTCTTGTATGTAATGTCCCCATTTTTTTAAGTAATGGAAAATATTGATATTTAACTTATTTTACTCTCATAAGCTAAATAATGAAGTTATAAGAAAATAATAATTAAAAATTATTTGAAAGTTGTCTATTTTAAATAAATATCAGAAGGATAACTTTATTTTAATTAATTTAATTAAAGTGACATAAAAATAAAAAAATATTATAAAATCACTTTATTAAATAAAGTGTGCTTCAAGAAGATTTGAGGAGGTTATTTTGGATTCTTCTAGAAGACTCAGCCGAGCCTTTGAAAAGAGATGAGAGCAAGTCATTTGGACATCTTGGTTTTTGTATTTTCTATTAGAGAATTGTGGTTAGCTTGTGTTTGCAGGTTCAACCTTTTCCGAGGACAAAAAATATTAGAAATCTGTGGATTGGACGAAAACCCAAATTCACATTGAGAGGTGGATTCATCATTGAGCTTATTTACAGGCTTTGTTTTATTAGGGAGCTTCAACTAGCTAGGGTTTGAAGGAAAGTATCATTCTAGCTAGGCTTTGAAGGAAACTATCATTCTAGTTAGGGTTTGAAGTTTTATTTGCAGATTGAGGATAACAAAATTCAGATCTGAAAGTTATATTGGCATATTTTCATCTACAAATGCATTGTTAGGGTTTTGGAGTGAAGTGCCTTGTTTTGGAAGGGATTTTTGGTCATTGGCAACATTTATTCATATGCAGATTTGTGTTTCAGATTTCTACAATTTTATATCAAATTGCAGATCCAAGGGTTTAGTAGTCAAATCTGGCATTGTATTGACATCACATCGATCTAAGGTTTCATTGCTCCAATCCTAGACCTAGCTACCTTCATTTGGAGGAGTTTAGGGATTATCTTGGTAGCCATTTACATCATTATTCAGCAAATATATCAGACATTAACAAGAAGTTTTGAGAGCATCTACATCAGTAATTTGTGATCATATTGAGCCTAAATGAAGTAACAAGCAAATGGGTATGTGGTGAACCCAATCCTATGGTTTGTTTGTATATTATAGACACATTTTATAAGTATTTTCAGTCTAATATCATTTGTATTAGACCTAATAATCAATGTATTCAAATCTGATATATTGTTAATAAAATGAAGATTGCATGTGAAATTTTTGTTATTGGTTTATGCAAACATTGTTTATCATTTCTATGTTTTATACGATCATTTTGGCACTAAAATCCATCAAGAATCAAATAAACAAAACCCCAAAACTCAAGAAAACCAGAATTCAGTCATATGCATGCCAAGTGTTTGACAAAATGTCAAACAACCTAAATTGAAAAATCAGGACAAAATATTTGGGGATATTACAGTGGTATTAGAGCTACAATATTTGGTAGCCTATTTGGGTTGATTACATGTGTGGAAAGGGTGTTCATAACCTGGAAAAATAAAAGGAAATAATGGAAAACAACGATCAACAACCATCGTTAAGAAAACATATGTTCTCAAAAATACTAAGACAACTACAAAATACTAATCTTTATTTGAGTCAGATGGCTCATAACACAATGAATGGAAGAAATTTGGTGCATACAAGGAGAGAAGATAGTAGCAAAGTTGGAGAAAATTAGGAACATTCTTGATGTAGAGCATCTCTCTCATCTCTCTCTATTTTTTTTGTAGACTTCATTTTTGGTTTAAGTGTGATTTGTTTCATAATCTATTGTAATGCTTCCTTGTTGAATTTGGCTTGCAAATCGACAATTGCAATTTATTTTGGTATTGATGAAATGGCAGTTAGCACTTTGGTATTGTAACTATGGTGGTCGAAACATATTTGAGGAGGAAGGGGTGCTGAATACAGGGTTGGATGTTGGGGAGAACAGAGGATCAAGACGTTGATAAGTGTTCGATGGCTGAAAGGTGAAGTTCCTCTAAGTCAGTAACATTGAACGACTGGGGGGGAGATATAAGGCATGAATGGTGCCAATAGTGAATGAAAACAAGCCGTCTAATGAAGGCCTCTTGTGTTGCACAATGTAAAGCCCCTGAAGCATGAATCAAACTCTCTTTTCTGTGTTTGAATAATTGTAACCAATCTGTTGTCTAGTTCTTCTTGTCACTGGGTGTGAATGTTCAACGTATTAGTATGTTGTTTTAATTTTTAATCTTGAACTTCCTTGTGGGATTTTTCTTGAACTTGGAATCTTTGTGAGAGATTTCTCGAGTTTTGGGATTCACTCTGTGATCAACAAGGCATACCATCAAGTGGTATCAGATCTTAAAAGAGATTGGGCATTGGTGAGTAAACAAAATGCCTCCAAGGAGAATAGGTAGAGGAGGAGCTTGAGGAAGAGGCAAAAGGGAACAACATGGTGATGAATTGTTGCAAAATTTGATAGCAAGATTGGATGCCTTGGAAAGGGCACAGAGAAGAGGGACCCCTGACGAAGTTGCAAGTGATGATGATGAGGAGGAAGAAAAAACACGAGAAGACAATGAGGGAGAACAAGGAGACCAAGAAGGTTTTGAAGAAAGGTTATTGAGGATTGTCATGAATGTGGGTTCTAAACCCAAGATAGAAGATCCTACCAATTTGAGAAGTCTTAATGGTGAAGATCTAATCGATTGGATTAATGCCTTAGACAAGTATTTTGAATATGAGGGTGTAGCAGAAGAAAGGAGAGTGAAATTTCCTTGCACCAGATTGAAGGGCCACACTGCTATGTGGTGGGAATTTTTCCAAACTGAGAGAAGAAAGAATAAGGAGAAGATTAATTCTTGGGATCGGATGATGGGAAAGTTGAAAGCTAAGTTCCTTCCAGTAGATTACCAAACTAATCTCTTCAAAATATTGCATAATTTGGAACAAAAAGACATGTATGTGAAAGATTATATGGAGGAATTCTATAAGTTAGTGATTAAATCTGGGCATAGTGAGGAAGATGTGGAGAAAATTGCTAGATATATGACTAGTCTAAAGTATAGTCTGCAAGATGAATTAAGCCTTGTGTCCCCTAGAATCTTGGAATAGGCTTATCAACTTGCCTTAAAGGCAAAAGAAAAGTTGCAAAGGAAACAATCTGCTATCTAGTTCTTCTTGTTACTAGGTGTGAATGTTCAACATATTAGACTGTTGTTTTAATTTCAATCCTAAAATTCCTTGTGAGAGTTTTCTTGAACTTGGAATCTCTTTGAGAGCTTGATCAAGTTTTGGGATTCACTTTGTGATCAGCAAGACGTACCATCAATTCTACTAGCAAATCCATGAGTTCATCACAATCCAAACCATTCATGCCTACATTTATACAAGAGGATGAGCTTACACAAGAGAAACCTATGGAGGACAATGAGGATGCTAAAATTTTGGCTAAGTATCAAGATTTGGGGGTAGATTTTTAATCAACCATCTCATTTAGAGATTACTTGGAGGTCACCAAACACACCAAGCCAAAGAAAAAACAATGGAACCAAGGGAAATAAAATTACGTGTTGCTAAAAAGGTTAGAACATCTTGAAATATTAAAACTTCTTTTTGCAAAGAAAAATGAAAAGAAGGGAAGAAAGAAGAATTTATTCCTCATGATTTGTAGCCTATAGGTGAACCTAAGAAGAGAAAAAATCAATTGAGGAGAGAACATCATTGTTTCACATGTCAAGGTGTTTGGACACCTAGTCATACATGTGGAGGCCCTAAAAACGAATCAATCCATGCATCTACAAGTGGAGAGAACATGACACTTCAAGATGACTACAAGATTGAAGAAGAGACACCTATTGAAGCTACAAATGAAGAGCACATGAATATTGGAGAAGATATCGGCATGGAGATTGTCAAACCAGCCATGCTAGATTAGCTACAAGAAGGTATGAGTTTGTTTGATATTCCTCTAATTGATATTACTCTAATTGAGCCTAGAATTGCTTCATTTCCCTTATCTCATCTTGGTAAGGAATCAAATTGTGGTTTGGGTGTCTTTGAGATGGATTTTGTTCATACAAATGGTGACAATTTGAAAATTTCAATATGAAGTGACCAAAGAGGTTTGGATAAGATTGACTTGACATTGCAAGATGTGGAGGATCACTTGGTGGTTTAGTTGTACATACACTTTCTAGATCAACCATTGAGGAAGAAATCACACTTGAGAATGAGGTAAGGACTGATTTTTTGATGTATGATAGTAGTCCCTTATCTTCATATCATCATGATATAACAGTCAAGAGGATCAGTCTTGAGGCAAGTGTGATTTCCCTGGGGAGACTCGTGTTAGATCAGTACTTGATGCAACAAGGAGGAAGAAGATGTTTGAGGTGAATGAAGACACTATGGAAAGGTATGAAAATTGTTCTAATTTTCTGATTTGGAACAACAATCTTTGGTTTTTGCATAATCTTGAGTTGGCAGCTCCTACTCATGAGGAGGATAGTAAGAAGTCTTCTTCTGTTGTTGGAATTCAATTGGGAGACAAACATGAGGTCTTATTTGTGTTTTCAAGACACAAGAAGACCAAGTTAGTACAACATGACATGGAAGAGGCAAAGAAGATTTAAAGCATGTGGCATATAAGGAATGAGCCATGCATGGTGGCTAAGAAAGTGGGAAATCAAGTTTGAGGTATGATTCTGAATTCCTTCAGTGTTTACATAGCTTGCTTCATGAGGTTTTGGTGTTACATCTTTCAGAGAGCCATTTGAAGGCTCACATCATAGAATTGGATGTGCATGATATTTATGGAGCCACCATTGACAAGTATGATGCAAATATTGATTTCATTATTACAAACAACGATATAATATATTCACATGATTCTGGTAGTCAAATGGTGATTGAAATGCTTCAAGGGGATAATGTTGGTAAGAGGTTTCATTTTGTTGATCTCCAATCTTTCATGGTTAATTATGAAATAGGGATGATAGATCCAAGGTACATAAGAGGTTTGGCATTACATAATGGTTTTATTATTCCTTGCTTCATGAGATCATAATTATTGGAAGGATGCATGGAATGTAATTCTTTAATTTCAACTAAGGCTTATTGTTATTGTGCTACATTGACTTATACTTGCATAATGTTTACATTCCTAGATATGAGTGCTTTTTATGTGGAGTTGGAGTTCACAATAGATGGAAAGAAGATTGTATTGAGAGCTTTAGAAAATGGTGCTCCAAGGGTAGATTCACCGAAAAGGATGGAGGTTTGTTTTGTGCATGATAAGGTAGATGGTTTTACATGTTGCATGATGTTTTCACTTCCAATCGCAAGTCATCATCCTTATGCGGATTTGGGAAGCATGATAATCAGAGTAGCACAATGGTCTTCTAGGAAGACTAAGGTATGTGATGGTGAGTTTGTTGATTACATGTGAGTTATTGCACTATCATTCAAGAGAAATACGATGTTATTTGTAAATCTCTTGCAACATAATGTTTCAGATAGCAAAGTTTGTAGATTTTTGAGATTGATGTGGGATCCTAGAAATTGGTGCTGTGTATTTAGGTATAGATTGCTTGGGACAAACAATCTCCAGGAAGGGAGGACTATAATGTCCCCATTATTCTAAGTAATGGAAAATATTGATATTTAGCTTATTTTACTCCCATAAGCTAAATAATGGAGTTATATGGAAATAATAATTAAATTAACTATTTTAAAGTTGTCTATTTTAAATAAATATCAAAAGGATAACTTTACTTTAATTATTTCAATTAAAGTGACAAATAAAAAATAAAAAATATTATAAAGTCACTTTATTAAATATTATAAAGTTACTTTATTAAATAAAGTGTGCTTCTAGAAGATTTGAGGAGGTTATTTTGGATTCTTCTAGAAGACTCGGTTGATCCTTTGAAAAGAGATGAGAGCAAGTCATTTGGACATCTTGGTTTTGACATTTTCTATCAAAGAATTGTAGAGAGCTTGTGTTTGCATGTTCAACCTTTTATGAGGATGAAAACCCTTAGAAATTTGTGGATTGGACAAAAACCCAACTCCACGTTGAGAGGTGGATTCATCATTGATCTTATTTCCAGGTTTAATTTTATTGGGGAGCTTCAACAAACTAGGGTTTGAAGGAAAATATCATTCCAACTAGGGTTTGAAGGAAATTATCATTCCAGCTAGGGTTTGAAGTTTTATTTGTAGATTGAGGACAAAAGAATTCAAATCTGAAGGTTATATTGGCATATTTTCATCTACAAATGCATTGCTAGGGTTTGAGAGTGAAGTGAAGTTTTTTGGAAGGAATTTTTGGTCATTGACAACATTTATTCATATGCAGATTTGTGTTTCAAATTTTTACAATTTTATATCAGATTGCAAATCCAAGGGTTTAGTGGTCAAATTTGCCATTGTATTGACATCACATCAATATAGGGTTTCATTGCACCAATCTTATACCTAGTTTCCTTCATTTGGAGAATTTTAGGGATTGTTTTGACAACCATTTACATCATTATTATCAGAAAATACACTAGACATTAACAATAGGGTTTGAGAGCATTTGCATCAACAATTTCTTTCCATATATGTGATCATATTGAGCCTAAATGAAGTAACAAGAAAACGGGTATTTGGTGAACCCAATCCTATTGGTTTTTAGTATATTGTTGACACATTTTATAAGTATTTTTAGTCTAATATCATCTATATCAGACCTGATAATCACTATATTCAGATCTGATATATTGTCAACAAAGTGGAGATTGCATGTGGAATTCTTGTTATTGGTTTATGCAAACATTGTTTATCATTTCTATGTTTTATATGATCATTTTGGCACTAAAATCCATCAAGAATCAAATAAAAAAAACCCCAAAACTAGGGAAAATCAAAATTCAGTCATATGCATGCCAAGTGTTTGACAAAATGTTAAATAACCTAAACTGAAAAATCAGGGAAAAATAATTGGGGATACTACATTGTAATTATGTGATAAAATTAGTCCTTGGGGGGTCATCATGAGTCCTTTTATCCTCTTCACTTGTAAATTTAACTACATTTGCACCATTCTCTTTTGGAGAGGGGTTTTTATTTTCCACTAGGTTTTTCTCCTCTACTCCACTTTATGAGATATTTGTACATGAGTACCTAATATGGCCTAGTAGCTGAGATCCATCATTGTGCATACATTACTCCATAAGTTGCACTTTGTTGGGGTTACCGTATGAGAACATTTCAGATTTAAATTCTAAAACCAGTAGTGCCTCAATGACTTTCATTTCTAAATCACTCCAGAAGCACTAACAACTATGCCATAAAGCAGAAATGGGCACAATAGTTCTCCCCACTGATCCTTCTAAGAAAAGAACATGCAAACATAAACCAGATTCAACACCATGAACAAAAAAACAAATGAACACATAGATTTATGTGGGGAAAACCCTTTTAAGTAAAAAACACCACACTCCAAATGAGAGAGCCATTGTATTATTCAACAACTAAACGGTTACACTACAATATCAGGCTCATAGCCATTATTGGAGTTACATCTTGTTCATTTGGAGAAATACAAGCAACAACATAGATCTACAACCTTGCACTGTTCCAATGTCTTCACAAGTCATACAGTAAAGGTTCCCTTCATCTCTTCAACCCATTTGCACAACCAAACTTTCAGCTGACACAAACTAGTGGCCACCTCAGGTTCACATCAACCCAGGTTTCGAGTGTCTCAGTGTTCGCAGTTACAATGCTTTGCGCATATCGCTCGAACACACACTCTCTGATCTCTGACCAAGCTCACCGATCATGGAACAACCGATCCGCCAATCATTCGATCTTTTGATCTCTATCAGCTTGCTCTGCTTTCAGTTTCAGCTTCTTAGCTTTGGCTTACTATCAATCAGCATCTGGCTTCGCCTTCCGGCTCAGCATCAATAAGTATTCTGTCTCCCTCAGGCCGACTTCTCAACTTCCCAGTCAAAATCCCACACACACCAAATGACCATCAGGGTCTCATAATACCCCACCAACAAGCTTCACCATCTCGGGTTGCATACACCACCCTAGCAACTGACATCGAGCCACCCTACAATCAATTTGCACTTAGATCAAACCATCGAGACACACGCACAAGATTTCGATCACTAACCGTTGATTTACAACAATGATGCAAAAACAACCAATGAGATTTCACCATGTGTTGCATTGCCATTTGTCTGTCGCTTGCAGATCAATCAACCTGAGCTCCATCGTTAACCATCAACCAAACCTCTGAGGTTAGGCAGTGAACAACACTACCGCTATCCAAGAGAAAATCCCTTACGATATGGCGGTTAGCCAAAAAACAACCAACAACTAGCTAACCCCGTGCAACCGCTAGCCAAATAGTAGTTGGGCCCACTGAGACACACGTCCACCGCTCGTGGACTTCTGGGGCACTGAGGAGGGAATCTCCAATATTCCCTCGAGCCCACTGGAAACTAGCTTTCGAGTCTGCCACATGTTCACCGCTCGTGCTCTCTGCTTGGCTTACGTGGAAGCAGTTGGAGCTCCTTCGGGGAATCTCTAGTGGCATCCGCTAGATTCCCCAAGGAAATCCCAAGACACTGAAAAGTATCCATGGCCAGAAAACCCCTCGCGTAAAGCAACTTGGGGCCCACCATCCTTCCACTAGGCACACCGCTTAACTCACCGCCAAGCGTCAAACACACAAGCAATTCCACTTGGCCAAAACGTTCTCAGTGGTACTTGTATCAGGATGGCGCGAAATGCTACAGACACCATCGGATCAAAGCCTCCACAACCATTGATTAGTTTCTTCACCACTTGATCCAACTTCAATTGCTCAACGCATATCGGCATATCAGTGGGATAGGAAATGTCACCCGCTGATATGAGATCGCCTCACCGCATTGGCCCATCGGTGGAACATCACAAAGACTCCCGCTAATAGTGATTGCTAGCCAATAATAAATGCCACCAAGCCAGACCCGTCAGGCCGTCGCCAGAACACCACCAGGAGTTTCACCGATTGGACAGAGTCTAGGCGACAAGGAAAAGGTTTAACGCATGAAGTCCCTCGGAACAAAGCGGTACAAGCCAATGAGATTAAGGCACATATTTCCAAAAATCTCCCACTTGATGAAGACTTGCTGGCTTGCTCCAAAACCAGAACACAAAGAATCTATCCACCATGCTTTCGCACTCCAAACAAGACACCTGCAATGACATCCGAGATGTCCACCAACACAAGCAACAGTTCCAACCATCTTTCACAGGAAAAAGGAACAAGCCAAGGTGAAAATTGCACCAGTCTTTGGAGCACAAGCATTATGTCCTTTAGATGAAAAAGGGATCATACTTTCACCACTCCACTGTGCTCACTAGCCATACAGAAGAAAAATTGCAACAACTTCAAATCTCTTCGATCATGAATACAAACGTGAAGCCATTCTCTAGAACAAGATAAACCAATCATCTAGAACAACAACCAAAAAACTAAATGTCCCCATCCAACTGATCAAAAAAAATGCGACTGAAAATAGCACACACAACTCGTGATAATCCATCCAATCACCCATACCTCAAAGGTATGCACATCAGTAAACTCATGCCATCACATATTCACCCATCAACTGCAGAATACAAGCACCATGTGTCAACTAGTCAAAAGACCAAACACATCCAAGTACTCCCATTGCAAGGGTACTATCCAGATGAATGCAAAGAACCAGAATGAGCGCATTCAACATGTCTCTTCATTAGCATCCCAACAAACTAGACACCATCACAAGTGATCCATGCATACCAAGTCCACCAATCACAACACATAGAAGAGCATAACCATGTAGTACCAAGGAACATCCACAATGATATGCAAACCTGCAAACCAAACATGCCCTTCTACACACACTTCTAAATGCTAACTATGTCCAGTATGACCTCCTTCACATCTCGAAGGGAAGCCTCTCAAAGAAGATCAAACCAACCCATATTCTTATATCCTACCAATTCTCAAAAGCATTAGGAGATAAACTATGCTATCCACCTTTCACTATGGATCCTCCAGAAACTTAAACAACAAATCAAGATCCATATCATGAAAGAAAGCATAAAAAACACATCTGAAAGATATAATGGGCAAATACCTCTTAGAGGAAATTCACTATGGAGAAGACGAAAAGGAAAAAGATGCTCCTCTAGGATATAACAACCACCATGACTTATCCAAGAACAATCTCCTTATCGGTCTCTATTGAAGTCACATTCAACCAAGGTGCAGGCTACTCAAAATTTCAACTATAAATAGTAAGAACAACCTCACCTTATTCTCCATGCATCCATGAGCACCAGCAACCAATCATCTCATGCTAAACTCCAAGCTACATTACTGCAGTGAACATGAAGTCCTCAAGTACATGACCAATGCACTCAAAACACAGAGAAACTCCAGACCACTGTCAAAGCTCCAAACCTAGGAACAAGAACTTATCATGACACCATGATCTTACCATCCCCCTTAGGAGATACCATGCTTTAGGTGACTCCACCACGGTCTCAAGAGAAAAGACTCATGCCAAAAATCTAAACCAACACCACTTGTCAAGCACCACTAGCACCTCAACCAAAGACTCTCAAGAGTCCTCCATGGTTCCAGGATGATGCACATCCTCAAATAGTGCCCATGCAAATGCAAAAGAGCTCTTCTACAACAACAGGATCTAAGATCTCCACCCAAAACATCTGCAACACCAAAGAAGATCATTCACCACCAAGTGATGAATACACAATCACTGCTAAAGATCCCACTAAACGTGGAACCAAGATTTACAAGCACCATGACCAACCATTTGCTGATCCAAAAACCTCCAGGTACGAACAACAACATGTCCATCTGATAACAATGCCGAGCAGTACCAAGGTATCTGAACCACGCAAACCGCACCATCACTGTCAAAATCTTACACTAGCTAGTGTATCAATCTCTCCATGACATAGTGATACTCTTGCTACAAGTCCCCATAACTGACTATTTAGGTGCTCAAACTCCATTCCTCCTTTCATCTCAAAACAACTACACCAATGCACAAGTCGCCATAGACAAGGCCAGCTAACGGATCTACATCACCACTGAAGAAAAATCGTGGATATTGATAGTCCACTTCCGAGTTGATTCACAACAAACATGTAGGTAAAGAAAGCCCACAACATTGCACAACTCGTAGATACAACCAGTGAAAAACTTTGCAAATCTATCATCGCACTGGAAACTACACAACTGAGATCTCAAAGAGAAAACCCATGTAGACAATATGACTCAAACACTAGATCAAAATCAGATTTGATTCGCTAATCACGTCCACAACCCAAGCACCATAGTCTAGGAAACCAACAAGAAAACACCACAAGAATGCTGAATGAAAAACACATACAAACACTCCCATGTAGAGAAGACATTGCACCTCCTCAAACATGTCGAACTGCAACTATCTCATCCAACCACACCCTAAAAGCTAGGGTCTAGAAAATAGTTTAACAACAGCTCCACAAACCACAAGTTTTATTTGACCATGCAAAACCTGCAAATTCACCATGTTTCTAAAACACACATGCACATCCACATCCACTGCACATCTGGATGACTCAGGAGTCTACACACAACAATCATGATTAACCAAAATAGTGAGCACACATGAATATGCATCATAGAATTTTTAGGAAAATCTACAGAAAACCCTTCAGAACCAAAGACATGAATCTGAAACATGTGAGTACAAGGTACAGGTAAACAAAAAATTCAGGCCTACTCCAGACCAATTCCAAAAAACCACAACCATGCACATGCATGTGAGAGAGCCAGGCTATTCAAAAGTTTTAGATCACCCAGATCAACTTCATAACCTTCATGCAATCAAGGCAACAGATAAAACACGTTCAGTATAAGTCAGAACACCCAACACAAGCACAATACTCCATGACAGAACAACAACCTGAGAAACTCCATACCTTAGGGAGCCTCTCACATAGACACCTAGTATGAACCACGCTCTGCTGCAACACAACCATAAGCATAAAATCACCCCCCTTGCATCAGGATCATTTTCTTCCAAATAGGAACCTCAGACCACATCACCACAATATGATCAACTCCAAAACCTCCAATGTCTTTCATGCTTCATGTTGAAACAAAAGAGAATGAACTCTTACTCATCGGAAAGATCAAGCATCAATCGATTTCTCCGTATTTCCTGAAGCTTGCTAGGCTCATAAATCCTCACAAGAGAAGTGCCCAGAACTTCGGTAACCAGGAGAAGGCTTTGATACCACTTGTTTGTATCATGAACAAGCCTTGACCACCTTTAACCAACTCTGATACCACTTGTTGGGGTTACCGTACGAGAACGTTTCAGATTTAAAGCCTAAAACCAGTAGTGCCTCAATGACTTTCATTTCTAAATCACTCCATAAGTACTAGCAACTATGCCATAAAGCGAAAATAGGCACAATAGTTCTCCCCCATTGATCCTTCTAAGAAAAGAACATGCAAACATAAACCAGATTCAACACCATGAACAAACAAACAAATGAACACACAAATTTACGTGGGGAAAACCCTTTTATGTAAAAACACCCACACTCCAAAAGATAGAGCCATTATATTATTCAACAACTAAACAATTACAATACAATATCAAGCTCATAGCCATTACAAGAGTTACATCTTGTTCATTTGGAGAAATACAGTCAACAACATAGATCTGCAACCTTGCACTGTTAAAATGTCTTCACAAAACATACAATAAATGTTCCCTTCAGCTCTTCAAACCATTTGCACAACCAACCTTTCAACCGGCATAGACTAGCGACCACCTTAGGTTCACATTAGCCTAGGTTCCGAGTGTCTCAGTGTTCGCAGTTACAATGATCTGTGCATGTTGCTCGAACACACACTCTCAAATCTTTGACCAATCTCACCGATCATGGAACAGTCGATCCGCCGATCATTCGATCTTTCGATCTCTATCAGATTGCTCTGCTTTCAGCTTCATCTTCTCAACTTTGGCTTACTATCAATCAGCATGTGGCCTCGCCTTCTGGCTCAGCATCAATCGGTATTCCATTTCCCTCAGGCCAACTTCTTAGCTTCCCAATCAAAATCCCACACACACCAAACAACCATCAGGGTCTCATAATACCCCACCGACGAGCTTCACCATCTTGGGTTGCGTGCACCACCCTAGCAACTGAAATTGAGATTCCCTACAATCAATTCGCACTCAAATCAAACCCTCGAGATGCACGCACAAGATTTTGGTCACTGGCCATTTATTTGCAACAACCATGCAAAAACAATCAATGAGATTTCACCACGTGTCGTATTGCCATTCGTCTGCCACTTGCAGATCATTCAACCTGAGCTCCATCGCTAACCATCAGTCAAACCTTTGAGGTAAGGCAGTCAACAACACTACTGCTATCTAGGAGAAAAGCCCTTACGGTATGGTGGTTAGCCAGCTAACCCTGTGCAACCATTAGCCAAACAGTAGTCAGGCCCACCGAGACACGCATCCATCGCTCATGGAATTTCGGGGTCCTGAGGAAGGAATCTCCAATATTCCCTCGAGCCCACCCGAAACCAGCTTTCGAGATTGCCACATGTCCACTGCTCGCACTCTCCGCTTGGCTTATGTGGAAGCCACTGGAGCTCATTCGGGGAATCTCTAGCGACATCCGCTAGATTCCCCAAGGAACTCTCAAGACACTAACAAGTGTCCACGATCGGACAAGCCCTCGCATAAAGCAATGCAGGGCCCACCATCCTTCCACTATGCACACCACTTAACTCACCACCATGCATCAAACGCACATGCAATTTTGCTCAGCCAAAAATTTCTCAGCGGTAATTGCATCAGGATGGCGCAAAATGCTACGGACACCGTTGGATCAAAGCCTCCACAACCATTGATCAAGTTCTTCACCACTTGGTCCAACTTCAATCGCTCAATGCATATCGTCATATCAGTGGGACAAGAAATGTCACTTTCCAATATGAGATCGCCTCACTGCATTGACCCATCGGTGGAACATCACAAAGACTCCCACCGATAGCGATTTCTAGTTGATAATAAATGCCACCAAGCTAGACCCGTTGGGCCGTCGCCGGAACACCACCAGGTGTTCCACCAACTGGACAGAGTCTAGGTGACAAGGAAAAGGTTGAACACATGAAATCCCCCGAACCAAAGCGGTACAAGCCAATGAGATTGAGGCACATATTTCCAACACACTTAAGGGGGGTGTTAGTATAAATAGAGTCTTTATCTACCTAGTTAGCTAATCACCTATCTAGGATTGACTTGTTCACACTTAGCTTAAGTTTACTTAGACTTATTTTTCTTTTGTCTCACTTCATAGCTTTGAGACATGTGTCCCCATGAGTCCTCATGACTTGAGCCACCTATTGCATGTACACTTTCCACTTTCTCACCCACTTGTCAAGTGAGCTCACAAGCATCCCATCTTTGGAGGGGTAGTCAAAGTTTCACTCCTACCTTCTCACCTACTCATCGTTGTCTATATATGCAAGGCTTGATCATTTTATTTACATACCCTTCATTTGTATATTGATAAACATACTATTGTGCTCATTTTGTTCACTTGTGGAAGTTTTTTTCATGCTCTTGATCTTGACATTCTCCAATAGTTTTGAGTGTTTTATCAAATTTTTATGTGGTTCATGTTTGATGAGCTAGAGCATTGAACTCTCCAATGAGGTTTGTTGTGTCACTGAGGTGTTCTGGTGGTGTATTATAAATGCTTTATGGAGATGCTTATGTGACCACTAAATTTTCTAATCAGGATTATTGTGCCACCAAGGTGCTCAATGACCAACCCTTTGTATGAACAACCAACCAATTTATATAGATCTTTGGTTATGATTCTTAGTCTGCAATAAAAGAGCCTCAGTATCCTAAAACTATGATTGCATGAAGCAACCCATCACTCTCTAGTCGCAGCCATCATTCTTCCAACATTTTTGTCCCAAAACACATGAAAAATCCCTACAAAATATCAAAATATGCATGAAGGCTTGGGAGAATGTACAAAAAACCTACAAATCCTCTTTTCATTTATTGTGCCTATAAATTTTATGTGTTAAGGCCTAGTCAAGACAAAAAAATCCACCAAACATGCATCGCTAAGGGATGCCATGAAGACATCAAGTCAAAAAAACCCTAACCAAGTGTTGTTTAAAATGTAAAATGTGTTGTCCCTATAGTTAAATATTTTCAAATTGGAATTTGGGTGATTAAACAATGAATTCTAGGCATAAATTTATTAGAATCAAAAACCACAAAGCCCTATCAAATCAATTTTGTATTTTCGAGCATATTTTGTCTCTACCTCTACAAGTTACACAAAAAATTATGCACAAATTCTATAAGATTCCCATTGGTTAATATGATTTGGGAATCTATTAGTCATAAATGGTCCCTTGAACATGCAAGGGAGTAGGCGAGTGTGTTAGTGAAAAATGGTGGGAGTGTTAGACTTTGGGGGTCAATGATGACTCATGGTTCATGTCTTATGTTAGGGCTTAGGGTTTAAAGTGTGAGGAAGTCATACCACTAAGGCATGTGGGAAGGGGAGATATGGGGCTTCAACTCCAATGAGGAAAATGTTAAGGTTGGGGTGCAATCCTACCTTATGATAGATACTTGAGGAGAGGGAAGTCCATCAGGCCAATAGTTATAAGGGAAAAGTCAAGCAAAAGTTGGAAATGTGTGAGTGACATGTTGGAATGAGGAAGTTTTCTATCCCAATAAGGAACAAACGAAGCGGGGGTGGGAAAAATATAGGCTTGTTAGGGAAACTCTAACAACTCTGACACTTTGTACAAACCTAGATATTTTAACCTACAACTTGTATACTTAAGACATTTTTTGGGACTTAAATAGGAAAACTACATTTTAAAACTTTATGAAGGAATTATTTTATAAAATAAGCTGTCTCCTTGATATTTTACAAATCTGATCTTTTTTGCAAAGTTTCATGAAATTTTGCATTGGTTTGTGTGCTACATCCAATTAGTAAAATTAGAGCATTCAACTTTTAGGATAGATGTATAAGATAGGAAATGAGTCACTTTTAAGGTTCATTAGGACCCATGTGATATGAGGATAGAATAAGCAAGAGTTATTAATTAAGTAACAATCTAAAATTTGTTGGGTTAATTCAAATAAACTAAGATTATTAGTCTACAACATACTAGGAGATCCCGTGAAGGACTAGTGTGAGTGTAAGAGACATTCTACACTTTGGGAGTTACTAAATATTGTTGATTTGATACCCTCATAGTGCACCAAGGATTCATACCAATTTTCAAAGAGCTATAGAGTTACTGTGATTACACTCATTGTCTTATGCCTCAGATTAATGTCCTTTCCTTTGTCAAATCTTATATTTGACATGATTTGTGTTTTTTTATGTATATTCTTTGTTTGGTGTGTATGCCACATGTTATATTATGAGCATTGATTAGTCTATGTGCCATGCGTTTCCTTATTCTTGATTGGGTGTGGGTTGTCGTGTGGTGTTGTATGCTTTGATTGACATGTGTGTTGTCATGTATGTCATATGTGTGTGAGCCTTTTCCTTAATAGTGGTGCATCTAGGATCTCATTCTCTATGGCTTGAGGATTGCCCAGAGTGGCATAGACATCTATTGTGCTTGATGATGATAACATGGTTGGGAGGTGGGTGACATTCCCCATTGGTCAAATATTGAAGATCTCTCAAGAGCTAAAAGGTTCATATTTTGACTTTTATGTTATGCTTTATGATTATTGGATCACCTTAGAGGTGGCTCATTATTGATTTAATAATATTTGTTGTATTATTCATGTCATTGGAGTGTGATCCTTCCATGTTTAGGAAGTAGCCTCTTCCTTGTAATTATGTTATAATCTCATTTAGCTATTTATTATAATTTGTAAATGGGGTATGTGAGACCTTTACATTTAGTGCATTGTTTTAATTTGATATAATTTGTGATGTGAGTTATGATTCATCCATATTTAGGATGATTTTTTTACAATAAAAATATTGTTTTTTATTGTTTAGTATTTTTTCACACCTCATGTTGTGTGGGTGCTAACATGTTTGTAACACTAAAATCATGATAATTGTGTATGTTTGGATTAAATTATTTGATGTTATGATTATGATCATGGATTCTTATGTGTTGGATTGTATTATTCACATATAATGGATGTTTGTTCCACCTTTTCTTGTAGCATGCATCGACAT
Source organism: Sequoiadendron giganteum (assembly GCA_007115665.2). NCBI lineage: Eukaryota > Viridiplantae > Streptophyta > Pinopsida > Cupressales > Cupressaceae > Sequoiadendron > Sequoiadendron giganteum. The sequence goes on from CM021101.1 coordinate 83,758,004, forward strand.
TGGTGTTGAACGTAACAATGTTTTGTAGTGATTTTTCCATGTTTTGATCTATAGTTATTTTATTTGTGTTAAGGTGCTAGTGTTGTTTTTTTCTTGTTCCTTGGGAACCATGTCCTTAGAGAGGCTCTCATGTGGAAAAGTTGGTGTCTATGACCCCTTGAGTGTTTATCTCAAACCATTTCTTATAGCTCATAAATCAAGGAAGTTATGGTTCATTGAGTCAAGAAATTGAATCTTGTTTTCCTTGCCTTAGATTTATTTCTCTTATCTATTTACAAGATAGATATCAAAGATGTGAGAATTTTCATACCTCTTTGAGGTACCAAAGAAAGATGAATTCCAATATTAGGGTATTAGAGTTTTGAGAAGTGCAATATCGGGGTGTTGAAGAAGGGTGAAATTTAATACTTCACTTGGTATTAGAAGTGGATGAAATCAAATACGTTGTCGAGGTATCAAGGGTCAAGGAAAAAATGGTGACCTCCGAAAAAGGATAAAATACATGTTAGTTTTGAATTGTGTGTGTGTGTGTTCACATTTTATTATGACACTTTGAGCACACAATAGTGTTGTTTTATTTTATTAATGCCATCACACAAAAATTGCTCATTCATCTTTTGTTCATTAATGTATTGATTGAAATCTTGGAGCATTATGTTTATTATTAGAGCCCATTTTGTAGCTGTTAGAATTGGCTATGGATGCCAAGATCTATGGACCAAATAGAAAGCACAAAGAAGAGAGAAAATAATATGACAAGAATAAACTGTATTCAATGTCAATGATAATGCATGCTTCAATGTGATTACAATGAGAGACCCCTTGGTTATATAGCCAAGGTGAGAACATAGGAGTGCATAAGATTATGACTAGTGTCGTAATCTTATGACATGATACAAAAATGAAAAGCTATCACTCCACCTAAAGTGGAAAGTGATAATGTGATAACCACCACAAAAGGTGGAAACCTAATCACATGATATGTCCATGAAAGGTGGAGATGATAAAGTAATAAGAAGATAAGTCCACCAAAGGTGGAAATTCTCCAACAACTCCTATGTGGTCCCTAAGTAAACTTAACTAAGGTGTAATTATGACCTAGGACAAGGTACAAACATTTAATTACACCAACACCCCCCCTTAAGTGCAACTTAGGGAGAATGTACACAAATCCAAACAATGCAAGATGGGTCCCGACAACTAGGCCATGTTAGGTATCCATGTACAAATGCAATGCAATCTCTCAAAAACGGAGAAAAGGAGAAAACCTAGTGGGACAAAACTCCTCCCCAAAAGAGAGATGAAATACAATAATGGAAATGCTCTCAATGATGCATGAGAAGGTAAAAACCCCATGTGAGGAAAAAGACCCCCCATAAGAGAGAAGTAGAAGAGAGACAAGGCAGCCCCCCCTCAATGTTGAGTCTCCTGCAATGATGGTAGTAGCTCGACATTGAATGCTGAAGATGATCCAATTTCGCTGAACAACGTTCCTCCCCTTAGGAAGAAACAAAACCAAGGATGTATGCAGGATGTATGATGTCTCTGAAGCATGCTCAAGTGTCTCCATGTCGATGCCGAAAGCTGACACACTCCAAACATGCATTCTAGGCCACACTGCTGAAGAGTACAATCCAACATCTAGTAGAGAAGAATGTAGAACATGATCCAAAGATAAAGATATCCCCTCTAAAGACAAAGAAGCCTCCTCCAAATGTTGTCCAAAATTATCCACACTCACGCCAAATTGCAAAGAATGATAATGTAGAGAATGAACAAGAGGGTCAGATGTTCCCTCACAACAACTGAAGAAGGAGCATCTTCATTAAAGAGAAGATGAATGTCATCAATAGTGTCCCCCAAATCCGCAAGATGAGACTCCACAAACAAGTCTGAAATACTTGTCAAGAAGCCATCCAAAGTAGCCATATCTGGAAGACAGTGTATATCCTGTTGCACTAAATCACAAGGAACCCAAACTGTGGAATCACAAGTATCATCAACTACAACAGTAAATGAATCTGCCAATGCTAGATCACAAGAATCCTCAGCCTCAAGATGTTGAATCATAGATGAAGAAGATGAACCCTCTAAATCTAGATTAGGAGCCATAGAAACTGAAGTCTCAATAGATGTCTCTGTAGGAGGAGAAGGAGAAGGTTCTATGTCATCAAAACTACCATACCTTTCCCAATCAGCAAGTGTTTCAGTTGTTTTATCATCAATAGGTCAAAACTCTGCAAGTGGAACAAGACAATCTGCAACAAGATCCTCTGGAAATGGAGGTTCATTCGAGTCTCCATACATCTCCCAAAGTTTGGTCATAAGATCATGAGGGATCTCAATATCATCAATGGCTATTAGTATATCAATATCCATATTACAACCAATTAATCCCACAATATGTTCTATTTTTATGTCCCGCACAACTCTCTTCCATTTTGATGAAGGTTTAGGAACTAGTCCATAGAGATATGGCAAAAGATTGAGCCACCTACAATGTGTTAGGATTCCATCTCGCCAAGACTTAAAGTTCCATGGATTTAACCTTATTACAACAAGATGTTTTTTGATGCCCATACTAAATTCTCAACTTAGTCACACAATAGACCAATCAAGAGACATAAACCAACAAAGGCAAAATATTACCCCCCAAATCAAGTAACCCCCCAAGAAATATTAGATTTGGCACTTTATATTTAGTGCGTTTACAATTTCCACTGCCAAAAACAACAAATTGGACTTTGATTTTGGTACATGCAAATTGCTAAAATAGGCTACAAACTCATAGTGAAAAAATTACAGTAGATGAGATAAATCTGATCATACCACTGGAAATTACAGGAAAAATAATGCACTTTCAAAAAAAACAACACTCAAAAATGTTACCGTAGGAGCAAGTTATGAGCTCCCGAAGTGCCCAAAATGAGGACAAAGCAGCAACACCTATGAGAATCTGCAATTTCTAGAAAAACCAGAAGCCAAAACCAAAAACTAATTGCACCATTGTGAAGATCACAAATTTTTTTTCGAAATTAAAAAAAAATTGCTCGAAAAAAGGAGCCAAAATGAGTGAGTTATGAGCCTCTGAAGTTGAACTGCAAAAGTCAAAAGCCCATCCGTGAAGGGTGAAAAAATTTCAATGGGCGCTGATGCATTGCTGATGTCAGTAGTTGATGATATTAAATTTGACGGTTTACCGCCCATCAACAACAAATGCGCTCCTACCGGAATATGCTACCGGTATATTCTTGATTTGTCGGAATATGCTTTCGGAATAGTTCCGTCGGAAATCTTAAAATGTCGTCGGTGGTAGGAAATTTCGATGTCGGATTTTCTTGCTAACTGCCGGTAGCTTGGAAGTGGGGGGCCCACGGGGGCGAACCAAGTGGACCACGTGGCGGGTGGTGGGGCCGCCAATACCGCACGGGTACACTATACCCTTAATACAGTTCGCAAATTTTATTTTCTGCTTGTTTGATTTTTTTTTCTAAATCAAACTTTTGCAAATAAAATTTATTTGCAGATTTTAATTTTTTGAAAAATAATTTTCAAAAAAAATTCATTGAAAATTTTTATTTTATTTTTTGGAAAAATCGGACCGTAATAGTGACGTGATCTAGGGGCCGTACGGCTCTTTGGGCAAATTTTTTTTGCCTCACCGAATGACTTGTTCCAATTTGGACAATTGGACAGTCAATCTTAGGGTTTTTGGCCCTTTTGGACATGATGGTAGGGTCGGATTTGACCCAAAATGCTCTAAAAATGCAGCTACCTTCTAGATCTGGCAACCACAATCCAGCTTCAAACCCTCATAGATTTGGCCTCATATGTCCGATTTGGACAAAACAAAAGGAAAAATTGACTTTTTCGAACCTTCCAGACGCAATGGTGAGCTCAGATTTGCACCAGCAAGCTTTGATATAAACATGCAATAAAGAGCCAAAAATGGAACCTCCCCAAATCTGGTACCTCTCTTCGGAAAATGACTTTCCAATGGCACCCAACCCGCTCTGATACCATGTTAGAATCAAACACGCTCTGATACCATGTTAGAATTGGCTATGGATGCCAAGATCTATGGACCAAATAGAAAGCACAAAGAAGAGAGAAAATAATATGACAAGAATAAATTGTATTCAATGTCAATGATAATGCATGCTTCAATGTGATTACAATGAGAGACCCCTTGGTTATATAGCCAAGGTGAGAACATAGGAGTGCATAAGATTATGACAAGTGTTGTAATCTTATGACATGAGACAACAATGAAAAGCTACCACTCCACCTAAAGTGGAAAGTGATAATGTGATAACCACCACAAAAGGTGGAAACCTAATCACATGATATGTCCATGAAAGGTGGAGATGATAAAGTAAGAAGAAGATAAGTCCACCAAAGGTGGAAATTCTCCAACAACTCCTATGTGGTCCCTAAGTAAACTTAACTAAGGTGTAATTATGACCTAGGACAAGGTACAAACATTTAATTACACCAACAATAGCGTTGGGAGTTATGGGTTGTATATTCTACTCATTATGATCAAGAATGTGTGAGGTCCTTGTGTGCTTGTTTGTTGTTATTATCATGTGTTGTTTCTTAATATATTTTCTTGCATGTTTATGTTTGAGAAATGCCTTGTTTTTGGGGTTGGTTAGACCTTTATGTTTTGTGAGAAGTTGCTTTTGTGCAATTTATCTTCTTGATGTTGTAAATGATTAACAAGGATATTTTATTTGTATTTTATTATTTGAATGTCCTTTGTGAGGTCATTTTGGTGTTATTGTAATCATATTTTATAGTGTGGATGCACAAACCCTTTATATGATGAATGAATAACCATGTTCTTAATTTTTTTTATTTAACCTTGTGTACTATTTTGCAAGTTATGCATTTGGTTGTGAAAGAGATGACATGTTTTTATATGTCTGATATCTGGGAGAATGTGATGTGGTAGTTCTTGTTTAAAGGAACCTTCCTTTGTGTACCCTTATTGTGTGTATACCATGATGCAAGAGGACTGTGCCTTTTTTATTATTTTTTTCGTATTTGCAATTTTTAATTACCACTTTTGTATGGTGACTAGAAATTATTGCATGAAGCATATTATGCATTTATTTTCCATTAGTGTGCATAATATTATGTGTGAGTTGATCATGTAGTTGCATGAAAGAGATATTGAATTGTTTAAATAAATTATTCGGCTAATGTATTATGTCTCCAAATTGCATTATTCCCTAGGATTCATGTGGCAACTTAAATGTGATTATTGCATGGTATCAATTAAAAATTTAAGAGAAAAGAGTGTAAGTGGGTCATATCCATGGTAATTGTCTTGAATGTTGTGTAAAGATAATGAATGCATTAGTAAATTCTACATATTGTGGCTCTAAATTGTTTTTCTCTATTTATTAGTATGCATATTGGCTTATAAAATGAGTGTGCATTGGAATGTTTATTAGGTTGGTGTGGACTAGAGCCCCCAACAGTTTTTCATTCCTTATGAATTATGTTGAATTTATTCTATAGTCATGTAGAGGTCATGGTTGTAGTGTTTCTCTTATGTAAATCTCCCCATTGAATGAAGTTGCACTTTGCACTCTTGTTTGGTGTGCATTTTATTGTGAGTATGTTATCATCATGTGGTAGAGAAAAGTACAAAATTGGAAGGATAGAATGTTGGGTGAAGGGCTTCAGTCTCAATTGGATTCTTTCTCATTTTATTGTGTACTAGAAACTAAATATTGCATTAATGCATACACATATGATACATGAATTCTTGGATGATATAAAATATCAATTATTCCTTAATGTGTGAGTAGATGTATTAGCCTATTTTTTCCTAGCTCAATCTTGGTTGTTTAAATGGTTTCTCTAGTGTGTGACTATGTGTGTTATTGCATTGAAATTGAATTTACTTGAATGTGATATTTTGCGAAGTACCATTCTTGTTTAGAAAGGTAAATTCTATTGGATTCCATGGGCAATGGTAGAAATTGTAGGTAGGAAATAGAGAGATGAATTATCAATTATATGTAGATTTGATTAACATAGAATATAAATAACAGAGGAACAAAATAATTCATAGAAAAACAATGAGACAACAATATTTTAACATGGTTCACCCAATTCTCGGGCTACATCCACAAACAACAATCCATTTATGTAATAAATTTTAACAAATAAATTTACAAATAACCTACAACAATAGCTGGAACATGCAACAATCAATTCAAACGATTTCCACTTCTTTTCACATGCACAATGCTATGTGCACCCAACAAATAACTTGTGTAATGACTATCACTTGTCATGGCATGCACACAACTATCTTCTGCATGTTTCCTTTTTGCAAGTATAATATGCCATGACTATTTAATTCTCACACGACTACTAGAATTCAAACCGCATCAACAAGACAAAAGACTATTCATTTTTGGGTAGTTTCAAATTAGTTTTCAATTATTTTTAACCAAAATACAAATAGGAAACTAATAATAAAATGCCTTTAATGAAATTACTCAATTTTTGCATTCCCTTTTTAATTTATTTGGGGGGAAAACACACTGGGTAAAGCTAGGAAAATTTAAACATCAAGTCTGATCAAGATCCACATATCAACATGCGATTCCACATAGAACATTGTATTAATATTCTTGCATGATGACATGGTTGTGATGTAATGAAGCTTTAATTGCTTTACAACTTGATTTATGTTTAGTATGGCTATGTGAAAATGATCTCATGTTTTCTGATGTGATTGGAGTTTTAGATGACTTTCTTTTTTGTGTTGCTTGAGAATATTCTCTCACCCTGGGTTTTGAAAATCCAAGTTTAGTGTAGAATTTTACTCCCTTGCTTGTCACTAAAATTAGTCATGTAGTGCATGTTTAGTGTACCTCCTAGATTTAATACTTTCTTTCAATTATTGATAAATTCTCCAATTGTCTATAAGGATCAACACTGATTTACTAATTGTATTTATTGGTCTAACCACCAAATTTTGATATTTATTTATTTAATGAATTTTATGGTCACACTTGATTTATTGTTGAAATTGACCCCATTTTATGCCTTATTGTTGGAATTGACATTTATTTCACTTTGTTATTATTTTGTTATCATGATGGTTATATTAGAATATTTTAAGTGTCAGTCATGTTTTGTGTAATGTTCTTCTCTATCATGTTCATATGAGCCTTTAATGGAATGTATAAGGGAGCATATTGTGAAGAACATGCTAGTTATTGATATTTGAGTTATTAGAACTATGGTAGTTTGAATTCCTTTTTATCTGCTAGAATGCAGGTAAATTTTGTGTGAAGTGTTTAAGAAAACCGTGAAATGTGGTTGTTAATGTTTAGATTTTTTATTGTGTGCAATTATGTTGGTTGGTGTGTATGCCATGCCTAGATGGTAGTGATTGATGAATATTTGAATTCATGTATAGGGTAAAATATTAATTCCCTATATGTTTGACCATGCAGATGAGGTATGTTGGATACTTGTGTGGTGGTATCCTTCTTTTAGTAGCTTGTCTATGATTGGGTGTTGACTTATTCCATCCACTATGATTGTTCTTATTTATCTCATTCTTGATGTCTTAGTCTTAATTCCATTGCTCCTAATGTTATCCTAATGTTTGTGTTAGTAGAGTGTATGAAGCTATATTTGGGACATAGAGGCCATATTATTAAGTAATGTGAGGTGCATGTCATGTTGTTTAGATACAAATTCCATGCTACATTGATGTCCTGACATAGCATAGGGTATGGTGGTGCATCATTAAGTACATAGACACATATTATTTATATTTTTATTAAATTTAAAGTTATCTACATATTCTTGTTATTTTTTCGGTGTTGTGAACTTGGTGGTTGTAGGAGTTTCTCATTGGTGTTTGAGGCATGAGGAAGTCTCATGTTGCCTTGTAGATCATGTATTCTTGATCTTGTTGCATTGTTTAACCTTGTCGGTTTAGTTTAGATGAGAATTAAAGTGGTGTTGAGGGTAGTCATTCTCCTCTATTTTATGTTTAATTGTCTCCTTAGATGCATTTCTTGTGAGATTGGGTTGCTAAGCCTCACCTTTTGGGAGTGATTATGCTTTTAGGAAGATGTTGCCTAGATCCTTTCCTTTGAAAACACATAAGTTATTTCTAGTTTTGTGTTGAGAAGTTAGAGTGTTAGATAAATCTTTATTTTTTAGGAATGAATTTTGTGGAATGACCTCATGGAGTACAACCATGATTAGAAGTGAGGCAAGCTTTTTGTGAGCATGAAAGTGAGGTAGTTATTCATGTAGCCTTTAAGTTTTGGTTTTCCCCAACCTTTGACTTTTAGTGTCGTGGATAAGAATCCATAGTCCCAAGAAGGATTGTAGATACTGGAACCTTACATTGAAAAATTTAGTTAGATTAGAGTTTGCAATGTCAAGTGTGACTTTTCATTGGCCTAGTAGAGAGCTTAAGGAGTTACCCTATAAATTTATAGTCTTAAGTTATGTGAATTTATACTGTTGTGGTGGATTGGGCCCTTTGGTTAGGTATTTCCCTTTCTTGCAATGGTATTTGGAGGATAATTTTTGTAATACATGAGGGTTGGCAGGCACATTGGTTGGTTTTACCTAAGTTGTGCACCCTTGGGGAGTTTTTTTTGTTGATTTGATACCTAGACCTAGTGATGGTCTAGAGGATTGAGCTTTTGAGATTTTTTATATTTGTTAAGGATTGTGTACCATGAGTACCTTGTCCTTAGGTTTTCGTAGCATTCCAAGAATAATACTAATCTTTGTGGGGTAGGATATAATACCCACTCTTATGTTCACCTTGTGTTCTTTTGGATTCATATGATATATGTTATTTTAAGTGTTTTATCAATGTGCTATGAGCCAATATGCTAAAATTTCCAATGAGGCTTGTTGTGCCATCAAGGTTATCTTATGGTTTATTATGCATGCTTTTGTGGAGATACTTGTATGAACATCAAGGTTTTTTTGATGGAATTTTATATTGGATTTTTTTACTATACATTATGGGATGCATATGTTGTGCCTATGTATGTTAGATCATTTCAATGTTTCAACATTGTGTTATTGTTGATTATATATTTTATTTCTTGGATCATGCTAGTCATAAATGATTTATAATAGATGTGATGATCTAATATCATGTTGGTTGGATTATGTTACTTCATGTATTGTTATGTGAAGCAAGTAGAACTGATGTTTGACCTAAGCATGCGATAAATTTATAACTATTATACCAATGGTTGGTATGTGGAGAAGTTAACATGGATTCCATTTAATCATCTCTTCTAAGCCCTTGTGGATCCTTGTGATAACTCAGATTTGAATTGATGGTGATTCTAAAAATTTTATGTGGTAAAAACCTGCAAAGTGTGGTTGATTCCTTTGCATGTATTTAATTTTTCTTTTGCATTGCATTTAAGGTTACTTTGAAATGCATTTTTATGTGTTTACAAAATATTTAATGTGTGCATTAAATGATAATATTTATACCTTATTAATAAAAATGCCTATTATTATTATACTTTGGTAGAAGAAATTAAATGCATTTCATTATTCACTTGAAATAAAGTTTTTGGCTTAATGAAATAGTTACTAGTTAAAACATAATTTATTTTGATTTATTTAATTTCGTCACTAGTGGAAATGTAACAATTAGAATTAATTTAGTATATAGTCTATTCAATTATTTTAAATTGTTATTTAAATATATTGTTGGTCAAGTGAATAATTAAAATAATAGAAAATAGAAAAAGGTAAAGATATTAGAAAATAGAAAATAAATGGAACACTATAGAAGGGAAGGTTATTTTTCTGATATGCATTTTTGCCTTTTTTTTGCCCAAACCCTCTCTCTTCCCCTTTTTGAAAAATTTAATTGGAAGCAAATAATGAATGGATTGGTTTGAAGTCAGATTTGATATGCTTAGTTTTTTTAATGACTTGGGATTGCTTGCAGTTGGAAGCAAATAATGAATGGATTGGTTTGAAGTCAAATTTGATATGCTTAGTTTTTTTAATGACTTATTGGCTTGTGTTATGCTTGCTCAAGAGGATATTTTTTCCATGGACGTAAGCTTCAACAAAGGTAAGTTTTTATTTTTTATTGTATTTTATATGAAATTTATTTTCAATTGTGATGTCCTCATTATGTGAATGCATATGGTTGCCATTAGAAGAATAAACTAGATTCAATATGTAGTTTTAATTTATGTTCTTAAAATTTTGAAATTGGACATTCTGAGGCCAAGTTATAATTTGTTTTCTAAAATCATGTGTATATTATAAATTTGAGGAAATCGATTATGGAAGTAGGTTCTTGTGCATTTTTAGATTAAAATTGTATCTTTGAAATTTGGAAATTTATTCTATTTTAAAAGTTAGATTTTTTTGGAGATTTTGAAGGTATCATGTGAATCTATTAACAGAGGCTTGAGAATTTTTATGGGTTTGACCTTTTTGAAGAAAATTAGGAAAAATTCATTTTAGACCTCATATGAATGAATTATTTTGTGAAATGAGTTGCCTTCTTAATATTTTACAATTTCACATCTTTTGGAAAATTGTCATGAAATTTTGCACTAGTTTGTGTGCCACATCCAATTTGTGAAATTGGAGCATTGAATTTTTAGGATAGAGGTTTAAGATAGGAAAGGAGTGAGTTCCTATGTTTTTTGAGATCCCAAGTGTTATGAGCATATAATGGGTGAGAGTTTTTAATTAAGTACAAAATTAAACACTATTGAGCAATTAAAATGAACTAAGATGAATAGTCTATGACATATCAAGAGATCTTGTGGAGGGTCGGTATGAGCATAAGGGCAATGCTACACTCTAGGAGCTAATGGATATTGTCAATTGGGTACCCTCATAGGGAAAAAGGGATGCATATCCAATTATTATAGAGACGAGATATTGTGATGATACTCCTTGTCTTATGCCTAGAATTCTTGTCCTTACCTTCGTCAAATTTTGTATTTGACATGATTTATGTTCATTTATGTATATGCTTTGTTTGGCATGTATTCCACATGTTATCTTCTGAGAATTTATTGACACATGTGCCATGTATTACCTTATTCTTAATTGGGTATGGCTATGTGATGTCGTGTGCTTTGATTAACATGTGTTTTTCCATGTATACATTGTATGTGTATGAGCCTAGGCCTTGATAGAAATGCATTAATGATTTTATTCTCTATAGCTTAGGGTTTTCCTAGAGTGGAATAAACCTCTATTGCACTCAACAATTGTAAAATGGTTAGGAGGTGAGTAATATGGTTCATTCTTCAAGAGCTATAAGAGTTACTAGTTTTGCATTTTATGTTATGTTTTATGATTATTGTAGTATATTAAAGGTGATTCATTATTTATATAATGATATTCATTGTATCATTTATGTATTGGAATACAATTGTTCCATGTTTGGTAAGTAGCATCTACCTTGTAATTATGTTATAATCTTTTATTTAATTATTTATTGCAAACTTTTTAAATAGTCTATCAAGTCCCAAAATCATTAATCCACTTCCTAGAACAAAATCTGACACACAAGGTTAGGGTTATCATTATACAATAAACACAACTCATCAACGAATCATGGATGGTTAAAGGAAAAATTTATGAGAGTGGATTTCATCTCCTACTCTAGCTTAACTTAGACTCGAGAGGGTATTCCTAGAGGTATACCTTAACATGTACTGAAATCAAATAAAATGGACAAAAAAACACAACCTATTGACTTTTCCCCAATGCTCATCACTAAAACAAGAACAAATAGCTATTTAAAAAACCCTATATATTATATGACTATGCAAGCATTACCCACATGAGATAATTTCATTTTAGGTTAACACTAATTTATTTTTCCTAATCATAATGATGATCATGAATGCACAAAAGGTAGTTCTATTCTTAAATCAATTATCAATGTTTATGATTTGTATAAATTATTTGATTGGTCAAATGGAACTAAGATAGGCTCCTATATTATTTGAGCTACATAGTCATATATAACACAAAGGTAAACAAGGAAAGGAAACACTGAAGAATTGATCCATGTAGAAACCACATCATTATAGGTATTATGCATCATACTTCGTAATACACAAAAGAACTACATACATCCACATGAATAGAAAGATAAATATTAAAAAAATTAATATTTTAAAATGATGTCACATTTTCAAATGCTCAATACAATCATATCAACTAGTGTGACAAGAGGGAACCTCAGAGTAAACTTGACATTCTCTTGAAGGTATACAAACCATTCTAGATACATTATCTACACAATACCCATTTCATCATATATTTCAAATTATCCACAAATTCACTCCCTTTTCAAAACCAAACATGGAATGATTGAAACCTTAGACAAAACCTTGAACCTATACAATATCTAGCTACTACCAAAAGAGCCAACCTCTTTTAAACTAAACAAAAATTCTTTGTGTACTATTGTTGGGAATCCAACCCTAAAAATGGTATTGTAGCACCATGAAATTAATGGTAAAATATAATCCCACCAAGATGGAGGTCCTAGATGATAAAATTCCTAAGGAAGCAATAAAGGTAGTTGGGGAAACCTACATGCATTCATAGCAAGTAGGCGGATGAAAGAAAAGGGCACCACTCTATTTGGTGCCCAAAAAATCCATTAAAATGCTTTTTATATTAGTTTCACCCTCTTTAACCTACCTGTTACCTTTCAAAAACATAACACAAGTTATCTTACATATGTCCATCTCATTTTAAGGTATTGGGCCCTATAGAAAATTAAAAATCCAACTATGTTCATAGTTGGAATGACAACTGAGGGAAGTAAGATTCATAACGTGTTCCATGTATCTTGTCTAAAAAGGACTTGGAAAACATATTGTACCGTCAAAAGAGTTATCTCCAATTAATGAAGATAATAAACTAGTTTTGGTTCCCAAAGTAGTCATGGATGTAATGGAAAGGAAGCTGAGAAACAACAACATTAAGTAATACTTGATTCAGTGGAAATATTTCCTAGTGGAGGATGCAATATGGGAAGGCCCATATATATTGGAGCATCCAAACCTACAATTGCTTGAGAACAAGAAATTTTGAGCATAGTAGACTTTTCATGTCTAATTTTTCAATCTAAGTATACATATAAGGTTTATTCCCATATCTTCCCTATTTCTACTTGTTGTGTGTTTTCCTTTATTACATTTTTTCTTTGAACTTCACTCTTCCCTTCTTCCTATCAAAATTTTAAATTTATCAATCCTATCATGACTTCTATCTTTTTCTCACTCAATGTTGTATTTGTCATAATTCCCTATCCTACCATTCCCATTGATTGACCCTTGACACCTCATCCTTTAGTTAATTCTTGTGTTATGGCCAATGAATGATCCTCAATATTTTTCCTATGTTTCTATTTCCCTCTTAACTTTGTTTCATGTGTCATATGGTTTCCAATAGTCTATTTTTGGTGCATTATTTATGAAATTTTTCTTGCCCATGATCAATATTCAAATTTTAATTTATGGGTGTGTATGGTGGCCAACATGTCTATTTGTGGAGGATATAAAAGAGAGTATTTTCTTCCAAGATTGATCACCCATGCTTAATAAAATTCCGTATAGGAATTTTTTTGAAGACTTGTGTTTAAGAATCATAATCCTAGAATGAAAAATCCTAATGATTTCATACAAATTTTGTAATAAGAAAAAGAACAAGAATTGCACCTATTACTAGAGTTATTTCTATCATTTGTTGTTTGAAATACAGTAATTATTGTTGATAAGTTATCTAAGATTTGAGTGAATACTAGGGTCAATAGTGTTGTTATTTAAATAATAAGTGTTTTTGGAAGTTTAAGAATTAGATTTGCATTTTATTTTGGCCCGAGACATTAGATAACATCCCCCCACAACCCCCCTTCTCCCCCAAAAATGAGTGTAAATAGGAATTGAGTATAAATGACCTAGCATTAATCAAGTCCCCCTACTATGAATAGTTTGGATACAAAGCCCTAACATAGGGAAAGTTCCTTTTCTAGAAGAAAATATGTTAGGTCAAGATGTTGCAAGTATGAAGGTGTTGTCATTGATGATAGTAGTGTAGTGGTTGAGAAGAGATTGTTTTTTTGATTAGTTTGATTATGTTTTCATCATTTAAGTTGTTGGTGTTAACCTTTGGCGTTTCTTTGATAAGCTTCTATTTATGGTTTAGATGTTGAGGATACTAAGAAAATTGATTAAAAAAAGGAAACAGGGTGTTGCAGAGGTGTTCTGGTTATCCTTTTTATTTCTTCTAGGTTGAAGATTTTATTTTTTTGTTTGGATATGTTGGTTAGATATGTTCAGAGTTTCTATATCCAGAATTTTGGCTTCTATATCGATGGTCGAAAGAAGTTATGTCCACCAATGTGTGAACTATTTTTACAGTGTCACTTACAAAGGTGTTTGGGAGAAATGTATTTTCTTTTCATTTCTCTACAGTTTTTCTTTAGAACTTGTGGTTCTAAAAGAGATTTTATGATGTTCTCTTTCCTGTGTAAAGACGATTTGTGGTTTGGTACTCCAGAAGGATTGTAGAGTTGTAGTGTTTGGCAGTTTAGTTTGAGTGTACTAGCTGTATAAATTATGAATGAGTGAGTTGTTGCGAAGGAGTTTGGTGAATTTCAGAAGGATAGAGGAATATTCTAGATCATGATCAAGCATAGTATGTGGTTCATAAGTCATCCTTGGTTTTGGGGAAGTGTGCAACTCAAATTTTTAATGTGTTTGCATGGGTAACGACCGACTTGGTGTTTACACTACATTCAAAGATGTTCAAGTATTGATGGATGTGTAGCATGGCATATGAAATCTATTTTGGGTCCCAATTAAGTTTTGTTCTAGTAAAATTTTGTTCCTATCCACCATGGGAATGTTTAGCTCGAGCTAATTTGAAATTGTAAAGTGTGAAGCATGTATAGTTGACCTTGGAGAAGGTTTTCAAGGTTGAGGATAGTATAAGTATGAACTAAGATGTGGAAGGTTGATGAGATAGAAAGGATAAAGGTTTTTGATGCAAGTGATGTGAATTGAAAAAGGGTAGAGTGTGAGTTTGAGCAGAGTAGTGCGAACTTCAAAGCGTTGGACTTCTAAATGCAGTGAGCTCAAGGTGTCTGCAATCATTCAAACAATACTGTGAAGGTGTTGGAGCTATTGTGTTGGATTCTTTGTTGCATTGATAAGTTGTTCTTTGTGTAACATTGAAATCTTCTATCTTCTTTTCTTTCTATGGAAGTGAGCCCTGGTTGTGAGCCTTTGTGGATAATGTGTCCTATTCTGGCAGTGAACCTTTGTATTGATTTTGTAATTACTTGCATTATGAGCTAATACTCACTGTAGTTTTTCCCTCATTGGGTTTTCCACGTAAATAGAATGTTCTCTTGTGTATGGTGTTGGTTTTTTTCATTTATGCTATCTTCTTTTCATGTTTTAACATTATAACATATTAAGGATTTAAAGAGTGCATGTGGATATGATTACTATTGAGGGTTTTGATGTTTTAATTTGGTACGACTAATTCAGCCCCCCTCTCAGTTGTCTTATTCATTTAATAATTGGTATCAAAGCAAGGTTCCTTGGAGAAAATCTTAATTGCTTGAGGTAAATCTAGGATGGTGAACAAGATAGAGAGCCCTAAGTTTGATGGCACATAATATGCATTTTGGAAGACAAAGATGGAAGGATATATGGCATCCTTTGGATTTGAGATTGAAAAGGATATAAAGACTAAATATATTGCACCTTGGAATGGTTTGAGCACAAGTGATGAGATCAAGGCCCAGGGAATAAATGGTAAGGCAAGGTTTATTCTTTTGAATTGATGCAAGAGCATCCTTGGTTCTTGGCAATCTTGCACCAACCAAAAATATTTTCTTTCAATTTTGTTCTTATTTTGTACCTATTCAAGTTGATAGATCCGGTGTTTCTTCATGTTTGCTCGCCAGATCATGCGTACATAGGATTTCATTGTGGACGTGTTCAATCTTTGTTTTCCAAGTTTTCAGCTCATTTGGATCTTTTTTCGGCAAGTTGTCACTTCCGACGTACATGACAATTTTTGAGGCTGGCCCCAGAATAACTTCAAATCTTAACGACTAGTTGGATCGATCGCGAACCTTTCCTGTGACTTGTGGATCCTCACGGTGTGTTAAGATTTGTTCCATGGAGTGTCTCTAACCTTACACTTAGGTCCACACTTCATCATACACATCTAGCGTGGATGAATTTCAGTTTTGAGGCCAACCTATTCTTGCACATGTTACATTTTTCCTCATTAGAGATTGTAATGATCTTTGGCCGATGCGAATGTCTCTAGACTCATGGATATGATATAAAGCTACTATTGAATCATTAGTAGAGGAGATAGATTATTATTATGGACATGTTGTATATTAGATCTGATCTATAGGATTTCACTAGCATGTATGGGCACTATATTTTGAGCATGTTGTAATCAGGCCTGTGTGTCGAATCTGTAAGCCCGGATGTGGCCGACTATATGTAATCAATATTTCTATAATGTCCCCTTCCAGTTGACATCTCTCAGTGCTTGAGATTAGCCTATTATGTGACCCTCGTAGGCTGATAGGATGGATAGAGGGTCTTGTTGGAGCTTTGCTTGGCTTCAATTGTCAGAATCTACCAGTTTGGCTTTCGTTCGGGGTCGTTCAGACATCATTTGCTTAACTTACTATTTTTAGTAAGTGGAGACACTCAGCAGAGCACCCCTGCTATTTTTAGCAGTATGTTTTGGTCGTATGCGGATTTAGTCACTTATCATCTGGCTTCAGACGGTTCATCTTTTGGACCTGTTTTGAGAGAGATATTAATATTTGTTTGCTAAAATAAATATTAATTAATTAAATGATTATATTATAAAGTTATAATATAATTAAATATTATAACTTAAGTGACTTAAAGGAAGGGGTCGACCAACATGAAGAAGGGGCCACTTTTCAATTATATTTTATAATTAAAAGTGCGTTCGAGACTTTGGAAAAATTAAAAGAAGAAGTCGAACTTTATTTAAATGATGCTTTTTTGAGAAAGTCGACCCTCTTGAGAATATAAGGTTTTTAATTGTGAAGAAAGAGGATTATGTTATGAAAATCAACTTTGATCAATTATTCTTCTAGAGAATGGAGCCAAGGGTTTTAGTTGTCTTTCTGCATTGGAGAATGAGCCATCTTCAGTGTCTGCAGTTCAGAGGCTATGAAATATTAGCTGATTTATTGCTTATCAGAGAGGTAGCTTCATTCAGAAGTTATCACAGAGCTATTCAGAGAATTACATCTTCAGGGTTTGAATCTAGAAGTCATCAAACAAAGAGATATTTTGTGGTGCCTAACCTTGCTTCACATCTAGCATCTTTACCATATGGATTTCTTTTTGTTGTTGCTGGGTTGTACTTTGTTGTTGCTGGGCCGTACTTTTCACATAAGGCCAAACACCTCTTCTTTTGGCAGTCTGTCTTCACTAATAGGGGCACATATTTCTCTGGCTTCATTTGCTAACATCTAGCGGAGGGAGAAGTGGAAATCTATGATGGTCGTACCATTTCATTAGCTTCACAGGCGGCTGCAATGATCAGGTTTTTCAACCAAAAGTTGTTGCTTTTCAATTTGCATGTTATCAGATCTTAGTTGTATTCAGTCTAGGAGATTATTAAACATTCTAGCATCAATATATTGAGTGAATTCCATCATTACTAGACTTGTAATATTTTATTTAATTTTTACAAGCAGTTTCTTTCAAAATCGCACTTCATCTGTTTATGCAAAAAAAACACAAAAAAATCAAAACAATCAAAAACAAGAAAAAAATAAGCAGTTTCAGAAACAGTGAGAACAGGGGTTTCTATAGTGGTATCAATGCGGTTTCCTACCATCCTTGTGGGTTTTGAAAACCATTTTGTTCATGCACCAGAGTGATAGAGAAAATAGATATTATCAAAGGGAAAACATGAAAACTTGGCAGCCACCACTTATTCTGACAGGTGAGATGGCTACAAGTTTGATAGGTGTTCAGTCTAGTTCTTCTTCTGGAGCGTTTGTACAGGATATAGGAATGGGTGACAGAACAGATATTCCTTGAGATCCTCGGGAGGAAGATGTAGAGGTTAGGCAGACTCTTAGAGACTTACGGACAGGTCAGCAGCAGGTAGCTGATGTATTACAACAGTTGACCATGGTTATATAGAGGATGGGTACACCAAGGAGACCATCACCATGTCGTGATGAGGACAGGAGTGATGCAGGTTCAAAAAGGATACCCAAGACTATGTCATGGATAGCAGATAGGCCTACCCGTCCGACTTTGTGAGACAGAAGCCCGATGGGCCTTTGGCAAATGAGGAGCCTGGGGCAGTGTTTGTTGATATTCTTATGGCAGCAAACAACGAGTGAGAGTTATTGACCCCAGAGGTCAGAGAGAGGATCAATTTTGATAGGTTTATCACACAAAGGCGAGAGCATTACAGGAACAGGCTAGATAAGAGGCCTAGGTAGCAGAATGGTGACCTGAAGCACGCCACAAACAAGCTCACACTAGCTATGTTTGACGGCAATGGTAAGGTTACAGCTCAGACTTGGATTAGTAAACTGGATACATTCCTTACATTGCATCCCATGGCAGAGGATGATGATATCAGATATGCTACCTTACACCTTGAGGGAGTAGCTTACGATTGGTGGCATCATGGGATGGTGACACTTCAGCATGATCGTATCACCACTTACCAGGAGTTAGTAGACAGATTGGTGGAACGATTCGACAAGAAGGACCTTGAGTCTTACTTTAGAGACTTGGCACAGTTGAGATAGATTGGTAGTTTGGAGGCCTACATAGGAGACTTCTAGAGGTTGTCCGTGATGGTTCCCAACATATCAGAGAGGCGTCTAGTTGTGCTCTTTGTTGAGGGGTTGTTGGAACCATTGAGAGGTTGGATCAAGGCATTCGATCCTCTTTCACTACAAGAAGCTATGAAGAAGGCATGCAACATGGAACTTGCAGCACCATCTAGCAAGTTCAACTCTAGAAATACTACTTCATTCAGGGACAATAAGGGATTTAATAAGAATAAGGAGAGATCTGATTGTAAGAGTGACTCAAAGGGTAAATTAGCAGCACCCTTGGATCGTGAGGCTCTTAATGATTTGTGCAAGAAGAAGCTTTGCTTCTACTGCAAAGGTCCCTACGATGCTAACCACGATTGTCCTTTGCGGCCTAAGGGTAAGGAAAATAGAGTAATGTGGGCTTATTACGAGGATTCAGAAGCTAAGAGTTCCGAACAGCAAGAGAGTTCTAAGGAATCAGAACCAGAGGCTTCAGAGCCTAAGGTAGAGGCAGAGTCAGAGCTCCAAATTCAGGAGGCACGGTTGTCTAGCATTCAGCAGGAGGGTTCTTTTAGACTTCATGGAGTTTTGGTGGGTCAAAGGGTCATCACCCTTCTAGACACAAGAGCCACACACAATTTTATTGATGCTAGATTTGTGGAGAAGTGTGGAATCATGACCAAGGAGTTCGAAGGAATTCGGGTTAAGGTGGTTGATGGTTACACTCTCAGATGCGACCATATGATTAAGGATCTTCCCTTGCGCTTGAATAATTATGAATTCAAGGCTGATTATTACGTAGTGAATATGGGAGACATTGATTTAGTTTTGGGCATGAAGTGGCTTCATTCCCTTGAGGAAGTCACACTTCGTCTCAAAGACATGGAGATTCGGTTTGATGTGGATGGGAAGACTCATATCCTGAAGGCCATTCGAGACAGTAACGTCAGGACTATTTCCTTCTGACAGATGGAGAGGCTTATGCGACATGACATGGTTGAGTGGGCTGCCGAGTGCACTTTGACACCTATACAGGAGGGACAACATTAGGCCGAATATCATCCTGACATTCAACAGTTGAGAGTTAAGCATGAGAAGATTTTCAGTGACATTCCACCAGGGAGACCTCCAAACAGGGGTATTGAGCACATCATAGAGCTTGAGGAGGACGCTAAGCCCATCATGATTACTCCTTACAGGCATCCAAAGTGGCTTAAGGATGAGATAGATAAGACTATCAAGGAGCTACTTGCTATGGGTCAGATTCGACCAAGTAAATCACCATTTGCTTTTTCAGTTGTCCTAGTGAAGAAGAAAGATGGTACTCTTCGCATGTGCAATGATTATAGAGTCTTGAATAAGAGGACCATCAAAAACAGGTACCCCATACCTCATATAGATGAGCTTATTGATGAGCTCCATGGTGCCTGTTATTTCACAAAGATAGACTTGAGATCGGGATATCACCATATTAGAGTCCGTGAGCAGGATGTTGAGAAAACTACATTCCGTTGTCATTGTGGACACTTCGAGTTTGTGGTGATTCCATTTGGGCTAACCAACACTCCAACAACATTCTAGTCCACCATGAATAGGGTCTTCCACTCACATTTGAGGAGATATGTACTTGTCTTCTTCGATGATATTCTGATTTATAGCAGGACTTGGCAGGAGCATTTGGCTCATCTGGATACAATACTCAACATTTTGGAGAGGGAGTCCTTGTACGCCAAGCAGTCCAAGTGTGATTTAGGGATGACTGAGTTGTTATACCTAGGCCATATCATCAGTGCGGAGGGAGTGTGGATGGATCCTGAGAAGATCTGTGCTATCGTAGATTGGCCTACTCTTGTGAACCTTACACAGCTGTGAGGATTCCTTGGGTTATGCGGTTTCTATCGCAGATTTGTGAATGGTTATTCATGCCATGCAACACCTATGACGGATTTGTTGAAAAAAGGTGCATTCTGTTGGACTCTTGAGGCATGGGAGTGTTTTGTGAGGTTCAAGGAGCTGATGACTACGTGTCGAGTGTTAGCACTGCCAGATTTTACGAAGCCTTTTGAGCTTCAGTGTGATGCTTCTGGTGAGGGCATTGGAGCGGTGCTTATGCAGGACAAGCACCCGATTGTTTATGAGAGTAGAAAACTCAGAGGACCAGAGAGGCTCTATAGTATTTATGATAAGGAGATGCTGGCCATAATGCATGCCTTGGCCAAATTCAAGCAATATCTCGTGGGCAGTAAGTTTTGTATTAAAACTGATCACAATAGTTTGAGGCATTTCTTAGGGCAATGAGATTTAAATGACCGTCAGCATAAGTGGGTGAGTAAGTTACAGGCATATGACTTTGATATTACCTACATCAGAGGTACCCAGAATGTTGTTGTTGATGGTCTCTCACACCAGCCTTATCTAAGTTCTATGGTACATATTGCAGAGGATTGGAGACATTTGATTGTGGCAGAGTATGCCAAGGATACTTGGGCATCTGGTATTGTAGAGGGATCGATGGTGGAAACCAGGTACACACTTGTGAATGACTTGATCATTTACAAGACCAATATTTTCTTGATCCCAGGATTTGAGATGAACACCATTATGCGAGCCTTTCATGATGTACCCACAGCAGGGCATCCCGGGTACTTCAAAACATATAGACAGATTCGGGAAAGGTTTACATGGAAGGGTCTTAAGACAGATGTTCTTCAATTTGTGCGTGAGTGCCCTGTTTGTCAATAGAACAAGCAGGATAACACGTATCCGACAAGATTATTGCAGCCACTTCTGATTCCTGATAGGAAGTGGGAATGCCTGTCGATGGATTTTATTACGGGCTTGCCCAAAGCCCAAGGATGTGATTGCATATATGTAGTTGTGGATTGGCTGACGAAGTATGCCCACTTCTTTCCGATCACCACCACTTACATAGCTACACAGGTAGTAGAGGTCTTCTTCCGTGACGTTTTCAGATTACATGGGTTGCCTCAGAGCATAGTTAGCAATAGGGATAGTCGGTTCCTGAGTCACTTCTGGCAGGAGGTGTTCAGACTTTGTGGGACCGAGCTTACATCGAGCACTAGTTACCACCCGCAGACCGATGGTTAGACGAAAATAGTGAACAAATGGGTGGAAGGCTACCTTAGGAATTACATTGCAAGGAAACAAAAGGTGTGGGTCAAGTGGATATATTTGTGCGAGTATTGCTACAATAATACTTTTCACATGACCATTCAGATGTCCCCCTTCATTGCGTCGTATGGTTATAAGGCGCCTTTTTTTGGATTTGCTATTGAGTGACAGTAGAGTGCTGAGTGCTGGAGATTTATTGTAGGAGAGTCAAGACACTATGAGGGCTCTCAAGGAAAATATTGCTAAGACACAAAATCAGCAGAAACAGTATGCAGATCAGAAGAGGACAGAGAGATCTTTTGAGGTGGGAGACATGGTATATCTCATGCTGCAGCCTTACCGTCAGTCTACTCTTAGGAAGAGTGGTTCGGAGAAGCTTAAGCCATGGTATTATGGTCCTTTCAGGATTTTGAGGCATGTTGGAGAGGTGGCTTACGAGCTAGAGCTTTCGAAGGATAGCAAGGTCCACAATGTTTTTCATGTGTCACGTCTCAAGAAGGCGTTGGGACACCATGTGGTACCTTCAACAATTTTACCTCCCTTAGATGACGAGGGAAAGTTGATCTTAGTACCCGAGTCTATCCTGGAATACAGAGAAAGACAGCTACGCAAGAGGACTATCAGGGAATATTTGGTGAAGTGGAGAGATTTACCAGTAGAGGATGCTATGTGGGAGAGTGAGGAGATTTTACAACATCCGGAGTTGAGATTGATTGAGGACAAGCAATTTTAGGAGGGGCGGACTGTAATGTCCCCTTCCAATTGACATCTCTCAATGCTTGAGATTAGCCTATTATGTGACCCTCGTAGGCTGATAGGATGGATAGAGGGTCTTGTTGGAGCTTGGCTTGGCTTTAGATGTCAGAATCTACTAGTTTGGCTTTTGTTCGGGGTCATTCGGACATCATTTGCATGACTTACTATTTTTAGTAAGTGGAGACACTCAACAGAGCACCCCTGCTATTTTTAGCAGTATGTTTTGGTCGTATGCAGATTCAGTCACTTATCATCTGGCTTCAGACGGTTCATCTTTTGGACCTGTTTTGAGAGAGATATTAATATTTGTTTGCTAAAATAAATATTAATTAATTAAAGGATTATATTATAAAGTTATAATATAATTAAATATTATAACTTAAGTGACTTAAAGGAAGGGGTCGACCAACATGAAGAAGGGGCCACTTTTCAATTATATTTTATAATTAAAAGTGCCTTCGAGACTTTGGAAAAATTAAAAGAAGAAGTCGAACTTTATTTAAATGATGCTTTTTTGAGAAAGTCAACCCTCTTGAGAATATAAGGTTTTTCATTGTGAAGAAAGAGGATTATGTTATGAAAATCGAATTTGATCAATTATTCTTCTAGAGAATGGAGCCAAGGGTTTCAGTTGTCTTTTTGTATTGGAGAACGAGCCATCTTCAGTGTTTGCAGTTCAGAGGCTGTGAAATATCAGCTGATTTATTGCTTATCAAAGAGGTAGCTTCATTCAGAAGTTATCACAGAGCTATTCAGAGAATTACATCTTCAGGGTTTGAATCCAGAAGTCATTAGACAAAGAGATATTTTGTGGCACCTAACCTTGCTTCACATCTGGCATCTTTACCAAGGTCGTACGGATTTCTTTTTGTTGCTGCTGGGCCGTACTTTTCACATAAGGCCAAACGCCTCTTCTTTTGGCAGTCCGTCTTCACCAATAGGGGCATATATTTCTCTGGCTTCATTTGCTAACATTTGGCGGAGGGAGAAGAGGAAATCTATGATGGTTGTACGATTTCATTAGCTTCACAGGCGGCTACAATGATCAGGTTTTTCAACCAAAAGTTGTTGCTTTTCAATTTTCATGTTATCAGATCTTAGTTGTATTCAGTCTAGGAGATTATTAAACATTTTGGCATCAATATATTGAGTGAATTCCATCATTACTATACTTGTAATATTTTATTTAATTTTTACAAGCAATTTATTTCAAAATTGCACTTCATCTGTTTATGCAAAAAAAACACAAAAAAATCAAAACAATCAAAAACAAGAAAAAAATTAGCAGTTTCAGAAATAGTGAGAACAGGGGTTTCTACAATTTCAGATAATGAGAATGTTTGCACCTAAATTTTCCTCCATAAATTGTGTTTCTTTTGTTGTGTTACTCTTGCTACATGGTTCATACTATTATCTTTGAGGACCCTCCTTACCATGACTGCACCAATTGGTATCAAAGTGAGATTCGTTCGTCGTCAGAAGTTGCACAGTCCTGTTGTAGGGTGGCAGATTGAGGATCCGAACTGCAATTACAGAGGACTTGTGTAAATATGGTGGGGAGAAGAAATGGTAGAGGAAATGGAGTGTGTGGAATTGCAAACCTTGTTGTAATGGAAATGTTGAGAGGAATTCCTACCAAATTAGAAGTAGTTGAAATGACCTAGAGAAGAGGTCGACCAATTGATGATGTAAGTGATGAAGAAGTAGAACAAGAATAAGTTGCAAGAGAAGAACAACTTGGCCTTGATTAGGGAGAAGAGAGGTTCATACGATCCCTAACCAGAGTAAAAAATAAGCCACATTTCAATCCACCAGACTATAATGGTAAGTTGGATTCAGACGAATTGTTGGATTGGATAACAAAAATGGAGAAATAATTTGATTTTGAAGGTACCCCAGATGATAAGAAGGTGAAATTTTCCTGTACAAAATTGAGAGGACATGTATCCCTTTGGTGGGAAAATTTGCAGACAGATAGACAAGGAAAGGGAAAAGAGAAGATAAGATCATGGGATCAGATGGTGAATAAATTGAAGATAAAATTTATGACTGTAGATTATAAAATTAGTTTGTTCAAGAAATTTAAGAACCTAAAGCATAAAGAATCAAGTGTGACAGAGTATACAGAGGAATTCTTTAAGTTAAATATCAGATCTAGACATTCAGAAGATGAGATTGAACAAGTACCCATATATGTGAATGGTTTGAGGTCATCTATTCAAGATGAGATCAGTTTGATTAAGTTGTTGAGTGTGGATGATGCATATCAGTGTGCCCTAAAAGCAGAGGAGAAGATAAATAAAATACATGAACATAGACAGAGAGGAAGAGGTGGAAGCTTTCAGAGAGGAAGAATATTTACTAGAGGAGGAAGATGAACCTTTGCAAATCAGAATAAGGAGGTCAATAAGAGTGAAAATTCATACCGAAGAGATGATGGAAACTCTTATAGAAGAGGAGGATATGGTGGCTACATAAATGAAGGGTATAGAAAATATGACAGAGGACAAGAGAAAAGAGTATTTAGGGGAACTTGTTTTAAATGTGGTGGAGGACATAGAGAATTTGAATGCAAAAAAAGGAGAGTCAAGCAGAAAGACTGAGAACAATAGGAGAAAAACCCTTGTTGAGGAGGATAATGCTGGATCATCTAATCAACTAGAAGAAGGAGAGGTATTGGTGAATATGAAAGTATTAGGTCAAAGTGAATTGTAGAAAGAACCATTGCAAAGAAAGAATTTGTTCAGGACTAGATATAAGGTAGCTGGTAAATGTTGGAAAGTGATCATTGATAGTGGAAGTTCAGAGAACCTAGCTTTTGAAGAAATGGTAGCCAAATTGAAGTTGGAAAGGTTGAAACACCCTAAACCCTATCAGATAGCATGGATTCAAGATGAGCATAAAATACTGGTAAGTGAACAATGTTTGGTGAAATTAAAAATAAGAAACTACCATGATGAAGTTTTGTGTGATATTATGCCCATGGATATATGCCATATCTTGTTGGGAAGGCCTTGGCAGTATGATCGACAAGATATTTATGATGGAAAGAAGAACATATACACCATTGTTGCTAATGGGATGAAGCATACTTTGTTACCCTTGGAAGACATTCTGAAGGCTGAGATTTGCACAACTGCTAGAATCTGTTTGGTTGATGGAAGAAGATTTCTAGATGGATTGAGCCATGAGAACTTGTGCTATGCATTGGTACCTAATAAATTTGAAGACTTGAAGCATGTAGAAGGACAACCAGAAGAGATTAGAGAGTTTCTGACAGAATATGAGGCTATCATTTCAAATAATGTACTCAATGGATTACCACCTATAAGGAGTATTAGTCATTGCATGGATCTAATTCCTTGAGCTAGTTTTCCTAACAAAGCAACACATTGGTTGACACCAACAGAGAATGAAGAATTGAATAGAAAAGTACAAGAGTTGTTGAGGAAAGGTTTGATCAGAGAAAGCTTAAGTCTTTGCATAGTACTTGTTATGCTTGCACCTAAGAAAGATGGAGAATGGAGAATGTGTACCGACTCTAGAGCCATAACCAAGATCACAGTGAAGTATAGATTTCCTTTGCCCCAGATGGATGACATTATGGATTATTTGAGTGGAGCTAAGTACTTTACAAAGATAGACTTGAAGAGTGGATATCATCAAATCAGAATCAGAGAAGGAGATGAGTGAAAAACAACATTCAAGACAAATGAAGGATTGTATGAGTGGTTGGTAATGCCTTTTGAGTTGAAAAATTCACCAAGTACTTTCATGAGGTTGATGAATGAGGTATTGAAGAGATTATTGGGTAAATTTTTTATTGTATATTTGGATGAAATTTTGATTTTCAGTAAGACTAGAGAGGAACATTTGTGGCACATAAGACAAGTTTTGCAGAGGTTGAAAGAAGAATAGTTGCTAATAAACCTTAAGAAGTGTAGTTTCATGAAGAAGGAATTGGCATATCTAGGATTTGTGATATCAATGGATGGATTGAAGATGGATCCTGGGAAAGTGAGAGCTGTTGTTGAATGGCTTACACCTGAAAGCATTGGAGAGGTAAGATCATTTCATGGATTGGCTAGTTTCTATTGGAAGTTCATTAGGAATTTTAGTGCTATTTTTAACCGCATGATAGAGACGATGAGAAGAGACATGAAGGATTTTAGATGGACATCTGGAGAAGAG
The DNA here is from genome assembly GCA_007115665.2 of Sequoiadendron giganteum. Classification (NCBI taxonomy): domain Eukaryota; kingdom Viridiplantae; phylum Streptophyta; class Pinopsida; order Cupressales; family Cupressaceae; genus Sequoiadendron; species Sequoiadendron giganteum. Next base: position 83,784,978 of record CM021101.1, read on the forward strand.
AAAAGTTTTGAATTGTTGAAGTAGAAGGTGACTGAGCAGCCTGTGTTGGATTTTCTAGATTTTGATAAGGTATTTCAAGTAGACTGTGATGCAAGTGGAGATGCAATTGGAGCAGTGTTAAGTCAAGAAGAAAGACTAGTAGCCTATTTCAGTGAGAAGTTGAATGATGCAAGGAGAAGGTATTCAATATATGATCAAGAGTTCTATGCCATAGTTCAAGCTTTGAAAAAGTAGAGAAATTACTTGTTATCTAAGGAGTTTGTGTTGTATATGGATCATCAAGCTTTACAGTATTTGAACTGTCAAGGTAAGTTGAATCATAAACACATGAAATGGGTAGAGTTCTTACAGATTTACACTTTTGTCTTGAAACATAGAAGTGGAAAGTCAAATAAAGTTGCTGACACTTTGAGTAGGAGAAGGAATTTAGTGGCACAGATGAGAGTGGAAGTATTAGGCTTTGAGAAAATGAGGAACTTGTATAAGGAAGACCCATATTTTCTTGAACCTTGGAGAGCATGTAGAGAACCAATCCTGGAGGATAGAAGTCCATGGTTGGATTATTTAATCCAAGAGGAAATGTTGTTTAGAGGAAACCAGTTGTGTATACCCCAAATTTCAATGAGGGATAACTTGGTAAAAGAGAAACATAGTGGAGGATTGGCAGGACATTTTGGAATTGACAAGACAATAGAATTGGTGAGTGATAACTACTTTTGGCCACAGATTCATAAGGATGTAAGGAGATTTGTGCAGAGTTGTAGAGTTTATCAAGTTGTAAAAGAAAGTAGTCACAATGTTGGATTGTATAAGCCACTAACAGTACCAGAAGGACCTTGGGAGGATATCAGTATGGATTTCATACTTGGTTTGCCTAAGACACAAAGAGGTAATGATTTGGTATTTGTGGTAGTGGACATATTTTCTAAGATGACACATTTGATACCTTGTAAGAAGATGACGGATGCAATACATGTAGCAGATTTGTTCTTCAGAGAAGTGGTCAGATTGCATGGATTACCTAGGAGTATTTTTTTAGACAGAGATACAAAGTTTTTTGGCTATTTTTGGACAACAATTTGGAAGAAGTTGAAAATAGATTTGAAGTTTAGTTCTACTTTTCACCCACAGATAGATGGAGAGACAGAGGTAGTGAACCTAAGTTTGGGAAATTTACTGATATGTTTGGTTGTAGAGAAGACTGAAAGTTGGGATCTAGTCCTAGCACAAGCAAAGTTTTCCTACAATAATTCAGTGAACAAGAGTACTGGAAAGACACCTTTTGAGATTATTACAGGAATTCATCCTAGAGGTATATATGAGCTAAGAGACCTTAGTAAGGAAAATAAGAGGAGCGTAGAAGCAGAAGAGTTCATAGAACATATGAATACAGTGCATACTCAAGTGAAGCAACATTTGGAGAACATGAACCAGAAGTATAAGGAGAAAGTAGATGAAAAGATGAGACATAAAGAGTTCGGAGTTGGAGATGAAGTGATGGTGTACTTGAGGAAAGAAATATTTCTAGTTGGAACATATATTAAATTGAAGATGAGGAAGTTTGGACTCTGTAGGATATTGAAGAAATTTGACTCAGGGAATGCATATGAAGTGGAGTTATCGGATGGCATGAGTATATCACCTATATTCAACATTGCAGACCTACATCAGTACCATGAAGAAAAATTTAGTAGAGAAAGTAAGATGAAGTTGGAAGAACAACTTCCTAAAAAAAAATCAAATGAGATAGATGAATTTTTTGATGTCAGAGATGGGAGAAAGACTTGTGGAAGACAATACAAAGAATATCTTGTGAAGTGGAAAGGTAGACCAGTAGAGGATTCCTCTTGGATTTATTAGGTTGAGGTAGACCGTATTGGTTTTACTTTAGCCCCAAAAAAGTGAGAGGCTCACTTTTCATTAACCTTGGATGTCTGATGCAGGAGCATCCTTGGTTCTTGGCAATCTTGCATCAACCAAAAATATTTCCTTTCAGTTTTGTTCTTATTATGTACCTGTTCGAGTTGATAGATCCGATTTTTCTTCATGTTTGCTCACCAAATCATGCATACCTAAGATTTCATTATGGACGTGTTCAATCTTCATTTTCCAAGTTTTCAGCTCATTTGGATATTTTTTTGGCAAGTTGTCACTTCCAACGTATGTGATAGTTTTTGAGGCTAGCCCCAGAATAACTTCAAATCCTAACGGCTAGTTGGATCGATCACAAACCTTTCCTATGACTTGAGGATCCTCACAGTGTGTTAAGATTTGTTCCATGGAGTGTCCCTGACCTTACACTTAGGTCCAAACTTCATCATTCACATCTATCGTGGATGAATTTCAGATTTGAGGCCGACCTGTTCTTGGACATGTTACATTTTTCCTCATTGGAGATTGTAATGATCTTTGGCTGATGCAGATGTATCTAGACTCGAGGATATGATATAAAGATAGTATTGAATCATTAGTAGAGGAGATAGACTATTATTATGAAGGACATGTTGTATATTAGATCCGATCTATAGGATTTCACTCACATGTATGACCACTGTATTTTGAGCATGTTGTAATTAGGCCTGTGTGTCGAATCTATAAGCCTTAATGTGGTCGACTATATGTAATCAATATTTAAGATAATGAGAATATTTGCACTTGCATTTTGCTCCATAAATTGTGTTGCTTTTGTTGTGTTACTCTTGCTGCATGGTTCAAATTGTTCTCTTTGAGGACCCTCCTTACTATGACTACACCATGAATAGTATTTAAAATTCTGAATTAGTAAAAGTTATGAATCTTAATACTGCTAAAGAAGTTTGGGATAAGCTAGAAAAAATTTATGAAGGGGATGATAAGGTTAAACAAGTGAAGTTACAAAATTTGAAGGCACAATTTGAGACCTTGTGAATGTGTGGAGATGAAACAATTACAAGTTATATGTAGAGGGTTGATGAGTTGGCAAGTGCAATGAGAGGTCTTGGTCCACAATTCAAAGAACCTAGAGTGGTAAAGAAAGTTCTCAAATCTCTTCCTGATTCTTATAGTGGAAAGGTATCTGGTATTGAGGGAGTTGAAAATTTTAATACTTACACTAGAGATTAGTTGTTTGGCACACTAACTCCATATGAAATAAGAAAACTTGGTTTGAAAAATGGTGCAAAAGTGGAGACTGCTTTCAAGGCTGGAAAATAAAAAAAGGTTGAAGATTTAGATGGAGAAGACCTTGATGATGTGGAAGCTAACTTTGTAAGAAGGATGAAAAATGGCACCATTAAGTACAAAGGTAAACTACCTTTCAAATGTTTTAGCTGTGGAAATATAGGTCACTATGCTTCAAGATGTCCAAATAGAGCTGTGAACAATAAAAGTAAGGAGAACAAAGGAAATATGATTAAGAGAAGTTACTATGTTAGAGAAGATGCTGGTATTTATGATGATGAATCTGATTATGGAGATGATGAAAAATGCTTGTTCTTGGATTTAAAAGATGAATCTATGTCTGCTAACTCTAAAATTTGAAGGAAAGTGTTCTAGAAAAGAAGGATAAGATTGAAGGTACTTTGGTATCTACTTTTCATGCTAGACATGATAAGAAATATTGGGTTGTTGATAGTGGTTTCTCCAATCACATGACCAAAGACAAGAGTAAGTTTGTTAAAATTGAAGAGAATGAAGGAGGATCAATTAAATTTGGAGATGATTTAGGAGCTAAGATTTATGGAATAGGTTCAATCCATTTTGATGGCAAGCATATACTAAAGATGTTTACTATGTTAAAGGCTTAAGACATAATATTTTGAGTGTTGGAGAAATGTGTAGCAAAGGGTATAATCTTGTGTTTTAGGATGATGGATGTGAGATTAGAAAAGGATCTAGAACTGTGATTTTTTCTAGTAAGAGGACATATGGAAATATCTATCAGCTCAAGGGTGTTGATGGTCATTACTTTATGAATTAGATTAATGACAACTAGTTATGGAATTGGAGGATGTGACATGTGAATGTTGACAATATGGTTAGAATTAGTTCAGTTCATGCAATAAGAGACCTACCAAGAATCACAAAGCCTAGATCAATTTTGTTTGCAAATATTGTCAATTCAGAAAATAAATGAGTAATTTCAAAGGAAAAGAGTGATCTGCTACTGGACTACTAGAATTAATACATACAGACCTTTGTGGTCCTACAAGGGTGATAATTATTCAAGGTGACAAGTATTTCATGATTTTTATTGATGATTACTCTAAAATGACGTGGGTTACTTTTCTTAGAGAAAAATATAAAGCTCTAGATAGATTCAAAGCATTTAAAGCTATGGTTGAGAATGAAATGAATTTTAAGATAAAATATTTGAGGTTTGACAGAGGTGGAGAGTTCACCTCCAATGAGTTTAACATGTTTTGTGAAGATCATTGAATAAAGAGGCACTTTTTTGCCCCTAAAACTCCTCAGTAAAATGGAGTTTTTGAAAGGAAAAACATGACTATTCAAGAAGTTGCAAGGACTGTGATGAAAGAATCTAAACTAATAGAAGTCTATTGGAGAGAAGCAATTCATACTACTTTTTACATAATTAACAAAGTTCAAGCCAAAGCTAATAACATAAAGACTCGCTATGAGTTGTGGTATGGAACGATTCTTAATGTCAAGTACTTTAGAGTAATAGGAAGCAAATGCTATATCAGAAGAGATGAAGAAAACTTGGGAAAATTTGATGCAAGGTTTGATGAAGGTATCTTCCTTGGATATTCTACTAAAAGAAAATCTTATAGATGTTACAATAAATTGCTAAGAAAGATTGTTGAGAGTGCAAATGTCAAGGTTGATGAAGATTTGCAGAATTTATTTGTTATAGATGGATGTGTTAGATGAATCTACTTGCGGAGAAGAAGGAGAATAAAAAGCTAAGGAAAAATAAACGTAGAATGAAGAGGAAGAAGCTACATAAAAGATCCATAAGAACCTTAAGTATGTACAAAGAAATCATTTTGAAGAACAAATTATTGGTAACAAAAGAAAAGGTGTATTGACAAGAAGAAAAGTTGTTGAAAATGAGGTAAATTTGTGTTTACTTTCCAAAACTAAACCAAAAATAGTGAGTGAGGAATGTAGAGATGAATATTGGATGAAGGTGATGGAAGAAGAGCTGCCACAATGTGAGAAATATCAGACTTGGGAACTGGTCCCTAGACTTGAAAATAAGAATATAATTGGAACTAAGTGGGTATCTAGAAACAAGCTGAATGAGAATTGAGAAGTGGTAAGAAATAAAGAAATCCTTGTGTGTAAGGGTTACTCATAGGTAGAAGGAATAGACTTTGAGGAAACATTTGCCTAGATGGCTAGAATGGAAGCAATCAATTTTTTTTTGGCATTTTTAGCACATAGACTTTAAAGTTTATTAGATGGATGTGAAGTCTGCTTTCTTGAATGGAGAATCAGAGGAAGAGGTTTACATGGAACAACAAAAGAATTTCAGTTGTCAAATAAACCTGATATGGTTTGCAGACTGAAAAAGACATTATATGGATTAAACCAAGCTCCCAAAGCTTGGTATGCAAGAATGGAAAGATATTTGATACAAAAAGTATTCAATAAGGGTATCGTAGACAATAATATTTACTTTATAGTTGAGGAAGATCAAATATTGATAGTGGTTTTGTATGTTGAAGACATTATCTTTGGAGGAAATCGAGATATGTGTAAGAAGTTTGCAGAAGAGATGTAGAAAGGTTTTGATATGTCTGTTTGGGGAGATGAATTTCTTCCTTGGACTACAAATCAATCAAAAATATAAAGGAATTTTCATTTCACAATCAAAGTATGTTAAAGAGATGTTGAAAAAGTTTGGAATGAATGACTACAAACTGGTATGTACTCCTATGGTTACTAGTTGCAAATTGAGCAAGGATGATGAATCACCTAAGGCTGATAAGAGCAAGTACAAATCTATGGTTGGTGGATTGTTATATCTAACTCCTACTAGACCAGATATCATGCATGTAGTTTGTCTTGTGGCTATATTTCAAGAAGATTCTAAAGTGTCACATGTTACCACAGTAAAAAGGATATTCACATATTTAAAAGGCATTTTGGATTATGTCCTATGGTATTCTAAAGATACTAATTTCACATTAAGTGTGTACATAGATGTAGATTGGGTTGGATGTGTTGATTACATGAAAAGTACTAGTGGTGGTGCATTATTTCCTCAATGTATATTGATGGTATGGCCAAATAAGAAACCTTTTTTTTTTTCCTTATCTACTGTAGAGGTTGAGTATTTTGCAAAAACATCTTGTTGCACAAAAGTATTATCCAGATGAGACAAATATTGAAGGATACCAGAGTAGTGTATGATGATCCTATTTCTATCTTTTGTGATAACACAAGGGCAATCAATATTTCAAATAATCTAGTGATGCACTCAAGAAAAAAACATATATCAATTAGGTGTCACTTTTTGAGAGAGAATTTTATGGAGAATAAAGTGAAGCTTGAATATGTACCTACAAAGGATCATATTGGTGAAATATTTACTAAGGCTCTTCCTAAGGATACTTTTGAGTATTTTCAGGAGAAGTTGGGGGTTATTACCCCTCCTTTGAAATCAATGCATATGGAGATGCATCAATCCAATGGATCTATGGATTCATTCTTTGTTTGGACTGATGTTGGTGGATACATCTCAGGGGGAGTAGGTAGTAACATTGTTGCAATATGAAATTTATGTTTTCATGATGAAAAGGTTGCTAAGTTGATTGGTGTGTACTCCTAAGGGGGATTATTCAAAGCAGTTGCAAGTATCTCAGTTCTATTTCAAAGGGGGAGAACAATGCAGAATACCTTATCCTTTGTTGTTGATGTCAAAGAGGGAGATAAATAGGTCATGTGAAAAAGATAAATGAAGTCATTTGATAGAGAGAGAATTCATGTGAAAGAGGCAAGTATGAAGGAGAGAGAGTATAATGAGGCTAGTTGCACAAATGGGGAGAACCAAGAAAAGGAAATAAGTATGTTCATATCTGTATGTTGTTTTTTATGGGTTTTCACATCTTGTGTTGCTATCACTGACAAAGGGGGATATTGTTGTAAGTATGAAGGTGTTGTCATTGATGATAGTAGTGTGGTGGTTGAGAAGAGATTTTTTCTTTGATTAGTTGCATTATGTTGTCATCAGTTAAGTTGTTGCTCTTAACCTTTGGTGTTTCTTTGATAAAATTCCATTTATGGTTCATATGTCGAGGATATTGAGAAAATTGATAAAAACAAGGAAACAAGGTGTTGTAGAGGTGTTCTAGTTTTTCTTCGCATTTATTCTAGGCTGAAGATTTGTTTTTGTGGTTTGGATATGTTGGTTAGAGATGTTCATAGTTTCTATATCCAAAATTTTGGCTTCTGGATTGATGGTTAGAAAAAGTTACGTTCACCAATGTGTGAATTGGTTTTTCATGTGTCAAGAAGATTTTTGGTTTGGTACTTTAGAAGTTTAATTGTAGAGTTGCAGTGTTTGGCAGTGCAGTTTGAGTGTACTAGCTGTGTACATTTTGGAGTGAGTTGTTGTGAAGGAGTTTGGTGAATTTCAAAAGGATAGAGGAATATTCTAGATCATGATGAAGCAATATGGTATGTGGTTCACAAATCATCTTTGGGTTTGGGGAATCATGTAACTCAAATGTTTAATGTGTTTTCATGTATAATGATTGACGTGTTGTTTATAGTACATTCAAGGATGTTCAAGTATTGATGGATGTGCAATGTGGCATACGAAAGATATTTTGGGTTCCAATTAAATTTTTCTTTGGTCCAATTTTGTTCCTATCTACTGTGGGAATGTTTAGTGTTGACCTTTAATTTGAAATTGCAAAGTGTGAAGCGTGTATAGCTAACCTTAGAGAAGGTTTTCCAGGTTGAGGGAAATATAATAATGAGCTAAGATGTTGAAGTTTGATGAGATAGAAAGGATAGATGTGTGTGATATTACAAGTGATGTGAATATTTAATGGGTAGAGTGTGAGTTTTAGCAGAGCAGTGCGAACTTCAAAGTGTTGGACTTCTAAATGTAGTAAGTTGAAGGTGTCTACAATCGTTCAAACAAGACTATGAAGGTGTTGGAGCTATTGTGATGGATTCTCTATTGCATTAATAAGTTGTTCCATGTGTAACATTTATTTTCTATCTTCTTTTCTTTTTGTGGCAATGAGCATTGGCAGGCCTTTGTGGATAGTGCATCCTATTCTGGTAGTGAGCCTTTTTAATGGTTTTTCAATTACTTATATTGTGAGTTAATCATCATCATGGTTTTTCCCTCATTGGATTTTCCACATAAATCTGGTGTTCTCTTGTGTATAGTGTTCGTTGTTTCAATTTCTATTATCTTATTTTCATGTTTAAACATTATAACAGATTAAGGGTTTAATGAATGCATGTGGATCTAATTCCTGTTGAGGGTTTTGATGTTTGAATTTGCTACAGCTGATTCACCCCCCCACTCAGTTGTCTTGTTCATTTAACACAATATCCTCATCTAATATTCGACAATATGGATAGGATTTTATCATTTTTAAGGAGATAAATTATCTACAATCACACCTTGATTTAGAGGTGGACTTCCTCATCATGTTAGGAAAGTTATTTAACTTCTTTAAGTAAATAAACAACATAAATGCCCCCTATAGATAGGAGGGGGATGGATTTCATCAAATGAGTGTTTCTACCTAAATTAGAGCATAATTTTCTTATAGTTAAGTGTTCTTTGCATCCTCCTTTCTATTCCTTCTTTAGGGTATATTCCTTTATTCTATTTCTAACTTCACAATCAAATTTTCCTTTTGTATATTTTTTTGGTTTCTTTATTTTCTTTCCACTCTTATCTTTCTTCTTAAACAATCACCAATTTTATTTTTTTTCATTCTTCTTAAGGGATATCATTTAAGTTCATGCATTGGTCATATGCCTCCCATTCCTACTTTCTATTGTTGTAATACCATTCTTAATTTTATGACCTTTCCTCATTTGCATCTAGTTTTAATTTATCATTTTTCATCTCAATGGTTACTTATATGTTTTATATGTGATAATGTGACAATGTTTTAATGAGTTCATATTGTAGCCACAAATATCTCAAGGATAAAATACAATAGAATAGGAGGAAAATATTAAGAAAATTATTAGCCAACATGTGTAACAACTATTTTTTACTAGACATACAAATTTTAGATTATATATGATTGAAATAAATACTCATTTGCATTATTGAAAACTTGGTACTTTCTATTAGAGGAAATCGATTTCAATGATATTTTCTCTCCTAATGTGAAGCTTACATCCATTTGATTTGTGTTATCTATTTCTTCTACATTAATCCTAAGGTTGAAAAAATGGATGTTAAGACAAATTTATTGCATGTGGATTTAAAATAATAAATCTAAATGAAACAACTAGTGCATTTCAATAAAAAGGTAACTTAGAGGATATAGTTTACAGGCTAAAATATACATAAATAGTTTGAAACAATTCCCCAAAATGTAGTATCATAAATTTGATTTGTTTTGATTTGGGTTTTATTAATGTTAAGTCAAATCATTGTTTATTTTAAGCATACATTTTGATCAATTTATTGTTGTCATTCTTTATGTTATGTTGATGATATTTTGATTAAAAATAATAAAGAAAATATTAGGGTTTTAAAATATTAAATTTCATTATAATTTGAAATGAAAAATATAGGGGCTACTAATTTCATCTTAGGGATGGAAATCAAAGAGAATAGAGCTAAAAAAAAAATTAGCTAAGAGGAAGTATATTGGCTCAAATTTTAAGACATGGTATATAATTATTTATACCATGAAATATTTGTCTATGGAGGTGGCCACCAAAGATAGAGGAGCTTCAATGAGAGAACATGAGAGGTCAAAAATGAGAAAATAATTTTATTCTATCGAAGGATGCAAAGGATCAAATGAATCAATGATACATAATACACAAGAGAGGCATTTCTTATATAAACAAGGTGAGAGAATGGGATATCAAAAGACTATGATGTGTCACAATCATATAAAATGAGGCACAAAAAATAAGTATCCTAAATTTACCCTAAGTAAACTTAACTAATAGATGTGAATATGACTTAAATGAGAACTAGTTGTGTAATACACCTCGCTCACACTAACTGTTAGAAACCAAGATCAAACATGCAAACCTAAACACCTTCCACAAAAGAGAAAAACATTGAAAAAATAGAGCTTTGCATGAAGATGTGCAAATTGATATATTCAGGAATTCAATGATTACAATGAGATGATTTGCTTTATAAAAGAAAAGTATGCAAACCTAATGTTGACCTAAAAACAACTCAACTAAATAAATCCTACTTATTAATTAAGTAAACTAATTATTCCCTAAGCAAAACCTAAGTAAAGTTATGCAAGTGTAATTAAATATTAATTAAACTAACACCCCCCATAAGTGCAACTTAGGGAGACTAAATAAGCATGCACCTAAAGCTAAGATGAATGCGAGAAAGAATGAATGGGTACCGAAAACAAGGCCTAATCAGGTACCCATGTACAAATGCAATAATGAGGTAGAGAAGGAAAACCTAGTGGGACAACCCCCCCTACAATGAGATGACTACTACAAAGAAGCATTGGAAGAACACTATGGAGCAACACTAGAACCACAATCCGAAAAGCAAGGAAAGATAATTTTGTCTACAAGAAACCATAACGGAATCATAATAATGCAACAATAGACCTGATGCCGCGGAACACTCAAAAACACCAAACTAGAACAACCCTGGAATCCATAAAGCAACAGTAAATGATATGATGATGAAAGAATCTAGAAGCAATGAATCTCGATGTCGATGCAAAACTAAGACTAAAAAATTTCCATGGGAACAAGTACCATAAAGACTCGGGAACATTAACCACAAATTTAGTGGCCCTCAAACTGAGATGGATCTGATGTGAATCTGATATGTGTAAAGCTAAGACAAAATATGGCCAAAAGAAACTAAGAAACTAGATTGCAACTCATGCAATTTTTCATCAAAAAAAGATGAAGATCAAAGTGCATGCACACTCTAATCAAATTATTATGCAAGAAACCCCCCTAATGGAACTTTATATCAGTTCATTTATTACAATACCCAATGATTGCAAAATGAGCGAATTCCTAAATATACATAAAAATAAAATAAAAAAATACCTTAGATCTATGTAGAGGACTGAACCAACTTTCCAATTCCGCAAGAATGGCGAAAAAAGGATCACCGAGTCAAAAGATATGCCCTCCAGAGTGAAAAAAACATCTGAGTTCAAGGACTTGCAAAATAAAACTTGAGAAAAATCAGGAAAAATAACCTGCACCAACAAAATGGGCTTAGAACCATCTTTCCAATGATATCTTGTTTGTGAAAAAGCGACTCCTTACGCAAAATTTATGCCAAATTTGGTGAAAGGTGCTCCAAAATGGCCAATATGGCCTATAGGCAACCTAGAGGGCTTAAAAAAAAAAAAGACCCTGGTCCTATGCACGACCAAGGGCTGGTAAGCTGGGGGTTGGGGTGGAGCCCCTGGTCATCCATATGACCATGCGTGCAGAGTTTAAGCTGGCAAGGGCTAAGTGCATAGCGCCGGTTCCACATAGGACCGTGTTGTGGCTGAAGCGGCTCATGGGGGCTGGAATACAGGTCGGCGGAGGAGGTTCAGGGAGCCACCGACGGTGGCGACGGACCAATGGCGGCTGGCGGTGCCCTCTATTTCTTTTGGTAGTACTGTTTTAAAGGTATTTTTTTCATTTTTTTTCATTTTTTTTAAAAATCGCCTCGTAATGCATACTGGGGGGGCCGTATGGCCTCCCTGGCAAAAACAATTTGCCTCAGAAACCAACTTCACATAAATCAATGATTTGACAAGCATTCCTAGGGTTTTTGGCCACTGTGAACGCGATGGTTGTGTCCATTTTTCTCCAAGATGCTCTGAAAAATAGGCTTCCCCCAAAGCTTCCAAAAAATCAACGAACATGAAACCCTCACAGATTTGGTAAATGATGACCAAAATCTGCAAAATAAAAGTCAATCCTGACTTTTTCCAATGCTTTGAATCCAATGGTGAAGCCCAATCTGATCCAAGATGCTGCATAGATGAACTCAAGGCATAAAATCCTCGAGGAACCTTAAACGAACTCTACAATGATTTTCTCCAAAATTTGAGAAGGAGCTACATGTCAAGGCTTTGATACCATGTTAGAAACCAAGATCAGAATGCAAACCTAAACACCTTCCACAAAAGAGCAAAAAATTGAAAAAGTAGAGCTTTGCATGAAGATGTGCAAATTAATATATTTAGGAATTCAATGATTACAATGAGATGATTTTCTTTATAAAATCAAAGTATACAACCCTAATGTTGACCTAAAAACAACTCAACTAAATAAAACTTACTTATTAATTAAGTAAACTAATTATTACCTAAGTAAAGTTATGCAAGTTTAATTAAATATTAATTACACTAACAGTAACATCCCCCCTTAAGTAGAACTTATGGAGGAGTAAAAAAATACATGAATGAAAATATGCATAGATGGGTCCTAGCTATAAATCCATGTTAGGTACCCATATACAAACCATCTCTCACAAATATAATAAAGGATAAAAAACCTTAGGAAAAAACTCCTCTCCAAAAGAGAGAATACAAGAAAAAATAAATATATAAATTATGGAGGAAGTGATGAAAGGAAGACTCTATATGACCCCCCAAGGAATACATCCAACACAAATATAAAATTAATAACCCCTCATAAGAGACAAAGAGTGAGTACATATATCCCCCCCACAATGAAGTAGCTCATATGCCAATGGTGAATTCTTGAACATGAATGTTGAAGAGTGTCCAAGTTTAAAAAATAACATTCCTCTCCTTGGGAAGAAACAAATACACTGGTGTACATAGAAGAAATTTCAGCTCCAAGAAAGAGATGAGAGATGAACTCTCATTATTGGTGCCTTGGAAAACTACTCTTGAGTGTCTCTATGCTAGATTAGGCCATAAGAAAAAATTGCAATCCAAATCAAAGAAGATGACAAATCAAGAACATATGGAAACAAATGAATAACTATCTCCAAAGACAATGATGATGTGCTAATAGTTATATTTTCATTATCATTAAAGATGAAATGAACATCCTCAAGTGTTTCCTCTAAATCTACAATATGAGACTCACAAAATAAAATTGAAATACCTAGATCAAATATTCATCCCAAAAAACTAAATCTGAAAGACTATAATGGTCTCATTGAACTGAATTACTCGAAATGATAACACTAAAAAATTTAAAAAAGAATGAGGTGAGCCTCAATCAATGATTTTACAATAAGAATCAATAATATTGAAGGATCAAAAACTACCTCTACAAAAGGAGAAAAATAATTTGAAAAAACCTCATCATCTTCATCATCTAAACATGTAAAACTCTCTAAAGAAGAAAACTCTTAAATAGTGTCATAATCATATGGTTTATTGTCTAAACCATTAACAGGTACAAGACAAACTGAAATATAATCATTTGGGAATGAATACGTATTAGTATCTCCATATATCTTCCAAATGGTGGTCTAAAGAGAACTCCAAGTATTATCATCAATATGTAGATCAATCACCCCTATAAAATTATCATTTTATAAATTTCAAATAGTTTTTTTCTATGTACCTAGTTGAGGGAAAGACCATGTGGGAAGTACAAAGATGTGTCACAGTTTTGGCCAACTTATCAACACAAGTGAATTTAAGCATTTTTGTCTAAAAAATAATTTTGGTCAAATATATGGTCTAGCTAGATTCGGTCTAGCTAAGTTAGGAATGGGCCACAATTTTTTTAACTAGAAGAGTCCACTAAATGCATATTTTACACTTTATGGTCAATTTACCAAAAAAATAAAATTATTCAAAAAAAATGATGTTACAACTCCTACTCTTATAAATAACATATATATATATATATATATATATATATATATATATATATATATATATATATATATATATATATATATACCCTTTTGTAGATCTATAAGTTTAGTTTTCTAAAAAATAAAAAGTTCAATAATTCAATTAGTTTTTATATTTTATATTTTATCTAAAATTAGGTCATCAACACCAAAATATAAGGTTCATTATCTTTTCAAAGAAAAAATACAAATTTATTTTAAAAATTTGAAAAAAAAATGATGCACTAGAGAAAATATTCTAGTCAAGATTATATAAATTTATTTCTATTTTGGATAAATAGTTGAAAAAAGGTGATGTCCCATGGAAATAGTTATATTTTTGGTGAAATTTTTTTAAAGATTTATCTAAAAATATATACCTATCAAAATATGAAAAAAATAAGCCCATGCACTAAAGTTTCAAGTTATAAATACACACACACAAATTAAAGAAAAAAGATTAAATTTACTATATAAAGAGTGACATCCCATGTAACTTCACATTTCAACATTTTATCAACAACTAAATTATAGTTTCTATTTTATTAAAAACTATGCTCAAATAATTTTTTAATTTTTCTAAGAAATTACAAACATAAAATACACTAAAAAATGTAAGAGTTTGTGTAGAATACTCTACAACATGCAAGATTTGGTTGAAGATTATAGCCATCCTAGATCTAGGAGCTTCATGAAAGTACAAGAGTCAACTGTACAAGAGAATATTTCTATTCTATCAAAGGATGCAAATGACATATTATGATGATATGATTGTTGATTTACACATGAGACCACCTAGTTATATAGCCAATGTGAGGCATAGGAGTTGCCAAAATCATGACAAGTGATGGTAGATAATCTCGCAGTCTCAAACACACCATATGTTGATACCCAAATTAATGGCAGCCTATTTCATTACAAGAAAATTGTACACACAAGTGACAAGAACCTGCAAAGTTATAATATTATCCTGTAGAATACTGGTTCGATAAAATCCCAAAAGAATCAGGAACATTCACACCATCCCTCATTCAGAAAAATAGAGGAAAAACTTACAAGTATCAGTGACTCACAAACACCAATGAAAGCAAACAACACTTTAATGTATTTATATTTTTGCAAACAACTAAGAACAAGGATTCAAAAAGAATAAAAAATTCAATGCAATTGCCTCTGTTGTTCTTGTAACCCATCGGTCTTCCTCTAACATTTGTTCATGCCTATTATTTTCTCCTTCTTCATAGTTAAAACTGATCAAACTCTTATAAATCATCCTATCACTCTTTGCACGAGCGTTTCTTTCTATTCCTTTTTCCAAGAATAGTTTGGTCTTCTTCCAAAATGTTGATCTTTGTACACAGACAAAAATTCTTCACAGTTCACTTCTTCCACCATTGTAATTGTCTTCTCCCACATTGTAGATCAGTATTTCCTCACACCATCAACCTTTTTTTTCTTCTAGCCAAACCCCAAAACCCTTTGCCATTGCCAACATAGTTCGGGCTTCTTGAAAAAACTATTGATGCTCTCTCTTAACCATCCCTAACTATTTCTTGAAACTACTACATAGGCTACATGTTGATTCATAGCTCCCATCTAATTATTACTTCACAAAAAGAGATTGTTTTTTATGCATATTTGGCATCCAAGTAAGTAAAACAAACATCAACATAAAAAAAATGCAAAAAAAAATTTGATGCCCCTGCATCAGACTCCATAGGAGACAAAAAAAATCATGTTCTCTTGCACATGAGGTCACCATCTAGAAACCATTTCTCTGGTCTTTTCTTTCGCATCTTCCAACATCACTTTGGAACAACTATCGTTTGTTCAATCTATTTTCATTAATTTTTCTTTTTCTTTTTGTATCTTCTCTTTATGTCTTTTTCAGAAGCCTCTAAAACTCCATCTCCCATTCATATACATCATTTTCACCATTTGGTTCCACATCCTTTTCATCTTCTACTTTTAAACTCTTCCCTTCAACAATTTCATTCAAAGATTCAAAATCATTATTACTAACATCATAAGAATCAAATTGATTACCATTTACCTTGTATGTGCACTCCTCCAACTTCTTCCAAGGGACTCTCAAAAGTATGTCAATCTTCTTTCTCATTGTTACATCATCAGTCATTTGGTTTGAATTCTCTCCTTCGTAGGCCAATATCTTCATCAACAAACCACCTTGGACTCCATCATTCACAACACAACCTTTATCAAAATTTGCATATACAATTTCATAATTTCCCTCTTTTTCTACAATAACTTCTTGATCATTAGTTGCAAACCTCATCTTTGTATCCTTCACTATCCCATTTGTCTTCCTATCATCATTAGCAATCCATCCATTCATATTTTATCATTATAAATTTTTCCCACAAATCTTCTGCACTTGCTGCACCTTCTTTTTCCTTCACCTCTCTCAGGTAATGGTACTCACTTAACAACTCTCTGCCATGCAAACCTTTTTCATCATCACTTTTCAAGGTAGCCATATTCTGCCCTCTTCTTTTCTTAACAATCGCCTTCATAGGCCACTTCAACTTATTTTTCAATGGCCAACTCTAACCATATTATTGGCTTCTTTCCTCAAGCCACTGCTTACACTTCTCTAAATCTCTTCTCAACTTTGCCTTTCTTTATCCCATTCTAAATTTTTCTTCTTCACATTATTTTTCATTTCATCGTTCTTCTTGAGGCTTTCTTTGATGGCATACTATTGCATCTTATGATCTTAATGCTCGAGTTCTCGATACCTCACCTAGGGCTTCTTTCATTTTCCTCTACCCAGTCTCTTGGTACCCAGGTTCTTCTTTTTGACCTATCAAAACTTTCACACACACATACTTGTCCAAAAATCCCATGAGAACAACCGACTTCCTCTTCCTAGACCTTTCAGGTTCTCCTAGATCTTTCAAGCTCTGATAACAAAATGATTGTATACAATCTCACAATCTCAAACACACCATGCACTGATACCTAAATTAATGGCAACCTATTTTGTTATAGGAAAAATGCACACATAAGTGACAAGAAACTACAAAGTTATAATATTATCCTACAAAATATTGGTTTGATAAACTCCCAAAATAATTAGGAAAATTCAAACCATCACTCATTCATAACAACAAATAACACACTTACAAGTATCAGTGACTCACAAGCACTAATGAAAGCGAACAACACTTTAATGTATTTATATTGATACAGAAAACCGAGAACAAGGATTCAAAAAGAACAAAAAATTCAATGCAACTGCCTCTGTTGTTCTTGTACCCATTGATATTCCTCTAATATTCATTCATTCCTATCATCTACTCCTTCTTCATTGTAAAAACCGATCAAAATCTTCCAATTCATCCTATCACTCTTTGCATGAGTGTTTCTTTCTATTCCTTCTACCAAAAATAGTGTGGTCTTCTTCCAAAACATTGATCTTTGTACATAGAAGAAAAATTCTTCACATTTTGGCTTCTTTCACCATTGTAGTTGTCTTCTCCCACACTGCAGATTGGTCTTTTCCTCACACCATTGTCATTTTTTTCTTTTGGCTGAACCCCAAAACCCTATGTCGTTGCCAACATAGTTTGGGCTTCTTGCGAAACTATTGATGCTCTCTCCTAATCGCCCCTAACTATTTATTACAACCACTACATAGGCTACATGTTGAGTTAGAGCTCCCATCCAATTATTACTTTAGAAAAATATTGGTTTTTGTGCATATCCAACATCCAAGGAAGTAAAAAAATATCAACATAAAAAAATGAAAAACAAAATTTTATGCCCCTGCATCAACAAGTGTCTTAATCCTATGTCATGAGATAACTAATATTAAATGACTTATGACATAATTATTAAATTTCAAAAGATAAAATAAGATCTAATGACAACTAACAACCTTCTAGAAAGATTCCCTAAGATCTAAGAAAACTTAACATGTAAATGAGACCCAATAATGAACTAGTTAGCTAAAACACCTATTTAAACCAACACCCTCCCTTAAGTGCAACTTAGGGAGAAGATTATATGCATATGATGCAAATATGGGTCTCAAATACAAGACCATTTTAGGTACCCATGTACAAATTCACTCTCACAAACATAAAAAAGAAGAAAACCTAGTGAGACAAAACTCCTCTCCTAAAGAGAGATGAAAAGAAGATGCTCTCAAGGATGAATGAGAAGGAAAAAACCCCATGTGAGGAAAAATAATCCCCATAAGTGAGAAGAATAGAAATCATGCAACCCCCCTCAATGTAGAGTCTCTTGCAATGATGGTTATAGATGTTTGACATTGAATGTTGAAGATGATCTAAGATTGTCGAACAACATTCCACCCCTTAGGAAGAAACAAAACCAAGATGATATGTAAGATGTCTTCCCATTCCTAAAAGGAAGGTGAGGGAAGATAAATGATGTGTGATGTCTCTAAAAATGCTCAAGTGTCTCCCCATCGATGCTAAAAAAATTCACCCTCCAAATAGGAATTCTAGGTCACACTGTAGAAGATGACAATCCCAAATATCCTAAAAATGATTGTAAAACACAATCCAAAGAAAAAAAATCCTTAGAAGAAAAAGAAGGCTCCTCCAAATGTTTTCTAAAATAATCCACACTTATGTCAAACTGTGAAGGATGATCATGTGGATAATGAACAAAAGGGTCAGAGTGTTTCCTGACAACAACAAAAGAAGGATCATCTCCATAAAAGAGAAGATGTATGCAATCAATGGCGTCTCCCAAATTTGAAATACAAGAAATTTCAAAAAATATATATTTTTTGTCAAGAACTCATCCCAAGTAGCCATCTATTGAAGACAATAAGTGTCTTGCCACACTGGATCACAAGGAACCAAAATTATGGCAACACAAGCATCATCATATGCAATAGTAGGTGAAGGAGATGGAATATCAACACATGTCTCTAGATCCTCAGTGGATGAAATAATAACAAGATTCAAATGACCATATTGAATGCCCTCAAAAGTGCCCACATTAGATTCTTGAATGTGAACATCAGTCGAAGGAACAATAGGAGAAAAATGTGAGAAGGTGTAGACTTGAGGTTGGTGATCAACCTTCCCAACTACAACTATATCTTTGCTATTTGAATCTTGGAATTTGACATAATCTTGTGTGAACTCAACACTCTTGTCTTCTCCACCATGTGAGACCTAACAGATAGAAAGGATACTAGTTGACAATGAAGAGACACAAAGAACACCATTAAATTCTTTGACATACATGTTAATGGATCCTTCCCACATACATGCATACATGTGTTGTTAGCCATTAGGATGTGGTGATAAATAAGACTCAAATGAAGTGAACATACTCTTAGATGAAGCCATGTGATGTGAGGCTATTGAATCAAGTATCCACCCATATTACTTAGAATCTGCAATTGCAACAAGTGTCTTCCCCTTATGTCTAAGAATTTGATGAAGAATAAGAATATGAACCTTTTTACGTTGAAGGGAAATTGATTTGATTCTTTTGAAGAAGATGCTTCAACTCATAAATCTATTTGGAATAGCATTGGTGTTCACCATGCCTTGTTTTCTTGCAATATACACATGTAGGCTTATCCTTCTTAAATTATTTCCATTTAGAGGGAGAGGATTCATATTGTTTATGTAGCTTATTCTTTTTATTCTTTTGCTTCTTATGAGAATTCCTTGATTCTTTTTATACTCTTAGGCTCACTAGCCAACAATGCTTGTGACTTAGAAGACTTGATTAGACCCATATGGATTAACTTCACTTCTTTGTAGTGCCCCTCCATTATTCACCCTTGTATGATGTTTTTAAATGCTATTTAGGTGTCGAGGGAAGGATTTAATATTTCTCACTCGTGAGAACCCTACAATGTTTTGATTTCCTTTCACTAGGCATGTGATGATTATATGTATATGCAAAGACGTTTGTGTGTTGTAGGTTGCAGGTACTAAGCATCAAATCCACCTAAATTGGAAAGTCTAAGTGTGCCTTAAACCTAATGGAATAGTTGATCGGAGATGACACTTGGTCCCCTGCCCTAGCCATCATCCTCAAAGAGGATGAGTATCTAATCTAGTACCTTGTCGGTGTGCCAGTTTTGTCTGTGGTTGGTTGGTGATTGTTATGGTCTTGTTTTTCAACCTTGGTTAGAGCTAGGTAATTGTTGTTGAAATTTGATTTATTTTATTTAAATTTCGTTGGAAAATGTTTTTTTGGTTAATTAATGCATTAAAATAAATTATTAAGTTAAAATGACACTTTGATAATTAAATATAAATATATTTATAAAAAAATACAGTTTATAATAAATTAAAAGTGTGATGAAGTATTAAAATAAATTAAAATTTTAAATGGAAGGTTATAATTAATAAATAGTAAAATAAAATAAAAAGATAGAAAGGTTTTTCATACAGTGCATGCACAATATTGAACCGTTTGTCGAAAAAGAAACTTAATGTTTTTTTTTGGGATTTTGTGAGATTTTATTGGATTTTTGGTTTCAAAAAGGATGAGCCTTCTTCTTCTAAATATTTTTCCTCGGGGGGAGATTTTCATTCTGTTTTGGGCTTAAGGAAGTAATTGTGTCTACAAATTTTTTATATATTCTTGTTGTTGTGAAGAAATGAGGAATTCTTGGAGAAAATTGATTCAAAGTTTTGGAAGAAAATTTATGTAAAAGAATTTTGTTTCATTGCTGATTTTTGAAATGGAGGAATGTAGAAGGATGGGCGAAGGAAGGCATCATATCAAATCAATTTGGGGAAAATGAATTTTATAGATGAGTCTTTGTTCTTTACTATTGTTTGAATGTTTAATGATTTAGTCATTCTGTCTATAATCTTAGTGCAATTATATCTTATGCATATCCTGTAATCATCACATTCCTAAGAAATAATTTATTTAAAATCTATCAATTGCCTTCTTGAATGTTTTACTTTGATAAATCAAATGTGTGTATATTTTGTAACTATTTCATTCGATGGGATAAAATTACATCTTCTAGCCAAATGTATTTGTTGAAAGTTTTCTTAGTTTTTCTGCATACCCTTCACTGCTTGCCTTTTGGCACTATGTTTGTAACCTGATAACCAACACCTTGCATGTGTATTTGGATGAGTCCACGGTTCTATAAATACTATAAGTTGTGTTTCATTTTGATGAAAACCCTTATGCATAGATTTCAATGTATATATCCCTTTTGCTAGAAATTGATGGATATGGCTGGGCATTCACTTTTATATAATTCAATATCTATAGTTCTCAACATGTTATAATCAATGTTATATCCCTACGTTTTATCTCTATGTCTTATTTTCAATACTATTTATTCGATATCAATCGATAGATATTCCTGGTATGGCGATTCCATTCCATAAATGGTGTTTTATCTTTGTATTATTCTTAACCTTCGATTTCATATAAGTTGATATATTTTCATTGTGCTTGGTATTCATTGAATACCCTTTACTTATGGTATTCTATTTTTACATTTGTGTGTAAAAAATGATGGTTATGCCTTATACTTGATAGTCGATACTTGCATGGTGACTTCATAGTATATTCTACGATTTTATTTTGATGGTTATATATTTTTGGGTTTGGCATTTGATACTTGCAATGCGTTTTTAATTTTATGCTTCCTGTTTGATATTTGAAAATGCACTAAGTAAGAAATTAGATAGCTTGGGTTATTCGCTGATTTGTCTTGGTTTTTGATGATGAGAATTCATTTCTATATTATACATTGATATAGTGTTTTATAATTGGTAATTTGATTTCCATCTTATGGCGATTTCATACTACAATCTGTGAGTTATATGTGTTTGGCATTCGTTACTTGTCTAGCCTATATTTTATATTTGGAGCATGATTTCACCCTCTGCATCGTATTTGTACACATCTAAAAATGGTCACGGTTGATCAAACCTGTTAATTAATTAAATATGAATTATTTAATTAATGTTCTTAATTCATCTACGTATAAATAAATTTAATTATTTATTTATA
Organism: Sequoiadendron giganteum; assembly: GCA_007115665.2. Classification (NCBI taxonomy): domain Eukaryota; kingdom Viridiplantae; phylum Streptophyta; class Pinopsida; order Cupressales; family Cupressaceae; genus Sequoiadendron; species Sequoiadendron giganteum. The sequence goes on from CM021101.1 coordinate 83,806,978, forward strand.
TTGTTCATTTTCTAATTCTTCTAATTTAGTTAAATAAATAAAGTTTATTTAATTAATGCTACCTTCCTCTTAATTAATTAAATAGATTTTACAATTTATTTACATTAATTATCACAAATTTAAATTCATAATTTAAATGATATTCTTCTCTCCACATTTAATTAAATACTTAATTAAATAATTTTCCAAATTCCCACTCCTCACAAAAATTAAATATTCTTAATATTTAATTAAAAGGCTTTTTCTTTTCTCACATAATTAAATATTTGTAATATTTAATTAAAGCCTTTTCATATTTCTCTCACACATAATTAAATATTTATTTATTTAATTATGAGAGACACCTCTCAATTGTCTCTTCATTTTCTGTCTCTCAGAATTCCATCTCCTTTTTGAATTCTTGATCTCTCACCGTTTATTCTAACAGGTTTGAACTCAAACGTCGATCTTGGCTAATCGAATTCCTACCTTCAAAAATCTATAAATACAACCCTTTCATGAGTTGAAAAAGACCTCGAATCTCATATTTTCATGCGTAGTTATTATAGTCACATTTTAAGCATTTCATAGCATTTTAAATTCAAAAAGCTCAATCTTTACATGCATATGCATTTTTGATAATCTCATTCTCTCAAGTGTCATTCTATAAGCTGTTGTTTGCACAACTGAGAGCAAACATATTGAAGCGAATCTTTGGAGATAGAGGACAATGGAACCAATTTGAAGAAGCTGCAATTTAGAGTTTGCATTTACTTTATTTATTTAGTTTTCTTCAATCTAATGTTTCATTGGTGTACTAGTTTATATGCAATTTAATTGACACATTCTAACATACACATCTTTAGCGCCCACCGTGGGGCCAAGCCCCGCATTTAACTTCTCTTTTTGTAGAATTTTTCTGGCAGGTGACAGACAAAATAATGTTTTAGCGCATACGAGTCTTGGTTCGGTGCATACGAAGACTGTTTCAGCGCATACGATGACTATTTTGGTGCATACATGACCTGTTCCAATGCATACATGAGTTCTTTCAGCGCATACGACGACTGTTTCGGCGCATCCCTGTGAACTCTTTCGAGGTAGTCAGAACCTGATTTGACACATAAATGACTGTTTTGGTGCATATACAAGATCTTTCAGCACATACAGAATCTGTTCCAGCGCATACATAACCTATTTCAGCACATACGTAACCTATTTCAGCACATACCGCTTCTATTTTGACGCATATAGTTGTAAAAATTTAAATTCTGATTCCGACGCAATCCGCGGACAAGATTTTTCTGAATCTATTTTTAATAGAATGAACTAATCCTAGGATAGATATTTAAATCAGAATTAACCAATCCTAGGATAGTCACCAAACATAATTTTCTTTTGGTTAAAATGAACTCCATGTTTTTAGTGAAGCAACATCTTCACTTAGAATAGAAAATTTGTCAATTTGGGATTTAAAATTGAACCATTATTTGCTTGTTGTGATTGTGGTAATAGGTCTATGCTCTCGTTTTAATTGGGTGATCAAAATACCAGACTTACCTTTTATTTTATGCAATTTAATGCTTTATTACATCTTTTAGAAGGCCTGCCATAGTGGGAAAAATTACTCACCCTACGAGAACGACCTAAGTGGGAACACCTAAAGACAAGGCTTCCAACCCACTTTAATCAAAAGCAAATTGTTGATGAAAATCCAACTTGACAGTAGTGCGTAGGATAACCATCCCCAAAACCTTTGTTTTATAGGTTGGGAGGTCTCTCGAGGGAGTATATCTATTTGCCACATTGAACAGATACCCTTATTATGAACCATAGTGTAGAAAGCCAACCGTGTCAGTATCCAAACATCATTTTAATCACGGTGCAAGGGGAGGGAAGAATCTGCCCCCAAGACACTCACCATATAGTCGCCACAGATTGTTTACTCAAGGGATTTGGTATCCACTTCCGTCACTTTGAGTACGCACCTAGAAAAGACAAAAACACGGGTGCTCTCTAGGGGGTGACAAGGCTGTGTGAGTCGACACGATTTTAAGCTATGGGCTATGAATACTATGATGACCTATTTGACAAATTAAGAGTGAGTCTGATTCAACTGCTTATCTTGTTTAAAGCCTATGGAAATCTCAAGAACATACACTCTTTGTTTAGATTTTAGGTTTAACAAAACAACTGTTAGCTTCTATGCTGTGTTTTTCACATTTAAATCAGATTAAGATCATCCAAAACAAGAAAATTTTATCAAACTGTCAAAGCATGTCGGTCTCAGAGCTATTTTAGCGCATCTGTTCTCTGTTTCAGTGCATCTGTGCTCTGTTTCGGCGCATCTGTGCTCTGTTTCGGTGCATCTGTGCTCTGTTTTAGCGCATCCGTGCTCTATTTCAGTGCATCTATGCTCTGTTTCGGTGCATCTGTGCTCTGTTTCGGCACATCTGTGCTTTGTTTTGGTGCATTTAGTCTTTGTTTTGGGGCATCTATTTTTTCGAGTCTAGGTGAATTTTCTGGCTTTTAGAAATAATTTTTTATAGGTCTAGTCTTTCCCATGCTCAGAGTTTGGAAGTCTACAACATTTTCTAAGAGGTCCTTAGAAAGAAAGATCAAAAAGCCCAAGAAGTTTCTCAATTATAAGAAAGTGTTGAAGAAGAGGAAATTTCTATATCAAAGTTGAAAGATCCTGTTTGAACACAAAACCTTTATTCATCGATATCACGACTATATTAGAGGTTTCACTGATGATTATGATGTAGAACCCTTATATTCAAGAGCTTTCTTTCAAAGAAGATCCCTTTCTCAAAAGCATAACCATAGTTAGCGTATTCGTCCTTCTTATATTCCCCAACCTGCTATCACATATGCTACTCGTCCAAATCAAATTCTACAATAAGAGAACTCAAACACATTAGGCATCCAGTAAATTCATCTCTTTACAAAGCTAAGATCAAATTTCACAAAGTGCGAAATCATCTTTATTTTGCGATCTTTGGTTTAATTCCCGCAAATAGGATTTTCATCCTTTCAATCAGGGAATCATGAGCTAAAGATTAAAAAAATCTTTTAAGTCATAGAATCTTCATTCTATCCTGACTTTCATCATCTTTGCACTTCCTTTGATCAAAGTTAGTAGAATTTGAGTAAAGCTTATGCCTATTACCATGAGATCTCGAAAGCACATAGAAAAAGATGAAAGTACAACAAGCAAAATGGGTGAAAATAATGAGAGGGAGGAAAACCTCTTTAACAATCCAAATGCTGAAGAGTTAATGGAAGAAAAACTTCAAGAGGCAGAACAAGATCCTCAATTCCATACTCTTATGGAAAAGATTTTAGAAAGAAACAAGGAAAGATACTTTCTGTCATTAGCTATTCAAGGAGCTAAGTTACCTGCCGATTTTGATACAAAAGGGATTAAAGAAGATCCTAAAGCTCCTCTTAATGATTTTAGCGCCCTTACTCGACAAATCAAGGAATTACAAGGGCAAATAAAAGAAATGCAAGGAGGAACAACAAAGAGATATGTTTTCGATGAAATATGTCCTTATCCATTCGATAGGAGTCTTTGAATGATCCCTTTTCCAAAACATTGCGAAATCCCTAAGTTCGATAAGTATAATAGGAAAACTGACCCCATTGAGCATGTAAGGGATTTTCGAAATATGAGCTTGGAGTTTGCTCATAATGATACCTACTTAATGCGATTGTTTCCACGAAGCCTGGGTGGGCAATCCATGGAGTGGCCTTCAAAGATTACTCCCCCCATCAAAACCTTTGAAGATTTGATAAATAAATTCATATCACAATACTCTTACAACATTCAACACTAGGTAACCATGCTTGATCTTTGCAAAATAAAAAAAAAATGTAGGGGAATCTTTCACTACATTTTTGCAAAGATGGAGAAGAATGTTTGCTAGATATTCTCGTCCTGTTCCTGAAAAGGAAAAGATGGAGATCTTCATCAATAGTCTTAATCAAGAAATGAGTTATAAACTAAACCTTCATTGTCCTCCATCATTTGAAAAATTGATTGAAAACGCAATTACTATTGAAGGTGCATTGATCAAGCATGGAGTTCTAAAAGTCAATAAAGAGGGTTCAAATTCGTACAACAACAACAACAATAACATTCATAATAACAACAATGACAAGTCATGATTTTGGACTCAAAATTAAAATGTTGTAATTGATGGGGTGGTAGGTGCTAACAACGTGAATACGAAGCCCGTCATCCTTAATGTGTCAAGTGTTCAGCGTAACAATAATACCAATAATTCTAGCACCTAAGGCAATGTTTCTAATCAAGGGAACATAACTAACGCTTGTGGAAATAATTTTGGCAATAATCAAAATTCAAATGTGCCCAAACCATCATATTTTTTGAATCGAGAAGTTTCACTCCCTTGGGCCAATATTTGGAATCCATTCTCAAATAATTATTGAATCAAAACACTATTACATTGCCACCACAAAGAGATTATGAGCCTTGAGGTAAACCACCATCATGGAATGATTCACACTTCTGTGATTATCATAGGTGTAAAGGTCATAAGACAAACAGTTGCCAAGGGTTAAAGAATATTGTTCAAGATTTGATTGATAACTGTACCATCACAGTTGAGGGACATAATGTCAATAATGATCATCAAGCATTCAAGAATCCACTCCCTAATTATCACAAAGGGGAATCCTCGAGTGACAAGGGCAAGAATGTTAATAACATCCAAGACATTATTGTCAATCATATCTATACTGATGACCCTCAAATCAATGCTATCCGAATCAAAGGTAAGCCAAAATGTCGAGAGGTCAATGTTACCACAAGAGGACAAGCTAAGATCATTGTCAAAGGCGGCTCATCTAAAGCAGAAATTCCCCCTCCAAATCAATACAATTTGGTTGAGCAATTACGAAAAACATCAGCCCAAATTTCTATCTTGGAGCTTTTAAAGTTATCACCGGCGCATAAGGACATTTTGGAAAAGGCTCTTGTAGATACAACTATATCTCCTGATCTAGATACCAATAAATTTCAAGCCATGGTGGGACACTTGTCCTCCTACACATGTCTATCTTTCTCTGAAAAATATGATTCATCCATAACTCGTCTGCATAATTCATCACTCTATTTAGAAGTCATGGTTCACAAAGCCTGCATTAGACGTGTTCTTATAGATGGGGGAGTTGGATTAAATATTTGTACTTTGAAATTGGTCCTAGCTTTGGGATATTCAACAGATTCTATAGATCCATGGAGAAAAATTACAATCAAAGCCTATAATGATGAGGAAAGAACATCCAAAGGTCTCATCATGTTACCAATCAGAGTGGGACCTATTGTGAAGAATACCTTTTGTCAAGTTCTCGATCAGGATCTAACCTATAACATACTATTGGGTCGTCCATGGATCCATGACATGCAAGCTATTCCATCTACTTATCATCAGTGTTTGAAGTTTTCATATGATGGATAGGAAATAATGATACCCGCTTATCATAATAGCAGTCAAACTTGTTCTAACCTAAGAGCAACTCAAGACACATTTTCCCCACATAATAGAGAGGCTTTGGCCATTTCTACCTCCAAAAACAAAGAACAAGTGCAAGAAATGATAAGCAATTTTGGCAGCAAGTTGAAATTGAAAGATAATGGGGTGGGAGAATATTCTTTATCTCTCTCTAATCTACCCTTATCACCAAGATCTCATGGTCAACCGTCGACATCTACACAATAGGCTACAGCAGCTTTAGCCTCAACTTCAACCCCCATTACTAAGTTTAATGGGAGGTTTATCAAAGAAACTGAAGGGGAAGATAGAGCTATTCTTGACTGGCTCTATAAAGATGAAGAAGAATCCGTACAACATATCAAGTTACCCACACAACAATATGGAAAGGGTTATGCTATCATGTAACAGATGGGTTATAAAGGAAATGGCCCTCTAGGTAAGAGAAAAAAAGGTATTGTTGAACCTGTCCAATTAAAAACTATGCACCCAAAAGATAAGACTGGGTTAGGATACGGTGAGGATACTAAGGAAAAAGTAACACAGAGACCATCTAACGAAGAAATAGCTGAATCAATTTTGAGAATTCAAGTGGATAATTCTAAAACAGACTCAAATGAATATGGATGGGATGATTTCTTTGATGATACATGTATCTCTGAAAAAAGGGTGGATGTCATACACAAATTCTCACCTACATTCTTACAAGGAGAAAGCTCAAGACCTCCATTTGAATACGTCATACAAAGCACCCAGGACTTTAGTGAGACCAATTCGATTCAAAGTGAGATAGATCATTTTGAGGAGGATACAACCTTAGACTTCTCCCATAATAACGTTTACAATAACATCATGACCTTAACGGCCAATGACTTTACTTATCCTAATGATCCATTACCTTTGGTTCATCCTGAACTCATTGATTGGGAACAAATTGCACCCATTGATGTTCCAACTTTTCCAAATGACGAAACCATAATAAACTTTCTTTGTTCATCCCATCCTGAAACAAGTTCCACTGGGGAATCACAAGATCAAAGTTTTCGATAGGAAAGTGCCAAGTTTCTTAGCTACGAAATAAATAATATAAAAGAAAGACCTAATGGTGAAAACCTAACAAAGGCAGTATTAGGTCAAGAAAAATGAAAAATGAAAGAAGGATCTAATGGTGAAAACCTAACAAAGGCAGTATTAGATCAAGAAAAAAGGAAAATAAAAAGCATATCTAATGGTGAAAACCTTTCAAAGGCGCCAGAGGATGGGAAACTTGACACTCTTCTGGAGTATTATCAGGAAAGATCTTCCATTCTAATCAAACCAACATAGGCACTCAATATAGGTACTACAGAAAAGCCTAAAGTTTTGCAATTGGCTGCATCTCTGATAGATGAAGAAGTACCTAGAATCACATAATTTCTCAAAGATAATCAAATCAGTTTTGCATGGTCCTACGTAGATATTCCTGGATTAGATCCAAATCTCATCATGCATCATCTATCTATTACGCCAGGGGCAAAGCCTGTAAAATAGAAACTCAGAAAAATGCATCCACATGTGGCATTGTTGGTTAAAGAAGAATTAAAGAAACTTTTGGATGTTGGATTCATCTGATCCATGGATTATGCATAATGGATCTCCAATATCGTGCCTGTTTCAAAACTAGACGGAAGGATCAGAATTTGCACACATTTTAGGGAATTGAATAAAGCATGTCCAAAAGATGACTTTCCCTTACCAAACATTGACATGATTGTTGATTTAACTACTGGACATGCAATGTACTCATTGATGGATGGATTCTAAGGATACAACCAGATAAAGATTACACTAGAAGATTAGGATAAAACAACATTTACATGTCCTTGGGGAACCTATTGCTGGAACGTAATGCCATTTGGATTGAAAAATGCAAGAGCTACATACCAACGAGCAATGACAACAGTTTTTCACGATATCATGCATACATTCATGGAAGATTATGTTGATGATCTTCTTGCCAAGTCTAACACTAGAGAAGAGCACATCGATATCTTATCTAAAATTTTCAAAAGAATGGAACAATTCAAAGTAAGACTTAATCCAAAGAAATGCGTTTTTGGAGTAAAATTTGGAAAGTTATTAGGATACATTGTGTCAGAAAAGGGAATTGAAGTGGATCCTGCTAAGGTACAAGAAATTCTTGATATGTCACCGCCAAGAAACATTAGCCAGCTACGCTCTTTACAGGGACGATTACAATCCATTCGAAGATTCATTACTCAACTGGCAGATAAATTTTTATCATTTACGCATCTCTTGCATAAGAATGTTCCTTTCAAGTGGGAGTACAAATGTGAAGCAAATTTTAATCAAATAAAGTAGTATCTCATGAATCCACCAGTATTGACTCCACCAATACAAGGTGCGCCTCTCATATTATATATTGCTGCCATAGAAGTATCTTTAGGAGCATTATTGGCACAGGAAGATTACTCAGGAAAAGAACGAGCTATTTATTACATCAGTTGAACCTTGACAAGTCATGAGCTAAATTATACCTTCATTGAAAAAGCTTGTTTAGCAGTGGTTTTCACTTCCCAAAAGTTACGACACTACATGTTAACCCATACAGTAAAGCTTGTGGCTAAGATTGACCCACTCAAATATCTTCTAAGTAAGGCAACCTTAACTGGCAGGTTGGCTAAATGGGTTATGATTTTAAGCGAGTTTGATATTCAGTATGTGGATCGCAAAGCTATAAAGGGACAAGTAATTGTAGATCAATTAGCCGAAGCACCATTACCAACGGAACACCCAATACATGTTGATTTTCCTGATGCTGACATTTTCACAGCAGATATCCAACAATCATGGTCACTCTACTTTGATGGTTCTTATACTCAACATGGTTCGGGAGCAGGAATTCTTTTTATTACGCCTCAAGGACATAAAATCCCAAAATCTTATCGGCTAATGTTTCCTTGCACAAACAACATAGCTGAATATGAGGCATTGATAATCGGCATAAGAATTGCAATAGATTGGAAAATCGTAGAACTTCAAGTTTTCGGTGATTCACAACTTGTTATAAATCAAATCAATGATGAATATCACACTAAAGATGACGAGTTGATACCTTACAAAAGAATGGTGGAAGATCTCAAGAAATACTTTGTTAACATCCAGTTCATATAGATTTCGCACATTGATAACAAAGCAGCAGACGCTATGGCTACAATTGCCTCTCTACTCCAATTGTCAGAGAATAAAAATTGGTACGATTTCCTGGTGGAACAATTGTTTTCTCCCACCGATAATGATCCTGAAACACAAATCATTTGCCATTTGACGAGTTCTGAATCTTCCTTATATGGCCAAATCTACACTTACTTAAAAGATACTACTTTACCCTTAGGTTTGTCTAGGAACCAAAAATGAAATTTTATTCGTTAATCATCTCGTTACACCTTAATTGCTAATGTATTATACCGGCGTGGTCTGGATGGTACCCTCCTTAGGTGTCTTGAACGCGATAAATCAGAAAAATCCTTACAAGAGGTCCATTGTGGAATTTGTGGGACACATTCAAGTGGACTAACCTTAGCTAAGAAACTTGTAAGATTAGGATACTATTGGCCCACCATGGAGAAAGAATCATTCACCTTTGTGAAGAAATGTGCAAAATGTCAGATTCATGGGAATCTCATTCACGCTCCTGCTCAAGAATTACAACCCTTCACCATGACATGGCCTTTTGCTCAGTGGGGATTGGACTTAGTTGGCAAGATACATCCATCATCTTCAAATGGACACAAATTTATCATTACAGCCACAGAGTATTTTACTAAGTGGATTGAAGCTATTCCTCTAATGACTGTTACAAGCAAACAAATCTCTTCGTTCAGCTTGAATTATATCATTTGTAGATATGGCATTCCTAACTCCATTATCACAGATAATGGTAGACCCTTTAAAAATCAGGATGTTGATGAACTGTGTGAAAGATTTCACATCCAACACAGGTTCTCTACACCATATTATCCGCAAGGGAATGGTCAAGTCGAAGCTTCAAACAAAACAATTCTAAAGATTTTGAAGAAAACAATGAATGAAGCAGGCTGTGATTGGCATGTCCAATTAAATCCAGCATTATGGGCTTATAGAACAAGCATTCACACACCAACAGGAGCTACCCCTTATGCTTTGGTCTATGGAGCAGAAGCTATTTTACCACTAGAAGTTAAGATTCCTTCACTTTGAGTATCACTCAAAGGGCTAATCAATGACGAAGACTACAAAGTATCAAGATTGCAAGAGCTGGAACTGCTCGATGAACAGCACCAAACGATGGTTAATCACTTGAAGGGATATCAACAAATCATGTCTCACAGCTACAATCATAGAGTCAAACCGCTGAATTTTCAAGTGGGTGATTTGGTTCTCAGAGAAAACCCTTGAAATCAACAAGATAGGGAAAAGAAAGGAAATTTTGAACCTAATTGGCTAGGCTCATTTGTTATCATTGCAGCCTACGGATTGGGGGCATATCAGTTGTCAATAGTAGAAGGGGACTTGTTTGAAGATCCAATCAACAACATTCATCTGAAAAGGTTCTACACCTGAAAAAAAATCAAAAACAATATAAAATGTCGTGAAAAAAAAATAAAATCAAAAAAAATAAAAATATTGCCTAGATGAAAACCTAGCAAACAGGCGTCTTGGTAATAACAAAAAAATCATAAAATCAGGAAAAAGTGCAATAAAAACAAACAGTGAAAACTTGGCAAACAGGCATTGTTTGTGATTTTTTTTGGGCTCTTTCATCTATTAGGATTCATTCTGCATATGCATCCTTTTCATCGGCATCACACACACCTCACTATCGCATTGCATCATCTCCTTGGATCGACAAGGATCTCATCATGGCTTGATGATTTGAGGATTATCCATCACAACAGTTGTGTTTAGCAAGAGTCAAAGTACAAGGTCACTAAGGGGCAGTTTGCTTTCCTAGCAGGTAATCGGTAGCCGTGTCTAAGCATCGGAATATCGAAAACAACAGTCTTGTTCAATTAAACTGAGATTACATGAATCTTTTGACAAATAATTTGAAGCAAATTGGATGATCTTAATTTGAACAAAATGAATGACAAACTTAAAGCAATAAGTTGCAAATTGTTGTTTTGATATTTTATGACATCATATCTTTGGAGTGGTTCAATGATGTACTGAACTAGAATCACAAGGAAGAAGTATGATTTTTTGATTGCTATCTATAAGTTATTCCTTAGTATGATGCGAATTGGTCGTGGGACATGATCTACAATAGATCATTGATGGCATTTCGGAATTTGCATAGGAAAATGGTTAACTTTTGTCTGTTTATGCAAGCAATACTCAGGTCATCTTGGTTCAATAATACCTCGATGCTTGTATTAACTTGCTACATCAAACATTATGGAAGCAATACTCAGGTCATCATTGGTGCTAACATACCCTTTGATTCTTGTACTAACTTTCAACATATCAAAAGGCTCAATGATGAAAAATAAACACAGCATGAATTGGCAACAAGGAGAATGATTCATTATTGCATTTAGGACTACATGATTCATTATTGCATTTAGGGTTGCATAATTCATTATTAGGACTGCATAATTCATTTGCATTTCGAGGTTATTTTTAAATAGATTTTTGAAGGTTGACCACATCCTTAAATATCTTTTCACAATGGTGGAGTATGACTAGACATCTGTTACATCTCATTTTCATTATCATTTCACATCATTATCATTGCACTTGCATTCTTATATCATCATTTCATTTCATTTCATCATCTTATCATTATTTATCATTACACATCATATGCATGATTGATATTTTAATCATCCTTTAATCATTTATCATCATATACATTCAAATACTTCACGCACATTCATAAATAAAATTGCATTCATTTCATTTCACATCATCACTTAGGTTATCATAATCATTTACATCATCATAAATCATATTCATTTATCTCATATAAAGCATTTACATCCTACATCCTACATTCATTACATACATCATTCATCAAAAGCATTTACCATCACATCTTACATTTTGCATTCATTGCATACATTATAAAAAGCAAAATCATTTTTTTTCATTTCATCATAATACATCCTGCATGAAATAGAAGGGAATCATTTACATCATCATACATCATGAACAACATCACAACATAGCATTTGAAAGTAAAAACATGCATTCATAAACATATGCATAAATCATCCATAACACGTGCATAATCAAATCACCACTGTATATGATAGATCTCATCAAAACAAATGTCTAGGAATACAAGGATATCAAATGTTTCAAAAAGATATATCGTATACAATGGCATAAATGTGTACTAATTGCTCATCACTAAGGGGCATCAGCCAGGGCACGTGACTACTGTTGTCATTGGAGGTAGCGGGTCTCACTGGATCTCTGCTCCCGGAACCTCTGATCTCTCATATAACCGGCTGACCCACACTCCTGGTCGCACTCCTAGAGTGACTGCGTGAGTGAGTCCGAGTCTGAGTACCTGACTGAGTGAAGGCTATCCACCGCTCAGGTGGCACTACCTCAAAGTAGCGCATCCTATAGTACTCGACCTCCCGAGTAGTCTCTGATCCCTCTGCCACAACCTCTCCAATAGAGGTGCTCTCCACTTATCTCAGTAGCCTCTCAGCTACCCCCTCGGCCTATACGCATCTCTCCCGGAAGCTGTCCCTCTCGGCCATAAGCTGTGCTATCTATGGGTCAGGAGGTGGTGGTTGCGCTATCTGTCCCTGCAACTGACTGATGATCCCCTGTGCCTGTGCTAGATGACTCCTAAGAGTTTGAACCTCAGTCTGCAAGGCATCTACCTGTCCCTGTGACGGAGCCCTGATGGTGATCTATGGTGCTGAAGTACTGGCCTGACCCACTGCTCTAGATGTTCATGGCCTCGTCCTGAAGGGAATGTCAAAGAATAGTCTCTGCCTCCCACCACCCCCATTATCCCCATCATCTGAGTCATCTGACTCCTCATCTATCTCCTCGGCCTCGAAGCTCTCATCATCTACCTCCATGGCTACCCCACCGATATCTGCAGCCTACTCTGCCTATACCTACCCCTGATCTTGTGGCTGCCCTACTGCTAGATGTCCCTATGGGTGCTGTAACCTTGCTTGGATAACTGCACCTCCCATCAATGGGGCAGGCTCATTTGGACTGGTGAAATGAGGAAAGGGATGTGTGTAGAAATATGTAGCATAGTCCTCTGTCATCCCTGCATCTGTGACCTCTGGCCGCATAGTCCAATCCTCCGACTACAGCTCAAAATACTCCTCTCTAGCTACCTCAATGGTCAAAACTAGCCCCCACTCTGGTACATCTCCCCGACGCCTAGCATAGTGTGTTGACCCCTGTGGCATCATCTGAACCCATCTAAACTTCCTCAAAACTCTCCAGCCCAGAAATCTCTCAATGATGAATGGGGTGCGGCCAATCAAGTATCTGGACCTCGTCACATATGGTAACTCTATATCATCTATCTACCACGGGTCACAATCCATATACGGTCGCCAGATGACCGTATCCAAATCATCAAGTACTCGTCGCCAGTACTCCAATTTTCCTAGCCTAGTCTGGACAAGGGGCCCTATATACGCATAGGCATATGGAAATCTGAGGGGGCGATCTCTCCTGACAATGGGGCGTGTAATCGCAAAGTGCTCCCATGCGAATAATTGTAAAAGAGTCACCCCGCAGGAAAGACTCTTCCCATCTGTATACACGACCTGATGAAGGTCATGGTACAACAGTTCCCACTCTATTGAAATGTGAATCTTCATGTGTCTTACTTTAGATACACTCAATGAATATACTTCATGCTAGGGGATTCGATTTATGTATTCAATTTATATGCATCTCATTTGGTAATTGATGGAGTAATATGTTTGGAATTCGATTGTATATCATTTGGTGAATTTTCTTATTGGTAATTGATGGATTTTCATTCGATGTGGTATTCGGTGAAAAAATCATATGCTTTGTATTTTATTTCATTTCAGTGAATGTGTTTTTAAGTTTGGCATATGTATTTGTATTTATATCTATGTCTATATATATGTATGTATTAGTTTATATGTTGTCATATTACAATTTGATTTATTGTTTTGTAATGTAAATAACATTCTGTTAATAATATATAAATATATACATAATGGTTGTTGTAAAAGAATAAATTTGCATATGTGAATTAATTGATTATGTAGATAGTGAAATTGAGAGATTAAATTTAAGGAAAATGGGTTTACTTAAATTACGACAATTGAAAGATTTGATTAAATAAATTGAATTAGATTATCCTTTCATTAATTATTGAATGTTGACTTCTTTCAAAATTATTCTATAGTTGATGTGTGAATTCACTGTGAAATTAATTATGAGAATAATTGTTGAAATATTGTGTTAAGTGACCATTAAGTGAATAATGTGGAAATAATGTATTTCATGGTTGTAGTGTGTGATTGACTCCTTGTAATGAATTATGAGTGTGACTTTGGAATTGAGGTGAGTTTGGGTAATTGATTAAGTGGGAGTCATTTGTGCAAATTGTTAAGGTTGTTTTCCAGAGGCCTAGGAGGGAGTATTTTGGTATGCAAGGTTCTTTTATGTTGACTTCATCTTGGAAGTAGCTTGGTAATTTTTTGAGTTGTGTGAAAGAGGGCCAATACCTTGCACTGTGTTTTGGATTCATGTGTTTAGGTTAAGTGTGCAAGATGGTAAATGACTTGCTTGTTGTGTAGGGTTTACTAGTTGCAAGTAGGGGGAGTGGCTCTCAATGGGGGCCAAATCCCAAAGTGGTGACTAGTACAACCCATTGGAGAGTTTCTTAATCCAGTGATAACCTAAATAATGAATTAGGGGGATGGGTATTTTTCACATTAAACAAGATAATTTATGCCTCACCCATGCTTGTAGTGCTCATTTAGGCTAAGGATGGGTTGAGAAGGCCTGGTTGTAAATACCAACTTCCTTGTCCTCACAAAAGGAATGTTGGTTTTTCATGTGTCACCCTATGGGTCTGGGACCTAGTGAGAGGTATACTAGACAACCATAGATGGGGGCTAGGGTCTAGTGAGAGACCGCCAGGACAACCCATGTCAAGATCATGCGATGACACTTTTCCCTATTACAATCTAGCATTCTCTAGTTGTTCTCTTTCTATTGTATGTGTGCCTCTAGAAGTGAATTCAATGTTATAAGCAATGTATCTGTTGTATGTGATGTTAATGTTGTTAGTAGTGTTGTGTTGGAGTCATGTATAGACTTTGTTTATGTTAGCCTATTGTATTCTTGAATTTTTGTTTGTAGTGGGACCTTGTGTTATCTCCTATCATGGGAGGTGGACCTTAGGGTTCAATGTGGTTGGGAGGTTGGTTCTTTTCCTCCATTGGGTTTCCTTGTTGCTTGTTCATACTTTGGGTAGTGAATTCCAGTTCATGATCCAATTCGAGAAGACAACATTTTATGTATATGTATTGGACTTATATATCAGTTGTACCTTCTATTGTAATCTAATGTATTCTTACCACATGTACTCAAGAGAGAATTATTGTATATAATGCAATGATGTAACAAATTTTGATGTACCTCATGTAATGAAATTTTTATATTTATTTTTTAGTTATTTATAAATGATCTTTAATGTTGTTTAGTCGATGAAATGTTATGGAAATACATAATCTAGATTCATTTAAGATGGTGGTTTAATATGAACTTTCTTGTTAGATGAATCATGATATTTTTTATAGTTAATGAAATGATTCTATTTCTTGATTATAGATACGCTAGTAGTGTAGTCATGGAACCTTAGAGGACCTAGGTTTATATTATGTTGTGTATGTTATGCATTTCACTGTTGTTTCTTTAAAAAAAAAATTGTTCCATTATTAAGTCATGTTTAGTGTTGTCCTCTAGGGTTCCTTGGTGGGGCATTACATTCTTGAATTAGGAGATCTACAAAGTCATCAAACTTAGGATCAAAATATGATGCTCCCATAGAAAGCTAATGGGTATGAAAGCTAGAAACAAACACTAAATACTTTAGACCAAGATTGGATAACACATTTAGAATCAATTATAAATCCTCTTGATCAATATTTCAATCTTTGAGTTGTGTTCTTACTTACTTAATCTTGGATATGTAGTCTTGGATGTGGTCAAAAATTTTAGGATCAAGATTCATCAAATCATTACCAATCTAATATCCCCTAATCTTATTAGTTTTACCATCCAATTTCTCAAAAGTCTCCCAAGCCTCTTTAGGTTTTTTGCATTGATTTGGTGTGAAATTTTAAATCAAAAGAGACTAATGAACATATGCATCCAAGTATTTTCTCATGATCAATCTCCCATTAAGGAATGGTTTACTTTAGATAGCCTAGACAACCCTTCCCAATTAGATAATTTCATATTGATTCTCTATGAAGCATAATTATATGGAGTTAGAAGTTCAATTGGAGATTTCCCCATTGAAATAACATACAACAAGAAAAATAAATCAATCAACTACTATAAGATTACCCGCCAAACTACTTAATTAAGAACCCCCCCAAAAACATATGATTTTGACCCTTTATGCTTAGTGTGATTACAAGTGCCACTTTTCAAAAACAACAAAGTGGACTTGATCTTAGTGCTTACAGATGCCAAATTTGGCCTTAATGGGATTAGTCCAATCAAACCAATGCAAATTATATGAAAAATTATGCACTTTCAAAAAATGCACCAAAACATGTTACTATAGGAGTGAGAAAGAAGCCCCAGAAGTTCAAAAAATGAGAATGACTCAACAAAACCTATGAGAATCTTAAAATTATGGAAAATATAGACACCAAAATTAGAAACCAACTACACCATTGCAAAGATCATGAAATTCTACCTCAAATAAAAAAATCTCGCATAAAGGAGGTCGTATGATTGAGTTATGAGCCCACAAAGTTGGATTGACAAAACAAAAACTCCAACCATGAGGGGGGCAAGATTGGGGGGAAAAAAATGATGTCACTATTGATGCAGTGTTGACATCAATAGATGATCTATGATTAATTTTGACAGTTTGGTGGCTATCGCAGGTCAGTGTGGACGTCGATGAAATGTTTTGAGAATATTCTAGCGATGTAATATTTGATTTGTGTGTCGGTATATGCTTTAATTTTTTGGTATATTGCTTACCCAATGGTCCATGATTGATAGTGAGGTCATTGGTATGGTCGGATACTACACTAATGAAACTATACCACATGCAAACTAAATTATGTACCTTGGTGATACTGATGTACCCTATGTTTTCGTAGGAGTCTATAGTACCTTGCATTAGCAAGGTACACAAATATTTTATTTAATTTTATTTCAAAATTAAATTAAATAGAACATAAATTTATTTTTTCACCTGTGACTAGTTTTTTCTAATGGTACAGGATGTGTCATATAACCATACAACTAAGGAGGATAATTTTTTTTTTGAGGACCCAAGGAAAGTGTTTGGATTTTGATGATTTGATAGTCAATATTAGGGTTTTTGGGCCTTCTAAACATGATGAGAGGGTTTATTTTGACCTAAAGTTCTCCAAAATTGTAGTTAGCACCCAAATCTAACAACCACTTTTTAGCTTCAAACACTCATAGATTTGGCCTTAGATATCTGATTTGGATGAAACAAAAGGAAAAATTAAATTTCTCAAACCCCCTGAATTCAATGGTGAGCTCTAATTTGAGCTTGAAATACAAAAACACAAAGAAATAACCCCCAAATATGGTATTTATTTTTATTTATTTTTTTAATTCTTCAAGTCATCATTCGATGCAAGAACATACTCAAATTTTCAATATCCACCAAGATTTGTAACCTATATCTCTCAATAAATACTAATAAGAAGCAATCCCACAAGCTATGATACCATGTAAGAGTTGGTATAGAATAATCTACACCATGCAAGATTTGGTTGGAGATTATAGCCATCTATGATCTAGGAATTTCATGAAAGCACAGGTGAGATTGACTATGAGAGAATACTGTTATTCCAAAAAAGGATGCAAATGATAGATTATCATAATATGATTATTGATTTAAACAAATGGGACCACTTGGTTATATAGTCAAGGTGAGACATAGGATTATACAAGATCATGAAAAGTGGCTTAATCCTATGTCATGAGATAACTAATATTAAATGACAGGACACAATCATTAAATGTCAAAAATAAGATAAGATCTAATGTCAACTAACAACCTTCTAGAAATATTCTCTAGGACCTAAGAAAATTTAACATCTAAATAGGACCCACTTATGAACTAGTTAGGTAAAACACTTATTGACACCAACAAAAACTATACATTTTATTAGTTTACATCATTTAAAAGTTCAATATATATTAAAATTTCTAGCGATTCAAGTCAAAAAAGTTGAATTAGTATTGGTTATTTCTTTTATAAAAGTGTGACACATATTTATAATTTTACTCATATAGATGTGAAAAATGATGAAGCCAATGAAGATGCTTCAAGATAACATATGTCTATTATTTGTAATTTCCCTTTTTCAAGATGATCAAAGAATAATGAAATGAAAAATCCATAATGAACTAAAATCTTCAATTACATTGACATTAAACCCTGAAATGAAATTATGATCTCCCTAATATGATTAATATTAAAAATTAAGCCCTAAAAGCTTGCTCAATCAATGATCCTCCAATAATATATGATTTTTATACTTTATAATTAGTGCAATTATAGCTACCATTTCTCAAACCATTCAAGTGGTCTTGATATTATAACATTATAGATGTCAAATTTGGCCACATAAATGAAGTATAATTTTTGACATAATGAGATTAATTTGAATAAATCACTACAAAATACACCAAAAAATATTACTGTATGAGCCCAAATGGATCCCTATAAATTTTTAAAATGAGAATTACTTAACAACACTTACAAAAATCTATAATTTACACAAAAACCAGAAACCAAAATAAATAAAAAATCCTCCACTATTGCTAATCTCATTAATTTTTTTTCCAAATAATGAAAATGATCATAAAGAGTCTATATGACTTAGAATAGAGCCTCTAAAAATCAAGTGCCAAAACCAAAAACTACATTGGAGTAGGGGGCTGGCTGGGAGGACATGTGCTAACACCAAGTTGACATGATGCTAATGTGTAGCAAGAAAAGCTATAGAATATTCCTCAAGCTGAAAAAATACTCTCGAACTACAAAATCATTGTCAATTTTTTAAAATGATTTCTTTATTGGAAAATTTCCTTTTAAACAAAACAATTCCTTTTCTACACAAGAAACCACTTATGATATTTCACTTATAGTTTGATAGGTCGTATGGTTGTTTCCCATCAAATTTATATTATGCATTATTTGAATATCTCCACACCTAGCTAGCTAGATAATGACTTGTGGTTGGTTTGATGCTTCATGGGGCCAATGATCCCACACTATGTGGCACCCTCTCAAGATCACCTAAATTATAGACTGAGTAGGCTCTATGCAGTACTCTACACAATTTTTTAATTTTTAATTCAATTATATCTCAAAATACCTACACATAAGATTTTATAGAATCTATATGGAAAAGGAGGATAAAATAATTTCTATAATGCTTGATACAAAAGTGTTTATTTTTTATAAATTGACAACTATACCTTAGGTTCTTGATCCTTATAAATGAGATTTCAAGGTTATATTTGATAAAAAAATGCTCCAAAAATGAAACTATCTTCTAGATTTGACAACCACCTCTCAAATTAAAACTCTTATAGGTTTGACCTCCAATGTCCAATTTAGACAAATCAAAAGTCTACACTAACTTTCTTGGACACTCTGAATTTAATGATACTTATATTTGTACCAAAATAAAATTATAATAGAAAGAACAAAGAGAAACCCCCTAAACTCTAATATTTCTATCAAGTTTTTTTAATTCTACATGTCATTATTCAATGCAAAAGAAGAACATACTCAAATTTTTAAGAGAAACCAATTTATAACTTAGATCTCTCATAAAGAATTAAAAATAATAATTCCACAAGATATGATATTGTATAAGAGTTGGTATATAATGCTCTATACCATGCAATATTCAGATACAAAATTAGCCACCCAAGATCTAAGAGCTTCAATGAAAGCACAAGAGAAAAAAAATAGAGAATAATTCTATAATATCGAAGGATGCAAAAATGATACAATGATCAAATCATTCAATGATACATAATATAAAAGAAAGGTATTGTTTATATAGATAAGGTGAGAGGATATGATATCAAAATATTATAAAATGCATCACAATTATATCACATGAGACACAAAAATATAAGTATCATAAATGTACCTTAGTAAACTTAACCAACAAGTATGAATAAAACCTACATATGAACTAGTTAGGTAATATAATCTATTCATACTAACACAATTGAGCAATGTCCTTCAACACCAAATGAGATTGAAGAAATGAGTTATATCACGTACATGACTACATGTAGTAGTCTAATGTATGACATGGTCTACACCAAGCTATAGATTATCACAACAGTGGGAATCTTAGGGTAAAAGCAAGAAGTTGGGTTCGCATATAGGAGAAGTTTCAGGCTCGCAAAAAATTCTCGATAAATATGAGTACCCATTGATGAGCACACTATTATACTAAGAGGACGTGGGTTGAATTAGTATAATAATTTTTTTTACCAATTTAAACTTAATCAATCATAGCAATAGTAACCATACAATTTCTTGACAATTAAGAAAACAAGAACACCAAGATTTACGTGGAAACCCTCATGGGAGAGAACCATGACAAAATAATGTTTTTTTATATAATTATCTTTTACAATCTTTGTAGGAACCAACCTACAAGAGGCATCAATCCCCTCAAATTCAATTTGTGAGTACCAACCCATTTGAGACACCAGTCCCCATGTACCATGTAGAATTTGTAGGCACCAACCTTTCCAATATGAGACACCAACCTCTTCAATAAAATCTTGTCTTCTTGAGAATAAATCTTATTTATAAATATCCTTTAATGATCTTTTATATTTTCCTCCTTAATTATATCTACATATACATATCTTTTATATTTCTAACATATATTAGATTCTTATAATTTTTCCATAAACTCTTCCTACAAATCTACCATGAATCCTTATTACAAATCTTCCTTTAACCTTTCTTTAGTGATCTTCCTTTTATCTTCTCATTTGCTGATCTGCAAGCATTATTCAGATATAAAATCTAGTTCAGGCTCACACACCTTCCTCTTATTTATCTTCACATTTCACATTTCACACTTCTCACTTCTACTTGAAATTATCTTTTATATCTTCATAACCTAGTGAAATGATGTATCTCTTAGAATAGATATGTCTCTTCATATATATTATATTTCTTTAATGGTCACAAATCTTCAACATGTCTCTTGACTATTCTTAAGCAAATCTTCAATTAATATTCATTTATTTCACTCTTCTATATTCCTCACTCAATCCTGAATGATAAAACTTTCACACACTCTTCATCTCATGGAATGAAGTAATTGATATTCATTCATTTCATTCTTCTATATTCCTCACTCAATCTTGAATGATAAAACTTTCACACTCTTCATATCATGGAATGAATTCTCTTAAATATATCTTGTCTCATCATGAGACAAAACCCTTTATCGTACTCTTGTGACTCTTGATTAAAACTAATCTTTAATGCTGCAACAACAGGATGGTTTTAATGGAGTTTATTTACCAAGACTTGGGGGTTAATGCTAAATTCGGTATAAAGTATAAGCCTGGTTGTCATAAGTTCCCCATGCAGATGGGTGAATATAGCTTCCCACACCTTGTGGGAGCTAAGGTTATTTTCAATGAATTGATGCATCTGAAATTGGGCTTGTATACCGCTAGAAAGCACTTTGATCCAAAGAAGAAGATGAATTCCTTTCTTGCTTCTGTTTTTGATACACTTCAATCTATTGGAGGACTTCTGGAGTGATCTTCAGGATGAATATGACTTGAGGAAGAGGAATTATGAAAGGTTGCCTATCCCACTCATGGTGGAATATGGGGTTAAAGTGGAAATTCCTGAAACACTATTAGATGATGGTGTAGTTTTGGATCCCTTATATGAGGCACAAAGTGTAGGCACCAAGAGTTTAGATCCTATAGATTGGGGCACGAAGGAGACAATAGATATTAAGAAGATAGTGCTAGTGTAATTAATATTTAATTACACTTGCATAACTTTACTTAGGTTTTTCTTAGGTAATAATTAGTTTACTTAATTAATAAGTAAGCTTTATTTAGTTGAGTTGTTTTTAGGTCAACATTAGGGTTCCATACTTTTCTTTTATAAAGCAAATTATCTCATTGTAATCATTGAATTCTTCAATATATCATCTACTGTTGTTTCATGGATTCCAGGGTTGTTCTAGTTTGGTGTTTTCGAGTGTTCCATGGCATCGGGTCTACTGTTGCATTATTATGATTCCGATATGGTTTCTTGTAAACAAAAGTATCTTTCCTTGCTTGTCAGATTGTGGTTCCAGTGTTCTTTCAGTGCTTCTTTGCAACAGTTATCTCATTGTAGGGGGGTTGTCCCACTGGGTTTTCCTTCTCTACCTCATTATTGCATTTGTACATGGGTACCTGATCAGGCCTTGTTGCTGAGACCCATTCATGATTTCTTGCATTCATCTTAGTTTTAGGTGCATGCTTTTTTAGTCTCCCTAAGTTGCACTTATGGGGGGATGTTAGTGTAATTAATATTTAATTACACTTGCATAAATTTACTTAGGTTTTTCTTAGGTAATAATTAGTTTACTTAATTATAAGTAAGCTTTATTTAGTTGAGATGTTTTTAGGTCAATATTAGGGTTGCATACTTTTCTTTTATAAATAAAATTATCTCATTGTAATCATTGAATTCCTGAATATATCAATTTGCACATCTTCATGCAAAGCTCTATTTTTTTATTGTTTTTCTATTTTGTGGAAGGTGTTTAGGTTTGCATGTCTAATCTTGGTTTCTAATAGATAGCAAGACCAGTGTTGGATAGAAGTATCTAATGGGTCATGCTGAGAACTAAGGAGCTTGGGGGTCAAACCTCCAAAAAAAGAAAAGGTGCAAGTACCACACAAAAAACTAAATTATACAAACTAAGGATAGAATTAGCCACCTGATGATAGAAGATAGGATTTTTATAGCTTTGAGCAAAAGATACTTTTAAAAGTTCATGTTGAATTTAGATACACTTTTTATATAGTTTTATGTTGGAATTGAAATTGTTGGATGAGGTTAATGAACCATAATCAGTCTATATGCCAGTGGGTTTTGTTGTGCATAAATGTTTCTTATTTGATGTGAATCAATAGAGGAAACCAGATTATAAAGATTATTTCATTAAATTGATAATTAAACTAAGCATAAAATTAGCTACCTAATGATATCAGATAGGATTTTTATAGCTTTGAGAAAAAGATACTCTTAAAAGTTCATGTTGAATTTAGATACACTTTTTATATAGTTTTATGTTGGAATTGAACTTCTTGGATGAGGTTAATGAACCATAATCAGTTTTTATGTCAGTGGGTTTTGCTATGCATAAATGTTTCTTATTTGATGTGAATCAATAGGGTAAACCAGACTATAAAGATTATTTCATTAAATTGTCTATGGATGGAATTGTTATATGTTTGTTGATCTATATTATTGGCAACGAGTGAGGAAGTTCATTTTTTTATCTATCTTTTTCTATTTATTTAAACCCCCCCCATTAAACATAGATTGATGAATCCAATACAATTTGTATTCCTTATCACCAGCAAAGGTCCCTTGAATATTATTGGCAACGAATGAGGAAGTTTTTTTTTTTTTGAATCTTGTGGAATTTTGATGAATGGTTGTGATGATTAAACTAAGCACTATGAATGCATGCAATGGTATGGACTGTTCTATGAATTGCATCATGTTATGGTTTTGATCTGTTAAGAAACACTCGTTAAGAATATATGTCTAGATGTTAAAGATTTTTGTTCATGTTTTATTGATCTGTGCCAATAATATATATCAACAGACATATAACATAGATCAACAAAAATATAATATAGATCAATAGACATAAAACAATTCCATTCATAGACAATTTAATGAAATAATCTTTATAATCTGGTTTCCCCTATTGATTCAAATCAAATAATAAATATTTATGCACAACAAAACCCACTGGCATACAGACTGATTATGGTTCATTAACTTCATCCAAGAAGTTCAATTCCAACATAAAACTATATAAAATGTGTATCTAAATTCAACATGAAATTTTAAAAGTATCTTTTGCTCAAATCTATAAAACTCCTATTTACTATCATTAGGTGGCTAATTCTATGCTTAATTTAATTATCAATTTAATGAAATAATCTTTATAATTTGGTTTCCCCTATTGATTCACATCAAATAAGAAATATTTATGCACAAAAAAACCCACTGGCATACATACTGATTATGGTTCATTAGCCTCATCAAAGAAGTTCAATTCCAACATAAAACTATATAAAAAGTGTATCTAAATTAAACATGAAATTTTAAAAGTATCTTTTTCTCAAAGGTATAAAAATCCTATTTTCTATCATCAGGTGGCTAATTCTATGCTTAGTTTAAAGTATGCAACTGATCCAATTGAACCTTAAGCTCATCCCTTCTTTTTTTGTCTCTGATCATTCTGGACTTTGTGGATGATGCTACAACATCAATCAGATTCATTTGTTGATTCCTTGTAGGCTTCCCTAAATTGAATGTGCCCAGTTGATAATTGGTCACCTGCATATATCCCCTATCCTTTTCCACCACTGTAATTGCACATTCTACAATGATCTCCCTTGCCTCGGTGGTCCTTGTGGAATGAATAACTCTTTCCTTCTTCTTTGGTCTTTCCTTTTCTATCCCCTTCATCATTTCTTCCCAATTAAGAGGCTGTGGTGGAGCTATTTGCTTCTTCTCAAGATCAAGCTTTAACCAGGTAGGAGCACTAGGAGTGATAGCCATTACTGTAGAGGAAGAGGCAATAGTTGTAGAAGATAGTGGCTGCAATAAAGTAACTTTAGGTTGAGAATCAACCTCTTGCACAATTTGTTGTCCCTTTTCTGCATTCTCTTGTGCAACCTTCTCAACCTCCTCCTTATCCTTCTGCTTTTGTAAAATTTTATCCTCTCTTTCCTTTTTCAACCATTCTTCCTCTAACTTCTTCTCTTCAAGCAGTTTATCTCTCTCTCCCTCCAAATACTTGAGCTTGTCCCACACTTCCTTTTCCTTTTGTTGTTGCTTAGCAAGCTCTTCAACATCCTTTTCTTTTTGCAAGCGTTCTGCTTCCTACCTTTTCTTATAGGCCTCTTCAATCATTTTAAATTTAGCCTCAAGGGCATCCCTTTCTCTTCTTTATTTGGCCTTCTCTTCCTCCATATCATGGATCTTTTGCAACATCTCCAATTTGTCATTTTCCTCCTTTACTCTGAGCTCCTGCTCCCTTTGTTGCTGCTCGACCAACTCCTCATCTTTTTTCTTGGCCTCTAATTGTTGTTATTGGAGTAATCAATTAATTTATTTATCTTTACACACACTTCTCTTTTCTACTCTTCTTCTTATTTAATCTTTTAACATCTCACACACACTTTTCTTCACAAATCATCTTGTATGATATTACATTTATTCACCAATTTTTAATTATGATAAGTAATAATATTTATTTAGTTCATTTCCTTGAATTATTTATTTA
This sequence comes from Sequoiadendron giganteum, assembly GCA_007115665.2. Lineage (NCBI taxonomy): Eukaryota > Viridiplantae > Streptophyta > Pinopsida > Cupressales > Cupressaceae > Sequoiadendron > Sequoiadendron giganteum. Next base: position 83,832,317 of record CM021101.1, read on the forward strand.
TTCTCTCCTTATATCTTCCACTTATATTTCCTTAATATACACTCCTATGTCTCTTTTAAGTTTTCTCATAGATATTTTTAAGTATGCTCTTATTTACTTCATCTCTCTTATATACTTCTACTTTAAATATACTTGTGAATGTATGATATAATTTTTATTTCACACACTCTTCTTCTCATTCCACACTCACATATTATATCTCCATGCCTTCATGAAAGGTGGTATCTATTTGAAAAGGGATAACCTTTTTAGAAGTCACCACCTTTTATATAAAGATCGCTAATTTTTGAAACTAATTCATAATCACCCTTATGAAATATAAATGATGTCTTTGAACAATCATAATTTTTTCCTTAATAGTCTTTGTCTTTTCCCTAATTTTTGAAACTAATTCATAATCACCCTTATGAAATATAAATGGTGTCTTTAAACAATCATAATATTTTCCTTAATAGTCTTTATCTTTTCCTTTAATAGTATTTAATAGCTACCTTTAATCGTTGCCATTTAGAATAATATTGATCATGGAACTTAAGGTAATCATTGTTGGACTCAAGGGAACACTGAGAGAGGGGGAGGGGGGGTGGGGAGGGGCGGGGGTGCGGGTGAATCAGTGTTCAACAAATCTTAACTTTTATTACTCTGAAACTTAAACCATTTTTTCATTACATTAAAAGAAGGATGCAAGCATTCAAAGGAAACATTCATAACACCATGACACATAGATTTTTGCGTGGAAACCCTATTAGGGAAAAAACCACAGTGGAAATTAATCCATAATTTGAGTACTCAAATATAAATGTTTGCAAAAGAGAATGCACTTGCATTCAGGCACACTGCCTAGAGCTCACTTCTCAAAAGGGAAGGCTCACTGCCTTACAAAAGTTCAGATTAAAACCATTTGAATATTGAACTGAGATGACAACATATATTTATGCTAGGTTATAGTTTTGGTGAAGCTCATAGAGTGAATTTTGGATCTGTAGACTGATTCTGCTCTTCATTATGCTTTCCTCTACTCTGCTCTGCTCTTCTCTGCTCTCCAATTCACATCACAAATCCAACATTTGCACTGTTACTCTTCTAATTTTTGCATTACACCCATATTCGCATACTTCCTTTTCATATTACACACTGCTTCACATATCTACAATGATAAAACTGATCTTATATATATATGCTACCAAATATTTATCCATCCATTAGTCGGCTTTATGAAACATTAAGTTCTTTTCAACTTGTCGGCCACATATACCACTAAATCTTTATGTGCATCCTCCAAAGTTGGTTAAGACAAAGAGAGGACCTAAACAAAACATAATCAAGTACAAAATCATTTAATTAATTACTCCTTATACATCTGTGATTACTATATTCGCCAGGTCAACCTTTTAGCATAGATAACCAACATATTAGTGCACTGGATCTCCTAGATCGCGTACCTGTGAATGCGTATCAAAAAAATCCTTCATAAAGGTATTCCAAACATCAAAAATCCTTTGTATGGGGTCCACAAAACAAAATAATAGTTTGGTGAGATATACAGATCAGCTTTTATACTTATAACCTAATGCCATGTTCTTCACCATGTTCAGCTGGTAGATACAAAAACTAGACTGTGGACCGGATGTATGACTTAGGTTACCATTTAGGTTTCCATCAATGACAAAACTTACAAACCATATGACAACAATCACTACCTTAATATATACTTTCTTTTTATTGCTACCTTTTCATCTTTAATTGTTGCCGTATACTCATGATCACTACACCATAATGATATATTATGCACTTCTTTTATATTTTCTTACTCATCAATACTATTATTTATTTCTTTGGTGATATCATATATATAAGTGTCTTCCTCTTTCAGTAATGAAGTCAGCCAACATGATAAAATGATCTTTGAATCTACCTTTGAATCTACCATTAACTATTTGATATTTGAATCTTCCTTTAAACATACTTGGTTGGCTAACATACTTGATGATTTATAACTTTTGGCCTATAATCTACCTTCTTCTTTTTTTGACATCAATGACACTTAAACCAATAGTCTTGATAATATTCTTTAACATCAATGATAACATTTCCAACAATCTCCCTCTTTGTCATTGATGGCATCACAATTATTTCCCTTTCTCTAAATCTCCCCCTTTGACTTCAATGGAAAAAGGATGTTCATTATACTTTCATCCACAAGTAGATCATGGAAAACATCCACACTTACTCACATTTATTGCAATAATAATATACTTATCCCTTGTTGAAGATTATCTTATGCTCCCCCTTTTCTCTAACACTCTATTATTTGTTTCTATGTCGCTTGGGTGTCACGATTCCTCTATAAATTCTCTTGTAACACCCTGTTGTGAAACCCCAATCCAGAATTTAGAAACCCAACATCTGAGATCCTCAACAAACCAAAGCCAAAAAAATTTTTGCATACATCTTCTTGCCAAGAAAGATTATCCTTCTTTCAAAACTAAAAATCCAAGATGAAAACCAAAATAATGAAAGCTTTTGTTTTTCGAAAACAAAAAGAAAAACATAAGACTCATAAAAACACATTTCTAAATAGAGTTCCAGTCTGAAGCCACACATGTGCTTCGACAAGTATTTTTCCCACTTTTAATTGTTTCTATTTCTTTATCGTTTATCTTCATTTGAAATTAATACTAATTTTAATATTTTATTTTCTTTTAATATTTCCTCGCAATTTAAATTTATTACTTAAAACTTAACATTAACAATAATTTATTTTATATTTAATTATGAAAGGACTTTACAATTTAACCATTTAATTATCCAAACACACATATATACCCACTTAATAACATAATTTATTTAATTATATATTTAATTCTATAAACAACTTTAATAAACAATTAATGTTTACACTACGTATCAAAAAAATCACCCAAACAAGCTTAATGAAACATCAAGAAAGGGCCAAACATAGAGGGGCACTACATCCTCCCCCCTAAGCTTTGACTTACTCCTGGAAGTTGCAAGGTTAAGATAGAACATACACACATTAATCCAAGAATTTTTTAAATATTACCACATTCAAATTTCTATACCTAAATGCAACAACATCAAATAATCAAGCAAACCAAATATCAACAAGGAGAAAAAATGATCATGAACACAAACATGACTGATGGGTGACCAACTGGGTAATCATCTTCATCAAGGATGATGGAAAGGGTAGGGGACCTTTTGTCATCTCCGTTTTCAACAACATTTCCATTGGGTTTAAAGGCACACTCAGACCTGACAAATCAGGTGGAGTCGATGCCTGGTACCTACAAACTGCGTCAGACAAACTATCAAATGACATATATATATATATATATATATATATCAAACAATCAAACACACCATGAGAGGGAATCACAACGTAGCAGGGTACTTGTGAATGAGTAATGTTGCACTGTCTCTTCCACCAAGACACTTCAAATAGTAATCCACATCAACGAATAACAACAATTACACTGTAAACAACATAGATCAGTCATGAATTGAATGCACAATAAACATAATCATATAACCACATGATGCTCATAAATAAATTAATCCAAACACACAAATAAATCCATATCACCATCCTAACATATGCATAATTCAATAGTATCATGAACATCAAAGTATGATTAACCGTCATCCAAAACCAACCCAAAACAATAAAACTAAATCAATAAGGTGTAATAATCATCATCTAAGTTAGTAACATAATTTAAGAGATTACATCCAAGATGATCAAGCATACACTCCACACCATCTCAAGCATTTAGTAAAAGCTTCAAGAGAAAAAATATCACATAGCATCGTGCAACAACCACTCACGTCCAAAGGAATGCACAAAATATAAATACACACACAAATTCACATCACCGGGAAACACATCACAAGGCTACACCAAGGTCCATAATTCATTCCCGGTAGGAAGAATATCGGTGCATTGTGCACTACATCGAGGGTCCTATCCTTTCCATCACTTTTCTACACCATTGGACAAACACCACCAAAGGATAAATCTCAGGTTGCCAAGCGAGGATGACCAAAAGGGGAAAACCTAAGCTCAAGAGTATAAGCACTAGGACAACATAATAGGCTCATATTTCAGAGTACCCAATGTATGAACCTAGGCTCCAATACCAAGTTGTAATGCCCCCCTATGAAACCCCAATCCAAAATTTAGAAACCCAACGTCTAAGATCCTCAACAAACCAAAGCCAAAAATAATTTTGCAAACATCTTCTTGCCAAGAAAGATTATCCTTCTTTCAAAACTATAAATCCAAGATGAAAAACCAAAATAATGAAATCTTTTGTTTTTCGAAAACAAAAACTCATAAAAACATGTTTTCAAGTAGAATCCTAGTTCGAAGCCACACATGTGCTTCGACAAGTCTTTTTCCCATTTTTTAATTGTTTCTATTTCTTTATCGTTTATCTTCATTTGAAATTAATACTAGTTTTAATATTTTCTTTTCTTTTAATATTTCCTCGCAATTTAAATTTATTACTTAAAACTTAACATTAACAATAATTTATTTTAATTTTTAATTATGAAAGCACTTTACAATTTAACCATTTGATTTAATAATTTAATTATCCAAACACACATATTTACCCACTTAATAACATAATTTATTTAATTATATATTTAATTCTATATCAAACAACAAATTTAATAAATAATTAATTTTAACACTACGTATCAGAAAACTCACCCAAACAAACTTAATAAAACATCAAGAAAGGGCCAAACATAGAGGGGCACTACATTTCTCTTCCTCAAATCTTCTGACCACCAAGACTGAAAGATTAGCTTTCTTCTCTTCACCATCCTCTTGTATGAGGACTTCTTCTCTCATTTGCTACTATTCAAAATAGAATTGGATTTATCACATGACAACTTAAATCCCTCGTGTCTTGAGGAAATTTGATCCTCTCACACTTAGGTCTCATTTGAATATCCCTTTATGAAATTCTTCCTCTTGATATCAATTTCATCATTTTATTTTTACCTATAACTCTTTCTTGTTGTAACTCTCCCCATTTTTACATTAATGGTAAATGGACTTCCATCCATGTCTTCTATGGCACTATTATATCAATAAGAACTCCTTTAATGTGAAGTTGAACATAAGAATCAACACAGCCATCTATCTTTACACTATCTATTTCTTTTTCTTTTGCCAAAATTTGATTGTGTGTTCTAATAAAATTTTCAAATGCAAATATACAAACATACTATTTAGGAAAAGACTCCTTTGGATCATTCTCATCCTTCTATCAGGATCTTAAAAATTTCTCTCACCAAGATTTGTCTTACAAACATCACCACTTTCTTTTCATTCCATGATAAAAAGTTAAATCTTTGCAATCCTTATTCCTATGCTCTCACCCATAGCCCCTTTATCATGATTTCCTTCTTTCAATGTATCAAGCCTTCTAGGATCTTTATCATCTTGACATCAATTATCCTTCACTCCTTACAATAACTTTCTAATATGCAGTTTGCTACCACCATTTGATTCTCTTTCTTTAATATTCTATGAGACTTAATCCTTTGAGTTGTCTTCTCCGTGGAGTTGAAAGATGATGTAGTGATTAGCTCCCTCTGAACTCATGTTTCTCCTCAAATTTTTACATGAGGTGTATTTTTCACAAGTTCTATGGATTCTTCCTTCTCATTATTTTTCTCTCAAAAGTTAACTCCCCTTTTCACTTCCTTGTTTTCCCTTTTTAATACTTCTATAGACTATAAATAATCTCTCTTGATACAATTATTTTCACATTGAAGTTTTCCTCTTTTATTACCTTCAAGGAAATATACTATTCTCTATTGTTATAATGGAATTGAATGACACTTTTATTCTCTCAAATTTTCAATCTCATGGAGACACTTGTAAATGACATATTTATATGCATGGGTTAAAGTTATGCAATATTTCATCATCTAGGATCATAAAAATTCCCCAAAATTACATAGATGCCAATTCATTGCTTTCCCTTGATACCAATCTATTGGACAAGTGGATTCTTCTCTTCAAGTTTTGTGATACTTCATGTTTTGAATTATCTTCTCCATGGGGATGAAGAATATTTCCATACTTAGCTCCCCCTAAAATTGTGTTTCTGCTTATGGACTATGGGATATCTCTTGTGCATGCAATGAAGTTTGCACTATCATAGATTTATCCTTCTCATTGTCTTGTTCTTTTTTCCTTCTCCAAAATTTTATAGAATTTCCTTTTTGTTTGGTCATGGTATCTTCCATCTTATGTTGTCTAGAGGTGATTTCACAACTTGTTGCTTCTACAATATTGAGGTTTTTTTTCTTCCCTCATTTGTCTCTTAGGAGTCTCTTTGGAATCTTCCTTGAGTGTTTGATTCTCTTTATAGCCAAGTCTTATTTTATTTGATGGTGAAAATTTCCCATTAATGATGTCATCTAGGATTTTTGTGCTCTTTTTAAACTCAAGGCTTGTGTTCAACTTGGTGGTTGTCTTCTCCATTTCTTTCCTTATGATAAATAATTTCACACTCTAACCTTTCAAAAATTTCTTCTGTTGCTCTCAATTGAATTTTTGGATTTTCAAATTGATAAGTATTTTCTCTATTATTTATTTGATCTTTCAAATCAATGATCACCTTTTTAGATTCTTCTTGTATTTTGGCCTTTGATTAACACTCTTCTTGAAATAATAGCTTGTACTTTTGAATTCTTCTTTCTAAGTTTCTTAATTTCTTCTATAGTGTGATAGATTTATTCCTCAAAACCTTCTTCATTATCAGATTCTTCTTCTAAGTTCATATTAACATTCTCGCCATTTTCTTTTGACTCATCTTCTAAATATATTTTTTTTCTTTCACTCACAAGATGGTTTTCTCTTTCAAAGATATCATCTTTTGTTTCCAAGTGTGTTCTATTTTTCACTTTATTACTTGCATTTGGTGATTTGTTATCAAAAATTTGCATGTTATTTCCTTTTCCCTTAATTCCTTTTCTTTTTTCCATGTGTGATTCCAAAATATACCTTCTAGCGGTTAGGCTATCTTTGAAGAAACCGAATTTGATACCAATTGATGAGAGCATGATTATACTAAGAGGGGGTGAATTAGTATAATCTATTTTTTACCAATTTAAGCGTAATCAATCATAGCAATAATAACCATGCAAGATCTTGAAAATTAAGAACACAAGAACACCAAGATTTATGTGGAAACCCTTATGGGAGAAAATTATGGAAAATAAATGCTTTTTATATAGATCTCTTTTACAATCTTGTAGGCACCAACCTACAAGAGACATCAATCCCCTCAAATTCAATTTGTGAGCACCAACCAATTGGAGACACCAATCCACACTTGTAGAATTTGTAGGCACCGACCCCTTCAATAAAATTTTGTCTTCTTGAGAATAAATATTCTTTTTAAATAACCTTTAATGATATTCTTTTATATTTTCCTCCTCAATTATATTTTCATATACATCTCTTTCACATATACATATATTATTCTTAAAATTCTACCATAAACTCTTCTTACAAATCTACCATGAATCCTTCCTACAAATCGGCCTTCAACCTTTCTTTAATAATCTTCCTTCTATCTCTTCATTTGCTGATCTACAAGTGTTATTCTGATATAAACTCTTATTCCTCATGCACCTTCCTCTTATTTATCTTCACATTTCACACTTCTAACTTCTACTTGCAATTATATTTTATATCTTTATAACCTAGTGAAATGATGCATCTCTTAGAATAAATATGTATCTTCATATATATATTATTTATTTAATGCTCATGGTTCTTCAACATGTCTCTTGACTATTATTAATCAAATCTTCAATTAATATTCATTCATTTCATTCTTCTATATTTTTCACTCATTCTTAAATGATAAAACTTTCACACACTCTTCATCTGATGGTATGCCTTATCTTATATATCGTGTCTCATCATGAGACACAACCCTTAACCATACCCTTGTGAATCTTGATTAAAACTAATCTTTATTTAATTAATTAATTAATTTCTTTCTCTACACACACTTCTCTTTTCTACTCTTATTATTTAATATTTGCACATCTCACACACACTCTTCTTCACAAATCATCTTGTATGATACTACATTTATTTTCCAATTTTTTACATTTAATAAGTAAAATATTTATTTACTTCATTTCCTTGAATTATTTATTCTTTCTCTCTGTATATTCTCCTTATTTCTTCCACTTATATTTCCTTCATATATGCTCCTATGTCTCTTTTAAGTCTCCCCATAGATATTCTCTTATTTACTTCATCTCTCTTATATACTTCTACTTTAATTCTCCTTATAAATGTATGATATGATTTTTATTTCACACTCTTCTCCTCATTCCACATTCAAATCTTATATCTTCATGCCTTTATGAAAAGTGGCATCTCTTTGAAAAGAGATAACCCATGAAGAGATCGTTGCTTTTTGAAACTAATTCATAATCACCCTTATGAAATACAATCACTCTTTAAACAATCCTAATTTCTACCTTAATAGTCTTTATTGTTTCTTTTAATAGTCTTTAATAGCTACCTTTAATAGCTCCCCTTTCTAATCTTAATCACTGTCATTTAGAACAATATTAATGGCACTTAAAGTAACTGTTACCTTAATATATACTTTCTTTTGATCACTACCTTTTCATCTTTATTTGTTGCCTTATACACATGATTGCTACACCATAATGATATATTATGCACTCCTTTTATATTTTCTTACTCTTCGATAATATTTTTTCTTTCTTGGGTGATCTCACATATATGTTTCTTCCTCTTTTAATCATGAAGTCAGCCACAATGATAAAATGATCTTTGAATCTACCTTCAAATCTACCATTAAATATTTGATCTTTGAATCTTCCTTTAAACATACTTGGTTGGCTAACATACTTGACGATTTATGGATTTTGGCCTATAAAAATCCACCTCATTTTATTTTGACATCAATGACAATATCTTGATCATTCGCTTTGACATCAATGACAAGATTTCCAACACCCTTTTCATTAAAAATGGGTACCCGTTTCTATTTACATAATATTTTAGAACGAGTATACATTTTAGAGTGGGTATACGTTTCATAAAATTTTAAAGCTGAAACCCATTCCTTTGATTTTGTTTTAGGTTTGGAAGCCCACCTGTTGGCCTTGGACCTACAACTACAATGCCATGAAAACATCAGGAGAAAAAATGACTTTGTCAATATGCTTGATGACTTTTTTAAAATTTATTTTTTGATGAAATTAAACTCATTGCAGATGATGATGTCTAGTTTTCAATATGCAATTTTTTTAATGATTGGACTATTTTTCTAATTTTTAATTAATTTATGAGGAAATTGGTCCATAAACTTGAAATGTCAGGTTTTTGCATTTTTTAATAATTTCTAATTTTTTCAGTTTATTTACACAATGAAAAAAATCCAAAAATGATTAATTTAGCTCAAATTATGGTGGCCATACATGAGTAATTTTCAACAACAGTTAAGGCCAATAAAAAATTAATTAAAAAATATATTTAGAAAAAAATTATGAAAAATATCCTCATCAATATTCATTATAATACACATCTTTCCCCAAAATGAATTAGAAAAATAATTTTATTTAAGTCAAATTATAGTGGTTGTACACGTGCATGGTATGGTCCTAACAACACAACTTTAAAAAGTAGTATTTATACAATGCTTATTAAAAATTAATTTGTATAATCTAAGTAATAGAATAAATTACATATTTGAAAATTAAACTCAAAATACTACATTTCATATTACTGGACTTTTAAAAAATTCTATGTATAATGCTTCAAATTTTTAGTCCAACTGTGATAAAATTTTGAAAAAAAAAAAAAAAATTCCACTTTTTGAACATTTTGTGGACCCAACGTTTTTCACCTCCCCCCTAAATCGATGTATGTCTAATGAAATCAAAGAGCATATCACTATATTAAAAAGGGTCTTCAAATACATTTCTATCATTTTTAGAGTATTTTGTTTATGACCAAGGAAGACTTGATTTAAGATAAATAATAGATGCACAAGAACTCATGGATTCTAATGAGGTAGGAGATGTTAATAAAAGAAATTTTACTAGTGGTTATGTTTCTAACCTACTAAGTGGTGCATTGAGTTGGACAAGTAAGAGATAGGTTGTGATTGTGTCATGACCCTTTCCTTCTAACTATTAAGCCTTATTATTAATGTTGCAACTAAGAAAGATATTAATCACCTAGAGTTTGATCACTCAAACATTTTGGAGGAGTTAAACCATATGCCACCATTAGATTTCTCATGGAAATCTAATCAGTTGCAGACAACAATAGAATTAAGGTATAAGAAATAAATAATTGGATGGTGCATTTCTGGTGGTAACAAATTTGAAATGGACTCTTTCAACTCTTTCAAGGTGGATTTCACATTGCTAGTGGTTTTGATTTGAAATGAGTTCAGCTTGCAGCTGATCATCCTTCCAATTGGCTAAATCATCCTCTCTTAGGATCAAACGATAAAAAAAATTATAACACCTCTTTCTCTATGTCTTTTGTAGGTATTTAGAGTACTTATTATAACATGTGTCTTTTTCTAAGTTTTCTTATTTTAATTTTTTTAATATATTATGATTACATTAATATTAGTCTAAATTTCTTTATAAATAAATCAAAATAATTTTTGGAATTTGATCTCTTTCTCTATATATAATTTAAATAATTATATATAAATAATATTTATAAATAAAAAAATTACTTTGGAAAAAAAATCTTATGAATTTTTTTTTAAGAAATATCTTTATAAGTGTGCAGCCTTGCACAAACTACAATCCAAATGTTGTGATATGTGCAGTGCCTCTAACCCTACACAAACAAACCTATGTAAAACTAATACCGTACACAAGATATAATCCATGAATAGAAAAAATATAATTAAAAATATATTACTAATTTATTATATATTTTTAATATGAATTTTAAACTAAAAATAATATTATATATATATATATATATATGAATGTGTGAATTTACAACTCTATATATATTACAAATAATAATAAATATGATAAATATATACATAGAAAGTTTTGATTTAATTAGATTATACTTCCCTTTAGAAGGTTTCCATGCAATTTATATCTTAAGATAATTAAAAATATATTTTTTAAAGTTAAAGTCAACAACCATATAAATTAGTTAATGATATTATAATATTTTTTTAATAAGTTAGATACATTAGTATTTCTTTAATGATAGTTGTTAAATGTTGAATAGTTATTCTTTTTAATATCTAGTATTTAAATTCTCTAGTTGTTCGCTCACTCCCACAAGGTTACTGGCAGGATGTGATTTATAAATTTCGTAAAAAATTTGTCATTGTACTTGCAAGTGGCTCTCCTCAGCCGGTAGAGTTACTTGTAATGCCCATAATTTACTCTCGGGCAAAAACACATCTATATTTTTTTTTTCACAGTATTGCAAAATACTAACATTTAACAACCCTGTACGTGCATGATACAAACAATGCACATCAAGTGACATAGCTCGTGCTACACCATCACCACCCGTCACCTGAGAGCAGGGTAAGGGGTCGAAAAGGAATTTGGGTTGACACCAAACATAGGGTTTATGGGATCCTTATCTACCAATCAAAAGTTGGTGCTCACTTTCGCGTGAGAGTTAGTGTCCTTGTTAAACCTCCTTGGTACAAGTCCTCATGTGGGGAAAACATATAAATATCACCTAAGGATTAATTGACAAAACATTATTCTTCTTGCTAACCCTACCCCTTTTGAATCACCTTGACAATATTGAAGAAGTCTTCATTAAACATTCCCCCTTGAACTCAAATATGAGAGTGCGTAAGATATTGAAAATATAATTTAACTATTAACTTTCTTATTTACTTATTTATTTTTAATTATAGCTAATCTAACTATTTACTCATCCCTATTAATAAAATTAATATATATTTCATTTTATTTTAAATTGATAAGATTACACATAATTAAATATAAATTATATTCTTTATATTTATATTATATTAATTTTCTTTTAAAGAAATAAAAAGAAAAAAATAAAATAAGATAAGAAGAGACTATCCTTTTTAAATAATTCCTAGAATTACGTGGACCTTTTCTCTTACATATATTCTTATTTAAATTAATAAGATCTTTACCTCTTTTTTTTTTATATTCTTTAAAAGGGATAAGAATATATTCCCCCTTTCTTTTTATTAAAGAGATCTTTTAAGAATGAGGATTACGTGGGGGCTCAAAGTAAGGTTAAATACTAGGTATTAGGAAGACTACTTCAGCTTCGTTTTTTAAAACAGTTCATTACTACCATCCTAAGCCGAACCTCATTCATAGTAGCACCTTCATTCCTCCTGATTGATTCTGTTATTATTCCCCCTTGTTTTTTTTTGTTTCTTTATTTATGACCTCAATGTTTTGCTATGTCCATTCTCCTGCTTACGATATTTTGAAATGAAGGAAGACGTCAACCCTACTTTCATCGGCATAAGAGCCTTGCACCCCATAGGACACTTTGTTCAAGGTGAAGGCTAGAAAGCTGAGCGGCTGCAACATGATATTAGGGGAGAGGATCCGGTAGTTGTGCACCCTAACTTCGCACTTCTCAAAATTCTATGTGGAAATTTCAAATCACTCCCAATTTTTTACAGCAGCTTACTTGGCAAGTCCCCTGCTTATAACTAAGGTTTCAGGGCCACATCATCAAATATGATGCCACATTAGCATGCTTTTTGTCAAGGTGTCCAAAAAAGCCCAAAAAAAAAGTGAGACCAATACTTGTGAATTCACAGCATGTTTTATTGAGCGCTGATGTGGAATCACATGATTGGTTGCTTTTTAGATCAAAGGAATACATTTTGTTTAACTATGGGTAGTTATCATCAACACTAACAACTTTAAAGTCACAACTATTAGTCCAATATTGATAAAAATATTGACCATTATATTAACAACTACTATCACAATTATTGAAACATGCTACTGGATCCTCTCCCCTAATAATACTCTTCCCATTTAATATATGTTGATATTCCTATTACTAATATGCTAGACTAAAATTCTGTGCTCCTATAATTTACCTATTGCTACGCTGATTGTTGCTACCTATTCAAGGTCACCGTAAGGCTCTTCATAGGTGGTTAATTGCAACCCAGTTTGGAATCACATGGCATTCCGTGAACTATGCCAACCACGTAAAGATTGGATGTCAGACATTGACAGACATTTAATTATAAATTGCTCATATACTGTATTAACATCGGTATTAGAATTCAAAATAAGATGCCATGCACTTTTCTTGTCATTGGCTTAGACAACACCCCATATTTGACAAACTACACAGTCTGACTTTGGCTTAAATACAAATCTTTTTGATGAACCAATCTTTTTCTTCCAAATTCAGTTACATACATTAATAGAATCTGAACTGATTTCTTTTAAATGTAGCCGGGTATATTGGGAGTTGAATTACGCCTGAACAGATGGGACTACTTGCAACCATGGCCAATGATGAATGGAAGTCATTAATGTATTGCAATACACCCTTGTATGCAGGAGCATGTGCAATCGCGCCCCAATCAATCTTTCATCCCACTGAGCAGAGAGTATGTTTACTCTATCATTGCCAATTGGCCTATTTTGTTTTTTTTTTATGGGTTGCTAGTACCTTCCTAAACCATTATTTATGATATATCACCGTCAGCAACACTGTTTGATCTAGTTGACTGAACCTATACTGCTGTGCACCAGACAGACAAACCTATCACTATCTACGATATTTAAATCCTTGATAATAATCAAATTCCTCCATGCTTATAATTCAATTTGATGAGTTGCCGGCAAGCATGGGTGTGATGAGCGTCTTAGACAATGACACAAGCTAGGATATATCAGACATCTGAAGCAGGAGGAAACCCAAAGCTGACCCTATGATTCACTTGAAAACAATGTCTCCTTAAGAAGAAAAAGAACCAACAACTAGTCTATGGCGACAGGTGAAGGAACGTGAGCCAGTGTTAAGAGTAATTAGGGCAAGTCAAATTCATTTTAGAAACTAAGTTTCTTTCTATAAGTTTGGCTGCCTAGTTCTTTTGTTGTGCATCGTTAGGCCTTATTACAGGAACCATTTTATGGTCTCTCTCTTCTTTTGTAGTAATGGTAGCGGTGATAAGGGTGGGGATGCACCTCCTCGCACTTTTTCCCATCTACAGAAGTTTCACAACCCTTCAAGGATGTGCAGATCAAACTGGTCACCCAAGTCGATGGTGTGAATTCATCCAAACACAATGGCTACATGATTGAGCTGAAAATAATGATAGTTCGTTTGGCTTTCCTGAGGTCATGGATTTCTGCATGTTCTGAGAAGCTACAGAGTAGAACATAGAGGGAACAACATAGCCAATTCACCCAGGTAGGCCGCGAGTGACCTGAGGCATGATGTCCCTACCTAATTCGTTTGTTTGTTGTTTGCATAAGGTAAAATACCCCCACTTCACAACAATATATGTGTTGCCTAAGTTATACAGTTTATTTAAATAAATCAGATCATGAGCGTGTCTACGATGAGAGAAGGAATTAACAGATTCTCTACTTCTATGTCTAAGATTCATAGTACAGTATTCATATAGTATCAAAAATGCATGTGTTGTCCTAATATGTATTTTATTTTATTTTTATGCATATCCTTTAATGTCACAAGGTTCTATCAGGTTAGATTGCTCCTATTTCTTTGATACTAGAGGGGTTCAGAATGTGTGAACTTATTTATTTATTTTAACAGATATATCTATGGCTCTGCCTGTCAAGAAAATCCATTTAATTGTTCAACCAAGTTTTCATTATTATATATATAAGGAATACTGAGATTTAAAAATAAAACCAACAGATAGATACGACACAAGATAATGCATCCTACAACCTATTATGCAGGAAATATTCGAATGTTCATTTAATTTTTCCTTTGAAAGAAATCAGGCATGTATTGATAATACCATCACATTTTTTTCTTGTAGGAACGAACGACATATGGGTGAAGTCCCACTAGAGGAGCATATACATTTCGATCAGACACTTAGACTTATAGAATGAAATAATATATTTCCAATGTACTCACTACAAGAAATCTATTTAAAACGATTGTGTATTATTTTGTGTAAGGATTCATTTTGCATTCCCTTTCGAACTTTAAACTAAAATGAAGAACTCAATAACAGTATTTAAATTCCTTTTCAAAATAAAATACATAATTTCCTTTTCTTGTCATCTATTTGATTTATATAAGTTTGAAACATAGCTTTCTTACATTGCAAGTGAAATAAAGATAATCTTTTAATTATTAAATTCAATGTACTTTACTACAGTATTATATGCACAACTAAAATAGAATGCTAAAGTACTTATTTTCCCTACTACCTATAATTACAAATTCCTGTTTTCTTATTTACAATGGCACAATTATAAAAATTATCATTGCTTATTTATACAACCAACATTCTGTAGAATAGGTACCACTTGAAATGGCATCAATAAAATTCACCCTGCAAACAACACATGTACTCCCAAATCTGGAACTCTTCAAGCCTGCAAAACCTAAACAAGGCACCAAATTTTCTATAGGCCAATGGGGTGCTCACCACCCAACCTTTGGTTGGAAAACCAACCACCCCCGAGCTAGGAGGCAACCGAAGAAACCGGGTACAAACAAAACCAAGCAAAACAATATTTATACACATATGATACACACAAGATTATTTTCACACCCACCCAAGGGATTGTCACATAACTTTAGGATTCTATCAAGAATCCAAAGTGGGGAATGGAGGGTGGACTACACACTCCATATGGGGACTCATAATAATAGCAACAAGAACAAGTCAATATCATACTCCCATAATTTCACATGCAACCCTTCTTTGATATCTTCTCTTTCTCCAAAACCATTTCTACCATTTTACAATTACATATGGGTACTCATACCCTTTTTGAGCCTCTCCTCTCAAGGAGTTATTATATTTCCCCATGGAGGTTCCTACTCCATACCATCCCCAACGAGGGATGCTCTTCCCAAATTTTGGGTGAGCCTATCCCTATACAACCCTTTTCCCATCACATTAACCACATTCAACAACACAAGAAAACAAGCACAAAAAGCATACAAGAAAAACATAAAAGATAAGATACCAAGCACATTTTTACATACACATATAATATTTCAAATAAAACATAAGGAAACATAAAAAGCAATGAACATACCTCAAAACCAAGCTTAGGGAAGGATGAGTTGAGGATCCACACAACTCCACTTCTTCCAAGCTTTTGTTTCAATCTCCTCAACCCCCAAAATTCAACCAAAATCAAGAATGCAAAAAGAATCCCCTAACCCTTGTTTTTGAGTTTGTTTTATAGGAACTCAAGTTTGAATTCCTTTGAATAGGGAGTTGACATTTGTCAATCTCTCATTCACTCTCCCGGGCACGCTCACCCATGTGTGCTCACACATGTGTGAGATCTTGGGATCCTTCCAAGGCAATTTGGAGAAGTGGGAATGGAAAGAGACTAGTCCCATCCCACTTCCCAAAACCTTATTTTCGTCAAAGCTCTTAAAGGTCTTGAAAAGAGTGTCCAATCTTGAGATTGACCCAATATTTTGAGCTAAAAAGGTACCTGCCCTAGAGACCTTAAACCCATAAAAACACATATAAAATATCACTTTTCAATCCCCAAAAAGTGCCTAAAGGTTTAAATCCGAGTTTGTCCACTTGGATGGACAACTCACCTCCTAGATGAAATGACATGGCAATAAAAATCAATTTAATAACATTCACATTTTACACCACAAATAAAATACATCACAAAATGAAATTATAGTCCCTCGAGATGGACTATAGTTTGGTTTCACTGGTTAAATTACTTAGGGTTCCCCAAGGTCACCTCCAATTTCCATTGGCCATGGAAAGTGTATCTGCACACTCAATGCAAACGTTAATCCATCCAAGTAAATCATATTCATATAAAAATCAAACCATTGCATTCAAACAAGTTTCATAATTTACATAGCATAAAGATCCAATAACATAATTGAAAAGTCATTAGCCACCTATCTTATCCCATTTTCGTTAGCCATAATTTTTATACTCATCCAATGGCAACATGATTGGTTCACATCACTTGTTTCATTCATTCATCATTAAGTTTCTAGATTCAAATTAAACAAACTCAATAACCAACATAAAATTAGATCAATCATCATAATCAGATTACTAAGCATGTAACATAATCAAAATAAAATCATCATATGAACTTAAACATTTATATGTCCTATAATCAATGGTATCAATATATATAGACAATAACCAAGCTCAAAATAATCCAAGTACTAGATGTAGCATAGGGGTGGGCCTTACATTACTCTTCTAAATTTTTTGGTTCAAGCCCTTCTGATATACAAATGTTTCATGTTGTCAACCCCTGCTAGTTTCATCAAATATTTTGAGAGTCTTTGTTGTCAGTTTCTTTGGTCAGGTAATCTTCTTTTGTAGAAATGGAGTTTGGTCAAGTGGGATGTTGTGTGTTAGCTATAGCAAGAAGGGAGTCTAGGATTGCGAAGGGAAGATTGGAATGGTCAAGCCTTGGCAACTAAGATTTGTTAGCGATCGTGTTCACAAAACATCAGTGTTGGGCCAAGATTATTACTTACAAATATCTTGGGGATGTGGAGAGAGCAGAGGTGCCTAGATTTAGTCTTACAGGGAAGGGTTCCATGATTTGGAGTACTCTCAAAAGAGGTGCCAAGTTGGTTAAACATGGTCTTTTCTGGATTTGTAACAAAGGCTTAGATGCTCTTTTTTGGTATGATTCTTGGGATGGATTCCCTCCTATCCTGTCTCCTCATTCTCACTTATAGGATCTATGTAGGATCTTTTTGGAGGCGGATTGGAGCAGAGTGATGGAATTTAAAGCTCCTCAGGCTTTGGGGCAAGTTGTGGACTTCAGGTGGAAGGACCCACATGAGTGGTCGCTAGGGGTTCTATGGAGGATCGACAAGTGTTGGCTTCTATCTTGGCTAGCAGGGGTTGCAATTCTCTTCCTAAGACGAATGTTCTTGCTTGGGGTCATGATCCAAGAGGTAAATTCTATGTTGCCCTTGGTTATCAAATGTTGAATAAGCAGGCTTTTCGCAGTGCATGGGTTCCTTGGTGGAAACAGATTTGGAATAAATTTTCTTGGCCCAAATGAAACTTTTTCTCTTGGCTGGTAATTAATAATAAATGATTGACTTGGGAGAATCTTTGGAAACAGGGGATTCAAGGCCCTTCAATGTGCTTCATGTGTTCGATTAATGAAGAGACTTCCTCTCATCTTTTAGTGTCCCTTTGCTAGGACAATCTGGCATTTGTGGTGGGAGGTTTGGAATCTTTAGTGCAGACATGTCTCTTCCTTGGAAGATTTTTTGAGGGGTCGTGGATTCCTTTCTATTAAGACCTCCTTCTTGCAAATTGCCTGGTCCACTGGTCCTAGCTTGATCATCTGGCACATTTGGTTGGAGTGCAATCACAAAAAAAAATTGGATAAGAAGCTTCAGGTGGGTCAGGTGTGGTTGCGAATTCTAGGAGCTCTCCAAGAGACTTTAGCTGCCAAATGCGATCTATTGATTCTTGTGGACCCTAGTGAAGCAAGAGTGGTCCATTGCTTGGGGATTTCAGTTGGTGGTAGGGTCAGGCCCAAGCCTGGTCTAGGGCAGAGTTCTAGAGGTAATATTTCTAGGGAGGGACATTAGAAGGCCCCTCCTGCTGGGCTCCTAAAATTAAATATCGATGGGTCTTCTAGAGGCAATCTTGGGCATGGTGGGGTTGGTGGAGTGGGAAGGGATAGTTTTGGAGTGGTTGAGTTTTTATTCTTTGAGTATAAGGGGCAACATTCTAATAATCTTATGGAGGCATTCGCTATCCTTTTGACTTTCAAACGAGTGTGTGCCCTTGGTTGGAGGAGAGTTATTTGCGAATCTGACTCTCAAATTGTGATTGACTTGTTGAACACGAGATAAGTTGATGATGTTAGCTGGCAGTTAGCTATGGTGGTTAAGCCAACCACCTGTATTGGAGGAGTTATGGACTCTATCACCTTTTCCATATCCCACGGGAATGGAATAAGGTGGTTGATGGGTTGGCTAAATGGGCTTCAAAGAAGATGGGGAATTGGATTGTGGATGATTGGAATAGTCTTCCCAGGGATCTTGCTAAGGAGTTGGAGGATTTGGTTACAAATGATATGAGATGTTACCTGGGTACTGCTTGAGTTTTTTCTTGGTGTTTCTTGCCCCCATGGGGGGGGGGGTTGTACTTTCCTATCTTGTACTACTTTCTTTGATTAATAAAGTTTTTACCCTCTTTTTATTAAAAAATATCCAGTATTTAAATTAAATGTCAATTTTTTTAGAATGTTTCATTTCAAAATTTTGATTATGTAAATTTTAGTTATTTTATTTTTCAATTTTATTACATAATATAATTAGCTATTGGTATTTCTATTTCTTGTTATTTTTAGTTTAGCGGTATTATAAATAAGATATAAAAACTAAAAATCATTCACAATATTGATATTAATGATGTTTTTGATTAATGTTTATGGGTCATGTCATTGTGTTTGAATTACTACATCTCCCCTCTAACATAACCATAACAACAATATTTGCAATGTCATCCTTATAAGTAAATGAACAAAAAATATTCCTTGAATAAATAAATAAATGATGATCCAACAATAAGGAAATAAAATAAATTAATGATAGTTTATCATTTTCATTAATATTTAAATCCTAAGAAAAACCTTACTCAATTAGAAGTGCGTATTAAGGATAAATTAATAAACACGTCCATTTGATATGACTAAATATTTGATGAATTAATTCTTTCCTTGGTAATTGTTGAGGAGTTTTCTAGAGAAAATGAGCCCTAGAAAGGGCTATGTACCCACACTTAATAGCTCACATCATATTTATATTAGAAAATTAAATTAAATATATTACATCTTGATCTTGTAAATACATGTATGTAGACAATTTGGATAAATGAAGAAGGTTATTAGACACAAAATTAGTAAATTTCCAAGGATTGGATATTCTAACTTATGCTAAACATTTAAATAAATTAGTCACTCAATTACATCACTTAATCACATCTAAAAATAAAAATAAACATTGTATACTTGAAATAATCTCAAATGGATTTTCTTGACTCAATAAGGCTATAGGCCAAATTTTGATGTGAGAACCAAGTTTATTTGATATATAAAATATATATTTTTAAATAACAACGAGCTCAATGCACCTCCAATAGGGAAGTTTGGTCTTCAATAAGTGACTTAGGGTTGGATTTGATTATCAAACTCCTGGCACCCTACTAGATAAGAGAAAAGTAATTTATTCATTATGAATCCTAAGATTGAATTAGATACAAAAATATTATAATTATGATATATAATAATAAATCCTTGATATAAGAATAAAGATGAAGCCCTAGTTAACACCCTAGGATATAAGATCATAAGTCTATTTATTTAATTAATTATCTTTTATCCTCTATCCTTGTCCATCTAATCCTAGCCCTTCATCTTGCTTACATGGATCATAATCTAAAATTTCCCTCATATTACAAATGTCCCCTTCACATTTCTAACCAACTCCTTGCCTAGATCCATTGAACCTAGACACCTATCTAAAATTCAAACTATATTTTCATCTTATCCACTCATCTCATTTAACCTCCTAATCCTAGCCATTTCCATAAGGATTTTTGTCCTTATCTTAATCCTAAACCTAGATCCTATCCATCATTTGACATGTGTCATATGATTGAATCATTGATCCAAACCCTAATCATCCTTTAATCTTAACCATCTATCATCAATCATTCCTAGCCATTGATTTTTCCTCTTCAAGACTCTATATCTAGAGGCTATCATCTTTCATTTCCATCTCTTACATCCCCTAGCTAATGAATGCAAGTGATATCTAGAATCTATTATCACACCTCCATGTTATCATTTCACTCCTAGAATCACTTATCAAAGTTATCATACCTACATGCTATCAAAATATGTATTGAATCAAGCTTATCATAATCTTTATCAAATCAATATCAAGGTTATGCTAGAGTATTGAGCAATACACATATCAACATCAAAGAGGAAATAAAATGGAATAAGGGTGTACACCATTTCCACTCATCAAGGAGAGAAGAAAAGATTTTAAGTGAAGGTATAGTGTTTTTTATTGATTTTATCTTCTTTTTTTTGCCTTCAATCATTTCTCAACCTCTTCATTTTGGCATGTCTAGAGGGACCCACGTCCATATACTAACATTTTCAAGAAGTTTTTGTGAGAATTTATGATGCAAATGTCATTCTTTGGTCCCAAATTATAAAGTGATTCCTTTGTCTCACTGAAAGTTTCCTTTGTCTCACAAAGCCACACCTATATTGCATAAAGTGGTGCCTTTGTTCTATCAAGTGGCAACTTTGTTGCCCAGAACTGCGCTTTCATTCTACATCTTGCATTTGAGCTAAATATAGGGTTTATCTAACCTTTGAGACTTTGTTTTACAAGATTGCATCCTTCTAATACTTTGTTTTTGCATATTAATTCATTATTTTCTTGCTAAAAGTAGGGTTTCTAGGGTTTTGTAAAACTAGGGTTCCTTACAATATTTCTAGGAGAACTAGGGTTTACTTCATTTTAATATATTTTGAACATATAACCTAACATATTTTGGCTAGATCTTTATGTTTTCAACTTTCCCATAGTTTCATCTTGCATGTTTCCCAACTAGATTGTTGAAAAATCTCATTTTTTGGCTCTCAAAGATCGTTTCCAAGCCATGTCTATGAAACTACTCCCTTGTTTCATAGAGTTGCACCTCTACTTCATAGAGTTGTGTCTCTACATCACCAAGTTGTGCCTCTACTGCATAAATTGGTGCCTTTGTCAAGTAAATTATCCCTTTTGTTACAAACTGTAATTTCTAGGGGTTTTGAGTCATTTTTCTCATCTAACTTTCATTTTTTTAGCAATTAACAAGTGGTGCAACTATCTAACGTTTTTCAAATATCATTATCATTGAGATTAATAATGGTTTGATGCAGATTTTTTGGTCCAATTATTTATTTTCCACTAATCTAGGCATCTAAAGTAGCTTAGTGGGATTAATGAACATTGTTTTGTCATGTTTGGAAGTGTGTGTAGATGTATGCTCTTTGGACTTGCACTTAGTGTGATCTTGGAGATTAGAAATCTCAAATTTCTTCATTTATTTTACGTTTTAAGTGTTATCCCAAGGCTTACTAGCTTGTGTGTATGCTCTCCCCTTGCGCTTTGTGCGATCTTGGGTGACCAAAAATACCTAGTATAATCTTTCCTATTAGGAGGTCTGCTTGGGGATTTGATCACCTTAAGGATGACCTAAACCACATTTTTTGGTGGGGTATATAAGGGGAGAGAGAAAAATTTGTACCTCAAAGTGTAGCTAGTTTCATTTGAGCCAAGTTGTGAGACCCTCGATTCAATGAGACTCGTTTGTTGATGAGAGGATAGACCCTCCTAATCTCAAGCACTATTAGATAATCTCATTGTTCATAGATCCACTAAGAACCTTATTTGTAGAAACCTTTAAGACCTTTCGATCATTTCTTAGTGTGGTGATAGAGCTTTCAAAATTTTACATATTTTAGCTAGTTCTATGAGAAAATTTGTCAAATTGTCACCCTTGTGATTGATGGTCATATGTTAGGGTTTAGGAGTTTGTTACCCTTGTTCAGATTTTTCAAACTTACTGAACCCTTGCATTATATTTTCATGTTGACCCACTGTACCAGGTCACCAATCGTCTTAGCTACAACTTATGGCATCATGCCCATTGTCTTTACCATCCCCATTGCTTAGACCTGTCGATCGTCGGGTGCTTGTTTAATTTTAATATTTCATGGCCGATGTCACAACCCTATTTTATTGTTCATAATTTACAATGTTTAATTAAATTAATTTGTGTGAAATAAAATTACAAAGAAATAAAAAGAGTTAGTTACATTTTAATTAGAGAATTCATTTTGCAATTAAACAATAATGTTTGGTTATTTAGAATGATTATTTTTGAATGATATTTCTTTATTATGAATTGGAATAAATATTTAATTTATAATTAAATGATATTTATTTATTACTTATTAAGGGTAAATATTTCTTTTTGCAATTTAAAAATGGAATTCCCACACTATCTACTATGGATAATTACTTAGTTGCAACTACAATATAATTTCTTCGTTATTATTTATCAAAGGTAAATATTATGCATGAAAAAGAAATATTATTTTTAATTTCAAGATATTAGAAAAACTTTAAAAGAAGGAAATCTTTAACGGAAACACACAATTGTTTTTATATAATCTTGTTTATTACTCTGCAAAAATAACTAAAAAATGGATGCCGAGAAGAGGGTTTTCTGAAGTATAGTGAACTAGAAGCGGTGGAAAGAAGAAAATAATTAATGCAGGAGAAAAGAGGAAAAATCTTCCATAGGAGGTTTCAGCAATCAAGAGTGTGAAAGAGAGGATCAACAAAGAGGAAATCCAATTGGAAAGCATTTTACAGGTTTTTAATTCTTTTTCAATTGTATTTTAAATTTTATTGTGAGAATTGAAGTCTTCCTATGGAAAGATTCACGTCTCTTTGAAGATCCATTGAATGTTCTATTCACTATACTTGAATCAACTTCTTGGTTACACAAATCTGGATTTGTCTTGTTCTAATCTTTTGATAGGAAATTGTATGTATATTAATTTAAATAGTCTATATAAATATATATATGTAATAATCTGGATGAAATTGCACACTATTGCTGCAAATATCGAATTAAAATGTCAAACCTATTGAACCAGATTTGTACACTGGATTTTTAAATTGAATTGATGTTATCTAACTGTATATAATATTATATATTTATATATATACAGAGTTGCTATGCATATATACAAATATATAATATTAATTTTTCTTGTATGAAATTGGGGCGGAATAAATTGTTGAGTTGAATTTATATGGCAAACTAGAATGAACTAAATTTGAATAGGGTTTATTGTGGTTGGGGAATGCTTCCCCAGCCAACACCTACCCATATATGGGGAGGCTGCCAGTGGAGGCAACACCCCTCCACAGGTCACAACCTGTAGAGAGGGTGCTGCCCTCCACAAGCAACAACCCCCTTAAGGGAGGCCATTGGCCCCTTACCATTTCAATTCCCCTCTTAACTTTGAAAGCTTCCCCGATATTTCCAGCATATGTGTATTTTTTTTAATATTGTGCATGGATATATATATAATTCTATATTTACATGGTTGTGGATATTTTATAAAAAGGTAAATAAATGTTAAATCATTCCTTGCCTTATTAAAGTTTAAGTTTAATGATGGCATTCTTCTCATGCATCATGGTTTATCATGCACCTATGGAGAAAATAGGAATTCCCTCATTTAGTTGAACTTGAGTTTTATTTGCATAAGAATGTATACTCATATATATTCATTAGCTTATATATGTATTCTTATACATATATGAGCTATACCTTCTTAACTCCTTTACAATATTATTCTCTTATTGTTGGAACCTCTATGAATCCATGAGTTTATAAGTAAGCATTCTTGTTATAATTGCATAGATATTTGTGCATACTAGCAGGCTTAGGATTATTTTCATAAAACTTTATGTGATTTGTTTATGGTTTTCAGTGTACTTGTGTGATATTTGAGAGATCATTGGAAGTAGAATGGTCTTATTTGCATATACTTGGGAGCCATTCATGATAGTGTTGGCATTGCCTAAATTTTGTATGAAAGGATATTACAATGGTGAAACTTGAAAATATTGTTTGTAGACTTATGTGCCTAGTATAAGAACTTCCATATGCTCCTTGTTATGTGTAATATTCATCATATCTAGAAATATGTAATGAATGGTCATGTCAACAAGACAGTGTGATCATTTCCTATGAGGCATCTTGTAACTATTGAGATTTTGTAGCTAGTAAGGCTCTGCCAATGAGGCATTTCATTAAGCGAGTGAGGCACTTTTGCGAGTGGTTTTTTATCCCTATGAGGGTTTTCCACTCATGAAAATCTCTATTTTATGCTTCTTTTATGGACACATTTATGATCTTTCTATTTTCTTAATTTGCATTACAGTAGTTGAATTTACATGTATTATTGAGATGATAATTCTTGTGTAAGCCTACATGGCTAAATCTAGTGAAGGCACAACCTTGTTTTGATATACTTTGATTCATTGATGTATGTTATTCCATTTGAATTTAATGATGAAAGTAATTTAATTAATCCTCTTATTCCGCACCTTTTTATAATATTTTTTTTCTATTAATTTATTTTGGTAATTATGGGCTATATAATTGGTAAGTGAAATTCCCAGACCTAACAATCGGCCTGAAATATCTTATGTTTTAAATAATTATGTCTTAAGTCTTTAGTTATTTGAGGGGTCACTTCCCATCACCTAGCCCATGGATCCTTCCTTATAACAAACAATATGCACGTGCAGAAATCCAATCCGTTGGATTTAATGATAGAAATCCAAGCCCTTGCATGCACGCCACGCATAATTAAAAAAATGAATTTTGGCTAGGCTGCATGGTGTGTGCGATGGTGACACGCATCCTTCAAATCAAGTGGGACCCATTTCCCATTGTCGGCTTAATCTCCCATTACAGAGGATCGACAGCTCTGATGCACCGTTGGGTCTTAATTTGAGCTATAGAGCGCGCACCGCACAAAATATTAAATGGTATTACCTAAAGCCTTGTGCGGTTTGCGCAATTGTGACGCGTGGACTCTATTGGTAACATAAGGAGGTTGGATGGGGCCTGTAGGTGGTACATGTATTTTCTAACTGGGGGAAGCATCATTGGCCAATGGGCTTGCCATGCGACAACATGGAATTTTCAAATATTTTTTACTCAATCTGAGTCGTTCAATTGGCCAATGGGCCTGCCATGCGACAACATGGAATTTTCAAATGTTTTTTACTCAATCTAAGTCGTTCAATAAGCCAATGCACCGGTGCATCGACGACTCATATTCAAAATGTAGAATTAGCCATGTGATGGCTAATGAGGCTCTGCAAATAACAAGCATTAATGGTGCTAGCTCTTTGAAGGATATCAACCCAATCTCCATGCGTGTGAAGGGCCACTTCTTGGAAATTATTATAAATTGTACACCAATTTCCATGTACTTGGGAATTAATGGCGATGAAATAAATGCTAGCGAATAATCACTTACTCGCTCATTCTTCAATTGGAGCATTGATGATCGTTTCATCAATTTTCTCAATAAATATGGATGATAGATTTTCATTTTCACCACAGCAATTAAGATTCTGAAATTCTCTGTGCTTTTGTAGTAAGTGGTAGTTGCTCCTACAAAGGTTTTAAGTTTGGGTGTGAAATGAGCAGGTCGACTACTTCTCCTTCGCCTGTACATAGGTCTGCAAGGACGAATATATGAAGATCTCATGAAGAGGTGCAACGACATGAGAAGAGTACCTTTACAGGTGTTCTTATCCTGAAGGAGGAAAACATGAAGTCTGTCTCAGGTGTTTCTAGGTGCAGCTCTCGGCTCAAAGGCCAAGCTGCAAGTTTAGAGGTGGTGATGCTTGGCAAGGAGAGGAAGTCTATGAAGCATGAGAAGGGATCAAAGGCCAGGTTGAGGTATGGTCGTGGCTCTCTAGGTTGACAGAATTCACCCATTGATGTTTCTGGTGATTCTGGTGATAGTGATGCAGAGAATGACTCTGACTACAATTGTTTATTCACGGCTTTGATTGAGATGGTTGGTGTTAATGAAGAGGTCCTTGTGGTTTCTTCAATTACTACAGTGGCATCGTGTAATTTTTTTGGCCTTAGTGTTGTGAAGTGTGATGATGAAGAAGAGGTGGTTGTTTCGCCTCCCACTAAGGAAAAAACAAGAAGTGGTCATTTGTACCATGGTCATGGTATTGCTCTGGGTTGTGGATGATGGTGTGGTTTTCTGGGTTTTCCATTTTGGTTGTTATGCTGATGCTAGTTATTTTTGGGTTCAACGTGGATGTGGATGGCAAGGCCTTTATAGCATCTTTCTACGAGTATGGTGACACTGAATGATTACTTGGGTTGTTACAATTTTGATTCCCATGTTTGGTAAATGATTACATCCAACCATATGGGAATTTTGAAATTCAGATGAAATTTTGTTTAGAAGTGAAATTTTGGTGAAATGTAATTGCAATGAGCTCGATGCTTGTCGCTCTCTTGTGCTATAAAAGAGATCTCAAGGCTCATTGAAAGGGTCGTATTTTTGAGTCTAGAAGGCCTAGGTAGGGTATAGTGAACACACAAAATGCAGAATTCCTTATGAATCTACCACTAATTGTCTTGAGTAGGTTTTATGTATGAAATAGTCTTAAATGGTCTTATGAAATTACTGATATCGAAATAAATCTAAAAAATTAAAGTATGTTCTCTCTTGTGTGTTGTTATGGAAAACTACAAATGAAAGTATCAAGTGTAGTTTCATTTATCTTCAATGGTTCATTTGAATGTATGATTCTATTTCTTGCCTTAACTCAATAAGTTAATCAAATGCTTGAGAGATAATTGTAAGTCTATGATAATGTACTAAGGATTTGATAAGAAGTGATGCTTTAAGTATTGTGAAGTTTTATGATGTAATGCATTGTAAAAACCATTCACTCATATCAAGATAGAGTATTGTGTATGACTGAATATTTCATGCTTGACTCCTACCCAATTTGATGAGGCACTAGCTCATTCAATTATAATTATTGTAGTTTATTGAAATCAGAAAATACTCATCTATGGATTCAAGATTAGAACACTACTTAATTCACATTTTATCCATGCTGAGATGCAAATCTCAAAAATACCAAATGTTCCTAGCAACTTAGAGGTCATTTGTTTAAGGTTGGCCAAGCCTCTGATAAATAATGTCTAATTGCACTCAATAGGGATAAATCTGTGTATGGAAGTGTTCTTGAGATATGGAATATCATATGAACACAATAAGGAATACCCTCCTTGGTTTCACAGAGCCTAAAGTGTAGGGGTTAAAGGTTTAAAAACCTTTACCTGTCAAGTTGGTCATTCATCTTTAAGATTCTTGGTGATGAAGGTTCAAGGATACCTTCTAGAGTCTTCCTAAGGTGTATTGGAAAAAACACCAACAAAATGGTGACTATGTTGGGGACAATTTCTGAGAATTTTTTTTAAAAAGGAATCTCAGATGCATATTGTAGCACCACAGAGTCAAGCGTTTGTTGAATTTGAACATTTGATTCAGATGAAAAAAATTTGGGCCTAGAAAGGTTTTGGTTGTAGTAAGATTCAAAGAATCTGTGAGTGACTCTGCTATTGGAAAAGACCCATAACGAGATTTAATCTTAAATGGACCTCATGCTTCTTGAATTTTATTCCTCTATGAAAAGAGGTGGTGAATCTATCTAAAAAACCAGTTGAATTGTAAAGAAGATTTCCAGATTTGCAAAAATTGCAGTCAGGAAGAAAGGTTAACAACTGCTACAAAGTTTCCAGGTATTCTCATAAATCTAAAGAAAGAATTATTTTGTTTAAAAGAAGTTTATGAGAAGTCCTTAAGGCTTGAGATGATATATGGTTCCCTATTGGATGAAATTGCATTAAGACAGGGAATAATAGTAGTTCTTTTCATACTTCTAGTGTGTAATATCTGAGATGATTTGAGAAGTCTGCTTGCTTTTGAATTATGCCCCTGAGAAAGCTTTAAGGCATAATGTTTCAATTTGTGTTCTAGAATCATGGTTGAGTTAGTAAATGATGCAATTGACAACCATGTATGAAGTTGATAATGATTCAATGTGGATATAAGAGGGGTTTCATGTGAAATAGCAAGAGAAGTATGCAAGGCAGACAATTTTCACCAAGCCCTCCAAGGGATTTTGTTCTTGAAAGGTATATGCTACTAGTTTTTAGTGGTATTAAGGGTTTTCTAAATCTGATTCCTACAACTATTAGGAAGTATTTTCCCATGTTCACAAGACAAAATTCCGAATCAACTTCAAGGCATTTTCTTACATTGATGGATTTGATGGGAGATTATGAGGTGAATCATAAAGATGTTGTAATGAAACTTTTTGTTCAATCTCTGAAGGATGATGCTAGAGATTGGTTCTCCTATTAACTGGAATGCTCTATAGTTTCATGGAATCAATTTAAGAATGCTTTTGTAGAACAGTTTGGTGAAAGAATAAATCCAAATATGGTAAGGAAAAGCTTTATGGAA
The DNA here is from genome assembly GCA_007115665.2 of Sequoiadendron giganteum. Classification (NCBI taxonomy): domain Eukaryota; kingdom Viridiplantae; phylum Streptophyta; class Pinopsida; order Cupressales; family Cupressaceae; genus Sequoiadendron; species Sequoiadendron giganteum. The sequence continues at coordinate 83,861,762 of CM021101.1, forward strand.
ATTTATAAAAATGAAGATGAATTGGTCCCTTCTTCTAATCTTAGATTTATAAAGGCAATAAGGGATATTCCAGAAAGCATAAGACCCAATGATGCAAAGTTTTTGATTGTATATCTAGGCGCTTTTGACAAAAATATGGGTTACCTGTTGAGAGATAAAGAGCCTATAACACTATGCCAAGCATACCAAAATGCTATGGACATTGAGAACAACCTCAAGTATTCAATGATGAAGGGATGTTTAGCTGCTAATGTTGATCATCTTGATGCAGTTTGTGCAACTATGGTTGAGCAAACAACCATTGAAGAATCATGCCAAGAAGATATAGCTCCTATTATCCCAACTGATCCATTACCACAATGTGTTGTTCTTAGTGAGCTCTAGGAGAGGGACCCTCAAGTGTTAGGAAGCGTTGATCATGTTTCTCCTGCTAGAAGATTATGTGATATAAGGAGAGGTCAAGGTGAGTCGCCCCATGACCTATTCCATATGTTTATGGATGCGTTGTTGGAAACACCAGAGGGTGTCAGGCCTAAAGAGTCAATGTGTATTGACCTATTTTATGAGATATACTAGTCAGGAACAAGTATGTTTCCAAATGAATTAAAGCTTGAGACTCTAGGTCAAGTGGTTGACTGGATGCAATTGGTAGAGGGAATTGTGAATAACCATGCACAACAACAAATGCCCTTAAGAAATAGTGATTTTAATCCTACTAAGGAGAGGCAACAAGTAGTACAAAGTGGTGAAGGAGACGAATTAGAATATAATGATTGCAACTTGTTCGCCAATAATTTGAGGGCAGGTCATTACCATAGTGATAGAGAGCAAGAGGAGGACTCTTGTTGTGATGGAAAGTGTGATGTGTCTGAATCGGGTTCTTGGGAAGTATTAAAGGATGGAAAAATAGATGAGGTTTGAATGATTGCACCGATGGGTCATTTGGTCAATGGCTATGATTCCAATGTCGATGATTATCACTCTTCTTCCAATGGTTAAGATATTGATACCAGGAACTATGGCATTCAGTCTAAGGGGTCTAAATGCAGTCTCACTATTGATGGATTTTCATATTGTGATGGGTGTGATGATATCGAGTCATGTATTTCCTTTGTTGAATATGATTACCCCCACCAATTGAAGGATACACTCTTTCACAGGTTTGCAAGGATTTTGAGTATGATGATATGCTGCAGGGTTTGTATCCTTGTATGGGAGGAGTAGATGCTTCCTTGAACAAATTGAATATAATGGATAATCCCATCTTTGATGAACCTTTGTCCATGATATTTGTTAAAGAATAATCCCCTATTTGGTACAAGGATAACCCACTTTTTGAAGAGTCTATTGATGCTTTGGATGTATGGTTAGAACATGGTTGTGAGTAGTGTACTAATAGGTTTATTGATGAGAACGCCTATGAAACCTTCACATTTGGTACTACTATGAAGTCAATTTCATTGAGTTTTTCTCCCAAGAATATACTTATCCTTATGAACTTGACTTGCAAATACCTCAATCACAAGAAGAAGAGTAATTTGAATTTAGTAGTGATGAAGGGTATGAGGACAAGGTTGTCAATGTTCAGTGTGTCAATTTTGAGTTTAATGGCAGGTGTTTGGAGGGTGATATATATTCTAATGCACATGTAGATTATGGAGGGGCATTTAGGCTCACAAAAGATGAATGGCAATATGACTCATGTGCAGGGCAATTGAATTATGTCGAATATGATGTCACCCAACATGAGTGTGTGGTCAAGTTTTTTGTTGATAATCCTCACCTCTTGGGTATCATTATGAGTTTGTTTCCACTCAACAAGGATGGAATTTATGTGAAGCAGGGTGAATATTTTCTTGCATTTGTCTATTTCACTTCTGACTCTTCGGAAGATTGTCCGCCTAGTCTGATGCACAATGTTTTTGAAGGTTTCAAATTTGATATGCAGAGTGAATGTGATCAAGTGGAATATGGATGTTTCCTTTTTCCATTTCAACTAAACAAGCCAGAGATTGATAAGCAAGGCAGTTGTGAGGCAATCGCTATTTATCAAAGTAGTACAAACTGTCGGCAATTGCCTGACATTAGTATTCATTCAGTGGAGGTATGTGAAAGGAGAGCATTTGATAAGGATAAGATTTGGCTCCAAGGCTTGTATATTCTTGAAGCACTAGGATTAAATATTGAGGCCAGTGGAATTGGATGAGGTCTCTTCACAAGGGATTTTTGTACAGTATTGTAAATTTTGTATATAGGTGTGGTTTTTTCTTTTTCTATTTTGTCTGCTTGTCTTGTTCGGACAAGTTCCTGGCTTTTTTCTTGTTGTGTAGGTCTGCTTCTACCTGAGATCTGGATTCTATCCATACCCACCAGGGGTATGCATCCGTGAGCTGGAGCCACTAATAGAGCTTTCAAAATTTTACAGATTTTAGCTAGTTCCATGAGAAAATTTATCAAATTGTCACCCTTGTGATTGATGGTCATATGTTAGGGTTTAGGGGTTTGTTACCCTTGTTCAAAATTTTCAAACTTATTGAACCCTTGCATTATATTTTCATGTTGACAAGTTGTACTAGGTCACCAATCGTCTTAGTTACAACTTATGGAATTGTGCCCATTGTCTTTATTGGCCTCGTTGCTTAGACATGTCGGTCATCGGGTGCTTGTTTAATTTTAATATTTCATGGTCAACTTGAAATATTTCGTGTTTTAAAGACTTATGTATTAAATCTTTAGATATTTGAGGGGTCATTTCCCATCACCTAGCCCATGCCCCCTTCCTTATAACAAAAAATATGCATGTGCAAAATCCAAGCCGTTGGATTTAATGATCGAAATCAAAGCCCTTGCGCACACGTCGTGCAACATTAAAAAAATGAATTTTGGTTGGGTCGCCCAGTGTGCGCAATTGCAACAAGCATTCTTCAAATCAAGTGGGACCCATTTCCCATTGTCGGCTTGATCTTCCTTTGTAGAGGATCAACGACTTTGATGTATCGTTGGGTCTTAATCTAAGCCATACCATGCATAATATTAAATGGTATCACCTGATGCCTTGTGCGGTCTACGTGATGGTGATGCATGGACTCTGTTGGTGGCATAAGGAGGTTGGATGGGGCCCATGGGTGGTACACATATTTTTTGATTGGGGGAAGCATCATTGGTTGATGGACTTGCCATGCGACAACATGGAATATTAAAAAAATAATTGACTCAATCCGAGTCGTTCAATAAGCCAACATACCGGTGCATTGACGACTCATATTCAAAATGAAGAATTAGCCATGTGATGGATAATGAGGCTCTACAAATGGAAAGCATTAATGGTGCAAGCTCTTCGAAGGATATCGGCCCGATCTCCATGTGTGTGAAGGGCCACTTCCTAGCAATTATGAGGAATTGTATGCCGATTTCCATGTACCTGGGAATTAATGATGATGAAACATGCACTAGCGAATAATCACTTGCTCGTACGTCCTTCAATTGGAGCATTGATGATTGTTTCATCAATTTTCTCAATAAATATGGATGATAGCTTTTAATTTTTCACCATAGCAATTAAGATTTTGGAATTCTTTGTGCTTCTATAGTAGATGATAGTTACTCTTGCAAAGGTTTTGATTTTGGGTGCAAAATGAGTAGGTCGACTACTTCTTCACCTGTACGTAGGTCTACAAGGATGAATATATGAAGATCTCATGAAGAGGTGCAACACCACAAGAAAAGTACCTTTCTAGGTGTTCTTATCATGAGAGAGGAAGACATGAAGTTCATCCCAGGTGTTACTAGGTGTAGCTCTCGGCTCAAAGGCCAAGCTGCAAGTTCAAAGATGGCAGTGCTTGGCAAGGAGAGGAAGTATGCAAAGCATGAGAAGAGATCAAAGTTCAAGTTGAGGTATGGTCATGGCTCTCTGGGTTGACATAATTCACCCATTGATGTTTCTGGTGATTCTAGTGATAGTGATGTAGACACTGACTCTGACTATAGTTATTTCCTCATAGTTCTAACTGAGATGGTTGGTGTTAATGAAGAGGTTCTTGTAGTTTCTCCAATTATTGCGGTGGCACCGTGCAATGTTGTTGGCCTTGATGCTATGAAGTGTGATGATGAAGAAGAGGTGGTTGTTTCGCCTCTCACAAAGGCAAAAATAAGAAGTGGTTGTATGTACCGTGGTCATGGTACGGCTTTGGGATCAGGGTGATGGTGTGGTTTTCTAGTTTTTCCATTTTTGTTGTGATGCTGATGCTAGTTATTTTTGGGTTTGACATGGATGTGGATAACAAAGCCTTTATAGCATCTTGCTAAGGGTATGGTGACACCGACTGATTACGTGTGTTCTTACAATTTTGATTCGCATGTTCAGTAAATGATTATTATGAAGGGGAAAAACATACTAATCTAAACTGCAAAAATACAATGCAAGAATACAAAAACACCTAACACTTCAAAAGATTAGCCTAGTTGGATTTAAGAAAAAACAAGATAAAGATTGAACAATGCGATTATACCTTGTCTCAAATCGGTCCTTTGGTTGGCCCTCGATGTCTCTTTTGATGTGTGCTCCTTGATGGTAAAATGATGCAAAGTGCTTAAAATGCAAGATGATCATGTAAATGGCTAAGATGGATATTGGATAAAAAAATGGGATAATCACTCATGAAGGATGAAATGGCTCAAAATCATAAGTTAGCTAATGAATGCATAAGGATCCTTTAATGAAGGAAGAAGGGGGGTATTTATAGGAAAAGTTGAATTCTCTAGAGAATTCAATGGTCAGGATTGAGCCACCATAAACAAGATGGAGGGCTATGGTGAGTTGAAGACTCACAAGCCCTCACATTTGGACATGTCGTGGGTGAGTTGTCCAAAGGACAAGGTGAGATGGATAAGGGTACAAATGACATGGAAGAAGCCATGTGGTCCCAATGTACTTGCAAGTACCTTGGGATGGAAGTGGATTTCTTTAAAAAGTTATTCCTTGGCCCCATATGAGACTGAAAGTGACAAGTGATGACTTTTAGAAAGTCATCATTTGTCAACATGGGGAATGAGAAAGACCTTGGAGAAATAAAAGTGTATTTTTAATTCACTTTTTGGAAGAAACCAAAGGATAAGACAAGATTCCTTCTAGAACGTGTCTTTGTCCCATGGGTATGATGTGACACATGAGATGTCATGGGGAAGACAAATGCATGGGGGAATAAGTGTGAATTTTTAATTCACATGGGGAAGAGGTCAACCCAAAAAAGGTAAGTACCAAGAAGGTTGACTTAAGGACATGTCAAATGGGGTAAGTGATTAGGATTAGGATTGTGCAAATAGGTGATTAGATTAATTAATGATGATTAGAGGCAAGTGGCAAGTTATGGAGGATGTGACATTAATCCTAATTAAGGATATGCACATCTTAATGAAGGATTAATTAAATTAATCTAGTTTAGTGAAAGATTATGGAGAATGTGACAAGGAGAGAGAAAGAATGAATTAAAAATTGAAAAGGATAATTGACTAAATTAAATAAATTGATTGATTTATTTAATTTAGAGATGAAGTGGGTTAATGTATAAAGTATTTAATTGATTCAATTAAATACCTTAGGAACATTAGGGAAAAATAAATATTAATTAAATAAATAATTTAATTAACGTTGATGAAGGGGATGAGGGAAAGGATAAATTTGTCCTTATGTAAAGGGTCAAATTTAGGTGTCTACATTTTGCCCCTCTTCGAAATATTGTTTAGAATAACGGTGTTTTGAATAAGAAAATGCCCTAGCACAAGAGAGGTTACCCAAATGGAGGGGAATGATAGAGAATGCCCCAATCAGGGTTAAGAATGTGATGTGGTGAATATGGTAGGGTATGCTTCCTCGAGAGGGCGGTAGGGGAAACAAAAAGGGGTCTCGAGCAACATCTCGATAGGAAGAAATAGAAGGTATGTCGGAGAGAGCTCAAAAAATAAGCAAGTTTGCCTCTTGAACGGAGTCAATTTGACACTCGTGGCGCAAATGACATCTCGCGGAAGTTGCAGGATTAGTTAGAAGAAAAAAAAGTTAAATAAAGGAAAAAAATTCCCTAAATTTAGAAAAAAAAGGGGGAAATGTATAAATAGGAATGTGAGGATTACTATTCCTTATTTGGATAGTTGTGAGTTGGAGAGGAAGACAAAAAAGGGACAATGTTGGACGATTATGATGACGACATTATGCATCGGGCGGACGAGGTTCGGAGTTTCTAGGCCGAGTACGCCGTTCCCCATCAGGTTGGGCTCAAAAACCACCTTTGTGATTTAAGCATATTTTTATGAGTATCATGATCATTATTAGAAATATGAAAACATGGGTTGGGATTTGGGAGTAGAATAGCGAAATGGGTAGAAGAGAAAACGAAAATGTGAGAGAAAATATCTCAAATATGGGAAGAAAAAAAATGAGTAGTATCCGGACAACCTCTCATTGAGATGCCTGAGACCACACAAAGGTGACCTGACCCCACACAAGGGCGGCCTTTCCCTCCGGGAGGTGGTCATGCCCTAAACAGGGGTGGCCATGCCCCAAACATGGGCGGTCACACCCATAAAGGGGCGGTCCCGCCCCAAATAGGGGTTGCCCCGCTCGGTCGTGCTCGGGCCACAGGCAGTCTCGCCCACAAAGGAGCAGCCGCACCCAGCATGGGCAGTCACACCCCAAACAGGGGAAGTCGCGCCTTACCATGGGTGGCCGTGCCCGAGCCACAGGTGACCGCCCCAACAGGGGCAGCCCCGACCAGCACAAAGGGCGACCGCACCCATGGGGCAGTCGCACCCAAGGTGGGGGGGGGGGAGGAATTTCGTCTAGGACACATGTAAGTGAAGGATAGAAGGGTCGAAATAAAATGATATTGGGTATATGACATATTGTGGGGTGATTGCAGAGGTCTGAGATGTTGCGAACGTGGGAGAGGAGGTCATAAGCACTTGCGACGACGCAGCAGGCAATGACCGGAGTAGATCATCAACCTCTAGTTGAGGTAGGGTTGTTGCATTTTCTGGGATATCCATTTATCAAAGCGCATCGGGTGATGTTGATGGCGTTGATCGAGCGCTGGGACTCAGCGACGTCGACTTTTCATCTTCCGACAGGGGAGATGACCATGACCTTGGAGGATGTCTGGCAGATTTTGAGGTTGCCGATAGCAGGCCAGTTGGTTAGTGAGCTGAGATCAGATGGAGCAAAGCTGGACCACACCATGTGGGTCCTATTTGGGCAGGAGGACTTTCCAGTGGAGAAGAATGGTTTAGACGTGGATCAGTGCCTAGGACTAGGAGTACCACCACTTCCATTGTACTTGTGCAGGTTGATTAGCAGCATACTCATACCAAACAGGAGTGGGAGACGATGCAGCTTAGGTTATATAGAGGTTATCCGACATATCATCGAGGGGAGAGAGGGGCAGTTTGTGTGGGGACCATGCGTATTGGTGCAGTTATACAAAGAGATGCATGTGGTGTGTTATCGGGGTGTAGTCAGCATGTGTCATGTGACGTTGGTGAGGGTATGGGGGTGAGAGCATGTTAGTGTGACCAGACCGATTATGGTGAGGGAGGGACATGCAGAGGAAACATCGCCAGTAGCCTAGTGGTATGATGTAGAGGATGGGTGGATGTTTCGTTATCAGGGTGCAGGGGAGTTAGATAGGTGGCAAAGGATTTTTGATGAGCTACGGGAGGAGGATATATTGTGGAGGCCGTATATGTTTCGGAGGTTCAGGGGATGGAGAGAGGATGAGGCAGTGTATAGGAGATATTTCATGACGCGTTGCTATATAGTGGGGAGAGACCCTCAGATAGTAGAGGCACATAGGCCGGATCGGGTGACGAGACTATATGGGTTGGAGCAGGACATTCCAGGTGCCCCAAAGATGTTTAGGTAGCTAACGCAGGAGTGACCATGGGGTGATGAGATTTTAGCAGAGTTTGCTTGAGAGCACTAGGCGACGCTGCGGCAAGAGCTAGTAGAGTACCCAAGTAGAGGTGAGGGACTAGTAGATGCTGGGATCATGTTGAGATATGCAACATGGTTTGCACGACATCATCCTAGATGGATCACACTAGAGGTGCCAATTGCAAAGGCAGTAGAGCTTGGAGCGGGAGAAGAGGTTAGGCCGGTGATAGGAGAGGTGAGTCGGCGAGCCGACGGAGCCGGGGGGTAGCAAAGGAGGGGGACAGAGGCAGCCTGAGGAGGAGGTGATGCGGTTAGCCCAAGAGGACGTTGGAGGAGAGTACTGAGAGTGGGCAGAGTAGGTCGACAGTAGGAGGTGCCGAAGGTGATAGGATTACAGAGGCAACAAAGGGTGTCAAAGGGGGTAGGGCCAGGTAGGCAGCAAGAGGGGCCAGGGGTGATAGGATTAGGCAAGTAGCAGAAGGTGTCGGAGGTGACAGGATTAGGTAGGTAGGAAGAGGTACTACTGGTGGTAGGGTAGGGGAGGGGTCAGACAAGAGGTATGCGGAGATCAGCTAGGAGGAGGAGGAGATGGAGGGGTCGAGGCCAGCCCAATGAGGAGGGATAGGAGGCAGAGGTGATGGAGAGGGATGAGGCCGAAGCGATGGATACAGGAGATGGAGAGGGAGTAGTGGCAATGGATACAGAGGTACATGAAATTCTTCCCCTATCGATGAGGCCATCGATAGCAGAGGATCCGATCACCTGGGTGAGAGGAGCGAAGGCAGGGGAGTCGACCACTGAGTAGAGATTGAGGGAGTCAAAGGTGGCGAGGAGGATACTAGAGGCAGAGGTTATCAGACTCGGGACGGATAAGAGGAGACTGTAGGCAGAGGTAGTCAGATTAGAGGGCATAGGGCAGAGGGATGAGTCGTAGGCAGAGGAAAGTAGGCTATGGATCAAGGTGACTCGGTTGGGGGGAGAGGTAGCGAAGGAGCGAGAGACAAGAGAGTCAGCGAGGTGGGAGAGAGACAGACCGGTGGCGATAATGGCGCTATTACAGGCAGGGGGTCAGCAATTGTCTGGAGGAGAGACACGTCAGACATCAGAGGCATTGGTAGAGGCAGAGAGAGATATGGGGGATCTGAGGAGACATGTAGAGGGATTGCTGAGGGAGCGGAGGGAGTTGAGGCAGGAGCAAGATGAGCTTCGGGCTTGAGTTGAGGTGGTTGTGGAGATAGTGGAGGATATGGGAGTGGTAAAGGAGAGGGAGGAGGGCTTGAGGGGCCAGGTACAGAGGATGGAGGCAGAGAGGGAGGCTATTCGAACACAAATGCAGGTGTTGTAGGATGAGAGGGATGAGATAGTGACACATAGACATGTCTTGGAGGGAGGTAGTACGGTTGCAATTTCAGTTAGATCAACTGCAGCGAGACTGAGATAGATTAGTGGAGGATATGACCTAGTCGCAAGACCAGGCAAGGCAGTCACAGGGTGGGACAAACATGACAGGGGAGGAGAGGAGATAGATGTACGAGGAGATAGACCTATTACAAGGTGACAGAGATAGGTTGGCAGCTGAGATGTCATGGGTGCAGGGGCAGGTAGATCAATTGCGGATGGCATAGGATCTATGGGAGCAGAAGAGGAGAGTCCTTTTTGGTCACCGTGACAGGTACAGATCAGAACGAGATACCATGAGATTGTAGGCGGCCAAGAGGGATGAGCTCATATGAGAGTCGAGCTACTATATGGGGGTGTATTACATGGAAGTTCTAGATCCAGCGCATCGTGTACTGCCCTTTGTGTGGTTAGTGCCTTAGATGATGACACCATCACAGACAACAGGGCCATACTCACAGCGCCTAAGTAGCTATAGGGAGACACTGCCACACTGAGGTTTAGTGCCAGACTCACCTCAGAGATCGGATGGAGCGATCATAGGGTTCAGGGTACCAGAGGCACATGAGCCCGCTGTTTGACAGGTACAGGGCAGGGACATTACAAAGATCAGAGTAGAGGCATAGTCGGGTACTCGTACCTTTATTTTGAGTGATGTTTATGACGGATTTTGTATATTTTTGGATTTTAGATATGCGAGGACCCTTATTGACATTATGTGATGCAGATATGATGGATGACTTTATTTATGCATTATGATGTAGTGATGGATATGTTTGTATGGATGTATGTTTATGCCAATGTATGATGATGATTAATGATGATTGTATTGATGTCTAACGGTGGTGATGCAGGATGTGATGGATGTAGGAGATTTTATTTATATGTCTATATTTTTATGATACAAGACGTGATGGATGCAGAAAAATTATGTGATATGCATGATGTCTATATGTTTATGATGTAGGATGTGATCGATGCAAGAAAATTATGTATATGTTGTGATATGCATGATGTCTATATGTTTATGATGCAAGATGTGATGGATGCAGAAAAATTATGTATATGTTGTGATATGCATGATGTCTATATGTTTATGATGCAGGATTTGATGGACTAAAGTGAATGGTAAGAGGTGTAGAATAATTAATGACAACTAGCCTACACAACTTAAAATGGGTATGTATGTTAATGTCAATAAAGGCTTGCAATAAATGATGTGATAAGTGGGGTGGTTTGTACCTGTCGAAAATCATAGGACTCCAGAGAAGAAGAAAAAGAGTGGGGAGAAGGAGGAAATCATCATTTGCACAATCCAGAATCCTAGGGAAAAGAAGAGATGAGGGATACATGAATATGATGGGTGAGAATAATGCGATGTACTATGAATGCAAGTTACCATCTTTGGAGCACTGATTTTTGCTATAGCATAAGACACGGAGCGTCGGGGTATGTAAACCAAGACAAGATAGTGTCCTATGCATACACAAACACAAAAAACAAGAAGGTGATCCTAACACCCCAAAATCGTGATGACTTTGGTCGGACCAGGCATTAGGATAGCCACAAGCACAAAAAGATGCCCCAACATAACACAAGACCCTAGGGATCTTGGTGGATACTACGTGGGACAACCATGAAGACAATAAACACAAGAAAATCAAGATATGCCCCTATGTGAACTAGTCCAAAACACATCATAACATTAGAGGTTATGGCAACCTTGGCCACTAATGATAGGGAGTTGAAATGATAAACAAAACGCCAAAAGTATCAAAAGATCGTAATCAAGTTCAAAACATTTGTTTCCATAAGATCAAGATGGTGGATGGGGTTGATGCGGTCTATTAGGAAGGATACATCCTGTTAAGATGAAAGATGGAGGCTAAACTGAAAGATTGATTAATGACGTAGGATAGTTGGAAACTGATTAACCCTTGTGACACAGATGGATTCTATTTGTGAGGTACCAGCGAGATAAGGGCATAGCTTAATAACAAGGCACAAGATACAGAACACAGGACATAGATCAACACAACCTAAAGATCTAGGGGATCGGGGGTTGATCAAAGATCAGCCTTGCCTACAAGAAAGCGCAAAGCCCTTGTAGTTTAGGAAAAGGCCAGTGGAAAGAGGAGGATAGAGACAGATGGACGATAGAGACAAAAAAAAGCCCCGGGGGCAGACCAAAAGATCAACCTTGCCTACATGAAAGCGTAGGGGTAACATAGTTCGGAAAGGACAAAATACCGAGGATGGACAAGATCAAAAAGTGGAGTATGAGGATAGATGATGAAGGACAGAATGCCTCGAGGGCTGATCAAAAGATTAGCCTTGCCTACGTGCAAGCATAGAGGCGTTGTAGTTCAAGAAAAGACCATGATAAAAGCTGAAAGAGGACGATGAAGACAAATAAAAATCAAATGGACTGACCACAAAAGAAGACAGAGAAGCCCCGATGGTGGATCAAATGATTAGCCTTGCCTACGTGCAAGCGCAAGGGCAGCGTAGTTCACAAGAAGATACGATGAGACCTAGGTGGAGACGGACACGAGGAGTGAACCTAGATGGAGAAAACCACAACAATGAGATGACACAAGCTCAGATTAGGACATCAAGCTCAAGGTGTTGGATAGCGGATGATGGTCGTCCAATGCTCAACCAGAATATACCAAGCGACGAGGTGATGCAAGCGGATGGGAGGATAGGGGGATTGAGGAATCAGCGGATAAGCCATAAAGTAACCAGGATGCGAGGTAGATAATGATCAAGCCCCATACGAGAGGCGCCTGTTGCCAGGTTTTCACCAATCGTACATATTCAAGGTGCCACACAGGGGTGGTTTTCACCATAGGATGAATTATTTCTCTTAAATATATTTGGATTTTTTGAAATTTTCAATTTTTTTGTAATTTAACTTTTACCAGGAAGGATACCTCGGCTGACCTAAGTATAGAACTTCTTCAGGTGCATGATGTTAATGGGTTCTTCCAAGGGCTCTCCTTCAAGGGTGGATAGCTTGTAAGCACCCAAACCATACTTTGTGGTGACGACATAAGGGCCCAACCAGTTTGCTTCAAACTTACCCTTTTTCTCTCGATCTTGCTGATTCCGCTGATTCTCTTTAAGGACCAAATCACCAATATTGAATTGGCGAGGGAGGACTTTCTTATTGTAGCTCATTTTGAGTTGGTCTTGATGGGCTTGTAGATGGTTATAAGCCTTGACCCGTTTTTCATCCAACAATTCCAATTGTGCTAGGCATGCCACTCAGGTGTCTTCGTCAGTGATGAGATTCTTGAGGGAGATTCGAAGTGAAGGGATTTCAACTTCGATTGGAAAGATGGCTTCAACGCCATAGACAAGAGAGTATGGAGTAGCATTGGTGGGGGTGTGGATGGATGTACGGTAAGCTAAAAGAGCAGGATGGATATGGAGGTGCCAATCACGGCCAGTGCTATTGACTATCTTTTTAATGATTTTGATCAATGTTTTGTTTGTCGCTTCTGCTTGTCCATTACCTTGGGGGTAATAGGTGGTGGACCAACGATGTTGGATATGATACATGTCATAAAGGAGCTTCATGCACTTATTTTTGAATGGCTTTCCATTGTCGGAGATAATGGTGGAGGGGATACCATACCTGCAGACGATATGGTAGAGGATGAACTTAGAGATTTGAACACTAGTGATTTGAGTGAGTGGTATAGCTTCCACCCACTTGGTAAAGTATTTAGTGGCTATGATGATAAAAGTGTGACCATTAGAGGATGGAGGATAGATCTTTCCAATCAAGTCGAAACCCCATTGTGAAAACAGCCAAGGTGTCGTGATAGGTTGGAGCTCTTGTGCTGGAGCGTGAATCAGATCTGCATGTTGTTGACACGAAAGACACTTTTTGAAATATTCACAAGAATCTTGTTCCATTGTAGGCCAGTAATACCCTGCTCTGAGAATCCATTTGGCTAGGGCCATACCATTAGAATGGGCCCCACAAATACCGCTATGCACTTTTTTTAATGTCATGCGGGCTTCGGTTTCGTCTAAACAACGGAGGAGAGTTTCATCATACCCACGTCGATAAAATGTATCACCGATAATGGTGTAGCGGGCAATGTGTTGGATAAATGATTTATGTTGGTTTCTCGTGAGATCAGGCGGGAGGGTGTTGTCATGGATATACGTGTAAATGTCATGGTACCAAGGGGATTTAGGACCTACAATAGCACACACCATGTCACTCTCAAGGATATTGTATGCTGGGATTAGGAGTTGCTCAACTAGGAACTGACAATTTGTGCAATCTTTTGGCATGTCGAGGAGAGAACCAATGGTAGCCATAACATTTGCTACCTTATTCTAGAGTCTCGGGATCTGCTCAAATTGGATGGAGGTGAAATATTTTTTGAAGTCATCCACCATATGTTTGTAAGGCAACAAATTTTCATCTTTTGTTAGAAATTCATCATTTACCTATTTTATGACCAACTGGGAGTCACCAAAAACTTGCAGATGAGTGGTGTGCCATTGGACTGCGATTCTAAGGCTTGTGAGAAGGGCTTCGTATTTGGAGATATTGTTGGTGCAGGGAAAATCCAGTCTGAATTATTTCAGTATGTAATCACCTTGGGGGGTGATAAGCAATACTCCTGCCCCCAATCCTTTATGAGTGTGTTATCCATCAAAGTACAGTGTCCATGTGGTAGCTTCTGATACCGCAAAGACTCCTTCATCTGGGAGTTCGACTTCTATGGGGTAGGCATCTACTAACAGAGCGTCTGCCAATTGATCTACTCTTACTTGTCCTTTGATGGATTTTTGGTCCACATATTCTATATCAAATTCACTGAGAAGCATGATTCATTTAGCCATTTGGCCAGTTAGGGTTGTCTTAGATAATAGGTATTTGAGGGGGTCCACTTTTGATATCAACTTTATAGGATGGCTAAGCATATAATGACATAAATTTTGTGTGCTGAAGACCATAGCGAGACATGCTTTTTCCATTGGTGAATAATTGAGTTCATAACCGACCAGTGTTTGGCTAATGTAATCGATTGACTGTTCTTTTGAAGATTCGTCATATTGTGCCAATAATTCCCCTAGTGCAACTGACGTGGCAGATATGTATAGCAAGAGGGGTTTTCCAGGGATAGGTGGCATCAAGATTGGCGGGTGGGCCAAGTATTCTTTAATCATATCAAAACCCAAATGATATTGTTGATTCCATTTGAAGGTGGTGTCTTTCTTTAGAAGGTGACTAAATGACTGACATTATCCACAAGCTGGGCTATAAACTAACGGATGGATTGTAGCTTTCCTTCAAGGATCCTTAACTATTTCAAGTTTCTAGGGGGAGGCATATCTATGATAGCTTTTACTTTAGCGGGGTCAACCTCGATGCCTCTCTGAGAGACTATGAAGCCCAACAATTTCCTTGCCGTGACACCAAACACACACTTTTTCGGATTCAGTCTTAGCTTGTATTGTGCCAAGCGCTCAAAGATCTTTTTTAGGATGGCAGGGTGTTCTTCTCTGGTTCTAGATTTTCCCAGCAAGTCATCAACATAATCGTCTAAGATAATGTTGATGAGTTCATGGAATATAATAGTCATTGCTCGTTCATATGTTGCCCCCACATTTTTGAGGCCAAAGGGTATGACATTGTAACAGAAGGAACCCCAAGGTGTTGTAAAAGCGATTTTATGTTGATCTTCAGGGGCAATTCAGATATGATTGTAGCCAGCGAAGCCATCCATGAGGGATAACATCTCATGTCCTGCAGTAATGTCAACCAACATGTCAATGTTAGGCAATGGAAAGTCATATTTTGGACAAGCTTTGTTAAGATCTCGAAAATCTGTGCAAATTCTGATGTCTCTGTTAGGTTTAGCAATAGGTACTATATTGGAAATCCAATCGGAATAATCAATGGGCCTGATAAAGCCAACATCTAGTAATTTTTCCAATTCTTTCTTAACTAATAGTGCTACCTGTGGGTGCATCTTTCAGAGCTTCTGCTTGACGGGTTTGGCATTTGGACGGACATCCAAATGGTGCACAACAAGATTAGGATCTAGGCCAGGCATATTTGAGTAAGCCCATGCAAAATTGATAACCCCTTCTTGGAGAATTTGGAAAAAGGTGAGATATTCTTCTTCTGATAAAGATTTGGTTACATAGGTGATCCTTGGAGTTTCTTTTGTCCCCAAATTCACCTCTTGTGTCTCTTCAATAAGAATAGAAGACTACTCAAATATTTGTGTTCCTACAAGGGGAAGATGAATGTCCTCATCTTCCAGTGTCGTATCAAGTTTTTCACTAGCAGATACACCCTTTGTTTTTACTTTTTCCGAGTCAAAAAGTGCCTCAATGAGGTTTTCACTTGATGACCTATTATGTTTTTATTTCTTTTTGCTTTTGCGGTTAGGGCGTTCATCTTCCCCCAATCCCATGAGATGTATGTAGGTATCCTCTGAGGGAAATGTGTTGAAAGGTGTGTTACCTTGTAGGTCATGATCTATAAGTTCAAGATGTTTAAGGGATAAGGTTATGGTGCAAACAGACAAGCATTCAAACATGGTAGAGAGGTCAACGTGATTCAAATCATCGTACATGTGTATGATGGACTCTTCCTCCGGTATGTCTTCGAGGGAACCGTTGTCAACACTAACATTGTTAGAAGTGCTAGAGGATGTTGCAAGACCCTTCTGTTTAGTATCATAACCTAAGCCCAAATTTCTTGGTCGGATGGTAGTTGCTTCAATGGGAAGGTGTTTTCCTTGTTCTTCCGCACCAAGGCCTCTGCCTTGGTAATGACACTTTACAATGAACTTGGAGGCACATGGATAAACTTCTTGAAAGTATTCTATAAGGGGACGTGGTGGCTCAGGTTCCTCTCAATAAACCCATTGACTGATATCTTCATCCATTTGATCCTGGAGGGATCCCAAATCATTGAATGTTGTTGGACTCATATTCTTGGAGGTGAGTGTAAGTGTCTTTTCTTCCACTTGTGGTACTGGCAAAACTGGTTGTCCATATGTGCGGGGCGAGAGTGGCATGGTTACCACATTTAGTGTGGTATGCATTTCATATTCACCACATCCTTTGTCTATGATCTGGACTTTGGTGACGGTGGAAGCAGGTGTGGATGATGGTGCAGATGAAGTGTATAGTGTATTGGTGGATGGGTCGAAATCAGATGTTGGGGATGCCCCCATTTCAACTCCTAGACAGTAATGTGAATGCAGAAAAGAAGCTTCCAAGGCACGACAATATTCAAAAGGTTGGGGATCAGCTTGTATGGTAACTTGAATTCCTTGAAATGGGAACTTTAAGCATTGATGATAGGTGGATGGGATGACTTGCATAGAGTGAATCCATGGATGGCCAAGAAGGATGTTGTATGGAAGTTCAAGGTCCAGAATGTGACACATAGTGTACTGTACAATGGGGCCCACTTGAATAGGGAGACAAATAATACCTTCAGAATCTCGCTCTGCATTATCATATGCCTTGATGGTGATAACTTGACTTCTTAAATCAACCTGGGTGTATCCAACCTGTTGTATGAGTTTTAATGTGCAAAGATTTAGGGCCAAACCATTATCTACCATTAACCTTTTTAATTTTTGACAATTTAGACCAACCTCAAGATGGAGGAGGCGGTTGTGGCTTGAATCAAGATGCGACATGTCTTTTTGGCTAAAGGCTAACTGATAGGTTGAGGAGAGATTGCCTACCAATGCTTGGAATTGGGTAGGGTCGATATCATCAGGCACCTATGTGCTTTGCAAAGCCTTAGTCAAGATTTTTTGATGTATGGGAGATGACTTAAGTAGATCTAAGAGGGATATTTGGGCTGCAGTCTTGCCTAGGTGGTCTAGGATGTTATAGTATGAATTGACACATGGTCGTTGGGTAGATGGAGGAGCTGCGGGGATTGTGATGCGGGTTCACCAAGTAACAACACATTGTGGATCTTTTCCTTTGACATGTATCTTGGATACATGTGGCTCCGTTTGTTCTACATATGAGACCACACCTTGGTAATCATATGGAACATTAGTATAGCTGATGTTATTGGTACTATTACCTTGCTTGTTATGGTTGCTAGGTCCAGGGTTAGAGTTGGAAGTACTAAGACCCTGATTGTGGTTATGAAAAGCGTTTTGATATATTTGGAGTTGAGCATTGGACAAAGACGTTATGTTAGCATCTACATGAATTTCGGCTCGATGAGGCCTTGAATGTAGGTTTTTAGGCCTTGACATTTATCTAAGTTATGCCCCTTAATCTTGTGAAATTCACAATATTCGTTGTCTTTAAACCAAGCAAGCTTGGGTTTAGACGTAGCAAGAGGTTTCATAACGGGATATGTGATGGGATAATTAGCTTGAAGAAGCTTGTTAAACACCACGCTAAGGGGTTCTCCCAGTTGAGTGAATTATCGTTTGTTTCCCCCTTGGTTATTTTGGTTGGATTGTTGTCGTGGTGCCCCTTGGGGGACGGATATGGCGTTCTAGATTGACGGTTGTTGTTGAGGATGGTATTTTTGCATGGTGGCCACTTGAAAATGTTTGGTGTCAGTGACACCATCATTGACATCATTTTTATTCCTATTCCAATAATGAGGTTTATCCCCAAAGGATTTCTCTCTATCAGAATTAAAATGTTTGACTTGCCCTTTTGCAACAAGGACTCGTTCCAAGATGGGGCCTTTCTCCACAAGTGTCGCAAAGGTTGTGATACAATGGAGTTTGAAATTATGAGCCATATCCGAGTGGGAATTTTTGATAAAAAATGTGACCATGTCTTTTTTTGTTGGTGGGGATTTCATCCTATTAGCCAAGGCACGCCATCTCTGCAAGTAGCTTACAAAGGTCTCTCCATCATGTTGTTTTTCTTTCAGAAGATCAAGTGTGTCAATATCCTTCTCTAGATTAAAGGAGAAGTGGGAGACAAAGTATTCAGATAGTTGTGCAAAGGTTTTGATAGATCCTTTTTCAAGACCCATAAACCAGTTAAGGGCCACCCCTTGTAGACTTTTAGGAAAAAGTCGGATAAGATAATTATCATTATGCATGACCTCTTGGCAATGGTTATAAAATTCTTGAAGGTGGGCTCTAGGATCCCTTGCTCCTTTGTATTTATCAAATTTAGGTATCTCAAAATGTTTGGGACAAGGAATCAAGGAGATGGAGGGATCAAAAGGATAAGGACATATGTCCTCAAACTTGAATGATTGTTTACCCACTCCAGCTTGTAGGTCTTTTAATGCTGCTTTTACTTCTTCCAAGTCCTTATTGACGGGAGTCGTGGGAGTCAAAGTGGATTGATTGTATGGATAGTATTGTGGATATGATGAGGATGGCCCTGCCGTTGTTGGGTCATAGATGGGTTGAGTCAGATAGGTGGATTGATAGCTGGATGTTTGATTGTGATGAGTGGGAGCCACTTGTTGGTAAGGCGATTGTTGTTGATAGTAGGAAGCAAGAGACGGATCCTGTTGTTGCATAGTATTTTGGTAATGCGTGGAGGTAGGGCCTCTTTGTTGATGTGATGATTGTTGTTGGTAATAGGTAGTGTAAGGTGCCCCCTGTTGATAGGTTGGTTGTTGTTGAAAGTAGGGCGGATAGGATTGGTATTGTTGCACAATGGTGGGTTGTTGCGTGGTATATGGGTATGGATTCGATGGTTGTTGGTGGGGATGATGTTGAGGTTGCAAAGGATTGGTGTAAGGTGGCGGTTGGGTATTTACTTGATTTTGAGCATTCTGATGAGGATTCGTATTGAGATGAGATGGGATATTGTATGTGCTAGAGGGATGATAGAGGTACTTAGTAAGCAGATTATGGTATGTTTGTGTAGGAATATGGACATGCTATTGTGGGGGTCGTTGTTGCGATTGTTGTTGATAAGATGGGTGAGATGAGATATGATGTTGTTGTTGTTGTGGGGTAGGTTGCACTACTTGATGTGATGGTTGTGTGAGAACAGTAGTGTGCTGTAGATATTGTGGATGCAAGGGTTGAGATGAAGCTAGAATAGTAGCAGTATGTTGCGATGGTGCTGGTAGTGTGGTGGATTGGTGTGGATTATTTGGAGGTTGTTGAAATGTAGGAGATAGCACATTGGTAAGTGTAGGTGTGCCACCAATATTAGAATATGGGGGAGGAAGCAGTGCAGCAGATGGGATGTATGGTGGCATGCCATAGGTATGGGGATCATTAGGATCGGGTGGTGGAATAGTAGATGTTATGGTTGGAAGACGAGGATATTCTTGGACTTGATGGATGATAGAATTTCTAAATTCGAGGTGGTACCAATTTTCAGCGAGTGCACCTTCAGGAACATAGGAACCTTCTGGAACAATTTGTGAGGTTTGTGGATCAACAAATGTTGGAAGGGCATATTGTGATGTATTGAAACCAGACGATGGTTTGACTTCCTTCATGAGTAAGGTGGCAAGGATCTTATCCCCATGTTCATTTAGGAGATGATCTATCATTTGAACATTGGCAGGATTACTAAGATATTCATCAACGGTGACTTCGGGTTGATTGACCACGTTTTCATTACTCAGTGGTGTGATATTCTGGATGTCAGTGTTCGATTGAGATGAGACGTCGTTATGGGGATTGTGTGGAATGTTATTAGGATCTTGAGGGACATTTGGTTGGGAACCTTGAGTTTGTTGGTCTGCCATTTTCTTTTTCATTTGTGAATGGGTTTGAACGGGCATGAATGTACAAAATAACTAAGTGATTTCAAAATGCAACCTCTAAATGTTGGATTGGTTGATAAGATATATGATGGACCAATTGATGACGTACCAATTGATCAAATGATCGGATAAAGATTTGATTAGATTTGATTGGTAAGATGATTGAAGATTAAATGGTCTGGATGATTTTCAAAGGCTCCTAAACCAGTTTCAGAGATCACCTTAGGTGACGCAAAGTGTTGATTTATCGGATTAAAGATGACTTGATGATCACGGCATCGAATCTACCTCAAGATGAAAGGGGATTGATAGGGCCAAGGATAATGATCGACTTAGGATGGATAGCGATCCTAAGTAGGTTTTAAAAGATGACGATTAGATTCAACCACCTAGGCCAATTTGGATGATGAATCCAAATAGAGTTCAAAGGATAAAATGATGATGGGTGAATAATCCAAGGAGGATTATGGATGCAACTTATACGATCTAGAGAATGATGTGGATGTAAAAGGTCATGATATGGGAAAATGTGATGCACAAACAACAAGATAGTTAACGGTTCCTTCTGACAACACGAGAGGTCGAATTTCTAGATCAAATAAGGAGATGGATGAAGTTTCAAGTTAGGGTCGCCCCTCCAAGTCAAGGCCGCCCAAACAGGTCAAGGTTGCCCAAACAACAAAAGATTTGACCAAATTTTGACTACGAACAAGCCAAACAGTTGGGTAATGGTTCTTGGATACCCGGACTGGATAGACAAATGATCGAGATGGATGGTTTGGTACCCCAAATAAGGGAAAAACACCCAAAACAAGGAAACAAGTTGCCAGAATAAGTGAATAGCTAATGAACAGGAGCTGAAAACGGTTGTTTTGAAGGTCAGGGCTGCCTTTCTAGGTCAAGGCCACCCAAGTTGAGGTCAAGGCTGCCCCTCTGGGTCAAATCTACCCAAGCAAAGGTCAAGGCCACCCAAGCAAACGTCAAGGCTACCCAAGTAGGAAAAAAAACTAATTTTGTGGACTTAAACTGGCCAAACAGCTAGGAAACAAGGGGACAAGGCCGCCCCTATAGGTCAAGGTGGCCCCTCTAGGACAATGACGCCTTTGTAGACTAGTTTGATCCCAAATTAGTCAAAATAGTGATGGCAGATGATGAAAACAGCAAGTAAAAACACCAAAAACTGATTGTCAAGTACCGATTTTTCACAAGAAGAAACTTCAAGCAATACAAGCCTAATTTTAGTGTTAAGGTATGGCTAACACAGTCTTCTATCTAGGCTTAACAAGTTTTCTAGTGGCATCCCCGATATACACATGGTACATGGGGCACAACCGTGAACACTAGGTCATCTACAAGCGTGAGTTAGGAGCAGCCAGCGAGAGATTGGGAGCTCGGACCAACCCTTCACGTCTATCTAGGTATCACCCTAGTTTTGACGCTCTACCATACACGACGTGACTGGATTGCGGTACAACTCTTGCCTCCCCCCTTGATATACCCCGCTGGTAACACATGGTTGGAATCATCCCTTGGGGTGATGAAATCCCCAAGCAAGTCTCGCTAATAAATGTAAAAAAGGATAAAAATGAACTAAGTGAGCTATGATTTTTCTTCACCCAGGATCATCAAACGGCACAAGGGGATTGGATACATCAATAACTCACTTCAAACATGGCAAATAGATTCATTGAACCTTTATTTAGTCATATGTTCCTATTTTAAAAAAAATAAGAGGATAAGACTAATTGAACATGATTCTCCCACTTGCAAAGCACTTGTTAGTAGTTTCATTTTTTTTTCTTTGACAAGCGGGCTTTCTGAATCTGCAAGAAACAACTGTTAGAAAAACAAGCCAACAATCATAAAAAATATTTGTTCCTTGGTCGAGGCCACCCAAACATGAATTCTACAAAAAACAGAGTAAAAAAAATGCAAAAAATAGTGAAAAACAATAGCAAACAGCAGTAGAAAAATCAACTGTTAGGTCAAGGCTGCCCAAACAATGATCCTACATAGTTAAATAGTCAAAAATAGAGAAAAACAACAATAGAAAAATCTGCTGCTAGGTCAGGGCCACCCCTCCAGGTCAGGGTTGCCCAAACAGTGATCCTGCACAGCAAAACAGTCAGAAATAGCAACAAACAGTAGTAGAAAAATCAACTGTTAGGTCAGGGCTGCCCAAACAGTGATCCTGCATAGTAAAACAGTCAGAAACAGAGAAAAACAGTAGTAGAAAAAACTTTTGCTAGGTCAGGGCCACCCCTCCAAGTCAAGGCCACCCAAATAGTGATCTTGCACAGCAAAATAGTCAGAAACAGTAGCAAACAACAGCGAAAAAACATGTTGTTAGGTCAGGGCCGCCCAAACAGTGATCCTGCACAGTAAAATAGTCAGAAACAAAGAAACAACATCAAAAAAATCTATTGTTAGGTTAAGGCCACCCCTCTAGGTCAGGGCTGCCCAAACAATGATCCTGCATAGCAAAAAAATCAAAAACAACAGCAGAAAAACTTGTTAGGTCAAGGCCGCCCAAACAGTGATCCTGCACAGTAAAATAGTTAGAAACAAAGAAAAACAGTAGCAAATTTTTCTGCTACTAGATCAAGGCCGCCCAAATAGTGATCCTGCACAGCAAAACAGTCAAAAACAGCATCAAATATTACAAAAAAACCTGTTGTTTGGTCAGGGCCGCCCAAACAATGATCATGCATAGTAAAATAGTCAGAAACAAACAAAAACAATAGCAGAAAAAATTTGTTGCTAGGTCAGGGCCGCCCCTCTAGGTCAAGGCCACCCAAACAGTGGACAAGGCCACCCCTCTATGTCAAAATCTGCAAAAAAATAAAAAACAATTATTAAAAGAAAAGACCCGTGACGTGGGTCCCACCGGGCATGCCTGAAATGTGAATGCAAAAAACGTACTAATCTAAAATGCAAAAATATAATGCAAGAATACAAAAACACCTAACACTTCAAAAGATTAGCCTAGTTGGATTTAAGACAAAACAAGATAAAGATTGAACAATACAATTATACCTTGTCTCAAATCGATCATTTGGTTGGCCCTTGATGTCACTTTTGATGTGTGCTCCTTGATGGTAAAATGATGCAAAGTTCTTAAAATGCAAGATGATGATGTAAATGGCTAAGATAGATATTGGATAAAAAAATGGGATAATCACTTATGAAGGCTGAAATGGCTCAAAATAATAAGTTAGCTAATGAATGCATAAGGATCCTTTAATAAAGGAAGAAGGGGGGTATTTATAGGAAAAGTTGAATTCTCTAGAGAATTCAATGGTAAGAATTGAGCCACCATAGCCAAGATGGAGGACTATGGTGAGTTGAAGACTCACAAGCCCTCACATTTGGACATGTGGCGGGTGAGTTGTCCAAAGGACAAGGTGAGATGGACAAGGGTACAAATGACATGGAAGAGGCCATGTGGTCCTAAGGTACTTGCACCTTGGGATGGGAGAGGATTTTTTAAAATGCTATTCCTTGGCCCCGTATGAGACTGAAAGTGACAAGTGATGACTTTTAAAAAGTCACCATTTGTCAACATGGGGAATGAGAAAGACCTTGGAGAAATAAAAGTGTATTTTTAATTCACTTTTTGGAAGAAACCAAAGGATAAGACAAGATTCCTTCTAGAACGTGTCTTTGTCCCATGGGTACGATGTGACACATGAGATGTCATGGGGAAGACAAATGCATGGAGAAATAAGTGTGAATTTTTAATTCACATGGGAAAAAGGTCAACCCAAAAAAGGTAAGTACCAAGAAGGTTGACTTAAGGACATGTCAAATAGGGTAAGTGATTAGGATTAGGATTGTACAAATAGGTGATTAGATTAATTGATGATGATTAGAGGCAAGTGGCAAGTTATGGAGGATGTGACATTAATTCTAATTAAGGATATGCACATCTTAATGAAGAATTAATTAAATTAATCCAGTTTAGTGAAAGATTATGGAGAATGTGACAAGGAGAGAGAAAGAATGAATTAAAAATTGAAAAGGATAATTAACTAAATTAAATAAATTGATTGATTTATTTAATTTAGAGATGAAGTGGGTTAATGTATAAAGTATTTAATTGATTCAATTAAATACCTTAGGAACGTTAGGGAAAAATAAATATTAATTAATTAAATAATTTAATTAACGTTGATGAAGGGGATGAGGGAAAGGATAAATTTGTCCTTATGTAAAGGGTCAAATTTAGGTGTCTACAATTACATCCAACCGTATGGGAATTTTGAAATGCAAATAAAATTTTGTTTTGAACTGAAATTTTGGTGAAATGTAATTGCAATAAGCCCAATGTTTGTCGCTCTCTTGTGCTATAAAAGAGATCTCAAGGCTCATTGCAAGGGTCAAATTTTTGAGTCCAAAAGGTCTAGGTAGGGTATAGTGAACACATAAAATGTAGAATTCCTGATGAATCTGCCACTAATTGTCTTGAGTAGGTTTTATGTATGAAATAGTCTTAAATGGTCTTATGAAATTACTGATATCGAAAGAAATCTTAAAAATTAAAGTATGTGCTCTCCTGTGTGTTGTTATGGCAGACTATGAATGAAAGTATCAAGTGTAGTTTCATTTATCTTCAATGGTTCATTTAAACATATGATTCTATTTTTTGCCTTAACTCAATGAATTAATCAAATGCTTGAGAGAGAATTGTAAGTCTATGATAATGTATTAAGGATTTGATAAGAAATGATGCTTTAAGTACTATGAAGTTTAATGATGTAATGCATTGTGAAAACCATTCACTCATATCAAGATACAGTATTGTGTATGACTGAATATTTCATGCTTAACTCATGTCCAATTTGATGAGGCACTGGCTCATTCATTTAGAATTCTTGTAGTTTATTGAAATCAGAAAATACCCATCTATGGATTCAAGATTAGAACACTACTTAATTCACATTTTATCCATGCTGAGATGCAAATCTCGAAAATACCAAATGTTCCTAGCAACTTAGAGCTCATTTTTTTAAGGTTGGCCAAGCCTTTGATAAATAATGTCTAATTGCACTCAATAGGGACAAATATGTGTATGGAAGTGTTCTTGAGATATGGAATATCATATGAACACAATATGGAATGCCCTCCTTGGTTTCATAGAGCCTAAAGTGTAGGGGTTACCTGTTGAGTTGGCATTCATCTTTAGGATTCTTGGTGATGAAGGTTGGCTACCTTCTATAGTCTTCCTAAGGTGTACTGGAAAAAACACCAACATGTGGTAAATGGTACATTATCATGCTCGAAGTTACTCACCATGTAATTTCTCTTGTTGAGGTGACACATATTCCCTTATAGAGGTTTGTCCTTTTAAGGTGAGGGGTGTAAAGGTGGTACATGACCTTTGTATACCCTAGTTACCCATTCATTTGATGGTATTAGCCTTTGGTTGGTGGGCCCACATTAACACACCTACTTCACTAAATATAGGGTTGTGTTGTTATTCTTGGCATGTTTTAATGTGTTAAACCAATGAAACCATTTATCCTTATCACCTTGAAAGTCAAGTCAGGCATTGTGCCTTCCTATTTGATTGTCTCTTGCCAAAAATCCTCAAAATCCATCTTAGATTGTCAAACTATAGTTTGTAGGAAATTGTGCCTCAGTTCCACAAAAAGGTGTCTTTGTTTCACCAAGTTGTGCATATATTCCACAAATTGGAACCTCTATCACCTGAAATTATGCCTTTATCATTTCATCATCATTTGAATATCTTGAGACCTCAATTTGCAATATTGACCTTTTTAACCCTAGAGCAGACTTGGGAGACCCATCCTCAACCATCATTTCCCCTGAAACGTCAACCATTTTCATCCAAAATATATCATCATGCCCTCATCTTTCATTTTCATCCATTATCATAACCTAGTCCTTCCAATCATTATCCTCAGATCTTGGTCCTATCAACCATCAACCTATCTTTATCATCCTTATCATCATCATTGCTTTCATCATTTATCGTCCTATCCAATCCCAATCTTATCCTCCAATCATAATCATATCTTATTAATATCAATCTTGTAAAGATTCTATCTAGATCTTAACCTTCATTAATGTTACCAAAAATTTCACCTCAGTTCATTTTGGTAGAGCTGGAACAACTGATTACTTTTAAGGTGAAAGGTACTACATTAAATTCTGCTAAGTATTATCATTTGCATATGAAATTTTCAGATTGAAGTTCAATTCTTATTAAGCAATACTTTATAACAAAAAGAGATTACAAAAGTTACATGATAATATAATGTATTTTATTCATTTTGAGATACAACTGTATACAATGTTACTGTCTTTTTCATTGAAGATCAAACAAATGTTCAAAAGTCCCACACAAGTCGTGGGAATGACTAAATTGAATTGATACAAAATAGAGAGCAAGTTATATATATGAAGATTAAGTAAAGAGAAACACACATAAAGAGAATTCATATTCGTCATTGCCTGGCAATGTTGGTGTTGATCCTCCTATCTTCATATTCGTCTTCTTGTCTTCAGCTCCTCTCGTACCCGGTCTTTAGAAGCACCAACAGTTGATTGAAAAAAAATTGTTAGAGCTCGGGATACAAAAACTCATCATATGTTTTCATCAATAGACATATAACCTACAACTATGATGCATCAATTCAATTCAGCCATTATCAGATACATGCAAAAAGCCAAAATCAGATCATCAAATGAGATTCAATCCTCAAGAAGAACATTGAATTCCACTATTTTATCTAACATGTTTGCTCACTATGTAGGTACAAGTACATATTTCATTACTGGTTCATCATGTTCAACATTTCACTATGTGGAGGAAAATGGGCTCCCACAAGGGTCGAGCTGAGCATATTGCATTTTCTCATTGCAGATGAAAGGAGAGTGAGATATAGTCATCATGATCACAGAGTCAAAGTGGATTGGTATTCTGATAGTTCACAATGGCATCATGAAAATGTGACAGTAATATGGTTTCAGCATATATAAGATGTTTACATTTCACAATAGACATTCCACAAAGCTCAGTGGTAAATATGTAGCAACAATAAGAATCAATGGGCAACCATTCAATGACAAAAATATCCCATACATATGAAGATCAATACAAATCTATATGCAGCAATTTGAAGAAAACATGTTTTCTATAAGTGGAACATCATCATAATATAAGCAAAATAAAAGCATCATATTCAAAGCTTTTGTTTCAGCATTGCCGCAAAAGATAGTGTTTCTAAAGAAATATTCGATGGAGGGTATTTTATAGCTGTATATTTGGGTACTCCTGAAGAAGCATGGGCCACAGTAAAATGGTGAACCTTCAAAATCATTGCCATAGAATAAAGGTAACATTGTTTTTAAATCATATATCTTTTAGAGGATAATGTTTCATATACACTTGACGGACAACAATGCATCATTTACAGTGCCATTGTATCGTGAAAAGAAATACACAGTGATAAAAGGTAGCCATATGCAATAATAATGCACAAAAAATCAATAAAGTCTCAGCCTGCACAGTACAAGCATTTTTTTGTGGATCTGTTGACTAAGTTTGTTTTTGTTTCAACTAACTATCCACTCATGAAATATCATTGATATTCTAATCTTACATGATCTAATCATAGCAAAGGTGATTATTACATTGTTGGTCACCATTACATAGATAATTTCAAAAGAAAATAAATTACCCAATAGCAGTATAGGCCGTGACTTGTAAAATCAAATAGCCAATAGCAAAGGTGATTATTTTATGTAGGAAATAAAGGAGAAATCCTCAAAATCATAGACAGAAAGGCCGAGCATATTGAAAGGTAAGAACTCAAAATGGTAGATGGTGGCTTGAAAACCCTTGATCTTTCTTGAAAACAGTGAATACCCAGGTTATTTTTTCAACTCACAGCCATAAAGCATGAAAAGACTTTTAAACAAATGTTTAGGAGAACAAAATATTATTTTACTTTGTAACTGTTAAGCTCAAATTGAGCTTATTTTTCAGAAAATGAAGAAAGAAATGCAAGATTCAATGGAGAAAGACCTACCCTTTTTTTGTTGTTGAAAGAAATACATATATAGCCACAAACTTCTTTCATAGTCTTATCCAGAAAGCTCGAGTTCATATACATTCATGGCGGCCCAGGTGAATAAGACAACAACAAAAAGAGAAGAAAAGATATCAGACCTAATGAAGAGGCCACGACCTTTAAGGCTTGAAAGGCTTTCAAAATGGAAAGAAATGCCCATTCTTATGACAAATTTATACTTACCCTTCTTTTTCTTGTAGAAACCTTCATGGAAATCATCAGAAACAGCAGAATACTACCAGGTTCGAGCTATCCAAAACCTACCCAGTAGCATGGCGGCGCAACAATAGGCTTCTTCAAAGTGCAAAAAAAAATGGAGAGTATTAGGGTTCGAGCTTTTACCCGATGCCCTAAGTGGGTATTTTGACCATTTTTTATAGATAAAAATTATTTCATTCGAATGATGCCATGGTCTATGACTTCAAAGTCAAAAGACCAAATCATATTAAGTGGAGTCCATGAGTTTGAGAGATAATGCCTTTGATATTATCATTTATTTTTGAAAGCTATCACTTGATTTTGACACTAAGGTATGTGCTTGTGAGAACTACAATTGATAATATAACAATATTACATGTTATAGTGAAGGAGCACTTCACTTGTATATTTTGCATGATTTTGACAAAACAACTATGTAATTAAATATTAAAGGTAATATTTTATTACTTTAATATTTACCATGTAATGTAAAAGAGGGCTATCACATAATAAATATTAAAATAATCACATTGATTATCTTTAATATTTAATCAAATAGTTCCCTTTTTCTTAAAATCATGCAAGAGACGCAAGCGAAGAAAGACTGAAGTTAGTAAGAGTCATCTAAAATATGGCCATTATTCATGAAGATATCTTCAGTTTCACATCAATTTTGGAGGGCTTTTGATCATGCACATTGAGGGGAGCATTTTGCAACATTTGGAGTTCAATTTACTTTAGTTGTGGGCCCTCTTTTTCGAGGATTTTCTTCTTTGCTCGTGAGGAGATATTTTGGATATATTTTTCACTTCCAATTCGCTTCCAGTTCCACCTCTTGGCACCTTGGAGTTACCACCTCTTCTATATATTCGAAAAGACTTAGTCTTTTTAGTTAGTTCTTGTTTTTTCCTTTGCATTATGCAAAGAGACTATCTTGTAACTCAATTTTATTTATAGTTTAATATATACAACAACTCTTACAAGTTATCATATATTGTCAATTGTAGTTTTTCCCTTTCATCTTTCAATAGTATCAAGTTTTTTCCTTCAAGATTTCAGGCATCATCATTTTGTTTGATCTGATAAGGAATTTATTATGTTTCAATTTGGAAACCTCTAATTTTATGTCTCTCTCATAGGTGTATGTATGTAGTTAAGTTTAAATTCACAGGTTATACATTGTGCATGTGATTCAGATTTATCATTTTAGTCGTGAAAACATTGTTTTTCCTTCAAAAAGGATGGTTTTGTCAAAGCCTCTGTATGAATTATTTATGTGATTGAGCTATCCAGATTTAGTTGTGCAAATAGAAACATTGAAAGGTCATTTTGAATAAGATTGAAAGTTCATCAACAATTAGGTGCATCATTTCAGTTCAGTTTTCCATTCCATTTAGCCTTATATCCCTTTTTCCTGTATAAGTCATTTAGTTTCATAGAAAAAAAAAGGGGAACCAGCCCATACTCTGGAGACTCACTTTCATTTTGAGCAACCCACAAGCTCGAAAGTGTTTCCATGTTACACAAGATTGTTGAGCTTTATAGCTTTGCATTCGGGTGCAATCCCTCGTGATAGCAGTTATCAAAATCCCCATCAAATCCTTGCTTAGGTGATTATCCAAGCCTTTCCAGAGTGGATATCCAATATTAGGTAAGAAAAATCATCTTTTATCCAAGCCTTAAGTGATTATCCAAGCTTGAGTGAGAAAATCCAAGCCTTTCCTAGGCAATTATCAAAGTCTAGTGTAAGCAAAACCCCATCATTATCAATCAAGGATATAGTTTAGCTTAAGACACTATTTTTATTATCTCCTCCATTCTAGCATTATCCCCTTTCCATCCATTTCCCCATCTCCATCATCTCAAATCCAAGGCCTATCCCTAATCATTTCATCTCATTTCATCCTTCCTAGGTCTCTCTCTCTTGGATGTCTATCACAAGGTCCCAAGCAAGAAAGAAAATTATGACCTATCAAGATTTCCCCTCAGCATCTCATGATACACCCTTTTAGGAGATAGTTCATGAAATCCCTTTGGAGAATCCATTTCCATCTTACATCATAAATGACCATGATTCAAGTGACCAGGGCTCACAAACATCATTAGAGGAATTTTCCCAAAATACCCAAGCCATGAACTTGATGCATAGATATATCATGAAGCATCCCAACCAATATATCCTTAAGTTAACAAACAAATGTGCCAAACTACCCCATGATTTTGACATATTTGAAATCATCCAACAACCTCCTTCTACACCCCCACCTTCTATTCATTGTAATCCTACATATCTTTCATCTTCTTCTAATCCTCATGACCCATCGCATCTTTCATCTTTTTCTAACCTCCCCATTTCATCTCATACCTTCAATCCTACATCCCACTTACATATCAAAACCCCCTCTCACACCCAAAAAATTTCATCACATACCCCCAACCTCAAAATTTCATCCCTTCTCATGCCTCAACATCCATCCCTCCTAATGCATCACATAATTTTCAATCTTCCAACCCTATCTCATCTACCTATAAACATCTCCAATCTTCCAATCTCATTTCATCCTCTCATCAATACCAACACATATCATCCTCTCAACCTCCCATATCCATCTATCAATCATCGCCCTTCAACTTCAAAAGTACTTTGGCCCAAGATGTGCAACAAATAAAGGACACGCTTAAGGGACTTCAATAGGACATCACAAAAAATTTCACACCTTTCAAGAAATATGTCCTTATCCTTTCAACAAGTCCATCACCATTCTCACCTTTCCCCACAATTTTGATATGCCTAAATTTTACAAGTAAAAGGGAAAGGGAGATCCTAGGGAGCACTTAAAAGAATTCTATATTGCATTCCAAGAGTTCTCCTATCTTGATGCCTACCTCTTGAGGCTCTTCCCTAGAAGTTTGGGAGGACAAGCCCCTGATTGGTTCACTCATCTCCTCATGGGACAACATAATATTTTCTAAGCTATTTGATAAATTTGTCACTCATTTCTCCTATAACATAGAACATGATATCACCATGATGGATCTTTGTAACACTAAACAAAAAAAAGGTGAATCCTTTTCCCCATTCTTACAAAGATAGAAAAAAAATTCTAGTCATTTTGCATGGCCCATCCTTGAAAAGAAACTCATCATAACCTTTATTGAGAACCTCTACACTGAATTGGGCTTCCATCTTTTCATGCAATGTGCTCACTCCTTTGATGAAAATATAGAGAAAGTAGTAGCTATTAAAAAATCCCTCATCGCCAAAGGCCTAGTCAAGATGTATAAAGAAGGCAAAGATAACAATCCCTAATTTAGTGACAAATCTCATTTTTGGGATATAAACAAAAAATAGTGGTCAATGATGATATGATTGACTCAAAACATGTTCAAAATACCCAAATACCTCCACCATCATCATCTCATACCAATCTAGTTCCCCAACAACATGTGATTATCCCTAAAGGTCAACCTAAACAACACACTAGTCATGAATATAACCCCCTGGGAGAACTAATCAAAACCATCCTCCAAAAGATCATCAGAGCTAACATGATCCAATTACCACCCATCAAAATCATTAGTCCTTATGTGCCTAAACCCTCTTGGTATTAAGAGCATGAATTTTGTGACTATCATAGGGTCCATGGACATAAAACCTCCTCATGCATGAAGCTCAATAACTCCATCCAAGATCTTATTAATCGAGGAAATATCTCTATTGAAAGCCATACATCCCCTAATGATACATACCCTAGTGAAAACTTAGGTATATACAAGCAACCTTTTCTTCAGCAGAATGATAGTAAAATTACCACATCATATAACACAATGCCTTACACATATACCAACAATCTCTCATTTGATTTCATGGTTTCCTGCATTGAACAAAGTCCTTCCCCAATAGCTACTAAAACTATCAAAGCACCTAATTGTGTCATCACTACCTAGTGTGGTCAAACCACTATTTAAGGAGCTTCTCCCTCCTCTCAAACTACAAATCAATATAGCATTCTTGATCACTTGAAAAAAATGCAAGCACAAATATCCATCCTTGAGCTACATAAAACATCTCCCATCCACAAGGACCTCCTTGAAAAATCCCTCCATGAATCTTGTATCCCTAATGGCATTGATCTTGTTCAATTTCAAGCCATGATAGGACACTTATCATCTCCACAATCCCTCACTTTCTCCATTAAAAACATTCTTTATACCAATTCATCCCATAACCATGCACTTTACAGTCAATCCCACATCCATAAAACCACAATCAAATGTCTCCTAGTAGATGGTGGATAAGGACTTAATCTTTGCAGTTGAAGTCTAATAAAGCAACTGGGATATTTTGATGATGTTGTTGATCCTTAAAAAAAAATTTACAATAAAAGCATATGACGAAGTTGAGCATGAATCTAAAAGATCTATCAAGCTACCCATCCAAGTCGCACTCACAAAAATTGAAACCACTTGTCAAATCTTAGACCTTGATCTCTCCTATAACATCCTCCTTGGCCACCCATGGATCCATATCATGCAATCCATTCCATCCACATTCCATCAATGCATAAAGTTCCCCAATAATGGAACTAAAGTGATTGTTCATGTTGATCCAAATCCATTCCAATATTGCAAGTTCTTACAAAGTAGTCATAGACTTTCACAACATTTTCCTACCAACATTGCATCACCATCATATTTGTACATTGATCCTTCATCACTATCTACCTCTCATACTCCCTCAAAGATTAAGGCTAAGATCAAAGACTTGGATATTGGAGAATATGAGCTATAGGCCTTCCAAATGAAGCCCACAACACCATCCACATCATTCTGATATTTTGTTTTCCATGATAATCCTATGTTTTATTATTATATCTATGATAATCCACTCGTTGATCATGATTCTCTTGAGGACATCCAAGATCATATCCCTTCCTCAACCTCATGGGCTACCATCATTCCATATTGAGCATCCTAAGTTAGGGTATGCATCTCTTAATGTTGCCTCTACTACACCTTTCCAACTCACGTTAAGGATGTGCAAGCATCCTTTGACATTAATAGTGTTGAAAAGGATAGGCATGAAGAACATTTCGATTGAATCGTTGATCTCTTCCACAATCATATCCTTGCCATCTCATCCAACACATTCACTTCCATCCATATCCTAGACTTGGATCAACAAGTATCATCTAAAAATAAAAAGGCTATTAATCAAAATACAAAAATGAAAAAGCCTTTATCAAATGGAGATCCAAAATCAAAACCAAAAAGCAAAAGCCAAGAAATGTCCTCTAGCCAAAATCAAAATCGAATGATATTGGACAAATCAAAAGTTAAAGTTAAAAATAAAAGAGAGACAACACCGATCTCTTATTGTCCTTCACCCAAAATAACTGGGGGCATCTATCAAAGCATAATACCAAGAAATGAGCTTGTGGATCCTAAGTCTTCATCCTCATCACCTTCATGAAACCCATACACTTTACCTAATCCACCCATATTCATACATTCATCATATCAATCCATCCTCCTTGACGATGTATCTCAATGGACTTTTGATGGCGACCACTCCACGTGCTTTAATCCAAAGGTTTCCAAACGCCTTTTCGTGTGAAGCATGATGTCTCTTGTAGTACACACATTAGGGATCATATCTTGGCTCCCTCCATCCTCTGCATAAAGCATCTTCCATCATCTATATCATATCGTCCACACCTATCCATCCCATTTCGTCATCCATCTATTAAAGAGCGTTCACCATAATCGTAGCATCATCAAGTCTCATTTATCTAAAAAATAAATAAATAAACAAAAAACAAAAATCCAAAAAAATAGTAAAGAGAAATAATCCATGTCCAAAGGTGAAAACCATTGTGATGGCACCTTAGATAAGTACCATGGAAAATACTTGGAAATGGATGCCATGTTAGTAGTCTCTTATCCACCATCTCATGATGTCACCCCATTTGCTATCATCCTTATCCATATCATGATAAATTATCGCTCATCTCCATCCATCCATCTATAATAAACCTATCATGGCTTGTCTTTGATCCTCGATTATGTGTCATCCGATATCCATCCATTATCACCCACCCCTCCCTATGCTCTCCCATGTGTTAGATGCGGAAGTTACACCTACATTATGACAAGGACTTGATCTTGTATATCCTTAGTTACCTCTCACTTTGGCCTTCAAATCTAATGCATGTCGAGTCAACCCCTCATATTCATCCATAATAAATCTAATATTAACCCATCCATTCTCCTATTATATCCATCCCATCTCAACCATAATAAAGAATCATCATCCTTCAATCCCATCTCAAACATCAAAAACCAAAAAAAAAAAATTGCAATCCAAACATTGCATCCACGACATCAATCCTTTATCGAGATCATATCATAAGCCTAGTTGTCAAACACTAATTAGTCATCTTATCCTTTTTCCAATCAATCAATCAATCATCCTCCTTTTTTATCAAATCCTTCCTTAAGTGATTATTCAAGCTTGAGTAAGCAAATCAAAGCCTTGCTTATGTGACTATCCAAGCCTAATGGCAAGAAAAATCATCTTTATCAAAGCTTTGCTAAGGTGATTATCCAATCCTAATTGCAAGAAAATCAACCATCATCATCTAATCTTTGGCAAGACATATGTTAGTTGCATGACATGTTTGCAGTGAGTCTTTTGTTTTGATTTATGTTTTGATCATTATCTTTTTACCCATGATGACACCTACTTATAGCCACCTTGATCTATCGATATCTTAGTGTGTCACAACTAGTGTACAATGGGGCATCTTGTTTGTTTTCCTTGTCATTTCTTGAGTGTCAAGTCCATGCAAAGGTTACCTTGTAACCCTAGTTCATCATGCATTGGTGCATACTTGCCTTTGCTATATCAAATCATAGGATTGCTCAATACAGGTTAGCACATCCTATCAATCATCGTCAAATTCTCCTTTATTTTCATGCTCATCATCAAATTCCCCTTCTTTTTCATCTCTTTCATCCTCTTTCATCTTCCAATCCCTCATTGATCCCTTCCATTTCGAGAGCACACTCGTGTTCTCCTAACTTACATGTCCTCTCGAGGGGGCATCCCATCAGCAAATCATTAATCTTTCCTTCTTCATCATTTTTCATCCTCCCATTGACTGGACCATCATCATTAATCATTATCCTCTCTCATCCACTATGTTTTAAACTTCTTTGATGCAACGCCACTTCACAACTTTATATCAAAGAGGGGCAAAATGTAGACACCTAAGATATGACCTTACCCAACCACATTTAATTTTAGCCTATCCTTAGCCATTAATTGAATAAAAATATATTATTTATTTAATTATTCTCATCCTTATCCTAGTCCTTTAACTAAACAAAAATTATCATTTATTTAATTATTATCCCTTTATCATAATCCCATTAATTAAATAAATACTCTATTTATTTAATTAATTTCCCTTTATCCCCTATCCTTGTACATCTAATCCTAGACATTAATCTTTCTCACATCGACCATAATCTAAATTTGTCCTCTATGCAAATGTCACCTCCACATGTATAATTGACTCTTTGCCTAGATTCATTGAACCTATACACCTATCTTACAGTCAAACTATTTTTTCATCTTATCCACTCATCTCATTTAACCTCTTAATCCTAGCCATTCTCATAAGGATTTGTGTGCTTATCTCAATCCTAAACCTAGATCCTATCCATCATTTGACACTTGTCATATGATTGCATCCTTGATCCAAATCCTAATCCTCCTCTAATCTTAGTCATCCATCATCAATCATTCCCATCTATTGATTTTGTCTCTTCAATACTATATATCTAGAGGCTATCATCCTTCATTTCCATCTCTTACATCTCTTAGCTAATGAATTCAAATGATATCTAAAATCTATTGTAATACTTCCATGCTATAATTTCACTCCTAGAATCACATCAAGGCTATCATACCTACATACTATCAAAATCTTAATTGAATCAAGTTTATCATCATCTTTATCAAATCAATATCAAGGTTATGCTAGAGGATTGAGCAATCCACACATCAACATCAAAGATAAAATCAAATGGAATAAGGGTGCACGCCATTTCCACTCATCAAGGAGAGAAGAAAAGATTTTAGGTGAAGGTATAGTGCTTTATATTGCTTTTATCTTCCTTTGTTTTCCTTGAATCTTTTTTATCAATCTCTTTAATAAGGTTATTAACTTTTCTTGCACTCTCTTTGCACAAACCAAAATGTAATGATTAGAATAAGTTATGGACATTCATCAGAGGCCAATATAAGTGAGGTTTTAGTTAGATATTATATTTAAAATGCTTTGGTAGACATGAATTCAAATGGAGAAGCATAGCAAAATCACCCAAACTGTTTGAAAAAATGCCTCAAAGAGATATCCTCACAAGAATGTATCTAGGAAAATCCTAATCTTACAAATTGTTAGATACAAGAATGTTATTAGATTTGTTGGTGCTTTTACAAGACCACCTCACATATGTATAATTGCATAATATATATCTAGAGAGAGTCTTTATGATTACTTGCATAAGTATAAGGGTACCTTACGATTTCCAACACTAATAAAATATGTATTTGGTGTCCCTAAAGGGATGGAATACATTCATAAATTAAATCTAGAATCAATGCAAATCTATTGAGGGATAGAAACTATGTCGTTAAACTTGTGTACTTTGGATTTTATCATTTCCTATTTCAAAATAATGAAATAATGAAAGAAGAAACATGAACATGTAGATGGATGGTGCATAGGGTTTCATCAACCACATGATCAAAGGGTAACTTTTTTAAGTTTTACAATAGTCTTATGGGAGTTATTGATAGTTAAGATTAGTTATGGTTCTCTAACACCATTACATGATACACTAGGTGTTGTTGATGGTGTTTTTATGCACTTCACAACACAGGTAATGCGTAGGTGCATTGCCTCTCTAGAAAGACAATCTTCCACAATCAAATTTTAGAACACTATCCCAAGATTTCTCGGATGTCAGGTCTTGACAGTGCTTGGAATATATCAGTTGTTTGATGTGATTTGTTGGAATCACAAGGCAGTCTTACGTGAGTTAAAGTTGTAGGATAATCGGGTTTTTGAATGGAGTTCTTCAAATAGGAAATTACTACACTTTGTTGCAGGCTCAAACAACAGTTTTGGACTCCATTGTTTCGTCAGATTTGGCTTTACAATGTGCAATGAAACTTAGCACAGGATGTTTCTAAAAAAAGGAAAAAAGAGGCAAGGAAGAAGGATGGTTCCTGGACCTACAACTACCGATGAACAGTGATCATGGAGGTTCCTGCTGTGGACGGTTTCCTTAAATAGGATTTCACTTAATTTGAATTCTCACAATGTCATGAAATCTATGCTATCTTCTAAGGACTATAGATATTCATCATTCATTCGTTATGTAAATGTGAACAAAGACAAATTTTAAGGAGCAGCTATGAAATTAAAGTCCAGGCTAACTTTACACAGTCACCTACTAGCAGCAAATGACCAAAAGTATGGACAAGCATACACACGACAGAAAGCTTCATAACCAAAGACACATCACTAAATCTACCAAAGCTAACTAAAGGAAACTAGAACAACAAAATAAATTTAAACTAGAAATTTAACTAATGGGAGAAGAATCATGCAACATGGGAAGAAATCCAGAAATGCACCAAGTAAATGTATTTCCATTAAAATTTCTGCAGCATGCCTTTACAACAACTCAACTCTCTTAAAATGAGAAGAAGAGAGCCCTATTTATAGTTTTCAAAAAGCAAAATAAGTGGTCAAGATTTGATTCTATTGTGTGGCCAAGATTCACTTTACACTAGGGTTTCACTTACCCCCAAATATATTATATTTTTAAAACACATTTTGTCTTTTCCCTATTTCGTCATCTAGTGGTAGCACTGTAGCAATTTTGCTTTTTTGTTGTTTGCCCTTTGCTGCAACTACTCCTTTAGGAACTCTTCATCGATGATAGGGTTGCCTTCATGCTTCTTCAAAGCTGCATACTCCACGAAGCTCAAGATCATTGATTGAAGTTTTTCCACCTCCATGATATCCGATTGTAGCACCTGGTAGCTCCATTCTTGGGAGTTGTTAACGAGCTTCTTTTAGTCGTCATCACACTTGGCAGCATTGCTTCTAAAAAGCTCTAACTGGGCGAAGGCTTGAGCAGAAAAACTCATGAAATCTATGGTAACCTCAACCGACATCCCATCTTCCATGTTCCTCAAGAAGTGAGGCTTTATGCTATCTGGATTAATTTCAACAGCGGGCAACTCGTACCCCGTCATTAGCTTGAGCTATCGAGTCCAATCTTCTCTAGCCTCCTTGGCCCATTTGATATCTGGAACTACCCATTCTAGGATCTGCTCCAACTTTCCCCTTCGATGATCAAAATATCATTTCCACACATCCACTAACTAGTGATCATCATCTTTGAGGGCAAGGTCCTTCTCCCAAACCTCACTTAGCAACGCAAGTATGGCCCCAATTTTCGGGTAGGCTGCTCTATACTTCCTCGGGAATTCCTTGCAGACTTGTCTTGTACCCTCAAGAGTTCTCTGTACTTCCAAGAACTTATTTGTTGTTCGGACCGCCAAGTTGATGCCTGTGTTTCCCATGTCTGAGACCTGTCGGAACCAGTTTTTCGTAGTCTTATCCAAGTTCCTTCTCTTTTCCAATTTATTGACCTGCTCTTGAGACAACAGCTAAGGCAGGCCCCATGACGTGGTGGGTTGCTCATCCGGGGATGACCACTACTGAATATAGGACATCAGATCGGCCACCTATGCTTTGAGTTCTTCCTTTGAAACCTTATCCTGCTGGATAAGGTGCACCATCATGGTGACCGACTCCTGGAGGTGGTCGACCTTCTGCTCCCTTGTGGCCACTCCCAAGTTGATGGTGGAGACGTTATAAGTTATTCCTTGTTCTCCAACTGCCAACGTTGCTATTTGTACTACCCTAGATCCGGAGGCATCCATGGTTACCTTCGATCTGATCTTTGGCCTTTTCTCTTTCTTGGTGCTTATCTGTGCTCTGGCCAGTATGGCTTCTAGCCTTGCCTTAGGATCTTTTAGGGTGGGAGTCTTTGATCTAAGCTGTTTCCCTAGCCAATCGAGCACTTGGGGCTTCTCCCTGGGTGGTTCACATTGGTCCTTGCTACCCTCTACCCTAAGTTCAATGGTTCTGACAGCAAGGGCCTCCTTCTCAACCCCTGCATCCTCCTTTTCCTCGTCGGAGTCCTATTTGAGCGTTACATACTTAGTGGGAGACGTGGTGGGCAATTTCCTGTTGGAGGGATCTTCCCTTCAGCATCCTTCTCCTCTTAATTTTGGACGCGTTCATGTTCCTCGGGCTTATCCTCTTACTCATCTTCATGGAGGGATGCTTCCTCATCATGTTTCGGGGTTTGGTCATGCCTTTTAGTTGGAGACCTATTGCCTTCCATCTCTGGAGCAACAAATTCTTCTTCAACCATAAGTCGATCCTCAACTTCTTTATCTTCAATTTCCTTAAGTTGCTTACCCCATTCTGCATCGAGCTCGGGGTCATTAGTTTTTCAGATTAATTCAATGTCCATTTGCTCGCTACTTTCATTGGAGGATTTGTATGCCACCTCATCGATCTCCTAGCGCTCGAACATCCGATGCTCATGATATTCAAATTCCTCATCCTTGGGCCTCCCTGCAGTATCTAGCTGCTATCGCTCGAGCTCATTGGATATCTACATTGTTGCTTCCATTCTCAGTGGTTCAATAGGGGGAGGGAGAGTTGGAGCGTTAGCCATGGCCTAGCCTATTGTAGCTTGCACTATTGGACTTGTAAGCATCCCCGAAAGCTCGGAGGGCACGTTCTGCATGTACTTTATGAAGGATTTTGGGAGACTGAAGGCAGGCATTAGAGCAACGGAAGCAGACAGAAGGGAAGGAGACATAGAAGAGGAAGATACCGGTGAGGTCGTGGCGGAGGACGAATCCACCAATATGACCTGCATGATTGGAGAAGGTGAGGCAAGGTGAACAGAGATGTCCACTGCATGCGGGGAGGAAGCAGAAACCGCAAGCGAAGTAGGTGGGACAGTGGTAATAGCAGTAGTAATTGCAGTAGATGGAGATCCAGGAGGGTTAGAATCTTCCCCTTTGCCCTCAAGGAGCGGATCTTCGGGTATGACCGGGATCTCTACTATCCCGGTTGTTTTCTTTCACTTCTTGGAAGGTTCGCCTTCCAAAGCCTTTCAAGCGTAAACCTTTGAGTTAGGCCCATGCTCACTAAATTCCTTTCTCTTTTTGGTTTTGACAAATGGTGGGGATTTGGAAGTTTCCCCAGTTGTTCCAGTAGACACCCCACCATCAGAGCCACTTGGCTCACTTTCGAGTCCCTTGAATGTTAAGGTGACTCCCTGTTGCTTCAGTCATGCCACTTGTTGGTTGATCCATGCCTTCGTTTGAATTTCCACATGCTTGGTGAGTATGTCGAGGGTATCAACCTCTCGCTCGTCCCAATCAATCATAGGCAACGGTAGGTTGGTGACGGCACTCTATCCTAGATCAATCACTGTGCTCTCATCCTCTTAAAGTTGGTCCGGAACCGGGCACAAGTTCACTCTTCGCACGTAGAGGGCAATCATGCGCATATATTGTTGCAACCACACCTCAAGATCATCCTTGCATTTGGCCCAAAAATCCTCAACATTGTGGACGTGGGCGTATTCGGGTCCTAGGAGGGATAACTTTAGTGGCGAATCTTCACCAATTGGTGAATTCTAGGAATCTGGCAATTCAAATTTGGCGAATTTACCGTATTCGCAGGGTGTTCAAATCACCAGGAATTCACAGACTATCAGTCCAATGCATGTCCATTCGCCAACAGTTTTTTTTTATGAGGCATGTTTAGGCAATAAATTCACCATAACAGACTACGCGTTTCCAATGGACCGATTAATATTTTTGCTTGGAATCCCGAGGAGAATGTCATAAAAAACTAACGTATTTGCCAATACTATTAATACGACATTATATGAGGACCCATTTTGCCAATTAAAATTTACAAATAGTTGCTTGTGAAGACCCATTTCACCAATTATAATTTATAAATAGTTGCCTATGAGGACCTATTTTGCCTTGAAAATTTCAAGGTATCGTTGTATAAGCACGCGGGATTAGCCAAATTTTTAACATACCATTTCAAAATCCCACAGAATTCGCCAAATATGGATTGATATAAATACAATTGAAACTGTTATTTGTTCTTACACATTTTGTTTAGTTTTACACATTTTGTTTGGTTCTGAGGTTCTACTTTTTGATTCAGAAGTCAACGAAACGCGAAAACGTAGACTCAAAGGTGAGTGATCATTTCTTCATAATGTTATTAGTTATTAGACTATTAGTTATAGTAATAAGATTTATTTATCTGTTTTCCATTCTTGCTTCAGTCTTAAAACATAATTTTAAAAAGGGAATGGGATCTATATTCTCTGTCGGTCTGTCCTTCTTAAACAAGAAGACATTTTTTTCCAGCTTTTATTCGAAGTGAGATCAATATGTTGAGCAACAAGGGTAAGACTCCTGAGCAGGCGGGTAATGAAGAGACTGGGAGGCCATCAAAACGCCCGAAATGGGGAGGTACCATACAGTCTTACTTTGGAATTGGTAAAGCTTCTAATCCATCAGATCAAGGTGGAGCTACACCATCAACTCTTCCACCAAATATTATTGAAGATGGAGATACATCATCAACTCTTCCGCCACAGGAAGGTCAAGGTGAGATTGTCGTTGTGTTAAATCAAAATGTATCAAATGAGGATGGCAATACCGCATAAGATGTTCCAAGGGATACCCTAGATAGCGAGAATGAGATAATCGACTTGGATGAGGATGATGTTGGTAGCAAGAAAAGAAAAGGCAAAGCAAAATTGGGGTGCGAGTGGGAAATGACAAGGAATTTTCAAATTGGTTGGTTTTCGAAGTACCCATTCCTTGAACGAGTGGGGGTATCAAACGAAAACGATATTGAAAGGGAAACAGAGGTCAGATGTAAGATTTGTAGTTGGAAATGTGGAAGAGACAAGACGATGTAGCTAAAGCTTGACACTATAGAAAAGCATATCGGCAAAGTTTACGAAAAACAAATCATAGACGAAAAGGAACAATCAGTCGTACGATGGAAATCAAAGGAAGAATGTCTTCATGTTAAGTATGCCGCAGATTATGGAGAGCATAACCATAGAATGTCGAAGATTAAAAAATGTGAAGGTACACTTGAGGCTCATTTTGGAATAGCCATGGCAGCAGCAAATCTGTCAAAAACTATTCAGATGAGTGTTGTTTTTCATATTTTGTCCAAGGGGTGTCCTATGACAGACTACCCAGAATATTTTGATTTATTATCTTATTTGACTGTTCCCCACGTTCCCTTCTCACATTGGTCAGTAAACGCTGGATGGGAATGGGAAAACTATCTTGCTATAGTGGAAAAACAATATTTAAAGGAGAAATTAAAATAGTCAAATTTCATTGCATTATCTTTAGATAAAGTTACTGCGATAGACAATACTTCTTGGGTTTGTATGCATTTGTATACTGTACAAAAACATGTTCGCCAAGCTCATCTTCTTTGGAATAGCCATGGCAGCAACAAATCTGTCAAAAACTATTCATATGAGTGTTGTTTTTCATATTTTGTCTAGGGGGTGTCCTATGACAGACTACCCAGAATATTTTGATTTATTATCTTATTTGACTGTTCCCCACTTTCCCTTCTCACATTGGTCAGTAAACGCTGGATGGGAATGGGAAAACTATCTTGCTATAGTGGAAAAGCAATATTTAAAGGAGAAATTAAAATAGTCAAATTTCATTGCATTATCTTTAGATAAAGTTATTGCGGTAGACAATACTTCTTGAGTTTGTATGCATTTGTATACTGTACAACAACATGTTCGCCAAGCTCATCTTCTTTGTGTTCGTAAAATGAAGGACAATTCAACATCACAAAATCTATTTAAAATAGTCAAGAAATCTTTGAATGAAATTGCAGGTTTGGATGAGTTGACAATTACCAAAAAGTTGGTGTGTGTAGGAGTTGATGGAGCTATCGTGATGCAAGGTCAAAGGAGTGGTCTTTGCACAAAGTTACAAACTACTTGTGCACCATACATGTTTGGCATTCACTACATGGCCCACATAATGAATTTAGCATTTAAAATTGTAAGCAAGTTTCCAATAGTATCAAAAGTTGAAAATCTAGTTCACGAGATCCACGCATACTTTTGCCGAAGTCCCAAATGTTTCCTTGAATTTCAACATTTTGCTAAGGGAATAACACTTGGAAACAAGCTTCTCAAGGATGTTGATACCAGATGGATCTCCCTACATGAACCAACGCAATGAGTTCTTTCAGAATATCAATCCTTGATTGGGTTGATGTACGAGCATTGCAACACAGTAGACAAAGCTATTGAACTCTTACATAGGTTAAGCGATATAGAGACACTCTTGACTTTAGCTAGTCTTCTCCCCATGTTGGATGAAATGAAAAATATTGTGAAGAAAGCCCAAGATAGAACTATGTATATTTATGAATATACCAATCTACGTAAACTTACATGCTTGGCCCTCGATCATCTATATCTAGATCTAACATAAGAAGGCGCAAATTATTTGATGTGGTGAAAAATTACTGATTTGAATAATCTTCATAATTATTTACAGTTTAATGCAAGCGGGCACTTATGTATTTGTGTACGTGGATATGAGATACCAATGTACCATTGTAAGACAGCCAGGCGCTCTAGAAAAGTACCTGTTAACGAGGAAGATTTTAATGACATTGTTAAATCTATTAGTGATAATTTGAAGGAAATTGTAAAATCTCTTTCCTCAAAGATTCGTGAAAGATTCCCTCGACATGAAATACTTGAAGCCATGGTTATTGTGTATCCTCAATTTTGGGTAAACCGAGATAACCCAAAATATTTTCATGATCAAGTAAAAATCG
The DNA here is from genome assembly GCA_007115665.2 of Sequoiadendron giganteum. Lineage (NCBI taxonomy): Eukaryota > Viridiplantae > Streptophyta > Pinopsida > Cupressales > Cupressaceae > Sequoiadendron > Sequoiadendron giganteum. The sequence goes on from CM021101.1 coordinate 83,906,156, forward strand.
TGATCGAACAGTTTTCGAAAAAGGTAACATACAATGAGCAGGCAATAGAAGGAATTTTAAATGAAAATAAGCTTAGAAAGCAATGTCCGAGTTTTGCAATAACTATGAGGGACCAGTCTGATTCTATGGGCAAGGAGAAGGCCTTTAAACCAGGATCAATAAAAAAGGTTTGGACAAGCTTAGGTCAGAGTGAAATATTGCGTGGTTCGATGTCAGAATATTTCAAACTTGTTGATTTATGTCAAACAATGATATTGGGGTCAGTGGAGGATGAGAGAGTTTTCAGTACATTGGGCTTTTTGAAATCAAAGTTAAGAAACAAACTGGACAAGAATTTGGAAAATTGCTTGAGGATGAAAGGAACTACGTATAATATCAAAAAATTTCCTTTTGAAAGGGCACTCGCAATCTGGAGGTCCACATGTGAAAGAAGAGGGGTCGGGTTGTCCAACACAGGCTCTCCAGTTCCAAGAGTCATTGGTACTGGTGGTGGTACTGGTGGTGGTACTAGTGATAGTGGTAGTGGGCCTGGGATAGATCAAGATGGCAATGATATCGAAATTGACACAAATCAAACAATGAATGTTGATTTTGAGACACAAGCCGAACAAAGTGCAGAGCAGTCTCCAAATCAAGATGACTCTTTTACTTTATCTAAAGATGAGCATCGGTTTGAGGACCCTGACTCCGTTTGAGAAGTGAAAGAAAATTAGCAGGTTTTAGTTATTTTTACTGCACTTCTTGAATCAGTTTCCATTGTTCCAAAGTCCAAACTGTAGTTGATATTTTATATTCTATTAAATAAAAATTGTGAATCATTGCACTTCAAGTTCATGATATCTTATAATCTTATTTTATATTGCACTCAAGCACTACATGAATCATATTCCAAACAGTAGTTGATGAATTTTTATATTGTATTCAAATAAATTGTGAATCATTGCACTTCAAGTTCAGGAATCAAGATATTTTATTTAATATTTTATATTGCATTCCAAGTCTCCATAATATTTTATATTATATTTCACTTCATGAATCATATCAAGATTTTTAGTCAAAACATAACATAAGCTAACAGACTAACAGTTCAACATCCATAACTTAGAAATGAACAAAATAACCCTTGATCATTTTATTAAAAATAATGATATGTTTATACAATGGAGAGACATGAGTTTGAAATGAGTAATTTCCATTCAGATGTTAGTACTGTCCTGAAACATCAAACTCTAATGAGTTTAAAACCTACTACAGAATGACACAAAATCTAAAACAACATTTTCACTAAAACAGCAGGCCCTTTACAATTCGCTCTGCAACTTTACTTAGACTCGACCTAAAATTATCCAACTTGCTAACCCGTATTTCTGGCCTTGAAATCCTTCTTATAGAGAATGAAGGAGCAAACAGGCATTGGGCCAGAAATACACATGTCACCGGTCACTTGGACCCCCCTATGATATTTCAAAAATTTGTTACAACAACTGAGTCCCATGAGAATCTTCTTGTTTTTCCCATCCGCTAGAAAATGGCTGATGCACTGGTCAGCTGCCAAACCTTAAGAAACTTGCACCAAAAGTGGCCCAAAACTGTCATCAAGACACAACCAAAATCTGTTATAACTTTGTGGTAAAATAGAACGAAGGAAAATTACTTAATGTTGATCGAATTGAGCCAGAAAACATCTCATCTGCCATTAAAGCTCACTTGCATGCCACGCCAGAGGCTCCAAGTTTCCAATCGCATTTGATGTGAATTCAAATCCCAACCGTCGATCCTTCACTTTCCTCAGAGCATCGAACAGATGCCTTCAAAAAGGCTGATGTAATCTCCATCTCAGCATGAAGGGCCCACCAAACTATGCATCGCCAAAGGAATACACGTGGCACTCGCCCGTGATATCGCAATCAATAAACACCTCACATCTTCCGATCATGCGATGTCGGGCAACCCTTGGTCTCTGTCATCGGTAATTGTGTTCATTCAAAACAGTCATCGTTGTTGAACATAATCGTCGAGCAACTTTTTCATCAAGATTATAACACCTCCATTGATTTTGAGCACATGCATCTCGTAGCCGCTTTAGTAACCTGCCATATAATGTATATCTTTGGGTTGGGTCTTTTCTGACGTTACCTTTTTGAGGGTGGTTTCAAAACAACTTATGTCCCATTGAATTGTCTAGGTCGGGCCCCTTTTAATAAAAATGCTAAATATTTCACTTGACCTTTTCTTTCTCAAGTTTGGGTCGGACCGTGCCCTGTGTTTTAGGACAACTTTGATCCATCGTTTTTCGTTGTCCTAGCTGGTGTCCCCTTCCCCTCTTTTATTTTAAATAATTGTATTATTTTGCAGGGGTTATTTTTAGTGACTGTTGATCTCCCTACGGTTGATCTTGACCGTTCCCCGCGATCTCGCAATGACATCACCGCTGGTTGCTTGGTGATTGCGATATCACAGGCGGGCGCCACGTGTCTCAGGTTGCCGATGCTGAAAAGGAGTAAATAAAGTGCTTAATATTTGTATCAAACTTTAGTACGTTATAGAGTGGGTTACTAAACCAGATGTGAGATGTACGTGCTCAATATTGACGGTGATGTTTTAACCTTGATGAAAAATTGCTCAACAAATAGGTTTTGGTGTTGCTCACTGTTGTGAATGATCATGATCGCCGATGGAGGGAATCAACGGTTGCTCGCCATTGCGTGATCCTAAATTGAAGGGTGTTTAGTGATTGCGATATCACGGGCGGACACCATGTGTATTCCTTTGGCGCTATGTATTATGGTGGGCCCTCAATAATGACATGGAGATGTTGTCAGCCTTTTGAAGATGGTCGTCTGATCATTGATGATCTGACAGGAACAAGAGATCGACAGCGAGGATTTAAATTTGCATCAAATACGATTGAAGTCATTGGTGCGGCATGCAAGTGAGCTTTAATGGTGGATGAGACGTCTACTGGCCATTTTTCATCGGATTTAAGTAGTTAATTCCATTCTATCTTCACCACAAAGGCATTCAAATGTTTTCGAAGCGGTTTAGAGCTAGAGATTGAGTTTTTCAAGCAATTACAACGAGGTTTGGTTTTATGCAAGGCGCAAAATCCTGTGAGTTACCTTCTATGTGACAGTTTCTATTTGAATGTGTTTTTTGTAGAGGGTTGTATTGTGTTGGTCAGGGGTCTTGTTGATTAAGACTGTGAGGTTACTGGTTCTTTTGAATTGTGGGAAATTGCAAAGTTCTAGTGTAATTTCGTTTTGGGTAGCCCTAGTTTGTTCAAGAATTTGATTTTAGGAGAAGCCTTGGTTGTTTGAAATGGTGCCATCAAAGTAGCATTCTGGCCATATTGATTATTTGCAAAGGAATTTATACGACGATTTCCTAGATCAATTCCCGCTATCAATGAACGACAAGAAGAGGGGTTTGGTTTTTATGAATGGGAAAGCCTTAGGCGGGGGACTAAGGTGTAAAACCTATAATATTGCAGATGCTAGGGTCCAAATGACTGGCCTAGAAAGTTTTAGGAGATGGTATGGGCAGCGAAATGTGCCTCATCCTTTTTATAATGGTTGGAGGCATGATATGGGGAAACTAGTTGTACCAAATGTATTTCCTGATATTGACCTACTCAGAGCAGTGGCAACATGATATGATCCTGTTACAAGGATTATCAGGGATAATGATGGTGGGGTTCTACTAAATATAAATGCAGATGAGATTCGGCAGGTTTTCGATTTGAGTGAATATAGCCCATTCTTAGTCCGGGTAGATTTTGAGGAAATAAAGCAGGAATATGCCAAGTCACAGCCTCTTTTTAGATCAAAATTGCTTCCTCATTTAGCCAACGCAGGCAGTTCAACGATTCACATCAGCCAAACTGATCAAGAGCCTTTCAAGCTGAGCTGTTTTGTTGATCACTTCTTGGCAATATTTTATTCACTTTGCTAGATTTTAGATTTCAGCCCTAATACCGTGATGCCCATTGCTTATATGTTTATGGGGGCTTAGATTCAACATCCCAATTTTTCTGTAGTGTACGACTATGCATCTTTTCTTGCTGAAAAGATACATGAGGGTTTGCTGAAGTTGCATATGGGGGACACCGGTACTCCTTTATTTTGGTACTCCCTATTAATGCATATGTTCCTGTACAAGAATGTTGACTTCTTCTCAAAGAAAATGGAGTTGAGGCAAGAAGTGAATGGAGAAAGATTACCAATACAGGTTTGGAGTGTAGATTTGTCTGGCAACAGGGGAGGTGCTAGCTTTGTTTAGTTTGATAACTGTTTTGCTTCCAGACTTAGAGCTAGATTGGTGGTAAATGTGCCAAGGGTCCCTGAGGATTTGCATGATTTCCTCCAACCCAAAGTGAAGAAGCCTAATTTGAAGGTGTGCCACAATTGGGGTGACATCATCTTACACCCCATAAGCACTATCCTAAGGTTTTATGGTTTCCAGGGAGCTCCTCGCATTCTCCCATATAATGTACCATCAAGGATGGGATTTTCCGAGGTCATGTGGCAACTAGGTTGCATTCATGAGGATAATTTGACAGGGAAAGGAAAAGGGACTTTGTTCCTTGATTATACTGTTGTTTCAAATTTTGTCTTTTTTAAAGCAGGATGGGTCCACTTTGGAAGATTTTTTGATGATTATCATTTGAAGAGTGGATCTAAGAGGCAGCATGACCCCGAGAGATTTTTTGCCCTATTCAGGCAATGAATTAAAGGTGGCAAGTTTGCACATGTTTTCAATTTTCCTGAGGATCTAATCAGAAATGAGTTTGATTTAAGTAGGCAGGAACTGGATAAAGACAAATGGATTGCCGATGAGAAACTGTTGGCTATGGTGCATAAAATGGATCCAAAATATGATCCACTGATGGAGTTCACTCCATTTCACAAAAGAATAGATTTCTTAATGAATAACTTCAAATATATCATGAGCACCTTGGAAACCAAGAAAGTCAATTTGGAAGTGGACTTGGGAATTTAGAGACCAGAGGCAAGGCCTGAAAAAACAAGGCCAACTTATTAGCCACCAGAGGACATGCCTCTATACAAGAGGAAGAGAGATGATAGCAGTGATGAGGAGGTAGGACATAAAAGGGGAAAACAAATAATGCAAGCATCATCGCAACCACGTCAAGGGATCAGGAAACCTGGAGGGATAAGGATTGTGGACCTAGACTCACCACCAAGGAATGATCCTGTAGAGTTACTATCAGAGCCAAGCCTAAAGAGGCAAAGGGTTGAGGAAACACAAGAGGCTCTGATGGATGAAATAATTATAACTGATCAAGACATGCAGGTCGGTATCCCTTCTCCTCCTTAATCAACACAAATGGTGTTAACTGATATGGATATAAATGGGCAGTATGTACAGGATGCCAGGATGGAGGCCTGCAAGGCATTCCTGGATGATGATTCCTTCGTGAAGACTCATGTATTCTTTCAGTTAATTTGGAGAATGAAATTAGACGAATATCAGGATAAATGCAAGAGAAGGAGAGAGTCAAGACCTGATAGGTCTGAACAGGAGAATGATGATGAAGTTAAGGCCAAACTAATGGAGGAATTCAAGAGCATTACTCTTGAGGAAGGAAGGAGACTTGTGACTCAAGCTAGTGTCATACTTCTGCCTGAATGGGACATAGCTGATGTTGTAGCATTCAATGTTATCCTGTAGTCCAAGCATCCTGTGCAAAACAATGAGGAAGTGGTTAAGGCAGCTCTACAAGACTCTGCTTTTAGTGAGGAATATGAAACTCTGGCCATATGGACATTGGCACCCTAGGGTAGAAAACCAAATGTGGCTGATATTGGCCCAAGTCTAAAGGGAGGGCTCATCATTAAGAGAGCTTCTTAAACCTCAACAACAAAAGCCACAAGCTTGACATTGAATGTGGCCAAATTGGCCCAAAAGACAGCTGAAAGGGAGGAAGCTGAAAAGAAGAGTCTGCTAGAGAAATACAACGTAATAATTGGGGAATATAGTAGAATACAACAAAGGAATGTTGAGCTGCAATCTGAAGTACATAGATTGAAATATCAGCAAGTAGGAGAATCCTCTAGTGCCCCTGGTATCAGAGTACTACCCACTACTTCAGGGTCAGTTCCCCTTAATATCCCGATCATTTCTACCCCTGGGTCCCCCATTCGAACACCTGCTCTTAGCCCTGCACTAGAGCCAGTTGAAGAGGAAGTTGAGTATTTTGTGGATCCTACCAAGAAGCAAATGTTGAATAAAATCACAGAATTGTAGGCTGCCCTAAAGGCAAGTGAGGATGATGCAATTGTTAAACATAATGAGGTGGTTGACACTGTTTTGAGGCATCTAAATGAGAAGGTTGATTCTAGGTTGTCGTATGTACATTCGTTGTATTCTTTGTTCTTCGGTGGAATTAAAAACATTAATAGAGATTGGGAAGTAGTTCTGCCTTTGGTTGAGAAGTGGATCCCTCGGGCCACTGATTTAGATGTTATGTTTAAGGCTTCCAGGTTTGATGTAGACAACAGGCCTCAGTCATTGAAGCTCACTCATTTTTTTGTGAAATCATCGAAGGGATTCCAGGCCCTACTTGATGATTTGAGTAGAAAAATTAGATAACCGGTAAAGAGTTTTGATGACTCAAATTATACTTTTATGCCAAATATAATAGATGCAATGGGAAATATTAAGACATTGCAGTAGTGGCAAGATAGGGCAGAAGACGTTATTGATGCACAAATCAAATTGATTTGTGATGACTTGGACTATGACTTGTTGGTGAGCAGTATGGATAAAATAATTAATACCAGCATATTCTTAGTCTTTTGAGAGAGAGGCTAACCAGGTTGCGGTGAAGTACACACCTTATGATACTAAGGTGATCGAGGTGGTGAATTTTAACTAGCCAACGGATGAGGAATACGAGAAATGGGTGGACAAGTACTTAACCGAAGAGGATTAAAACAGTGTCTATTACCGACAACTAACAGCTCAACACTTATAGTATAACTGATTATGGTTTTGCTTCCATGACATCTTTTGGCACAGGTTTTGAGATATAGCTAATGTAGCAGCTATTATGTAATGATTGGAATCAACAGAAATATGCTCTAGGACTCAGTGGTTTTAATCATATTTTTGAATTGGCACATAGCGGTCCCATTGACCAATGATGTGTAATTTCTGGCCCGATGCTTTTTTGCTTCTTCGATTTCTATAAGAAGGATTTCAAGGCCAAAAATAGGGATTGGCAAGTCAGATATTTTGAGGTCGAGTCTAGGTATAGTTGCAAAACAAATTGTAAGAACCAGTTATTTCAATATTAATACAATTTAGGTTTGGGGTTATTCGGTAATGGGGTTTTAGGTCTATGAAGATTTGATGTTTCGCAACAGTACTAGCATTTGAGTTATGATGTTATATTTCGAGCTCATGTCTCTCCTTTGTATAAACATATCATAATTTTGAATAGTATAATCAAGGATTATGGTGTTCATCTCACTGCTCAGTGCTCTAGTGTGTATGTTTTCCATTTTGGCTTTAATTGAAGGAATTAATTAAAATGCTTGGATGGAATCATGGATGGATATGTTTGTAAAGGGATTTAGTAATAAGTATTGGGTTAGGATATGGATTGAAACTATTGTAATGCAATATTGCCAGGGATCTTATATGCTATGTATTTGAATCTGTTGTAAAATTTTAAATGTTTGTGAATTTGACTCCCCAATGGTATATGGCATTAGTTTAAATTGTACGAGTTTGTGAAGTTTTGTGTCTATATGTCTTTATTTAAAGCTTGTTGCCAAATTGTAAATATAATGACTATCATAAGTTACGAAATAATGTTGTAATCATCCCATGCTCCAAGTAGTTGATATTATTGGTGAAAGGCGAGCTCATTTTAGTATTATCCTATTTTGTTGAGCTATTCGATGCGATTATCTGTTAATTGTTAATGATTGTTTATGAGTTCGGTGCACAGATCATAAACACATTATGGGGACCACCCTTCTAGGTTTTGCAGAGCCCGAAGTGTAGGAGTTTATAGTTAAAATCCTCGTCAGTTGGTCCAGGTCCTCTGAGCTACCCTTGATTGGAATTGGCAATTCCATAGGTAGAATAGGAGACAAACTTGGTTTACGTTAAAAAACACCAACAAAACCCACCCAAAAAAGGTAACATCCGAATAGATTTTCACCCAAGGTATTACATACAACATTAGGATTTTCATGAAAACCAAAATAAAAATCTCAACCTTAGGTTCTTTCCCAAACAATATGACACATTGACAGACCAGGACAAGGTCAAGAGAAAGAGGAATTCAGAGAGAAAAATTAGAAGTTCCATCAAGTTCATCAGTAGTTCAAATGATAAAATAAACAATACAGATAATTGAACATCATCACATTACTGAAGTCTAAATTTGAGATTTTTAATTGAATTTCACATGAAGGAGTACATATTAGCATTGGCAATTCAAAATCTTGCCAATGCGCAAAGACAAGTCTGCACAGAGTTGAGTTGGAACTTGGAAACTCATATTATCAAATGTTGAAAATAAAAAAATCAAGTCACTGTATCACCTTTTCTAGCAACTTCCACTCTTCAGGAGGTGGAATTGGCATTTGTTCTAACTGATGTTGTTTGACTTGAATTTTTGTTAACATTTCATGATTGTAATTAGAAGTGGAACCTGTCTTGAATTCTTTGGTCACTTTTGCATTAAAGGTTATCAGTGTTCTGATTGAATCTAAATAGTTCACATCTGGGTTCTGAGGAAACTGGTCCAAATCAATCTTCCTTGCAGCTTCCATCTTCTTTCTGAAACCATCATTTCCAATGAATCGCTCATCTGTGTCAAAAGCCTCTGGAAAACCAAGCTCTGTGAAGTTCCATACCTTTTCATCCACCACCTTCATTTTGTCTACAACCAAATGCAAATATTCCTTTCTTCCACACATTCTCGAATACTTTTCAATGATAGATGACAACTTCATTGAGGTTTCAATCCAATTAGTAATCCCTTTTAATTTCAAATCATTGTCACTGGCTTTGTAGATTGTTTGTAGAACTTGATTTGCAGATTTCTCTATTTCCATTCGCAATGCTTAGTCTTAATTTTTCTAAAGTGGATTTTTCCTCATCATATTTCTTGTTGCTCTCATCTAGCCTTTGCTTCAGGTCATTCACTTCTCTCTCATTTGATTTATCCTCTTTGCTTGTAGATGTAGAGACAAATTTTATTGTTCTTTTTTCTAATTCATTGCTCTTGTTGTCTGCTACTTTCCTCTTTTCTTTCGCACTTGCTAGGTCTGCCTGTAACTTTTCTATTTGGGTCTGCAACCTTTTTTTCTCTCTATCTTGCTTTAGCAATGATGTGTACACCAATTCATTGTTCTTCTTTGATACATTAATTTTGTCAGTATTTTTCAGGCCAGAAAAATCCAATTGAAAATTGGTTACCTGGTATTCAGATCGATCCATCTGATTTGTCGGTTTGTTTTGAACTATGGGAACAACAATTGTGTACTCCATGATTTCTTTATTTGTGTCAAATGTGGGTAATACCATTGTTGTTGCATGCTCTGAAGTTACAACAGACGCACTCTCTGTCAGTTGCTTCTTTTCTTTTTTATTCAAGTCTGATTTCTTTTTAAACTCTTCAATGAAATCATAACCTGGGGAGGCAGGAACAACCGAATGCTTGAATGGCGAAGGAATAGGAGTACTTGAAGTTGCTAATGATGTCACACCCACACTAACTGGAATTGGGGGAGTGCCTAGAAACAATTCCTTTGTGGTGGATCCACTGATAGTGTGACTTGGACCTGTCAAAATCCTTTGCCTTTTTTGATTGCCTTGATCACCTAGTGTTTCTATGGTATCTTTTATTGTTTCCCTCTTGGAGTTGTGTGTAATTTTTTGTTGTAGCACATGTTGACCACTACTAGTACTACTACCCATACCATCGCCACCAATGGCACTCCCAGTTGCACTAAGTTGTCCACTAAGGGCATGTCCTAGTTGTGGTTGTATCTAACCATGAGAATGAGGACTAGAAGCTCTAATAAATTGATTTTGTCTTGTATCCCCTAGGTCTACTTTTTCACCTCCAAGCCCAAGGCCAGATTTATCAACTGTTTTTCTATGCTCAACACTTTGTATTGTCCAAGGGCGTTATCCTTTGGACCCCAAAGGACCACCTTCATAACCAATTTTTTGAATTATGGTTGCTCCTGAAGTATATGTTGCAGTACATTCTTCTTTTGCAGCCTCACTTAAACCAGGTTTGTAATTGGCATGGCTTTGTTCTTCTTCTTCCCTATCAATATGATCATCAGATTCATCACATTCATCAGGATGCTCTATATTCCACAATTTGCTAAACTCTTCATCTTCTTCACTAGCATCATACTCTGCAAGAGCTCTTGGATCACCTAGGTCCTTCCTCATAAACCAAAAGGCAATAATTTTTTATCGTGACCATTTTTTATCTATAACTTTCGTCTCTAGAGAACCTGGAATTTTTACTCTATTATATGGTTTATCACTTTTTTCATAAAAAAATTTGCATGTCCTGATTGTATTTCAGTGCAATGCCATAATTTTCGCTGACAATTGTTGAAAAGAAATACCATTCTCAGCAGCACTTTTCTCCATTGCTATTTTGACCTCATCCCAAGAATCTTTGTTTCTCAAGTTTTCAAGCAAGGGTTTACTTTCATGTTGAATTCTATTTGCAGCATTCCTATTGGCCATAATCATTGATTTAATGATGTCACATGGATCATACTACCAGTGACAAATAGCATCAAATTCAAAAAAATTCAAAAGATTATGTGCCACACTAAATTTTTTTCTCTCGAATGTGAACCCTCCACATGAAAAAGGTAAAGAAGGAAATAAGGTCTTTTTTTGCTGACTGAGAAAGTGTAGTTCATTAGCACTCTGCACCTGCCTTACATATTCCAATGCAAAAACCCTTTTTGTCACATGTATTGGAAGTTTGTATGGTTGTACTCCCGATCCATAAAATTTTAGCACAGTATATTCTTCCATTAAGTACCAATCAGCCAATTGTATTTCTTTTCCTAGTTGCATGCAGTTTCTACATGACATAGACAATCTAGGCATTAGATTATTTGTAATTACTTGATGCAATGGAGCCAAAAAGTAGTCTACAAAATGATTGTAGTTCCTTCGAGAATCATGCATCCTTATCTCAGTGGTCCATTCATATACTATAGCCATTTTATTTTCCTTTGCATTACTGTAGGGCTGAATCTGAAGCTTGTTGGTCTGAAACATTCCTCTAAATTTGAATAGAAAAAGATAGCACAAGTATGTTGTGAACCTAAATGTCTTCATGGAACTTTCTTTAATCATTAAAAATTGTTTATGCATGGATTCTACAATGTGCTGAGTATAATTATATTTCACATGTTCATTAGCATAATGGATATTATATACCATTTCAAGGAGGCTTGCACCCACTTCCAAATTGCTATCTAGACCGAGGCAAAATGCTAGCATGGAAATAGTATCCTGAACCCATGGTTTAAAAAAATCCAAATTATAAGGAGGCTTATGATCACCTTTCAATTTGTTTATATCCTTAACTATTTTATTTAAGAAATCATTTTTTAGCCTTTCTTCCACTGCTTCATAATCACTAGCAAGCTTTTCTAGGTCAATGTGGTGGTTTCCAAATTCTTTGATTGTAAACTCCAACACTTTTCCAAGTTCTTCTGCATTAATGGATAACAATTCTTCTTCATTATCTTTATTAACAATTGTTCTTTTCTTATCATCATAATTTTCGGCACAGACCATGATAAATTATGGGTAAGGGAAAACTTCATGTAACATCATGCGCCCTAATCCAGTTACCCACACTGCACTGATACTATCAATTTTTGTTTGCTTTGCAATCTTATTCTGAGATGAAATTCTAAGTTTTGAGGTATGCCTACCATAGATTTTAGGATCATAAATATCATGGTACCCATCGGTGAAACCTGGATTGCTCTAGTGGTACTGGTGGTAGACATGCTTGTACAAATGTGAAGTTGTGAAATTTGAATTCCCTAATAAGTAATACCTATTAGTCCTCATTAATTTTAATGAATTCGTCAGTCTCTAAAGTCTAAAACCAAACTTCAAACTTTGACAAAATAATATTTTAAGAAATGTCAAACGATGAAACGTAGTCACAGGAATTCTTTCATTTACCCAGATTTTGAGTCCCGACGCTTGAAAACTGGAATGGTGTTGTTGGAAGTGGAAATGTGGAATCCAAAACAAGGTGGTGCACTACAATGGCCAATGAGCAATCTGAAGATTGAAGACTTTAAAAATCACTGTACAATTTCAAAGTGCAAAGTGTTAATTTTTTAAATATTTTTTTTCTCGTAATTGGAACGTTAAAGTGAATGGCACGTCTTAGGAGTTGGGTCTACAAGGCTACAAGTTGAAAATTCTTAACTGTTGATCTTCCTAAATCTAATGGTTATAGGGTGATTATGGAGGTTTAAGTTGGGAAGCCCATTGCTCTGTGCATTTCATTACGGAATGCACCTACAACCATACATCAAATGTTCATCCAATGGTTGAAACTTGAGTAATTTATGATATTAACTTTAAATTTTAAAAATAAACATTAATCACTTGACAATTAACACTTAGCACTACAAAGTGTTTTAAATGCTTTGTTTCTCGAAATTGGAACATTAAAGTGAATGACACATCTTACGTCTAAAAGTTGCAAATTCTTCACCGTTGATCTTTCTAAATCTAACAGTTATAGGGTGATTCTGGAGGTTTAAGTTGGGAAGCCCATTGCTCTGTGCATGTCATTACGGAATGCAACTACAACCATACATCAAATGTTCATCCAACGGTTGAAACTTGAGTAATTTATTATATTAACTTTAAAAATAAACATTAATCACTTGACAGTTGACAGCAAGCCTGGAATTTGATGGTCTATTAAATATTTGACCGTTTTTTCAATTTTAGACCATATATTATAGCTATAAAATTTATTAGACCGTATAGTTTGACTTCTATATTTTTATTAAACCGTAAAAAATTATTATATAGTATTTTAATTTATAATATATATCATTTTATAATTTTTATTATAAAAAGAAAATAGAATATAACTTTTTGAATATTTTTAATATGAATTTAGAAACTTTTGACTTTTTTATAATATTAATAATTATCATTTTTTATATTAATATATGTGATTTATAATATTATTATATAAATATATATATTAATTTAGAATCTTTTCAAAATAAAACATAATTATTTTTAATTTTTAGAATATATTTAACAAGATTTATTTTTAATACAATTTTAGAAACTTTTGTTAATTGTTAATTATAACAGTAGATTTTTATATTTATCACTAATAATTATCATTGTTTTCTAATTTTTCAAGATATTCTATTTATAAAAGATTTTATATAAAAATTCATAAATTAAACAATTTTTTTGATAGGCATTTAAATGACCAAACCGTCATAAAATTTTCATATTGATTGTTTGCTATTGTCATAATCTTAACCGTTGATCTTTCTAAATCTAACGGTTATAGGGTAATTCCGGAGGTTTAAATTGGGAAGGCCATCACTCTGTTCATTTCATTATGAAATGTAACTACAACCATACATCAAATGTTCATCCAACAGTTGAACTTGAAACTTGAGTAATTTACTAATTTATGATATTAACTTAAAAAAATTAACGTCAATACCATAGGCATCGGCCTAAGAATGCTTTATCGGTGGAACCCCCATCACAACCCTGTCGATGGCCCGAAGGCGAAGACTCATAACTCATAAGGTGCGCTCCCCGATATACCGATAGAGTCAACAAAAGTAAGCACATCGTTGTAACACATAAACTTCGGTGGAACGAATGATTGCATTCTCCCGATGGCCTGATATAACCATGAATTCTCAAGTGCATATTGCATAGAGTATATTACTTAATTTCTGAAAAGAAAAAAAACTGATTTGAATATGTTAAATTATTAATAGACACTGAAGTTCCGAACTCAAAAAACAACTCTTTACTTTTAAACGCAAATGAATATTGAAGATTCAAGGAATCAAGAATAACACAACACAACCATTTATTTTATTGCAACTGAATTTCAATGTCACATTATTACATATCTTTTTACAGACAAGTAGCATTGTAGCTCCTGTTTTGTATAAATAACATATGTCAGTGTGTCACTTTAGTACTTTACATAGACAAAATTTAATAATTTATTCCAAGTTGTTGCTCATTACAATGGATTACAAATTGATTCCAATTTCCAAGCTTTGCTGCTGAAAACTTACTACACATCTATCTCTAAAAATAAATGTGGCTCTGAAAATAAATTCATGATTCCAAGCTTCTACTGGTGGATTTACCAACCATGCTGGGGAAAGGGGGTTCCAATCAGTCCTAGGGAAATGGGAGCCGTGAAGATACAAAATGTACTTATCTCCTTCGAGAACCAGAGTCATACAGAACATGTAACACAAATGTCTCTTTAAAAATAAATGCATGGGGCTTGCATGGCCAGCCATGCTGGGGAAATGGGAGTTGTTAGAATAAATGAGGAGAAGCAAATCTACTCCCATCTTTTACCTGTAGCCTTTATGCATTGGGATAGCACTTATCTCCATCAGAGCTCCTCATCCTGGTTCTAAACCCGTCTGAAAATTCAGGTTAACTAAATCAACTTCTTTCCAATTCCACCCATTTTGAACTTGAAGGAAATTCGTTTTTTACTGATTACTCTGTAACTACATAATTATAGGTAGGAGAATTTACAATATCCCCAATACTGCATCATCTTCTTCGTGAATCCTTATTAACCCTAGAAAATAAAAACCCTTATGGCACTATCTACTAATCACTGAATCACTATCCCTATTTATGGGCCACTAATGCCGCTACCAGCCTGTATAATTAAAATTTATAATTTGATTGACGTCTTCCTACATGCCAACTTGAACTCTACCTCAAGCTAACAAGCTGTCCAAATCACTCAAAGTTCAAATGATATGAAATCATTAAAAATCTTGTTTCATTAAAGCTATGAGTTGTCCAAGAAATTGCTTCGGATGTTCATATCACATATGGGATTAATCGCTGCCACTACTTACACTAGCAATACAACAACCATACTTTCTTCAAAAAGAATGAGAATTTCAATTAAATGAAATGTACAATGTCGAGGCATTGAAAAGACAGAATGAGTGATGAGCGATGAGCCTTGATCTCGCCACATGTTCGCATCTAACGGTTATAGTGTTATTCTGGAGGTTTCAAATTGCAAGTATAGTGCTTTAGAGATTTACTTCCAGAATGCAACTACAATCGTCCATCGAACATTCAACGAATGGCCCCTATGATTTTTCGTTGGCATATCTGTTTATTTCGCCAATAGATTTTTTTACTATTTTGAGATTCTTTTTAATTCGCCAATGAAAATATATTTTTTTCTATGAAAAAAGATTTTAATCGCCAATGGAAAAACAATTATGGTTTGAAAAATGCTTTTATTCGCCAATGAAAAATATTTTATTCTATTAAAAAAAATTGCAATTCGCCAAGATTTTCCACGAACTTCCAGGGATTATAAAAGATTCGCCAATTGGGATTTTGTTTTCCCCTAAAACGAAAAAAATCGCCAATAGAAATAATATTTTTCATTGGGAAGTATACTGGATTCGCCAAGATTTTACACCTGTGTCGAGGGGGGGTTTCTTAAAGTTTTCCCTGGGTCCTAGTGCCATTCTAATATTACCATATGGGTCCATTCGCAGCCGAGTTGTATATTGCTGGAAGTGGTACTCGGCCAGCTCCTTTTTTCAATATCCTGCACATTGGGAGGTATGAATCTTGTACATTCCCTGACCAAGGCCTATAGGGTAAAGTGTCCCTGCCAAATGTTTGGTGCTCAGGATATTATGAATGTCTCGCAGCTGCCAAGTCAGCTCTAATAGTATGATCCGGTCATTGGGGTACCAGGGCAACTTGTTTGGCTTTTCTGTGAATCCTTGGGCGCGAATGTATGTCAACTTGGGGAATTGTATGTATAAGAAGGCATACTTCCTGAGGAGGGCCCTAACATTGTGGGATACTCTTCTCTGAAAATCTCCTCCAAGCAGTCGAATGATGTAGGCAATGAAGGTGTCATTTACTTTGCAGTAATCCCTCTTGAAGTTTTTGTATTGCAACTGAGGGTATTTATCATAAGGCTTGAGCTCCCTCCCTGGCGTTGCGTTGGGCATCGCGTTGAGTCCATGATAATGTCGTCGGTTGGCTAGGGAATAAACCAGGTAGGATGTCATGTAGAACTGAGAGGTCTTATTCACTTTGATAAATTGCTCGTGGAAGCAATTGTTGATTATTTCTACCCAATCAAAGAGCGCGTCGCCACGGAGAATTTTCTCCATAAATTAAAACATTCATTCTTGGAAGAAGGCCGCAGCAGGAAGACCCATTACTCTGCTTAGCAAGGTGACGAGGTCGTGGTAATCCTCGAAGAAATCACTGTGGAAGAGCTCCTACGAGACCTTGCCAGCACTGGCCCGCTTATCCTTCAACCAGTATTGATTGATCAGTTTTTTGCACCTCATAGGATCTTGTTCCCATAATGTCTTGCATTCTTCTATAGTTGGTGTCTCCATGCTCTCAAAGGCGGGTATGTGGAAAGTTGTAGCTATCCCAAGACGACACATGTCTACAAGAATGTTTCCATCTCTGTCCAGTATGGTTCTGCTTTGGGGTTGATATGCTTCCCGACATGGCATTACCAGCTCGGGGGCCACCAAAGCCGGCAGGAAACCTGCAGCCTAAGCAAGTCCGATGCTTTTGATTAGTTTTGCATTTTTTGTTTTAGGGTCCACCCTAACCCTTCATGTGAACTCGTCAATATCGACATGCCTGATATTGGTATCCGTGATGTCTCTCCAAAGAGTGGTGATTCTGGAGTGCAATGGCAACCCCTGGAACTTGAACTTCATTTGATCCTTGTCCTCCTTGCCTCGAGGTGCTTTGGCAATTCCCTTTCCCTTTTCCTTGGCGGCACCAGAGGTTTCTGCACCGGATTCCATAAATCCTGCACAAGGAGACGTGAATCAATAACATTAAACATGAAAAACAGCCTCAGACAACTCCCTGCACATCAAGGTTAGCTCCGCAATCATCATTCACATTTGATAAACGCCTAACACCTGATAAAACATCATAAGGAAGCACAACAGGCAATTTGGGTTCCCAAAGCCGGAATTCCCTTGGCAGAATGCCATTTGGAAGGGTAAACGAGGCATGGAACTCTTGATGATGTTTCTAGTCTTGGATTTGATCAATGAAGAGCTGGCGTGAAAGAAGACCAAATTTTAGGAAGTGGGTCGAAGTCCATTTTGGATTTGGAGGTCATCTGAGCCCTCATTTAGGCGTTCGGGTTTTAGTTGCAGGAAGGCCATTTGAAACGGCGTAGAGAAGACGAAACTCTGGGCTTCGAGTTCCGAAGTTCGGATTGCCATCGTCGGAAAGCAATTACGGAACAGCCGTGCACAACGACGAAATGCAGGTGACAATCCAGGGATGAAAGTCCGGAGGGTAACCCACGGAGACAAATTTACCAGTCAGGAAAGCCTGGCGGCGAACCAAGGGTTGGGATCCGGAGGCCGGAAAGACGATTGGGTTCAACCGTTTGGAACGGCGAAAGCGACACAGAATCCCGAAGATGCAATTCCGAAGTCCGGAGTCCAGATAGCGTTTGGATGTTATGATCTTCATTTAGATTTTACGCTCAGTGAAAGGGGGACCGAGGTTCAGGAGTTGGAAAGACGTCCAGGGACAGCCATTCGAAACGACGAAACCGACACAAAATCCCAGACACAAATTTTCGGAGGTTGGAGTCCGGGAGCAATTTGGACGCTAGTTCTCTCTAACAGGTTTGAGCCGGAAATTGCAGAGCCAGGGTACGGGGTCCGGGTTCCGGAAAGACGGATGGAGTCTGCCATTGATAACGGTGAAACAGACATGGAAATCCTAACACCGAAGTCCGGGGTGAGGTTGGACGGTTTGATTTTCCTCTACAAGTTTGAGATGGACACCACACGCCCGGGGTTCGAGGTTCGGGAGGACACTCAAGATAGGCCATTTGGAACAACAGAGGCACAACGAAAACCCGAGAGAGGAAGTCTGGGGGTCGGGACATGGGGCAAATTCGATCACAGTCGACTTTCTAAATTCAAATTTGCGTAATGGTCGCCTGTTCTGAAGAACAGCAACGAAAAGGTCAACCTCCGGAGTTAAATTTTAATGATTTTATGCAGTGTTCATTGATTTTAACTAGTGGGTTTTGAGCCCGAGGTATTACACTACTGTGTTTTCGAATTCATTTTACCTTTTTCTTGACTTTAAGCTTGAATTCTTTGAAAAGCTGGAAAGCAGGGGCGGCGATAAACCTACCTTCAACTCTCGGAGAAGCACGATGCCGAATTTCATGAAAAACAGCGAAGCGGGGGGTTCGAGCGCAGAAGTGGAAAATGTTGGGACGACGTTGAGCCTTTCAAATTTTACTGTCATGTGAAAATGATAGGTGAAAACATGTTTATATAGCCCCAAATCTAATTAATGTCGCAATTAAATGCCTCGTATCGCGGCAGGTAGAGTTGGTGAATTCAAATTTTCAGGGCGGCGGTAGGTAATCCAAAATCTAATAGCCAGAAAGACATCGAGCCGCAACTATTTTAGAATCTCCGAAGCGTTAAGTCGAACGACGGACAAGAACCCGGGGTCCGAGGTCCGGAAGGACATCGACCCGCGGCCGAAAAGACGGTCGACATTCAAATGGAATACCGGTCATGGAAACCAGGGATCCAGGGTTCGGAGTCTGAAAGGACGTTGGACAACAGTCGTCAACAATGGCAAAGCCAAGACAAAAACCCGAGGGGACACAGACGTCAAAAAGGCATTCTGACAAGGGAAACCCGAAATGACTTAAGATTTAGCATTTTTCAAGGGGGCCAAGTTTGGTCAAACTTAGAATGTGACTTTTGAGAATATGTTGACCCTATAGGGCATAAAAATGGGCACGCAAAACAAGGCAAAGCGAAAAAGGACCTGACAAGCAAAAGAGGGAAGAGAGGGTCCCCGTTCCAAACGAGGCTTGTGTGCAATAGGCACAATAGGTGTTAGATAAGGTTTGTGGCCCCCCATTCTTGAAAAACACACATCCAAAAGTAGCAACAATATTGGCATGATGAGGGTCCTACTAAGAAACCAAGATTTTTTTTGAGATAACAATAATGCCTGAGAGAGTTTTGAAATAGGTCGATTAAAGAAAATTAAATAAAGTAATACAAATATAACTAATATGGGTAATTTGACTAATGGAATTATGGAATGGATCAAGAACCACAACGATGAGTTGTTGCATATTATTTATGGTTACCATTTTTTTTGACATCAAGAAGAATAAATATTGAATTTCAACCTCTTGACCATTTACCAAAGTTGAAGTATCATAGATGTGGAAAAATATTACAAGATTTAGTCATATGCTTTGATATAACATGCAGGTATATTACATAGACACTGATGTATCTTCTTCATTATATTATATATAATATATAGGCTTCTATGCCACTTAATTAAAAAAAACAAGCAGGTACATTCTTTTTCATAAATTACAATGAAGCAAGGAATGGGTGTTATTTATGATAATGGTACTATGAAATATGAGTTTAGTTGAGAATGTGACCTGTTTGACAAAATATCCTCAAGAGATGGAGTATAATGGAACATCATGAAATTTGGCATTGGTTTGCATCAAAACATTATGCAAAAACATGAAACAAATAGAGGATCAAATCCATGTAGTTGCAATACATTATAGCTTCATCCCCCTTGTTTCTAGAGCATTCTTCCTCTCTGTAGCTTCAAAATTGATATCTCCTCTCTACCTTCCCCTTGCCTTCCCTCCTTTTTTCACTACTTACCCATTTTTCCCTCTCCTTCCCCTACATTGAAAATGCCAAAAGTATGCCCTAAATGATTTTTGGTGCTTCCAAGTAAATTTTAAAATTTGCAACTCTCCTCCCAAAAATAGTGCAACTTTTGGAACTCAACTCCATTCGACTACTTGTTTTTCAAACTAAAGTACTTGCTCTACATGCTAAAAATGAAGTAAACTATATTTTTCCAATTTTCAAGGCCTCAAAACTCGATCTTAAGGAATTTTACAAGACTTTTGAAAACTTATATCTTTAATATATTCTCATCCAAACTTGATCTTGGTTCAAATTTCACCCACAATGTGTACTTTTCAATTTTAGAGCTTTGACTAAAATTTCATATCCCAACATGTTAAAATGCAAACTTACTAAACATAAAGGCTTTGCTAATTTATACCTTTTGGGACTTTATAGAGGAATTCATGGGTATTTACCAAACCAAACAAAATTTAAAATAAAACATTTTTGGGTGATGCAAGATTGCTCTTACACCTTTGTATGCTCCTATATAAAACACCCAAGGTACTTTGAGAAGTGATCTTGTCACATCTGCAATGTTTGAGGAAGACCGATCCAATCAACCTTTGCTTTAGACAACCTGGTGAATCTTCAATAGGTCTTCCTTTCCATTTGACCAAATATTCCTCATACTACTTGTTTTCGGGGCTCCTTCCCACACGACTATCTAAGATCTCCTTTATTTCTTTCTTCTCTGAAGTAGGTGGGATATGCCACTGCCCTTCTACTGGTCCATCTTTTGTATTTCCTTTATGATACTCTCATCAATTAGAAATGTTGAAAATAGGTGAAATATTAATGCCACTTGGCAGCTCCACTTCATAAGCATTCCTTGAGTCATGCTTCTTCAAAATCCTACAAGGTCTAAATTTCTTCATCTTCAACTTATTATATGTTCCTATAGAGAATATTTACTTCCTAAGATGGACGATAACCTCTTGTTCAATTCTAAATTATTTGAATCTTCTTTCTCCTTATACTAATTATTCATTTTTGCAATATGCTTCTTTACCACTTCATGTAGGACCTTCATATACTTTGCAAAAAACTATGTATATGCATTGCTCTTATCTTCCTTATCCATCTTCCTCAATTGTGAAAAACATATTGGACTAATTTCATATACAATCTAGAATGGTGATTTAGATGTACTCCTATTTACCAAACTATTCTATACAAAATCAAACTGTGTTAAAATCAAACCCCATCCCTTTGAATTTTCTCCTACCAAACATCTTAATAGGTTGCCCAAATTTCTATTTATCACCTCTATTTGATCATCAATTTGTGGATGGTGTACATAACCAAACTTCAAATCTATCTTTAGCTTCTTCCACAATGTCCTCCAAAAATAATCAACAAATTTTGTGTCTCTATCAAAAACTATGCTCTTGGGTAGAAAATGAAGTCTAACCACTTGCCTACAAATTATCTTTGTGATATGAATCACATCATTTTTCTTCTAGCAAGGAATGAAACATGTCATCTTTGAAAATCTACCAACCATTACAAAATTGGAATCATGACCTCTCAACATCATTGGTAAACTAATCCATGCTAATGTCTTCCTATGGTCCTTCAAGTATAGGTAAAGATTGATATAAACCAAGGTTTGACTCTTTCCCTTACCATTTGACATACTCTACAACTCTATGCATACCATTTCACATCCCGATACAACTATGAAAAGACATTCTTGGAATACATAATTGACTTCCTCTAAATAAAATACCCTCTTGGATTCTATGATTCAACCACTATATTCTACCCATGGTGACAAGTTCTAAGAAATATCTCCATGATTCTTCAAAATCTAGATTTTCTAGATACAAATCTTTGAGTTATTTGAAACCAACAACTTCAATCCTCATCTCAACCAACAAATTATGCCTCCTACTCAGGGCATTTGCAACTTTGTTAGAATTCCCTCTTTTATGCTTCAAAACAAATTTATAACTTTACAAAAATTCAACCCATTTCAAATGTCTTTGATTCAACTTCACTTGACTATTCAAATACTATAAAGCCTATAAAGCTTGATGATCAATATATAAAATAAATTCCTTAGGAAAAAGATAATATCTCATTTTCTTTAAGGTTTAAACAAGAGCATAACATTTTTTATCATAAATAGAATACTTCTTCCAAGCATCATTGAGTTTCTCGCTAAAATATGCAATGGGTTTTCTTTCTCGACTTAAAATTGCTCCTCTAGCATTGTCGCTAGTATCACACTCTACTTGGAATATCTTTAATAAAATGAGAAAGTGGTAAAATAGGTTTGTCCATAACTTTTTGCTTCAACAAATCAAAAATATTGGTTGCCCCTATAGTCCATCTAAGTTATTTCCTATCCCCCCTCATTATTTGAGTTAAGGGTTCACATATGCTGATAAAATTTCTATAAAAAAAAGCCAATACATGAAATGGTCTTACTTCAATAATGCTCCTCAATGTAGGCCATTCTATGATATCCCTTACTTTCTCCAAATCCATCTTAAGACCCTCTGCTAAGATTACAAATTGCAGACACATTAACTCCTTCACAAAGTTGAATCTTTTAGATTTATCAATAACTTCTCTTCTCTCAACCTCTCAAAAAATATATGAACTTTAAAATATCTTTTAAATAGACAATGACAAACTTACCCAAAAAATCATTTAATACTTCATTCACGAGCCTCATGA
>CM021101.1:84574167-84633887 GCA_007115665.2 Sequoiadendron giganteum
ATGTAAGTTTGTGGTGGTTGCTAACCATTAAAAAGGCTTGCTACTTTGAAACAATGACTCAATGTATCAATGCTAGTCAAAGCATTTTTTTTTCTGTGAGGTAACAATGAAGGATGAAGTTTAACATGAAAAAGAAGGTGGTATGTTCAAGTAACTATTCTTCAATCCTCGATGACAAAGAAAAGTGCCAAGGTAATAGGTCTTCAATCTTTAGGTATCATCTGGCAATTGGGTTTGTTGCATTATAATATTATGTTTCCTTTGCTTTGGTGTTGATGATATGGACCGAGATTATTGGAAAGGACTTATTTTTATTCTTTCTATGATATCAACATGTTCATATGTTACATATATGGGTATATACATCTACTTGAGGCATTACACATTTTCTCTACCCTTTGTCTTTGATGCAAAAAGGAGGAGAGAGATTTATGTTTTTCCATCAAGGACAAAGGGGAGTTTGTTGTTCTCACCCCTCAGTTGTTTATCCTTGATGACAATGAAACAAATGCTGCTATGGTATTTACAGGTGTAGTTTCAGGTTGATGGTATCTCAAATTGGTTGACATGTCCTCATATACTTGCATTGAATTATTGATGCACTTTATTGAATTAGTGTTGCCTATTATGTTGTGATGGAATTAATGATATGTATGTTCATGATTCAGAGGTTACATAATCTTTATGTTACTTCACTTTCAGATATTCATTTGTAGATGTTTATGTTTTTGTTGGACTGACATTGTTCATAAGGCATGGTACAAGTTATTTAGATAGTGATCATTGGTTTCCAGGCATGATTCTTGCTTTCTAGATTCTATTTGGTGATGCTAATGTCAGCAGTGCTATTCAGTTTGACATATGGTTTCATTCTATCAGGATGGTATTTTATGTTTGCATATCATAGGCCTCTTTGCATTTGTTTTGACAATGGAAGGTGACTTCTTAAGTGTTCATGAAATCTGGTTTATAATTTGCACATTACTCTTCTAGAAATTATCTTGTCTAAAGCATTTGTTTTTGGTCAGTGAGTATTTCATCACAATACATTGGTAAAGGTCCTTGAAGAATCTCATGGTTGATATTATCTTTAGTGAGGACATTTAATTATTCATATTTATCACCATAACTGGCGTCAACCTCTAAAGAGATATAAAGTTTTTGTTTTCTAAGAAAATTAAGCCCTTGTCAAGCATGCCAAACATTGATGAGTCAACATCTAAAAATTCTAAATCCTATCGGTCACCTTGGTCACCTTGCACATCGGTTACCTTGCTCTAATATTGATTTTTGACTTTGTGTAAATTTTATTGGAAATAATTCTTGGCGGATTAATGTGATTTTGACAACCATCTTTTATCATCATCATTGTCGGCCTTTTAGAAAATCTTGACTTGGAATAAAGTTTATTGCTCGTGATAATTTGAATCGATAGTAAGGAAGCAATAATTAAGGAGATTATGATGTCGACTTCTATTGTAAATGTTGTGAATGTGAACTTATCATCACTATGGTTGTTTGTTAATAATTTTGTTGGCCTTCTTTAGAATTCAAGCTTAATTTCATTTTTGGGAAGTCATCATATGTTTTGGGAAACAAATGGAATTTAGGGAAAACTTTTTTTTTTATCATTCTTTTGTGAGGGTTCAAAACCCTATCCGCCACCTTGGAAATAATGTAAGTGCTCTTACTTTGAAGATTACATGTTGAAAATCAAATGACAATGAATGGAGCTCATTGTAAGAACCATGTTGGGTTGGCTACTTGGTCTATCATTTCTTATTGGCTGGAAGCTCAAATCTGGAAGGAGATTCATTGGTTTTCCTTCATTTGGGTTGGTAAATACTTCGTTATAGGTTCTCAATCATTCCTATTGCTTTGTGCTTCGTCAGGCATCTCCTTCATCATTTTATTTTTGTTTCACAAAAGAGAGTTACTGGTTTTTCTCAAATTTGGAAAAAGATAAATGGTTACTCAATTATCTCTATCAGAAAATCATGATTTGAGTTTGATTATACTTTTCACATTCTAGGTATTATGAAAGTATTGTTTATTTTGGTATTTGGTGAAGATATGGGTTTGGTTACAAATTCTTTTCAGACCCTAGCTGTGATATTCTTTTGCGTTTATCAACTTGAAAAATATGTGAAAGAAAAAGATGCTCTGGTGAATTTTTGTTTCCATTTTTCACTAATCATTATGGGTTTTTGAAAAAATAGATCATTAAGTTTATTATTGTTCCATCAAAAATACTATGAGAAAAGGAAATCGAAATTATTGGTGCATACGCTATTGTATTTTTGTATTCCTAGAACATATGATATTATTAGTGTAGATTTTGTTGTATTCAAAGTTCTAAGAACAAAACAGTCATGACATTTTATCTTATCTGAAAAACTTTGGTGAAGGTTCTAAATAGAATTTGTGTATTTTGTAAAAGATATAAATACAGTGATTAATCACTACCAGGTGCGTTGAGAAAATTTTGAAAAGAGTTAGAATGAAAAAGCTCTGTAATGAAACCTTACAAATATGATGCAGAATAAATAACTAATGTGCATGGTATTTTGGAGATTCATGTATGAATCTTTAAGATATTAGATATGTTAGAAAGAGAAGAAGATGTGAGCTAAATTGAAACAGAGAAATCCTCTGATAAATTATTGTTCTGAAATTCAATAAGGGGTTGGTGCTCCTTGAAATGGGTGTTTCTAAATGAGGGGTTGATGCTCCTTGAGTGGGTGCTCTAAAATTATCTTGTAAGGCATTGTAATCAGTGATTTTAAAATATAAGCCAGTATGGCCGCCATTTAGGAGTGGTTTTTCTACTGCAGGAGGGTTTTCCACTCGACAATTTCTTTGTCTTATGGTCTCATTATTTTGATGTCATAATGCTTCTAGACTGTGATTATTTTTTGAGTGATTGTTCTTATCAATCCAAACATTGTTGAATGTTAGTTCCTTCATCTCTGCAAATATTCATTTTAAAATATCTTGCACAAGTCATTGTTGAAGATTCTAACTCAAAAGGAAGCATAACATTATTCATTTGATTCATACGTCAAGAATTGTTATGGTGTACTGAAGCTCTTAGTTTTATCATGTTTATCATATATCATTCCATTACTCAGTTGTTTTAGTATCTCATAAGTCTGCTTTAAAATACGGTGGTCTTAAAGAGATTAAACAATTTTGGTCTTCATGTACACTCTTATGAGTTGCACCCATTTTGTCATCATGCACTGATTGTTAAACTATGTCAGTCATCTCTTTTACAAATGCAAGATATCTCACACAAGTTTTAATTAGCATAAGTTGTAAAAAAGAACTAAGTTAATGTTGTCATGAATGCTCTCAAAGCCATTTCTCTGCCCTATTTTCAAAAGAAAGGAATCAGAACTAAAAGTCTTGGTCAAAGTTTAAAAAGGTTTAGACACTGATTCAACCCCTCCCCCTCTCAGTGTTTGTCCACATTCCAACATATTCAAGTGTTTTTGGATTGTATGACCTAGATTTAGTGATCTGAGACTCATACGCCATCTTGGGTGTATGGTTCCCACCTAAGTTTCAAGGCCTCGATTTGGATTTCACATGAATCTAATCAATTTTTGAAAAAATGTGTCCCATAGCCTAGCCTAATGTAACACATACACTACTTCTGGCATATGAGTCTCGCTTAGCTTAGATCTAAATTAAATTAAAATTCTTGGTGGGATTTCATTCTCCTAGATCTGATGTCAACTTGTAGTGTTGTAATTTCAAGAAATTTGGCATAAACAAGTATAAATACAAGGTTATTTCACTCATTTTTCTCCTAAGCTTTCAAACATTCATGCATTATAGAAAATTTGAGATCACAAGACCATTCAAGAGTTGATTATCAAACATTTTGGAGAATTATTTAAGTATCAAGCATCATTTCAAATTCATCATGCATTATGATAGGGTTTTATGATTAAAGCAAGCATTCAAGTCAAGATCTACAACATTCAAGCAAGAGTCAAGATCCACATCCATTGGAGCCACTTCACACTTGTTTATGGTATTTTGTTTCTAGGGTTTGGTGAGTTGCAATATTACATTTTGTTTATTCATCATTCCTCCTTTGCATTTGATTTCATTACAAGATTTGATTACTAAAACGAGATTTGACCAAGGTAAACCCCTTTCCACTAACAAAACAAAATTGTCCCCTCTCTTTAGTGTGTGATTTGAAGATCTAGGTTGAAGATATATTGAAGAGAAATATTGGAAAGAGGTTGTCAAGTTTGTAAATTTTTCCAAGTTGTGACCTTGTTTAGAAGGTCATTAAAGGGCATCTATGTCAGAACAAAATTCAACAATTCAGATTTAGGAATCAAGTTGAGAAGATAGAGCAAAAATTGAAGGGAAGATTCAGACTTTGATCCTCCAAAAAAGCTAAGCAGGACTAATACGCCATTTCTAGCATATGAGTCCTAGTATAGTGGATTTTCTAGTTTTCAGGTGTTCTAGACTTGTCTTTGCCAAATTTTTGTTCCTGCCCAAAAACCCTAATTTGGGACTAAATCGCCTGGCCTAGCGTATGAGTCCCATTGTGCACTAAATTTATCATTTTCAGCATTTTAGGTCGCTAATCAAGCTGCTATAGGTTTTCAGGTACACCATTATGATTTCTCAGTTTTTTGTTATATTTTGCATTCATTTCTAGGTCTCTTGTTGAAGTTTTGCACATCATTTGGATTTTTCATTAGATCTTGCATGTTATTTGTCTTTCCAAGCACTAGCTTGGTGGTGAACCGTTCTTTAGTCATTAATCATATGCTAGGACAACCTTTAATAGATCTCATTCCCCATTTCATCCTTGGATTGAGATCTCTAGAGTTTCCTTGAGTAAAACAAGACTGTGAAGTAGGAACCCTATCTCTTCAAAGGTAGGACCCCCTATTTTGGTTGTTTCATTTTGGTGAACCTGCATTTAAAGCATCTTATTTTTTATTTGGAATGCATTATCATCCTAGATCTAGCTTGCATTAACTTTGCATTAGGGCTTTGCAATAGTTAAATTGCATCTAGGGTATCTAAATCTTTCATTAGTAAAAGTGCATTTAGATTTCATTTTTGCATCTTGCATCATTGAATTTTATCTAAAATATGCATTTGTACTGAACCTAGACATCATCCTAAACAAAAAACATAACATTTACATAAATTTTTTTGAAAATTTTGCAAAAACCCTAATTTGGGACTCATACACCCCTCTGGGCGATTTAGTCCCAATACAAGTGATTCTTCTTGATTCTTGGGTATTATGTGGTGACTATTATTCAAAATTTAAACCCCTGAAAAAATCTAATTGGGACTCATACACCCTTATGGGTGATTTAGTCTTGTTTCAAATTTTAATCTACGTTTTCCAACATTAAAGTCTTTATTTTTGTGTTGTTTTCTAATTTTAGTTTTGTGTTTCAGTTTATAGAGTTTTTGTTTTCTTCATTCATTACATTTAGGTTAAATCAGTTCATTTCGTGCATTTCCTTATTTCAAACTTGCATTTACATATTTTATCCTAGGTCATTGCATTACATTTCACATGGATATGTTCTTTGGTAAGCTTTGGATGTCCTTGAAATCATTAATGGATGTGTCAAGTTGTACTTTTGGAAATGACCCTAATGACATTGAATTTTCTCATGTTCACTCAACTCCTAATGTATGTCCTCCTCCTGATGTTGACATCATTGGAGAAGATGATGACAACATGAATAATTTCCCAAATGATTTCCCTAATAACCTTGAGACTAATACATCCTTTTATCCATCCATGAAACAACCAACACTCCCTATAATACTACCACTTGGGTTGTTTGGTTACCTACACCCTAAAACTAAAACACAAACTGAACCTAAGTTCCCCACAATAGGTGAACCTAGTTCCTCAACCAAGCAAAAAATCAACCCTTCTACATTAACAAAGTGATCAACACTCCCATCAATCTAGAAGAAATATATGGAAAAGTATTCATGATCTTAAGCAAACAAGGATGTGATACAACAAGTGAACAAGAAATTCATCAACTCTTAGAGAAAATTCCAATCAAAGATACTAAAGGGTTAGGATATAAAGACCCTCCACTAGACATAAGTGTCATCCTTCCTATAGAACAACTAATGCCTCATAATTATGATAAGGATTATATGATCATCTTAGTTCCTCCTCCTCAACATTCAATTCAATAAATTGGTGAATCTAGAAAGTGACGAAGGACTTACAAACTAAAGAAACTAAAATTTCCTTGTCCACCAACTGCCACTAAAAGAAATTTACAGATACTTTTAAACCAAGGACTAATTACATTACCAACCATAAGAGAATATTTATCTCCAAATCCTAAGAATACAAAAACATCAAATTTTCGATACCATAGATTTCTTGGACACAATATCGATGATTGTCATGCTTTAAAATAAATATTTAAAAAGTTTGATATCCTATAAATAGTCCCTTAAAGGGTACCCTTCCACTCCTTGCCATGTAATAGTTGTAGGATCATCATATTCTCACTATTAAATGCTTTACATTTATTACAAATCATTTCAAGATGCAAGGAGCTCTCCCTCATCACCTACCTCGGCTCAATCTTGTCTTGCACTTAGTGGGGGAAAGAATTAGATAGCCTTGTCCTAGTTCTACATTTTCTATTGTCCCTTTGGCTATTTTTTCACCTTCTGTATATGATGAACATGATTGGGATTCAGAAGAAATTTTAATAGGTTCACTCGCATGTGCCTTACTAGTCACTTTTACATTTTTTTTTTTATGTGATTGCATGTGCATAATGTGATCCCCCATGTTGTTTTGTTTGATATCTCTCTCTCTTTTTGGAATTCCCCTATTTGTACCTACATTCTTCTCTATTTCATGTAAACATTTAATATTTTCTTTGTCTTGTGTTTTCCTTTTGGCGATAACACAAGGCATTGAGACATTCATGTTTCTTCCATGTTGACCTGAAGGGTTTGTTTGTTTTCACCCTCTTTGTGTCATTCTTCATGTTCTTTGAGTATTTGGGGAATGATGACAGTTTCAAGCTCTCTAAAAGAATGTATCAAGAACATACTGACCCCAAATCCATGGATCCATCATGTGTTTGGAATTTTATTTTGGGGAAACCCCCCTCCTTCATTTTCATGACGTAGCTTTATTTGGAAACATATGACTTGACATAGGGCTTTCCAAATAGGCTCTCATGTCCTCTTTATTGTAAACATTTATTATTTTCTACTTTAAAGTAATTGCTCACACCATCATGTTTAGCAATTTCTTTAAAGTGGGGGCATACATTGGCATTATTCTTTTCCATTTTTCATGTTTCATTATGTAGTCTTCTTACTTCATGTGATGCATCTTTTTCTTTGTGGTGGAATTGAGTGTGATGTCCTTCAAAAGCATGATCTCTCTTAGCATATTACATTCCTCTTAGTGGCTTGATGCGATACATTGCATCCCCTAAGTTGTGAATCTTCTATCTTTGATTGGTTCACTCTTGGAGACATTAGGAATGATGTTCCCTAAGTTAAGACCTTACATGAACTAAGAAAAAATCCTTTGAACATTCCCTACTTTGCATTTACAATTTATGTTATATGGCCACCTTGCATAACACACTTTTCTTGCCTGTGGAACCAGCTTGTTTGTTCATGAGTTTCAAGAATACAAAGGTTTTCTTGCCCCATCAAGCTCAAAGTTTATTTTTGTGTGGTGCCTTATCAAATTTATCAGGAGGTATAGCTTTGGTTTGGTTGTATGGGAAGCCAAACTTAGGTGTGAATTTCTTATAGCCACTTGCTTGTGTGTGAGAGCATATATTGGTTGTGTGTATATGTGTCTCACCCTTCTAGATACTCACCCAATAGACTATTGGAAGAATGAAGAAGATCACATCTCTTGATATAGTTTTTGCTTGCATTGATGTTACCATAATATATGAGTTGCAACTGCAAGATTCAAAGTCTTAGTAATCTACTATTCTGAATCGATAATGTAGAATCATCCTCCAATATTTTTGTCTAGATTTCCTCTCTATTAATTTTTGCTATCTCAGTTTTTGGGAAATGGTTTGTGATTGATAAAATCATGCATGGATGAGATTTTTTGTGTACAGATGCTCGTGGTCATTACCAATATTATTTTTTTGACTACATTTTTCTATTAAGTCTATTTTTGTCTGACCTAAGAAGCAGTTGAAGATGAAATGGATTAATTTTTGTTTGTGCTAACATGTTTTCACGTGCCACACAGTTGAACTATTTTTGAGGAAGTTTTGTGCTCACTTGGAGTTGACCTGATTGTTAACTTATGGACAATCCAATATATATACAAGATGTTTTTGAAGATAAGAAAAAGTGTGTGTATTTTGGTGTATGCAAATGTTGGTAGATTCTGTGTGGAAGTGAAAAGAGCAAAGAGTGATTTTCTAACATGCAAATTTCTTAAACTACAAAGGAATTGAATATGCACTTGTGGTGTACTTTCATCAGTTCAATTTCTAGCAGTTAGCCATTTTGTTTCTACAATTTTTGTAGGTAGTGAGCCTCCATTTTTGGATAGTGAGTCCTAGAAGTGAGCAACCCTTTTGTTATATCTTATAACCGATTATACTATATTGTGAGTTAATCCTCACCGTGGTTTTTCCCATTCTGGGTTTTCCGTAAAAATCTTGGTGTCTCTTGTGTTATGTGCTTCATGTTCAGTTAATGCTTCTACCTATCCTAATTATCAAATGCATTGGACTAATTGGATGGTATTTATTCAATAAGTTTAAGTATATAATGATTCACCTCCCTCTCAGTATATTGGATATTTAACATAGACAACCTAGAGTTCCATTGCCTCAAAGTGAGTGTGTAGTTTTGGACAAAAAACTTAGATTTGATCCACAACATGTGATACAAATAGTCAAAGTTTGATCCATCACTTCTTCTTTTTTCTCTTTTCTCTTTGTCTTTGGTAGTGTATTTTTGTGCCTTGTTGTTTCTCCTTATATCATTTCCATGTGTGTTCTTTTATGCTTATGTTGTTTTTCCATAAGATCTTGATCTTGGGGGCTTGATCATCCCTCTTGATTGTTATCATCCTATCTTACTGGCACTGGTACACTTGGACTCCTCTTGATGCTAGTTTTTCTACCTTAGTGTGAGTTTGAAGCAAGTTCCTCCTCTCTTTAAAGTGGGAGCTAAATGTGGCAACGAAAAAAGTATCCCTCTACATTTTCGTGTTGTTTTAGGCTCTCCTTGTTAAATTTAATGTTTCCTTGATTTAGTGTTGTAATGTGTTTAAAACATTCACATTAGGTCTTGGGCCCTTATAAACTAAATAAACCTAGTTGTGACTTATTTCAAGTGTTGTATTACACTTTCCCACTAATCTAGGGTTTTCATTATTAATTGGGCTTCTTTGTGCCTTATTTGGCCTTATTTTGCATCCAAAAGCCTTAATTGATGCATCTTTCCAAAGATAATCCTGAAATAAACTAACATCAAATTATAATTCAGGTCTTTTTGGATTGTATGACTCAGATTTAGTGATCTAGGACTCATACGGAACCTTGGGTGTATGGGCACAACCTAAATTTTGAGACCTTGATCTAGATTTCACATGAATCTAAGCATTTCTTGGAAAATGTATCCCATAGCCTAGCCTAATGGGATGCATATGCTACTTTTGGAATATGAGACCCACTTAGCTTATACCTAAATTAAATTCAAATTCTTGGTGGTATTTTATTCCCCTAGATCTGATGTTGGCTTGTAGTATTGTAATTTTAGGAAATTTGGCATAAACAAGTATAAATACAAGGTTATTTCACTTATCTTTCTACAAATATAAATTGTAGAAGGTCATTAAAAGACATCTACAAAGCATAATTCAGCAATTTAGATCCAAGAATCAAGTTGAGAAGACATAGCAAAAGTTGAAGAGTAGATTAAGACTTTGATCATTCAAAAAAGATAAGTAGGATTGATACACCACTTCTATCGTATGAGTCCTAGTATAGTGGATTTTCCAATTTTAAAGTGTTCCAGACTTGTCTCTACCAGATTTTTGTTCCTACCTAGAAACTCTAATTTATGGGACTAAATCACCCAACTTGGTATATGAGTCCTAGTGTGCACTAAATTCAACATTTTTAGCATTTCAAGTCTCCAATCAAGTTGTTATAGGTTTCTAGGTGCACCATTATGACTTCTTAGTTGTTTGTTCTATTTTACATTTATTTCTAGGTCTCTTGTTAAAGTTTTGCACATCATTAGGTTTTTTCATTAGATCTTGCATGTTATTTGTCTTTCCAAGCACTAGCTTGGTGGTGAACCCTTCTTTAGTCATTATTCATACCCTAGGACAACCTTTAGAAAATATATTTCCCCATTCCATCCTTGGATTGAGATCTCTAGGTTTTCCTTGAGTGAAACAAGAGTGTGAAGTAGGAACCCTATCTCTTCAAAGGTAGGGCCCACTATTTATGTTGTTTCAAATAACTAATATATTAATAATGTCATAGGGAACGAATTGATAACCATGCCTCAGGGGACATTATAAATAACACCACAACGAAAGGGGTATGCCAATAAGTCAAATCTCATAAGACATCAATAAAATGGATAGGGTGGTATGCCCCCACTTAAAATGTCAATATGATTTCTATGTTGATATTTCAAGGAGAAGAAGGGGGAGAGGGGATCCTTTAAAATAATACACACCTCCCAAAACTAGTTATCCTTGCACCCCCACTTGTAAAGGAAAATACAACTATGCAAGAGACCATCGTGTTGCTACCATAGAAAGAAATATGGTTTCATAGAAGATTGTACCACCATGATTGGTAATGAGAAAATATATGGAGGTACAAATGTCACATAGTGAGGAGAAACACCATAGAAGAGAGATCATTATTTAGAATGATTAGGTGCATCAACACATGGAAGAGCACCACAATCAATAAGTTGTATTTTATTGCCCAAGGCCTAATATTTGTGGAATGACCATGCACTCAATGTCATGCAGAAAAAAGAACTATTTTTATAAATTTCTTACACATTGAAGGAGGAAGAATAATCAAGTGGGCTTTTAGAAGCCTTGAAAAAACATTCTTTTGCTTCAATGAAGGATAATGATTAGGAGACAATCCTTTCTCTTGTGAAGGAAAAATAGCTCTCTTACCACAAGATGTTATAAATATATTAGATGATGGAGGATGAGATGTATACGAATAATAAGGTTGGAACCCGAAAACTCTTTTTGCAAGGTAGGGTGTAGAATTCACATGATCCGTAACTCTGTTTCCCATCTTTTCATTTATCCAATTTTAGAAAGAATTTTAAATCCAAGCCCATAACACTTTTCTAATTCATCTAGAGGAGTCTTGTTTAAATGATTATGAGAAGAATTGATTCCTTTGCAAGAATTCAAATAATTTTTAGGTGTTGAAATGTTAAAATTGGACATCACCATGAACACACAAGGGATAAAAGCTAAAGAGCCCCCATCGCCATCATGGGATGATGTTTTCGGATCGTTGATGTAGAAAAAGATTGAGCAAATGAAACAAAAGATTTCTTAGGTTGAGATTGTGAGATTTTGTATTCTCCCACAAATGAGGGTTTAAAATCTAATGAACCCTAATCATCACCAAAACATGTACTTGAAGATGAATCATTACTTTGATTATTTTTTGTATTAGGGTAAAAGTACAAACCTATGTCACACTTTATAAAGGAATTGGCCAAGACAAATATAAATTATCAACATTGACTACATAAAAGTGGTATTTATGTTTTGAATTTCAAAATGATAAAAAATAATGAAATGTGGAACTCTTGATGAAGTTTATTTCTATAATTTAAAAAAAAAACTTGTTTTAATATTTTTTTATAAATTTAAGGGCAAATTTTGAATGGCTGAAAAATTTCAGAAAAAAGTGGCGTCGAGTTGACGTCAAGAAAAATAGCAAACGATTTATTTTCCCCTGATTTCTTTTCCCAAATAGATAACTTCAACATTTAGTGCAAGGAAAAAAACCTTAAGAAAATTGATGTATATTTTTCTCGTAATAGCGTTTTAAAGTCAAATGTACCAAAATTTGATAGTTTTCATTTCACATCAACTATTGTACATTTTTTTATTATTTAAAAAAAAAAACTATGCCCTTTTGAAGAGGATTCTCTCCTCTAGTGCACCATATATTTTTAAAAAAAATTAATATATGTTTAGTATTTTCTTTTTAATTTATAATCAACCTCATTTTTATTTTAACAACCTACTTGCATTATTTAAAATAAAAAACATATTAAAAATAATTTAAATATCAAAAAATATATGTATGGATTCTTGACTCCAAGCTCTATAATGGGGTAGTTTTAGTTTTTTAAATCATTTTGATTGAAAAAATATCATGTTCAAGTGGAAGTTTTTCAAAATGTCTGAAAAATGATGAGGTGGTTGCCAACAAGGATGCCACATAGATAGTTTCAGTAGAAAGGGTTTTGAGCGAAACCCTTTTTCTTGAAACCCTTTATATCAAAACCTTACACATCAATTGAGTCATATTTTAAAGCAACGAAGGGAAATTTTCAAATTTTGTAGTTTCAGATGAAAGGGTTTTGCCCAAAACTCTATTTGCCACATATAGGCAACATAGTTTACGAAAAAACTGTTTCAACCGAAACTGTTTAGGGTGAAATTGTTTGTTCAAAACTATTTAGTTGGTCAAAAGTCTGATACAAGTTTATGCTTTTTCCCATTAGATTGTGTTGATGCCATTAAAACAACCTTCGACTCTTTGGTCTTTGATGGTGAGATTTTAAACTCCCCAATGAAAGTAGGTGTAAAATCTAATGATCCCCAATTATCACCCAAGAGT
Source organism: Sequoiadendron giganteum (assembly GCA_007115665.2). NCBI lineage: Eukaryota > Viridiplantae > Streptophyta > Pinopsida > Cupressales > Cupressaceae > Sequoiadendron > Sequoiadendron giganteum. The sequence goes on from CM021101.1 coordinate 84,587,067, forward strand.
GCATTCATAGTATCATTATCATTGGAAGGTGATGGTTAAAGTTTTGATGATGGAGTCAAAGTACTATGAGACTTGGAAATTTTATGTTTGGCTTGGGTAGGTGCAACAATCTGTGACACAATTTAGATGCAAAATTGAAAAAACAATAAAAAAGCCCCAAAATAAGACCTTTCGCACACGCCAAATGTCTAAAAATACATTTGGTGCATGCCAAATGTCTTTTTAGACATAAAATGCAAAAATCAGGTTCAGAACCCTCATTTTGTCTTCAACCCGCAACTTGAGGAAAAGGATTTCAAGTCTACAACTTGCGCTCGCCAAATGTCTTCCATTTTTTGCATCATTAGCTTGCCATTTTCCATGAGGATGCCACCAACATGTCGGAGAGGTCAAATATTGAAAAGAGTTGTGTATTTTTATTCTATTTATTTCGAATTTGATTTGGAATACAAATTTAAATATATTTTTATAATAAAACTTTATTCTTATTCTCAGGGAATGAATCTCCACCTCAAAATATCGAGAATTCACAATCACCCCCTCACGAAGAGTCTCCTATACAAGAACAACCCGAAACCCATCCATCAATTCATAGGCATCCTCAAGGAACACAAGAAAATATTCAAAATCAAATTCAAAACAATAAAATCGTTAAGAGGAGTTTCAGGATTCTCTTTAATCTCTTTCGTGTCAAAATCGACAGGTAATTTGGCTCCTTGAATTGCTAATGAAAGGAAGTACCTTTCCTTGTTTCTTTCTAAGATCTTTTCTATAAGAGTATGGAATTAGGGATCCTGTTCTGCTTCTTAAAGCTTTTCTTCTGTTACATCTTCAATATTTGGAATGTTAAAGAGGTTTTCCCCCCTCTCATTATTATCATCCATTTTGCTTACTATACTTTCCTCTTTTTCTATGTGCTTTCGAGACCTCATGGTAACAGGCATAAGCTTTACTCAAATCCTACTAACTTTGATCAAAGAAATGAAATAGTACAATAGTGATGAAAGTCGGGATAGAATGAAGATTCTATGACTTAAAAGATTTTTTAATCTTAAGTTCGTGATTCCCTAAGTGAAAGGATGAAAATCCTGTTTGCGGGAATTAAACCAAAGATTGAAAAATAAAGGTGATTTTGCACTTTGTGAAGTTTGATCTTAGCTTTGTAGATAGATGAATTTAATGGATGCCTAAATGTGTTTGAGTTCTCTATTGCAAAATTTGATTTGGATGAGTAGTATATGCGATTGCAAGTTGGTGAAAATAAGGACAACTACGCCTTGATTTTTAAAAATCCAAAAAATCACACCTAAGCTTCAGAAAACATATGCGCCAAAATAGAGACTGAATGTGCTAAAACAGAGCACAGATGCATCGAAACAGTGCATAGATGCGCTAAAACAGAGCACAGATGCGTTGAAACAAAGCATAGATACACTGAAATAGACCACAAATGCGCTGAATTAGAGCACATATGCACTAAGACAGAGACTGAATGCGCTAAAACAGAGACCCAATGTGCTAAAAAAGAGACCAAATGCGCTAAGATAGAGACTAGATGCGCTAAGACAGAGACCAAATGCGCTAAAACAGCTCTGAGACCGACATGTTTTGACAGTTTGATAAAAATTTCTTGTTTTGGATGATCTTAATCTGATTTAAATGTGAATAACATAGCATAGAAGCAAACAATTGTTTTGTTAATCCTAAAATCTAAACAAAGAGTGTATGTTCTTGAGATTTCCACAGGTTTTTGAACAATATAAGCACTTCAGTCAGACTCACTCTTAATTTGTCAAATAGGTCATCAAAGTAATCACAACCCACATCTTAAAATCACGAAGACTCACACAGCCTTGTCACCCCCTAGAGGGCGCCTGTGTTTTTGTCTTTTCCAGGTGCGTTCTCAAAGTGACGAAAGTGGATACCGAATCCCTTGAGCAAACAATCCGTGGTGACTATATGGCGAGTGTTTTGGGGGTAGATTCTTCCCTCCCCTTGCACCGTGATTAAAATGATGTTTGGATACTGACACGGCTAGCTTTCTACACTATGGTTCATAGTAAGGGTATCTGTTTAGTGTGGCAAATAGATATACTCCCTCAAGAGACCTCCCAACCTTTAAAACAAAGGTTTTGGGGATAGTTATCCTGCACACTACTGTCAAGTTGGATTTTCATCAACAACTTGCTTTTGATTAAAGTGGGTTGGAAACCTTGGCTTTAGGTGTTCCCACTTAGGTCGTTCCCGTAGGGTGAGTACTTTTTCCCACTATGGTAGGCCTTCTAAAGGATGTAATAAAGCATTAAATGCATAAAATAAAAGGTAAGTCTGGTATTTTGATCACCCAGTTAAGGGGAAAGTATAGACCTATTACCCACAATCACAACAAGCAAATAATGGTTCAATTTTAAATCCCAAATTGAAAAATTTTCTATTCTAAGTGAAGATGTTGCTTCACTAAAAGCATGGAGTTCATTTTAACCAAAAGAAAATAAGTTTGGTGACTATCCTAGGATTGGTTAATTCAAAATTAAGTGTCTACCCTAGGATTGATTCATTTTGTTAAAAAAATAGCATCAGAAAAATTATGTCCGTGGATTGCGTCGGAATCGTAATTTAAATTTTTACAACCAAATGCACCAAAACAGAAGATGTATGCGCTAGAACAGGTTATGTATGTGCCAAAACAAGTAACGTATGTGCTGAAAGATATCGTAAATGCGCCGAAACAATCGCCGGATGCGTTGAAACAGGTTATGAATGCGCCAAAAGGGTCCTCAGGGATGCACCGAAACAAGGTGTCTATGCGCTGAAAGAGGTCACATATGCATTGGAACAGGGCATGTATGCACCAGAATAGTCATCGTATGCACTGAACCGAGACTGGTATGTGCTAAACCGTGATTTTTTGTCCGTCACCTGCCAGAAAAATCTGCAAAAATAGAAATTAAATGCGGGGCTTGACCCCATGGTGGGCGCCAGAAATGTGTACGTTAGAATGTGTCAATTAAATTGAATCTAAACTAGTACACCAATGAAACATTAGATTGAAGAAAACTAAATAAATAAAGCAATTGCAAACTCTAAACAACAACTTCTTCAAATTCGTTCCATTGTCTTCTATCTCCAAAGATTCGCTTTAAGATGTTTGCTCTCAGTTGTGCAAACAACAGCTTATAGAATGGCACTTGAGAGAATGAGATTTATCAAAAATGCATATGGATGTAAAATATTGATCTTATTTGAATTAAAATGCTATGAAATGCTTAAGATGCGACTATAATAACTACGCATGAAATTATGAGATTCGAGGTCCTTTTTTAGCTCATGAAAGAGCTGTATTTATAGATTTTTGAAGGTAGGAATTCGATTGGCCAAGATCGACGGTTAAGTTCAAACCCGCTGAAATGAACAGTGAGAGATCGAGAATTCGAAAAGAGGTGGAATTCTGAGAGACAAAAAATGAAGAAACAAATTGAAAGGTGTCTCTCATAATTAAATAAATAAATATTTAATTATGTGTGAGAGAAATATGAAAAGGTTTTAATTAAATATTGTAAATATTTAATTATGAGAAAAGGAAAAAGCCTTTTAATTAAATATTAAGAATATTTAATTTTTGTGAGAGAAGTGGTAATTTGAAAAATGATTTAATTAAATATCAAAAGTATTTAATTAAATGTGGAGGGAAGAAAATCATTTAAATTTAGAATTTAAACTTTGATAATTAATGTAAATAAATTGTAAAATCTATTTAACTAATTGGAAGGTAGCATTAATTAAATAAATAAATTTATTTAATTAAATTAGAAGAATTAGAAAAATGAACAATATAAATAAATAATTAAATTTATTTATATGTAGAAGAGTTAAGAACATTAATTAAATAATTCATATTTAATTAATTAATAGGTTTAATCGACCGTGACCATTTTTAGATGTGTACATTTTGCCCCTCTTTGAAGTGATGTGTTTTACGCATTGCTTCAAAGAAAATTGCCCCTGACTTTGAAAAATTGTTGATGATGCTATATGCCCCCTTGAGAGATAAATCGTGTGATGAGAATGATTATGAGATTGATTTGGAAGATTTCAGATGATTTCGGAGAAAAATTGGCGATTTAACTCTCGAAATAGCACTTTGTAGAGTAATAAATGTTATTTTTACCCCTTTAAAAGATGAAAAAGGTGAGAAGTCACTTTCATTTGAACAGTAACCTTTGAGGAAATTTGGAGCTCTGAGAGAGATAAAAGCAATGCCGATCCCATTTGATCGATACAGATTTGAGCGAGGTCGCCGTCATCAGAGACCACCTATGTATGGACCTCCGGTAGGTCGATCCAAACCTCTCCGTTTGATTTTTATGCGTTTTTGGATGCTTTTTCGATTTTTTTCAGATTTTAAAATTTTGTTTTAGCGCATACGATAGGTCTTTTAGCGCATACAGTAGATAGTTTAGTGCATCCAAAGTGGCGCATAGGGATAGAACAGTCGCGCATAGAGGCCAAATATTTGCACATAGGTGATTTAACGCATAGGATAGATAAACTGGCGCATCTATGAAACTTGCCTGCGGAAGGTGATAGATTAGCGCATAGGAGATTTAGCGCATCCATGAACTGTTATAGCGCATATCATTGATGAAATAGTGCATCCATGAAATCGCGCATTCATAGACTGTTTTAGCGCATCCATGGAATAAATTTGCACATCCATGGTTTTAGCGCATTGATTGATTGTTTTAGCGCATCCATGGATTTTTGCCGAATTTCAACTTTTGAAGAAAAATTAATGCATGATTGATGATTGTTACTAGATTAGAAAACAAATTTTACGCATTTGAATATCATCGATGAATACATTTGATAAATTTTCCTTCATGCTTGAAGAACAAATATGTTTGATAGATTTTGCTTCCATGCGATATGAAAAACAAAATAGAGATGATAATTTTGCTTTCCTAACTGAAAGTCAAAATAGCTTAAGTCACGATGACTGTTAAATTTGTTTCCATGCGATATGAAAAAAAAATAGTATGATAGATTTGCTTTCCTATTTGAAAGTCAAATTAAGTCATGATGACTGTTAAATTTGTTTCTATGCGATATGAAAAACAAACAAATGTGATGTAAAATTGCTTGATGTACTGATTGATTGATGATATTCATTTGCTGATTGATTTTGCATGCTCACTTGATAATTTTGTAAAGGAGGATTTTAGCCTCCTTCAGATCAGAGAGAGATTTCCACAAACATGGGAGATGATTCTTCGATTGTCCCATGATGATTTGGGAGTGATAGACCAGTGTGGCTTGAGAGCTCTGTTGAGTATCCCGCAGTATCGGGTCAACAAGGCATTGTTAACTGCCTTAGCAGAGCGGTGGCACAACGAGCACAACACCTTCCATTTACTGACATGAGAGATTACAGTGACTCTAGAGGATGTATACAGGATTTTGGGTATTCGTGTGGTTGGAGAGCTTGTGATTTATGATCACAAGGAGATTGGGGGTATAGATGCTTTGAGACGAGTCTTCCAGGATCCTCATGTCTGTGGATATGAGATTCCCTGGAAGGAGATGATGGAGAGATATGCCCCACTACCTTTGGTTTTAGCAAGGATGATTGGTGGTTTCCTTTGTCCTGATCGCAGGTCAAAGGGACTATCAGTTGGGTGGGGGAGGATCTTGGAGGACATGTTTCTCCACCGTACCAGATATGCATGGGGATCATGCATGCTTGCCCATCTGTACCATGACCTTCATCAGGTCATGTATATAGATGGGAAGAGTCTTTCCTACGGGGTGACTCTTTTACAGTTATTCACATGGGAGCACTTCACGATTACCCGCCCTATCGTCAGGAGAGATCACCCCATCGGATTCCGCTATGCTTATGCATATATAGGGCCCCTTGTCCAGCCGAGGCTAGGCAAACTAGAGTACTGGCGATGGGTACTTGATGATTTGGAAATGGTCATCTGGCGACAGTATGTGGATTATGACCCGTGGCAGGTAGAGGACATAGAGTTGCCATATGTTACGAGGCCTAGATACTTGATTGGATGCACCCCCTTCATCATCGAGAGATTTCTGGGTTGGAGGGTTTTGAGGCAGTATGGATGGGTTCAGATGATGCCACAGGGGACGACACACTATGCCAAGCACCGAGGATATTTACCAGAGTGGGGGCTAGTTTTGAATATTGAGGCTACCCGAGAGGAGTACTTGGAGTTGCAGCCAGATGATTGGACCATTCGACCAGAGGTCACAGATGCAGGCATGATAGATGACTATGCTGCATATTTCTACACACATCCCTTTCCTCGTTTCACTAGTCCAGATGAGCCTACCCCATTGATGGGAGGTCTAGTTATCCAGGTAGGGTTACAACAGCCACAGGGACATTTAGTAGCAGGGCATCCATAAGATCAGGGGAAGGTACAGGCAGAGTAGGTGGTAGATATCGACAGGGTAGCCATGGAGGTGGATGATGAGAGCTTCGAGGCCAAGGAGACAGATGATGAGTCAAACGAATCCGATGATGGGAATGATGGGGAGGGTGGGAGACAGAGACTATTCTTCGACATTCCCTTCAAGACAAGGCCATGGACAGCTAGAGCAGTGGGTCAGGCCAGCACTTCAGTGCCGCAGATCACCATCAGGGCTCCATCATAGGGACAGTTATATGCCTTGTAGATAGAGGTTTAGACTCTTAGGAGTCAGTTAGCGCAGGCACAGGAGATCATTAGCTAGCTGCAAGGACAAATAGTGTAGCCACCACCTCCTGACCCACAGATAGCACAGATTATGGCTGAGAGGGACAACTTCTGAGAGAGATGTGTACAGGTCGAGGGGGTAGCTGAGAGGCTACTGAGATCAGTGGAGAGCACCTCTATTGGAGAGGTTGTGGTAGAGGGATTAGAGACTACTTAGGAGGTCGAGTATTATAGGATGCGCTACTTTGAGACAGTGCCACCTGAGCAGCGGATAGCCTTCACTTAGTCAGGTACTCAGACTCGGACTCACTCACGCAGTCACTCTAGGAGTGCGACCAGGAGTGTGGGTCAGCCACCTAGATGAGAGAGTAGAGATCCAGCGAGACCCGCTACCTTCGGCGGTAGCAATAGTCATGATCCACAGCCAGGTGCCCCTCAGCGATGAGCATTTTGTTATACACATTGATGCCATTGTATGATATATCTTTTTGAAACATTTGATATCCTTTTATTCCTAGGCATTTGTTTTGATGAGATTTATGATATGCAGTGGCGATTTGATTATGCACATTTTATGGATGTTTTGATTTTTTATTTTTTTTATGCCATGTCGTGTATGATGATGATGCAAATGATGATATGATATGATTTAAAAAAAAATCTTTTCTTACATGATGTATGCAATGAATGCAAGATGTAAATGATTTTAGATGAGATTATGATTTATGATGATGATGATGATGTAATGAAAATGCACTCATGTAATGATCTTATGATATATGATGTAATGATGTGAAAAATATGAATGCAATTTTTTATTTTATGAATGTGTGAAATATGAAGATGTATATGTTAATGAATGATGAATGATAACCATGTCTATGATGTAATGAATGCCTATGATGTAATGATGGAAAATGATATGATAAGAAATATGATAATTATTTAAAATGATGAAAATTTCCAGTCTTACTCAACCATTGTCGAAAAGATATTTAAGAATGTGATCCACCCTCAAAAATCTATTTTAAAAAGAACCTCAAAATGAAAATGAATTATGCAGTCCTAAATGAATTATGCAACCCTAAATGAAATAATGAATCATTCTCCTTGTTGCCATTTCTTGTTGTGTTTAGTTATCCTCATTGAGCCTTTTGATATGTTGAAAGTTAGTACAAGCATCAAAGGGTATGTTAGTACCAATGATGGCCTGAGTACTGCTTCCATAATGTTTAATGTAGCAAGTTAATACAAGCATCGATGGTATAATTAAACCAAGATGACCTGAGTATTGTTCACATAAACAGACAAAAATTAATCAATTTCCTATGCAAATTTTGAAATGTCATCAATGATCCATTGTAGAACATGTCCCATGACCAGTTTGCATCATACTAATGATTAACTTACAGACAACAATCAAAGAAAAATCATACTTCTTCCTTGTGATTCTAGTTCAATACATCATTGAACCACTCCAAAGATATGATGTCATCAAATATCAAAACAACAATTTGCAACTTTTGCTTTTAAGTTTTGTCATTCATTTTATTCAGATTAAGATCATCCAATTTGTTTTTAAATCATCTGTCAAGATAATCATGGAAGCTCAGAAAACTATTGTTTCAGACATTCTAATGTTAGACACATGTTGTTGACTACCTCCTAGAAAAGTGAACTGCCCCCTAGTGACCTTGTACTCTGACTCTTGCTAGACACAACTGTTGCGATGGATAAATATCTAATCATCAAGCCATGATGAGATCCTTGTCATTTCAAGGAAAATGATGTGAATGCAATAATGAGGTGTGTGTGATACTGATGTGAGAATGCACATGCAGAATGAATCCTAATAGATGAGAGAGCTAAATGAAATCACAAACAATGCCTGTTTGCCAGGTTTTCACTGTTTATTTTTATTGCACTTTTTTCTTGATTTTATGATTTTTTTTGTTATTACCAAGATGCCTGTTTGCCAGGTTTTCATCAAGGAAATGTTTTGATTTTTTTTTTTCTTCAGGACTTTTTATATTGTTTTTGATTTTTTCATGTGTAGAACCTTTTTAGATGAATGATGTTGATCGAATCTTCCAACAGGTCCCCTTCTGCTGTTGACAACTGATATACCCCCGATTTGTAAGTTGCAATGATAACGAATGTGCCTAACCAGTTAGGTTCGAATTTACCTTTCTTTTCCCGATCTTGTTGATTTCGAGGGTTTTCTTTGAGGACCAAATCACCCACTTGAAAACTTCATGGTTTGATTCTGTGATTGTAGCTGCGGGACATGATTTGTTGATATCCCTTCAAGTGATTTACCGTAGTTTGACGTTGTTCATCAAGTAATTCCAACTCTTGCAATCTTGATACTTTGTAGTCTTCGTCATTGATTAGCCTTTTGAGTGATACTCGAAGTGAAGGAATCTCAACTTCAAGTGGCGAAATAGCTTCTGCTCCATAGACCAAAGCATAAGGAGTAGCTCCTATCGGAGTGCGAATGCTTGTTCGATAGGCCCATAATGCTGGATTTAATTGGACATGCCAATCACGACCTGCTTCATTCACTGTTTTCTTCAAAAAAATTAGAATTGTTTTGTTTGAAGCTTTAGCTTGACCATTCCCTTTCGGATAATAAGGTGTGGAGTACCTATGTTGGATGCAAAATCTTTCACATAATTCATCAACATCTTGATTTTTAAAGGGTCTACCATTATCTGTTATAATGGAGCTAGGGATGCCATATTTGCAAATGATATAATTCAAGATGAATGAAGAAATTTGTTTACCCATAACAGTTGTTAAAGGAACAACTTCAATCCACTTAGTGAAATACTCTGTGGCTGTAATGATAAATTTGTGTCCATTTGAAGATGATGGATGTATTTTGCCTACCAAGTCCAATCCCCACTGAGCGAAAGGCCATGTTGTGGTAAAAGGTTGTAATTCCTGAGCAGAAGCATGAATGAGATTCCCATGAATCTGACATTTTGCACATTTCTTCACAAAGGAAAAAGATTCTTTCTCCATAGTTGGCCAGTAGTATCCTAATCTTACAAGTTTCTTTGCTAAGGTTAGTCCACTTGAATGTGTCCCATAAATCCCACCATGGACCTCTTGTAAGGATTTTTCCAATTCATCGCGTTCAAGACACCAAAGGAGGGTACCATCCAAACCACACCGATATAGGACGTCGACAATTAAGGTATAATGGGATGATTGACGAATGAAATTTTGTTTTTGATTTCTAGACAAACCTAAGGGTAAAGTAGTATCTTTCAAGTAAGTGTAGATTTGGCCATATAAGGAAGAGTTAAAACTTGTTAGATGGAAAATGATTTGCGTTTCAGGATCGTCATGGGTCGGAGAAAATAATTGTTCCACTAGGAAATCGTACCATTTTTTATTCACAATTTGAGTAGAGAGGCGATTGTATCCATGTCATTTGCTGCTTTGTTATCAATGCGTGGAATTTGTTCAAACTAGATATTAACAAAGTATTTCTTGAGATCGTCCACCATTCTTTTGTAAGGTATCAATTTGTCATCTTTAGTGTGGTATTCATCATTGATTTGATTTATGACCAGTTGCGAGTCGTCGAAAACTTGAAGTTTTGTGATTTTCCAATTTACTGCAATTTTCATGTCAATTATCAATGCCTCATATTCAACTATGTTATTTGTGCAAGGAAACATTAGCCAATAAGATTTTGGAATTGTATGTCCTTGAGGTGTAATGAAAGAATTCCTGCTCCTGAACCATGTTGAGTGTAAGAACCATCAAAGTAGAGTGACCATGATTGTTGGATATCTGCTGTGAAAATATCGGCATCAAGAAAATCAACATGTATTGGATGTTCTGCTGGCATCGGTGCTTCTGCTAATTGATCTACAATTACTTGTCCTTTTATTTCTTTTCGATCCACATACTGAATATCAAACTCGCTTAAGATCATGACCCATTTAGCCAACCTGCCAGTTAAGGTTTCCTTACTTAGAAGATACTTGAGCATATCAATCTTAGCCACAAGCTTTACTATATGAGTCAACATGTAGTGTCGTAATTTTTGAGAAGTGAACACCACCGCTAAACAATCTTTTTCAATGAAGGTGTAATTAAGCTCGTGACTTGTTAGAGTTTTGCTGATGTAATAAATGGCTCGTTCCTTTCCTGAGTAATCTTCCTATGCCAATAATGCTCCTAAAGATACTTCTATGGCAGCACTATATAATATGAGAGGTGCACCTTGTATTGGTGGAGTCAATATTGGAGGATTCATGAGGTATTGCTTTATTTGATTAAAGGTTGCTTCACATTTGTTTTCCCATTTGAATGGAACATTCTTGTGCAAGAGATGTGTAAATGGTAAAATCTTATCTGCCAGATGAGCAATGAATCTTCGAATGGATTGTAATTGTCCCTATAAAGAGCGCAGTTGATTGATGTTCCTTGGTGGTGGCATATCAAGCATTGATTGTACTTTAGCTGGATCCACTTCAATTCCCTTTTCTAACATAATGTATCCTAATAACTTTCCAGATTTTACTCCAGAGACGCATTTCTTAGGATTAAGTCGTACTTTGAATTGTTCCATTCTTTTGAAAATTTTAGACAAGATATCGATGTGTCCTTCTCTAGTGTTAGTCTTGGCAAGAAGATCATCAACATAATCCTCCATCAATGTATGCATCATGTCATGAAAAATTGTTGTCATCGCTCATTGGTAGGTAGCTCCTGCATTTTTCAATCCAAATGGCATTACGTTCCAACAATATGTACCCCAAGGACATGTGAATGACGTTTTATCCTGATCTTCTGGTGCAATCTTTATTTGGTTGTATCCTGAGAATCCATCCATCAATGAGTACATTGCATGTCCAGCAGTTAAATCCACAATCATATCAATGTTTGGTAAATGAAAGTCATCCTTAGGACATGCTTTGTTCAAATCCCTGAAATCCGTGCAAATTCTGATCCTTCTGTCTAGCTTTGAAACAGGCACAATATTGGAAATCCATTCTGCATAATCTATGGATTGAATGAATCCAACATCTAGAAGTTTCTTTAGTTCCTCTTTAATCAACAACGCGACGTGTGGATGCATTTTTCTGAGTTTCTGTTTACAGGCCTTGCCCTCGGTGTAATAGATAGATGATGCATGATGAGATCCGGATCCAATCTAGGCATATCTGCATAGGACCATGCAAAACTGATTTGATTATCTTTGAGAAATTCTGTGAATTTAGGTACTTCTCCATCTGTAAGAGACGTAGCCAATTGCAACACTTTAGGATTTTTTGTGGTACCTATATTGAGTGCCTCCATTGGTTCGATCAAAATGGAAGATCTTTCTTGATAGTACTCTGGAAGAGTGTCAAGTTTCCCATCCTCTAGTGCCTTTAAAAGGTTTTCACCATTGGATACGCTTTTTATTTTTCTCTTTTCTTGATCTAATATTGCCTTTGTTAGGTTTTCACCATTAGATATTTCTTTCATTTTTATTTTTTCTTGACCTAATACTGCCTTTGTTAGGTTTTTACAATTATGTCTTTCTTTTATGTTATTTATTTCGTAGCTGAGAAACTTGGGACTTTCCTGTCGAAAACTTTGATTTGGTGATTCCCCGTTGGAACTTGTTTCGGGATGAGATGAGCAAAGAAAGTTTATTATGGTTTCATCATTTGGAAAAGTTGGAACATCAATGGGTGCAATTCATTCCTAATCAATGAGTTCAGGATGAACCAAAGGTAATGGATCATTAGGATGAGTAAACTCATTGGCTGTGAGGGTCATGATGTTATTGTCAACGTTATCATGGGAGAAGTCTAAGATGGTATCCTCCTCAAAATGATCTATCTCGCTTTGAATTGAATTGGTCTCACTAGAGTGATGATCGCTTTGTATGATGTATTCAAATGGAGGTCTTGAGCTTTCTCCTTGTAAGAATGTAGGTGAAAATTTGTGTATCACATCCACTCTTTTCTCTGAGACACAAGTATCATCTGAGAAGTCATCCCATTCGTATTCATTTGAGTCTATTTCAGAATTATCATCTTGAATTCTCAGAATTGATTCAATTAACTCCTCCTTGGATGGCCTTTGTGTTACTTTTTCATTAGTATCCTCATCATATCCCAACCCAGTCTTATCTTTTGGGTGCATTGTTTTTAATTGGACACGTTCAATAATACCTTCTTTTCTCTTACCTAGAGGGCCATTTCCTTCATAACCCATCTGTTGCATGATAGCATAACCCTTTCCATATTGTTGTGTGGGTATCTTGATATGTTGTACAGATTCTTCTTCATATTTATAGAGCCAATCAAGAATAGCTCTATCTTCCCCTTCAGTTTCTTTGATAAACATCCCATTAAATTTGGTGATGGGGGTTGAAGTTGAGGCTAAAACTATTGCAGCTTGCGGTGTAGATGTTGATGGCTGACCATGAGATCTTGGTGATAAGGGTAGATTAGAGAGAGATAAATAATATTCTCCTACCCCATTATCTTTCAATTTTATATTGTTGCCAAAATTGCTTATCATTTCCTGCACTTTTTCTTTCTTTTTGGAGGTAGAGACGGCCAAAGCCTCTCTATTATGTGGGACAAATGTGTCTTGAGTCACTCTTAGGTTAGAACAAGTTTGACTACTATTGTGATCAGCGGGTATGGTTACTTCTTGTCCATCATATGGAAACTTCAAACATTGGTGATAAGTAGATGGAACTGCTTGCATGTCATGGATCCATGGACGACCCAATAGTATGTTATAGGTTAAATCCTGATCGAGAACCTGACAAAAGGTATTCTTCACAATAGGTCCCACTCTAATTGGTAACATGATAAGACCTTTTGAAGTTCTTTCCTCATCATCATAGGCCTTGATTGTAATTTTCCTCTGTGGGTCTATAGAGTCTATTGAATATCCCAAAGCTAGGACCAATTTTAAAGTACAAATATTTAATCCAGCTCCCCCATCTATAAGGACACATCTAATGCGGGCTTTGTGAACCATGACTTCTAAATATAGTGATGAATTATGCGGATGGGTTATGGATGATTCATCTCTTTCAGAAAAAGATAAACATGTGTTGGAGGACAAGTGTCCCACCCTGGCTTGAAACTTATCGATATCTAGATCAGGAGATACAGTTGTATCAATGAGAGCCTTTTCCAGAATGTCCTTATGTGCAGGTGATAACTTTAAAAGCTCCAAGATAGAGATTTGGGCTGATCTTTTTTGTAATTTTTCAACCAAATTGTATTGACTTGGAGGGGGAATTTCTGCTTTAGATGAGCCACCTTTGACAATGATCTTGGCTTGTCCCCTTGTGGTAACATTGACCTCTCGATATTCTGACTTACCTTTGATTCGGATAGCATTGATTTGAGGTTCATCAGTATAGATATGATTGATAATAATGTCTTGGATGTTATTAAAATTCTTGCCCTTATCATTTGAGGATTCCCCTTTGTGATAATTAGGGAGCAGATTTTTGAATGCTTGATGATCATTATTGACATTGTGTCCCTCAACTGTGATGGTACGATTATCAATCAAATCTTGAATGATATTCTTTAACCCTTGGCAACTGTTTGTTTTATGACCTTTACATCTATGATAATCATAGAAGTGTGAGTCATTCCATGATGGTGGTTTAACTCGAGGTTCATAGTCTCTTTGTGGTGGCAATGTAATAGCATTTTGACTCAATAATTCTTTGAGAATGGATTCCAAAGATTGGCCCAAGGGAGTGAAACTCCGTCAATTTGAAAAATATGATGGTTGGGTTGCATTTGAATTTTGATTATTGTCAAAATTATTTCCACGAGCGTTATTTGTGTTTCCTTGATTAGAAACATTGCCTTGGGTGTTAGAATGTCCAATATTATTGTTACGTTGAACACCTAACACATTAAGAACGGTGGGGTTCATATTCACATTGTTAGCACCTACTACCCCATCATTCCCAACATTTTTATTTCGAGTCCAAAACCGTGACTTGTCATTGTTGTTACTATGGTTGTTGTTGTTTTACGAATTTGAACCTTCTTTATCAACTTTTAGAACTCCACGCTTAATCAATGCACCTTCAATAGTGATCACATTTTCAATCAATTTTTCAAATGATGGAGGACAATGAAGGTTTAGTCTGTAACTCATTTCTTGATTCAAACTATCGATGAAGATCTCCATCTTTTCCTTTTTAGGAACAGGACGAGAATATCTAGCAAATGTTCTTCTCCATCTTTGCAAAAATGTAGTGAAAGATTCCCCTACTTTTTGTTTTATCTTACAAAGATCAAGCATGGTTATCTGATGTTGGATGTTGTAAGAGTATTGTGATATGAATTTATTTATCAACTCTTCAAAGGTTCTAATGAGGGGAGTGATCTTTGAAAGCCACTCCATGGATTGTCCACCCAGACTTCGTGGAAACAACCGCATTAAGTAGGTGTCTTCATGGGCGAATTCTAAACTCATATTTTGGAAATCCCTTACATGCTCAATGGGGTCAATTTTCCCATTATATCTATCAAACTTAGGGATTTCACAATGCTTTGGAAAAGGTATCATCCAAAGATTTCTATCGAATGGATAGGGACATATTTCTTCTAAAACATACTTCTTTGGTGCTCCCCCTTGCATTTCTTTTATTTGCCCTTGTAATTCTTTAATTTGTTGAGTAAGGGCACTAAAATCATTAAGAGGAGTTTCAGGATTCTCTTTAATCCCTTCCCTGTCAAAATCGGCAGGTAATTTGGCTCCTTGAATTGCTAAAGAAAGGAAGTACCTTTCCTTGTTTCTTTCTAAAATCTTTTCCATAAGAGTATGGAATTGGGGATCCTGTTCTGCTTCTTAAAGCTTTTCTTTCGTTACTTCTTCAGTATTTGGAATGTTAAAGAGGTTTTCCTCCCTCTCATTATTATCATCCATTTTGCTTACTATACTTTCCTCTTTTTCTATGTGCTTTCGAGACCTCATGGTAATAGGCATAAGCTTTACTCAAATCCTACTAACTTTGATCAAAGAAATGAAATAGTGCAATAGTGATGAAAGTTGGGATAGAATGAAGATTCTATGACTTAAAAAAAAATTTAATCTTTAGTTCGTGAATCCCTAAGTGAAAGGATGAAAATCCTGTTTGCGCGAATTAAACCAAAGATTGAAAAATAAAGGTGATTTTGCACTTTGTGAAGTTTGATCTTAGCTTTGTAGATAGATGAATTTAATGGATGCCTAAATGTGTTTGAGTTCTCTATTGCAGAATTTGATTTGGATGAGTAGTATATGCGATTGCAAGTTGGTGAAAATAAGAAGGATGACTACGCCTTGATTTCTGAAAATCCAAAAAGTCACACCTAAGCTTCGGAAAACATATGCGCCAAAACAGAGACTGGATGCGCCAAAACAGAGCACAGATGTGCAGAAATAGTGCACAAATGTGCTAAAACATAGCACAGATGCACTGAAATAGAGCACAGATGCGCTGAAACAGAGCACAAATGTGCTAAAACAAAGCACATATGCACTAAGACAGAGACCAAATGTGCTAAAACAAAGACCCAATGCACTAAAACAAAGACCAAAAGTGCTAAGACAGAGATCGGATGGGCTACAATAGAGACCAAATGCGCTAAAACAGCTCTAAGACCGACATGTTTTGACAATTTGATAAAAATATCTTGTTTTGGATGATCTTAATCTGATTTAAATGTGAATAACACAACATAGAAGCAGACAATTGTTTTGTTAATCCTAAAATATAAACAAAGAGTGTATGTTCTTGATATTTCCACAGGTTTTTGAACAATATAAGCACTTCAGTCAGACTCACTCTTAATTTGTCAAATAGGTCATCAAAGTAATCACAACCCACATCTTAAAATCGTGTCAACTCACATAGCCTTGTCACCCCCTAGAGGGCGCCCGTGTTTTTGTCTTTTCCAGGTGCATACTCAAAGTGACAGAAGTGGATACCGAATCCCTTGAGCAAACAATCCATGGTGACTAGATGGTGAGTGTCTTGGGGGCAGATTCTTCCCTCCCCTTGCACCGTGATTAAAATTATGTTTGGATACGGACACGGCTGGCTTTCTACACTATGGTTCATAGTAAGGGTATCTGTTTAGTGTGGCAAATAGATATACTCCCTCGAGAGACCTCCCAACCTTTAGAACAAAGGTTTTGGGGATGGTTATCTTGCGCACTACTGTCAAGTTGGATTTTCATCAACAACTTGCTTTTGATTAAAGTAGGTTGGAAACCTTGGCTTTAGGTGTTCCCACTTAGGTCATTCTCGTAGGGTGAGTACTTTTTCCCACTACGGTAGGCCTTCTAAAGGATGTAATAAAGCATTAAATGCATAAAATAAAAGGTAAGTCTGGTATTTTTATCACCTAGTTAAGGGGAGAGCATAGACCTATTACCCACAATCACAGCAAGCAAATAATGGTTCAATTTTAATCCCAAATTGAAAAATTTTCTATTCTAAGTGAAGATGTTGCTTCACTAAAAGCATGGAGCTCATTTTAACCAAAAGAAAATAAGTTTGGTGACTATCCTAGATTGGTTAATTCAAATTTAAGTGTCTACCCTAGGATTGATTCATTCTGTTAAAAAAATAGCATCAGAAAAATTATGTCCGTGGATTGCGTCGGAATCAGAATTTAAATTTTTACAACCAAATGCGCCAAAACAGAAGATGTATGCGCTAGAACAGGTTATGTATGCGCCAAAATAGGTAACGTATGTGCTGAAAGATATCGCAAATGCGCTGAAACAGTCACCGGATGCGCTGAAACAGGTTATGAATGCGCCAAAAGGGTCCTCAGGGATGCTCCGAAACAGGGTGTCTATGTGCTGAAAGAGGTCACATATGCATTGGAACAGGGCATGTATGTGCCAGAATAGTCATCGTATGCGCTGAAACAGGCTTCGTATGTGCTGAACCAAGACTCGTATGCGCTAAACTGTGATTTTTTGTCCATCACCTGCCAGAAAAATCTGCAAAAATAGAAATTAAATGCGGGGCTTGACCCCACGGTGGGTGCCACAAATGTGTTTGTTAGAATGTGTCAATTAAAGTGAATCTAAACTAGTACACCAATGAAACATTAGATTGAAGAAAGCTAAATAAATAAAGCAATTGCAAACTCTAAACAACAACTTCTTCAAATTCGTTCCATTGTCCTCTATCTCCAAGGATTCGCTTTAAGATGTTTGCTCTCAGTTGTGCAAACAACAGCTTATAGAATGGCACTTGAGAGAATGAGATTTATCAAAAATGCATATGCATGTAAAATATTGAGCTTATTTGAATTAAAATGCTATGAAATACTTAAGATGCGACTATAATAACTATGCATGAAAGTATGAGATTCAAGGTCCTTTTTTAGCTCATGAAAGAGCTGTATTTATAGATTTTTGAAGGTAGGAATTCGATTGGCCAAGATCGACGGTCAAGTTCAAGCCTGTTGAAATGAACGGTGAGAGATCGAGAATTTGAAAAGAGGTGGAATTCTGAGAGACAAATTGAAAGGTGTCTCTCATAATTAAATAAATAAATATTTAATTATGTGTGAGAGAAATATGAAAAAGCTTTAATTAAATATTGTAAATATTTAATTATGAGAAAAGGAAAAAGCCTTTTAATTAAATATTAAGAATATTTAATTTTTGTGAGAGAAGTGGGAATTTGAAAAATGATTTAATTAAATATCAAAAGTATTTAATTAAATGTGGAGGGAAGAAAATCATTTAAATTTAGAATTTAAACTTTGATAATTAATGTAAATAAATTGTAAAATCTATTTAACTAATTAAGAAGAAGGTAGCATTAATTAAATAAATAAATTTATTTAATTAAATTAGAAGAATTATAAAAATGAACAATATAAATAAATAATTAAATTTATTTATATGTAGAAGACTTAAGAACATTAATTAAATAATTCATATTTAATTAATTAACAGGTTCGATCGACCGTGACCATTTTTAGATGTGTACAGTTTGTTCTATGCCTATGTGGCATTTTGGAACATATGTTTTGTACGTGATATTTATGTCCAGATGGCTCCTTTGTACTAAGCCTATATGGTATTTTTGGATATATTGTATATAATTTTATCAATATATATCATTGTATAGCCTTTCGGATTTTTGATTAAATAAACTCTTATTTTGCTACTACCATTCTTGAATGATGTTATCATGCGTATTGTGTAAGTTGTATGCTTGAATGTTGTAGGCATGGATTTTGTTTACATCTAATGCTTAATTAATTATTGTTGAATGCTCAATAAGCCCCATCTAAATTGTATTGTATAAATAAGCTCCATTCGTGGTGGTTTGTATCCTTTAGAATGCTTCAATTACTTGTTCCTTATCGATGCAGAGGCAAGGAGGCTCAAACCCAATTAGTCTGACAACCTGCCTTCAAGGGGCTCCTAACAAGATTAACACAACCTATTTTGAGCAATGTACACAACCTCAAAGCCCCATCAAACCAAACTCTTCATTCAACACCTTACCCAAAAATCTATCCTTGTAGCACTTTGATCCAGAGCCAAGGTGGATGAGACTCACAACAATGGAAATGTCAATTCTCAATCAAGAACTCTTCTTCATAATGATTCACCCTAATAGGCATCAACCCACCCTCAAGGGTCTCAATTCCTCAACCTTGAAAATGAAAAACAAGACTCCACCAAGGCCCTACAAATACCATCAACATTCATACAATGAAAAATGAATCAATTGGGAACAATCCCTAAGTCAGATTCATCAAGGTTTCCAAAACTCACATTTGTGACTAGTTATTCTTGTAGTACTCAAAACTCAGTTTTAGACAGATTTCTCCCAACCTTTCCAAAACACTAGATAATTACAAGATGGATTAAGATACCATTTTCAAGGCTACACAACATACCAAATAATCAATGGTCACTCTTTTGGACCGACATAGACTTTCAACACACCTACTTCAATTTTGGCTTCACAATTAGCCATTTTTTCCAAAGGGACCACCCTTCCAACTTTAGGTATCTACCCAAATGCCTTGGAAAGTCTTAGGTCATGGTGCCAAACCTCAAATTTTTTCATTATTTTGTATCTACAGAGACTCTAACTCACTGTCCCAAGAAACCCTCCTAAACCTTCACAAAATCAAGGGTTTTAAAGAAACATACAACTCCAGACCTCTCTCAACACTTATAAAACCCCAAAAACCTCAAAATACTTCTACAAAAACTCATCAAACCCTCACATAATCCTTATAGGTATTAATTCTTAAAAACCTCTCTTTGGTTCCTCACTTCCATGTTGGAAAACCCTTGTTCAGTCTTAGAACAGTCACAAAAATGCCGCATAATTATGAGTCCTTGTTCCAAAATGAGTTGAAACACTTATTATAAAAAAAAATTAATCAATCCACCAAGATACAGTAGCAAACAATAGGTGGATTGATTGTTACATCACAAATTTCCCTTGAAACCCTTGATTCAGCAACACTGGGATAGTCACTATTTGTGTTGGTTCTCTCTAAAAACAAAGAGTTAAGATACAAAATAAAAAATAAATGAATTATAAAACATATAGAAACATCCTCTAAAATTATTAGAGCATGAAGAACCTGTATGTGCCCGTGCAACACTCAAAAAGATCAAGAAAACAATAATTTTCCAAAAAATTGCTCAAAATTATGGTGTTTATTGTGTAAAATTGTTACAAAACTTCTTCCAATCTTTGATTCAAGCCTTGGTAAGGATTTTTAAAGCATTTTCCAACAACCATCTTCTCCCCAACACCCATAACCAACCTTAGGATTAGTTGGTCCCTTAATTACATTTGTTTGTGTTAAAGTTGCTTTGTCAGCATTTTACAACTTATATGATTTCTAATTGACTTCTAAGACACAAAACACCCTTTATTTGCATTATGCTTGATCTCTCAAAGCTTATTAGACAAAATAAACCTAAATACACTAGAATTTCTCTATTGATGTATTCAAAAATATAAAAATTGATGATGTGGTGTAGGTGCTCTTGCACCAAACTCAAAACTCGGTCCAAGCCTAATTTCTCCCAACCTTTCCAAAAAACCTGACCATTTAAAGGTGGATTAAGATACCCTTTTCAAGGTTACACAACATATTCCAAAACCAATAGTAACTCTTTTTGACCAACATGAACTTTCAATACACCTCCCTTGCTCTAGGCTTCACAATTAGGCCTAATTTCCAAAGGAACCCCCTCACAAACTCACCTCCAAACCAAGGAAACTTGAAATATTCTTAGGGATGCTCACCAAACTCAGGATTCTCCCATTTTAAGAACCCCAAGAACTTGTTATATTCCTCTACTCACAAACTGTCCTAAACCTTCACAAAAAAAAGGGTTTTAAAGAAACTCATAACTCTAGACCTCCCCCAATCCTTCCAAAGGTCCAAATACCCCACAATACCTCTGCCCTAACTTAAAAGACATTCACAATCCCATTCCTTTCAATATTTCTCATATTCACTACTTGAGTTCCTTACTTTCATGGTGGAAACACCCCTAAACAGCATTAGAACTTCACACCCACTGAGTTTATTCATTCTCTCAGCCTCCAAAGTATTCATACACCAAACTAATCATGGTACAGGCCAATCCATCAAGCCATAGGGTCAAAACAGTAGGTGGATTGGCTAATGTGTCATGGTGTTGCCCTCAAAACCCCTAGCATAGAAAACAGAGCGGTAACCAAGTTTGTTGATCCCACACACACCAACGGTGGATTTAAACCTTCAGAAAAAAAAAAAACACATATGCATTCAAGTATCCAAAGCCTCAAGTCATGATAGACTTGTATGGGCCTGTGCAAGGCAAAGAAAATTCAAGAAAACAAAGAAAACCAGTGATCAGTGTTTTCAAAAGTATATTTTCTTATTAGAAACTAAACAAAATCAACCCTCAACTCAGGGTATTACAGCAATATATCTTGATACCACCTTCCAACTACCCCTTGAGCCAATCAACCACCGTAACCACCCTTTGTTAGACTTCTAAGATGGCAATTTTCCAATTTTTCTCTTAATTACCATTCGTTCACAACTTGATTTTGCAAATACCACCTAACTGACCTATTAAGCCTTTTAAATACAATTTCAAGGTATTTCCATAGCATATAGAGATATAGAGAGAAAATACAATAAATATTTTAACTAATGAGTTATAAAAAATGGATTTTTGTAGTTTATATTCATGTCGTTGATTACATTGCATTGCACATATTTCAAAGTCAAAGCATTACTTCACTTTGCATAACTAATAAGTAGATGCTAATAGATGCCAAAAATTTAATTACAATATAGTTTGAACAAAGTCAACCCAAGCAATTATGCAATTTCTTCACATTGCATAACTAATAACTAGGAGCAGCTATCAATTGCATTTTCTTATCATGGCATTCTATGAGACCAAATTTCTTTGAGATATTTTTTCAAATAGTTCCATACCTTGTCTATGTTACAACATTTTTCATACATGTCTACCAGAGCATATTCTCAAACAGTTCACTACCTTGTTGCTATGGCTAAAAGCCTAAAACAAGTGATTATGAACAAGCTATGGATGCTTCAAAAAAATATATCAAAAGCATAATAGTAAGCAATAGCATAGACAAGGTAGTGAACTGTTTGAAAAAATGCATCAAAAAAATTGCTTTGAAATGATAAATTTATTTGTGCTTTCACTCTTCTTTAACATTGTATATCTACTCCTTTTTATAACAAGAGATTAAAAAACGTAAAAACTTGTATAACAAGAGATAAAAACTATCTTTTTTGAAATCCAAAGGCATTTCCATAGCATAGAGAGATAGAGAGCAAGTAAAATAAAGATTTTAACTAATGAAATGTAGAAAATAGATTTTGTAGTTCATATTCATGCATTGCACATCTTTCAAACTCAAAGCATCACTTCACATTGCCTAACGAATAACTAGATGCTGATAGATGACAAAATTTCAATTACAATATAGCTTTTTACAAAGTCAACCTAAGCATTTATGCAATTACTTCACATTGCATAACTAATAACTAGAAGCAGCTGCCAATTGCTTTAGCTTGTCATGGCATTCCATGAGACCACATTTCTTTGAGGCATTTTTCAAATAGTTCATTCCCTTGTAGATATGCTACGATATTTTTCATATATGTCTACCAAAGCATTTTATCAAATAGTTCATTGCCTTCTTGTTATGGCTAAAAGCCTAAAACAGATGCTTTCAAACAAGTTATGGATGCTTGGAAAAAATCTATCAAAGCATAATAGTAATCAATAGCATAGACAATCCATTGAACTTTATGAAAAAATGCCCCAAAGAAAAGTGGTCTCATGGTGATGGAATTGCATGACAAGCCATAGACAAGGCAGTGAATTGTTTGAAAATATGCCTCAAATAAATGTGGTCTCATGGTGATGGAATGCCATGATGAATACCTATGGTGATGGACTGTCATGGCATTCCATCACCATGAGAACGTATTTATTTGAGGCATCTTTTCAATCAGTTTGTTACCTTGTCTAGGGTATGACATTTTTCATACATATCTACTAGAACATTTCATCAAACAGTTCACTGCCTAGCTACTATGGCTAAAAGCCTAAAATAGGTTCTTTCGAACAAGCTATGGATGCTTGGAAAAAATCTATCAAAGCATAATAGTAAGCAATAGCATAGACAAGGCAGTGAACTATTTGAAAAAATGCCTCAAATAAATGTGGTCTCATGGTGATGGAATGCAATGACAATAATCACCATGAGACCGCATTTCTTTAAGGAATGTTTTCAAACAATTCGCTACCTTGTCTATGCTACCACATTTTTCATACATGTCTACCAAAGCATCTTCACAAACAACTCACTACCTGGCTGCTATGGCTAAAAGTTTAAAATAGGTGATTTTGAACAATCTATAGATGCTTCGAAAAAATATATCAAAAGCATAATAGTAAGCAATATCATAGACAAGGCAGTGAATTTCTTGAAAAAATGCATAAAAAAAATTTCTTTGAAATGATAAATTTAGTTGTGCTTTGATGCAGAGCCAAGGTGGAGAAGACTCACAACAATGGAAATGTCAATTCTCAGTCAAAGAACTCTTCTTCATAATGATTCAGCCTAATAGGCATCAACTCACCCTCAAGGTTTTCAAACCTTTAATCTTGGAAAATAACAACAAATCTCCACCAAGGCCCTACAAAGACTCTCAACATTCATACAATGGAAATTTACAAACAATCTCCAAGTCAGGTTCATTGAAATCTCCAAAACTCAGCATTTTACCCATTTAACAACAAGTTGTCCTTGTACCCATGTCATCAGTCCCAACACACTGCCAGCATGCTTCTTCACTAATTTATTAGTGTTATCTATCTTTGTAGTTACAAACCTTGCTTTCTTTACTTTCACATCTAGAAGAACAATAAATTCTATTGTGTCCACCATAAGAATTTCACACAAACTCGATGTCATTACCTCCTTTGCTGCTACATCGGTCCTTATATCCACTGCACCTGTATTAATAGACCTATAATGGTTCCCAAAACCAAAATTTTTGATTTCCCTCACAACACTTACATGCTTCTTGTTCCCACACATGATTACTTTGGCTTTCCCTTTCACATCCTCTAGAAGTGGAGTCAAAACAAACGTATGGCTATCTTTCCTTATGGTATACTTATTTTCTTGCCCATCATGCATGGCACGCCTATCATACTACCATGGTCTTCCAAGGAGTATGTGACATCAGTCCATTGGAAGAATGTCACAAATAACACTATCCCTATACTTAGCAATCTAGAAATCTACAATAGCTTGCTCATTACTAACAAAGATTGACCATCACTTAACCAAGATAATTTGTAAGGTAAGACATGAGGGATTCTTTTCAAATTTAGTTTATTCACCATTTCACAAGAAACCATGTTTTCAGTTGAACCTAAATCCACTACCATCCTACATACTTTACCTTGTACCTTGCAATTGATTCTGAAGAGTGATTTCCTTTGTGGGGATTCTTCAGAGATTGGTGCCTTGAGAAATGTTCTCCTAATCATCAAACTCTCTCCAACTTCAGATGTAAGGTTCACCACAGGTGAGGTCACACTTTCTTCATCCTCATGCACTAGTTGATTCCTCCTCTCTCCACCATAGGAACTTGAGCCTTGCTTTTCAGGGCACTTGAAGGTTGGATGTCCAAGCTAGTTACAAGTGTAGCATCTTCCTGAGAACTGGTAGGAGTCTCTTCCTCCACTAAATCTGCCCCTTGAACCTCTCCATCCACCTCTGGAATCAAATTGATCTTGGTCCTTCTTGTCATCTCCTTGAGTCTCATTTTTTTCCTTGAAATTAGGATTTAATCCTCTTCCTCTAAAAGTGTTGCATCTTCCTCTTGTTGCTTTGTCTTGCCTTCTCTTCATTTTCTCCTCCACCTTGATTTCCATTTGATAACAGTCCTCTACAGTTCTAGGATTAGCCAAAACCAATTCATCTTGTATGTTTAACCTAAAACCACCAATATATCTAGCAATATTTTCATCTTCATTCTCATGATGACCAGATCTTAAACTTAATTTATAAAACTCCTCAGTATAAGACTTAATATCCATCTCCCTTTGTGTTAAATTTTGCAACCTCTTAAACAACTGAGCTTGATGATCCTTGGGTAAGAATTTACCTTTGATTTTTGATATCATCTTATCCCATGATGTGATTTTAGACTTTCCTTGCTTCCTCCTCTCAGATTGAAAGTAATCCCACCATACAAAAGCATGACCCTGCAACTTAGTTTTTGCAATCTTGACCCTTTGTTCTTCAGGAACCTCATCCCATTCAAAATGGTTATCATTTGCAACAATCCAATCCAATAGTTCTTCATCATTTAAACTACCACCATACTTAGCAACATCAAGTTTTACCTTAAGCTTGTTAGTCTTCACTTCCTTCAGCAACCTTGCAATTCTTTGATCCTCTGGAGTAAGCTCTTCTTCCTCTTCTTTAGTATCAGTCTCTTCCACTTCCCTTATTTTATTTGTATGCAAGGCTATGACTCTCTCTTCAAACTCTCTAAGTTCTCTTGCATACCTATCTTTCATCTCCTTCATCTCTTTAGACATATTATTCTTCTTTGGAGGCATCTTAGCAACCTTGCCTCTTCACCTTCTTCTTCAACCTGCAAAATGAAAACATATCTACTTCCTAATGCTCTAATACCACTATGATGCAGAGCATCAATAACCAAACTCCTCAACACCATCATTTCTTCAAGGGATTTCAATCCCAAACAGAATCAGGAGAATATCAAATTAAACAAACAACTTGTTTACTAAAATTTTCATCAATTTCTCTTAAAATTCACTTGATTCCTTCAGTTCTATAAAACTCCAAGACAGCATGTCAATTTCCCAAATCACCAAACTTATATTCTATACAATTATCAGCATCTAATTGACTAATCTTAACAAAAAAACCTGATCAAATACATTGAACCAACCAATACTTCAATATTCACCAAAACCTCCTTGATACAACTCACACTCCCCAAGGCTAATAGACATACATTCTTACCTTCAAACTATTATCAGACTTACAAGAGCCTCATAATCATCATGCTTCTAATAGAAACGAACCAATAACATATTCACATAACTTTGAGTTATCAGATGTACTGATTTTCACAATCGTAACACCATTCTTCATCAAGATTTCACCCTAGTCTAAACATCAAATCGACAACCTTAACCTTTAAAATTTTCCCAAATCATTGAAATACCTTTGAAAACATTATTTAAGAAGTTACATCACAAATATAATCACAAGTACCACTGGCCTCAGTTTTAACACTCATTTCATCAATATCCTTATAGGTTAGCAAAGCCCTAAATCGGGTGATACAACTCTACCATCTTTGCATAAACACAAGATTGATATAGTTTTGGAGACCCCTTACAGATTATTTAGAAATATCATAAAAACATTGCCACTTGTTTTGAGAGAAGCATCAGAAAATTGGTCTGATATGCTGCTCCCAACCACAAATTAGGCCAAATTTGCAAGGTGACTACAAACAAACAATCTCCAAATCACTAACCAACCTTAAACAGTCTTTTGCCATACCTCCAAACTCAGAATTCCATCATTTTCAAGAGCTATTAGATCCACTAAAACATTTAAATATCAAAACCCTTGAATATAGGCTTTGCAAGCAAAATAATGAGGGTTTCTTGGAATATCACCTTCCAAAATCTTTAAATACACCTGCAAACATCATCTATACCCTTCTCAAGCCATGGAAAACTCTATTTATTCATTATGCATGACTGTAGCATCAAATTGTGTGTGGAAACCTTCAATTTATGTGTGTAACAACTTCATTTGATCATTATTGCATTCCCCTATACCTACAATCATAAAAAACATTCAAAAAAACCCTAACATTAACCTACTCCACAATCTACTTGGCCTACATTGGTGTAGTGATAAAATGCTCTATTAGACTCTCAAAACCACTGTAACTCTACCCGAGACATAGGAAATTGTCTTTTCTACTTTTGTTTCTTAAGAACTGACCTCCAAATTCTTTGAAAAGGAATTTAACTTCTTCCTAACATATATCACACCAAAAATCCATCTCTTTGAATTCTTGACTATCAATACACATATGGAAATAAAGGAGAGTGATGCTAATAGAAAAACAAGAGTTTTCGTTCAAAATCTGGTTACAAGAATACCAGCCCCCTTTTTGCATGCGTTACAATGCCTTTTATAACTTTTTCCCTCTTAGAAATTGCCTTTTCTAGCTTCTCATTGGTGCAACTACCCTTTTAACTCTTAATATTCCTTGATTTATGCTCTCTCTTGCTACATAATTACATCATCATTACTTTTTAACAACATTGTATTATTTGCATTTTTTTATATTTTCACCTCCTAGTGACTTATTTTATGACTTGATTACATTCAAATTAGCCATTATAAAGCCTTGACACATCATTTTGGCTTGAACATACAAATTGGAAAAATTAGCCTTTTGAAGGCATTACATGATCTGGGTGCTTTTGCACCATGCTTTCACTCTTCTTTAACATTGTATATCTGCTCCTTTTTATAACAACAGATAAAAAATGTAAAAAGTTGCATAACAAGAGATAAAAACTATCTTTTTTGAAATTGAAAGTCATTTCCATAGCATAGAGATATAGAGAGAAAATAATATAAAGAGTTTAACTAATGAATGTAGAAAATATAGTTTTGCAGTTTATATTCATGCATTGCGCATCTTTCAAACTCAAAGCATCACTTCACATTGCATAACGAATAACTAGATGTTGATAGATGACAAAATTTCAATTACAATATAGCTTTTTACAAAGTCAACCTAAGCATTTATGCAATTACTTCACATTGTATAACTAATAACTAGGAGTAGTTGCCAATTGCTTTAGCTTGTCATGGCATTCCATGAGACCACATTCCTTTAAGGCATTTTTTCAAATAGTTCATTCCCTTGTCTATGCTACGACATTTTTCATATATGTCTACCAAAGCATTTTATCAAATAGTTCATTACCTTCTTGCTATGGCTAAAATCCTAAAATAGATGCTTTCGAACAAGCTATGGATGCTTGGAAAAAATCTATCAAAGCATAATAGTAAGCAATAGCATAGACAAGCCATTGAAATTTTTGAAAAAATTCCTCAAAGAAAAGTGGTCTCATGGTGATGGAATGCCATGACAAGCCATAGACAAGGCAATGAATTGTTTGAAAATATGCCTTAAATAAATGTGGTCTCATGGTGATGGAATGCCATGATGAATGCCTATGGTGATGGAATTTCATGGCATTCCATCACCATGAGAACACATTTCTTTGAGGCATCTTTTCAAACAGTTCGCTGCCTTGTCTATGGTATGACATTTTTCATACATATCTACCAGAGAATTTCATCAAACAGTTTACTGCCTTGCTGCTATAGCTAAAAGCCTAAAATAGGTGCTTTCAAACATGTTATGGATGCTTGGAAAAAGTCTATCAAAACATAATAGTAAGCAACAAGCTATGGTCTCATTGTTTTTTTTCACATGAAAACCAACACGATTTTATTCACATTTTTTTCTAGGTTTTAAAAGCATTTTTTTCCAATCAGACGAGAATTTTCTACGCGTCACGATGTTCGAGTAATAGCATGTTGAGGTTTGTAGCCATTTTGCACTTTGGACCCTTAAGGGATCGATCCGGTTGAATGTAGCTCAGAGCGATTCTGCGTATTTGGGTGTGAAATAGCACCATACCTAGTGTTAACATACCTATTTGAATGCATTGGAATAGTTCGTTTGGTCACACGAGCTGCAGAATGAAAGTTGCACCAATTTGCAACTTTCAACTACTTGCATTTGACAACTTTTTCTTCGAGTAAAAATTTGCCACCACAGGAAAATGCCTATGAGATAACGAAAACTGAGCGAGGTTATTGTAGATAGGCCCAATGTGATCTTGTAGGATTAGATGAGAAGTTTCTAAGTGTCATGGTGTTTGAGTAATATCATGTTGAATTTCACATCCATTTTGCACTTTGGACCCTTGAGGGATCAATCCAGTTGAATGTAGCTCGGAGCGATTCCGCGTGTTTGGGTGCGAAAGAGGAACATGCCTAGCATAAAAGTACCCACTTGGATACATTGGAATAGTTTGTTTGGTCACACGAGCTGCAGAATGAAAGTTGCACCCACTTTGCAACTTTCAACTACTTGCATTTGACAACTTTTTCCCCGAATGAAAATTCGCCACCACAGAAAAATGCCTCCGAGATAGCAAAAACCGAGCGAGGTTATTGTAGATGGGCCCAACATGATTTTGTAGGATTAGATGATAAGTTTCTAAGTATCATGGTGTTCGAGTAATAGCATGTTGAATTTCACAGCCATTTTGCACTTTGCCTTAAGGGATCGATCTGGTTGAACGTAGCTCGAAGCGATTCCGCATGTTTGGGTGCAAAAGAGGAACATGCCTAGCATAAACGTACCCACCTGGATGCGTTGGAATAGTTCGTTTGGTCACACAAGCTACAGAATGAAAGTTGCACCACTTTGCAACTTTCAACTACTTACATTTGACAACTTTTTCCCCGAGTGAAAATTCGCCACAATAGGAAAATGCCTCAGAGATAGCGAAAATCGAGCGAGGTAATTGTAGATGGACCCAACGCGATATTTTAGGATAATACAAGAATTTTCTAAGCATCACAGTGTTTGGACCATTTATTTGTTTATTGAAGCCTAGGAATGAAGATTTTGACAAAACCCTTGTTTTTGCATTAGAAAAGGAGGTTTTTTTGAGATGGGAGTGTTTTTGACCGTACAGGTGCAAACTAGTGCTGGATTATGTGGTTTTTGGGTTAGAATGGTATTTGAATCCATGATTAGTTTCCTAAGTGTTGTGGAAAAGTTAGGGCAAAAGTCTAAAAAATTGATTTCCAACTGTTGCAAGGGAAACATATGTCAATAGGTGAGTTTTGAGGAATTCAATGAAGACAAGTTTAAATGTAAACCATGAAGCATTACAACTAATTTTAAATCTAATATACACATTTAATTGAGGCATATATTAAGGAATATACACATTTACATGTATTAATTTCTCATGATTTTAATATATCAAAAAATACACTAAGTCAATGACAAATATTACAATAGTGATGGAAGAACATTTTGAAAATCTTCCCATTTGTCAATACTTGTAGCAATACATGCAGGGAAATAATCCTCTCATTTCCAACACAGATCATGAAATATATTGTACTTGAGAAAGGACAAAAGGAGTTTCTGCCCAGTTTCGTTTTTCCATTCCACCTCAGTTGTTGGCCCAACTATTTGCATTCCAAAATGGTTCAAAACATGTACATCCCCTACTCTCTATGAAACACATGGGTATTAGCCTCTCTATGGTTTTGTAGTATCATAGGAATTTGGTCCACAAAAAACTTGCAAAATCCTCTCAATCTTAAGCATAGACCCACATAAAAATCATTAAAAGAGCAATAACTAAATAATGTCAGTCATACAGCTGACGAGACCTACTATCACCTTCATGCATGCTAGATAAGGAGGTCGATTGAAGGTCCTACAATGGTGATGTTCCCCTTCACTACTTTATCATCTCTTGATGACCCTACGTATAAATTTAAAATATATCACTGAGAGACTTAAAATAAAACGTGTAGCATATAAGAATCTAATAAATCTAGGAGATGGAAAAGAAAGAGAAGATTGACAACCAGAAAATGCACCAGCAACCGATGTTTCTCATACCACTGAACACTTGCACCAAAAATCGATGTTGTTCTTTTCTTATATACTTTGACAAACTTCATTATTACCTACAGTCACAATCAGAAAAGGATCAATGATAGTCGTAAATGCATATGACATCAAACAGTAATGGTGAAAAAGCCTTATTGCAAGGTGTTGGTCCAAAAGAGTGATCAATAATATGGCTTTACAAATTCAATGTGCATACTTACAAATCAATCTAGGGAACCATCTGGGTCTTCTCTACTCTTTATTGTGTCGAGTATTTCCTCATGGTCAGACTCACACACTTTCCACAAGTTCTTGTTCGTAGGTCTACCCTTATATTTGATCAAATGAACCTTGGTGGCAATGAAAAGGTTTGAATAGTGAAGAATCTTCTGATGTGTGTCGAAGTCCTCAAACGACCAAATTGCAACATTCTTAACTGGATACCTTCGAAGCCATGTTCCAGTAACAACCACCGAACCTATAGGATATTCTATGTTTTCTCTGTCTATAAATGGGGACTCCAATTTCTTTTTGTCCTCGATAGAATCACAGGTAATAATTTGTACCCTCTTCATTGTCTTCATCTGCAACCACCGCATAAACATGCCATGCATTGATATGTTCATCTTGTTAGATTTATTTACTGAGCAACATAATAAAACTTGTAAGTAAGATCTATTACTTGGTTCTAGTAGGTCCAATACATGATCAGAGTCAATGGATGATTGCATCTATGTGATTTGTAGAGTAGTCGGGAGCTGATAAGTGTCAAGTGGGGTTAGACTTCTTATAGACCATTCATCAACCCACTCTGTTGACTCACAATCATTCCATGATTGAAGTGTACATGCATAGAAAAAGCATTCCATCTTCCTTGTATGGATAGTCCATGTACTTGCATTGGAGCTTCTAAAAGAGTGTAGCTCACTCGATCCTATTAGTGTACAACAATCCTCATATTTTGCAATGTTAGTATCATCTACTAAATGAAAAAATATATGAACTAAAGAATTACCTTCACTACCTGGACCCATTAAACCATTGCACCATTGGACAATTGGTCTTGCATCTGTCAACTTTACAAAGTTTGTGTACTTTAACTCTTCTCGTGCTAGGGCTCTTTTGATACATGAACCTACTCCATCATGCTCCCCCTTTACATGCCCAGCCTCTGAGAAGTTCCACATATGCTGAACACTAGTCATCCTATGCATCCTGCTCAACCAGTAAAACATTTTGGTGTTCTTGAATTGTGATGTACAATTATCTGACCATATGATATGTTGACTAAATGATATGCCCCTGCTAGCCAGATTAGCATAGAACATCTGAAAGCAACCTTGAACAAACTCTATAGAATGTGTGTGATCATCACTGATGTAAAAGTGATACCTCCCTCAATACTTTCCTATTTTCCTTTGTACTATCATTTACATGAATGAATTCTATATGGACAAATATAGCAACCTGCACAGAGTTGTAGTACTATGATTGCACCTCATTATGTGGTTGTAGTGTGTAGTTCTTAGTGAAGTTGACAACTAAAATGATATGACAAAGTGGAAATGTGTCCTTGCATAACTTGAATTGTGAGTCCAACCATTGTGCTCTATGTGTATGAGTTGCATACTCATAGACCACCCGATCACAAAAAATGCCCATAAACTAATACACTAGAATCTTATCACTGACCAATACACACTTCTTTGCTTCTTTCCCCTCTTTTAGACTGTATGCCACTATCTTATATTTGCCAAATTCCATAATTTTGTCTCCAATTGTGTGTGTAGTAGCCATGTTTTGAAAAATTGGAAAATGTTGCATGCCACCACAATGATCACATGTGCCATCCAAACATGATTCTCTATAAAAAAATTGACCATCCTCTCTTTCACATAAAATGGAAGACAAAAATTTCCTTGACGATTTAGGTGGAGGCATTATGTTACATTCTTGCAAAACATTTTCAGTATGCATATCTACACATATATGTCAATAAACATCATAATGGTTAGAAAACTCAATATGAACCCTACAACAACAAGTAGTGCGTGTGTGATTTATTTTGACATAAAAAGGCTTTAGCATTTCAAAATACCTTTGATATATTTTAATTTTAGGAAACTTCTGTACAAAATCAGTAAAAAAATGGGTTTGAGTGGTATCCAAATAATGCATTGGATGTGGCTCACGGTTTTTACTACCAATTCTCCTTCTTACAACATCTATTTGATTAGGAGAGTTCCTTGTGTTATCCTTCCAATAATTCACAATTAAAGATCTCAAGCCTTGAGAAATTCTTGTGTCTTTTCGTGGCACTCTACCTGAAAATGCCCATAACTCATTGCTATTTGGATCCTCCACTCTTTCACGCCTTCCTTTGGATCTCATTAGAGATGATCTACTTTTTTAAAAACATTTACTTACCTTTGTAAGGTTCACCTTATTCATTGTTTGACTGCTTAATAGTGTTTTTGTCATCACACGTCGTGTGGCACAACTATCCTTTGTGTGTGAGGTGGAGCCCACGCTCTCGTATGCACTCATCAAGTTCTTTACAATGGAATTTTTACTTGATTCATTCAAAAATATTATCCCAAGAGCCTTCGTGGTGGGCCTAAGTTTGAGTTGCCTCATCATTTCAACAAATAGTTTGCATCTTCCACCCTCACTTAGCTTCGCAAAAAACAAAATCCAAATCATTTTTGCATATCTTTAACATGTACATTTTGGAATCTTATTAGGCAACCATTTCAAAACATTGGAATCAATATCAATAGAAAATGTAGGTTTTCTATGCAAAACTCTAGGAGTTCTCAAATGTAAATTTGTGTCAATATTGGGAAGATCAACAACATCGGGGATAGATCATGTACCTTCAATTGGAAGTGCAATTGATGGCATACGTTGAGATTGACATGTAAATGATGTTGTACCTCCAACTTGACATGTCGTTTGTGAAGTTCCTTCAAATAGAGATGTGTTTGCTGATGTAGTTTCAAAACTCAGTTTTTTTGATGGTGTGTCTTCAATTGGAGATGTGATTTCCAATGTACCTGGAAAACCACATGTTGTTGTCAATGTGTCTTCAACTGGAGATGTGCATTGAGCTTCACCTATGGTTGATGATGTGCCCCCAACTTCTGTATCCATTCCTATCCTTTCACGAACTTTCCTCATTCATGCCCTTTATTTTTCCAATTTGACATCTCTTAGATTGCATGGGAATTTGTGGTTGTATGGTCTGCAATTCCTTTGCTTCACGAGCTACATTTTTTTATTCTCTTCTCCTTGCATTTTTAGCTTCACGTTCTTCTAGTGTTAGAGGCTTCGATCATTTCCTCAGCATGACATTCAATGCTACATGTTCACAAACACACATAGAACAAAAGAAAGTAAGGCATTTTACAAAAATATTGATATCGCTGATTACATTGCATTAAATATGAAACACACCAAATAATTTTATGAAAGAAGGCAGCGAGTTGTTTGGAATTATCAAACATGTCTATGTTACACAATATTTTTCATACATGATGGAGTTAGATGTCTATAGGGTGAGATATTAGAGTAGGGATTTTGAGTGTGTTTGAAGAGTTGGCAAAGTACCTAGAGGCTGATGTAGTACATGTAGGGATCCACAATGAACTTTTTCTCAAAGATTTAGAGGAAGGCTCTTAATAGACTTACACACAACTTGATCACTTAACTTACCAAGAAACACCATTTTTGATGCAGAGAGGGGTGGAAACCATTCAATACAGCAAATCAATGAGAATCAATTAGATTCCAAAGCAAAACCAGATGTTCAACTGAAAATCCCAACTTCTACCAAGCTTTCCCTTGTAGCATAGGTAACCTGGTTCAAGGGCCTTTTCACCAAGATTTTCCAAAACACTTGACAAACTCAAGGATGATTAAGATACCCATTTGCAAGTTATAAAAGATAGGTAAACCCCATAATCAACTCCTTTGGACCAACATTGACTTCCAATAGACCCACCTTGGAAAAGGTTATTCAATTGGAATAATTTACAAAGAGAGTACCTTTTAAACACATCTTCACTCAAAATCCTCAAAAAGAAGTATTTTATGTGTCAAAACCTCCAATTTCCTGATTTGTTTCCAAGTCCAAGACCTCTAGACCCCTAATACACCAAACCCTCAATTTCAAGAAAAATACATGGGGTTTTAATGAAACTCCTATCTCCCAGACCTGCCAAACCCATACAAAGCACCAAACACACTTACTAGACCCTGCATATGGTGAATAATACACTACATGGATAGTCCTTCCCACATTTTGTCAAAACACCACTTGAAGCCCTAATTTTCACCATGAAAAGATCCTGCTACAATCCTA
Source organism: Sequoiadendron giganteum (assembly GCA_007115665.2). Lineage (NCBI taxonomy): Eukaryota > Viridiplantae > Streptophyta > Pinopsida > Cupressales > Cupressaceae > Sequoiadendron > Sequoiadendron giganteum. Next base: position 84,622,493 of record CM021101.1, read on the forward strand.
GAACATTATCCCAAACACCCAACCTTGACCCCACAATATTATAAATAGGTTAGGAATGTATTTTAAAAGTTAGAGGACCCATTTCACAAGTTACAGTAGGCAGAATAAGTGTAATGGGTCAAATTACATAATGAAACCCCTCAATCCAAGAACACTGTGAAAGTAGGTAGCAATGGTAAAAGAAATATAACTTTCGCTATACAAAAAGTTAGAACCTATAAATAGATGAAAATGAAAGCTAATTCATTAATCTACAACATCCAACTAGTTTCATATCATCTTAGAGTTTGTATAGGTCGTGCAACAACAAGAAAAGTGAGAGAAACCGGTAAATTTTTAGAATTTAATAACGTTCTTCTTGATAAAAAAATGGGGTAGAAATCAACCAGCAACCTCTCCTTCGAGGAATTGAAGGTTATTAAACATATTTTGATTTCATTCCAACTCCCTATAACTTTGCAAATTTTGCATCTTTTAGCAACTTTTTTTACCACATTTAGCCAAATTGCAAGCTATGACACAACTGAACTCCCTTAGCTCCAAATACATTATAAAATGGTCTAATTGACCTTACTGAACACAATATACTCAAAATTAACTAAAATCCTAGCATTTGACCATGCTTGAACTAAAGATGACATTTTTGGCAAAATTGAGCTTACAAGGTGCTCCTGAACTAGAGGCCTAGAACGTTGATTTTGAAGTTGTGTCTTTTGACTAGCATTATTGAACTTGAACTTTATAAATCTTATGATGAACAATTCACGGATTAGAGTTTCTAGTAATATTGAGTTTATTTCATTCTATTAGGAGTGACTGTTGTATGGATACAATATTTTGAGCAATAGACTTACATATGGTGGGTTTTGCTAAAATATTCCAAAGGTTTAGAATGGTAGTCTTCTTGAAAAGAATTACTTGTTATTTATGGATGATCTTTGTTTTGTTTTAGATGTGAATTGGCCAATTCAGAATTGAATTGAGGTTTTTGAGATTGAAGATTGTTTGAAACTGATCTAATTATGATTGTTGAAGGTTTTATCTCCCTGCTCTGCATCACAAACCTAGGGTATAAATTGTTGCCACCTAAATGAAAACTAGAGACTCTTGTGATTATTTTTCTCAAAACCAAATTTTTGATTGTCAACAAAGTCATGAAGAATATGGATTCAAAGAAGGGTTTGTGATGCTATATCTTATAATTATTCACTATTTCTTTGGAAATGAGGTAACTTAGAAAGACAATAAGCATTCTCAACTATGTCAACTCGCTTGAATTTATCTAAGCACATGTGATGAAGCTGATTTTTTTATGGAACAAAAAAATTAATGGAAACTTGCATTAACATTGATGAAAGCTATTAGGTTTTCCAAATTAGTTGAAAAAATAATGAAATATGATGAATTCCACTAGCCATGTTGGAAATGGACTACTATAAGCAATGCAAATGAATTCATAAGTAAATTTATGTTAAGTAAATGTCATTTTTAAAAAAAAAATTGTTCTTCAAACTCATAAAAATTGAACTTTTTAATGCAAATCTCATCTAATTCAATGTTGAATTCTAAGTCCAATTGTTATGATTAATAAAATCATTACAGAAATTTAGTTTATATTGTCAAAAACAAACAAACATACTAAATACAAACATTTCAATTTACTAAAATGAATATATTACCTCAGATAATGTAAAATGATGTAGAAACTTAAAAATGTCTTCTTTTACGTTGTCTACCATGCATATTGGTAGTAAAAAGGTGATGGATAAAGCATAGATTGGTACAATATGAAGTCAACTGCATAAAAAAGTTGTTTTTGACTCGGATAAGTTGCTGAATCAGAAAAATATAGGAGAATGTGGGCTTGAATCATGGGGTCAAGCCTTATTTTTACAATTTCAAGGTAAAACCCATTTGGCGTTCCCCAAATTTGGCAAGTGCCAAATATTTTCCTTTGAAAAGGAGAGACTTGAGAGAGAGGGAGAGACACAAAGTGGGAGAGAGATAGAGGGAGAGAAAGAGAGAGAGGGAGTGGGAGAGAGAGGGGGAGAGAGAGGGCGTGGGAGGGAGAAATCTAAGAGAGAGAGAGAGGGAGAGAGGCTGGGAGGGAGACACCTAAGAGAAGGAGAGGGAGTCAAAGTGGGAGAGAGGGGGTGGGAAGGAGAGACCTAAGAAAGTAGGGTGGGAGGTAAGTGAGGCCTGACAGAGAGGGATTGCGAGATAAGTGAGGCCTAATCCCTCAACCCTATACCCTGTCAATCCTCAACCCTTAAACCCTAATCCCTCAACTCCTATACCCTCTTAATCCCTCAATCCTCAACCCTCAACCCTTAAACCCTAATCCCTCAACCCCCATACCCTCTTAATCCCTCAACCCTCAACCCTTCAACCCTTATCCCTCGACCCCTATACCCTCTTAATCCCTCAACCCCTCAACCCTTAACCCTTAAACCCTAATCCATAAACCCCCATGCCCTCTTAATCCCTCAACCCTTAAACCCTAATCCCTCGACCCGTATACCCTCTTAATCACTCAACCCCTCAACCCTTAAACCCTAATACCTCAACCCCCATACCATCTTGATCCCTCAACCCTCAAACCTTAAACCCTAATCCACCAACCCCCATACACTCTTAATCCCTCAACCTTCAAACCCTAATCTCTCAACCCCATACCTCTTAATCCCTCACCTCAACCCTTCAAACCTGATCCCTCACCCCTATACCCTCTTAATCCCTCAACCCTCAACACTTAAACCTAATCCCTCACCCTATACCCTCTTAATCCCTCAACACCCAATACCCTCTTAATCCCTCAACCTCAACCCTTAACCCTTAATCCCTCAACCCTCAACCCTCAACCCCTAATCTCTCAACCCCTCAACCCTCAACCCTCAACCCTTAAACCCTAATCAGTCAACCCCTTTATAATATTAATCCCTCAACCCTTAAACCCTAATCCATCAATCCCTATACCCCTAATCCCTCAACCCTCAACCCTCAACCCTTAAACCCTAATCCCTCAACCCCCATACCCTCTTGATCCCTCAACCCTTACCATCAACCCTTAAACCCTAATCCCTCAACCCCTATTCCATGTCAAACCTCAACACAACCCATATTCCATGGTACCTCTCTTCAGAAATAGACTCTTCAATGGCACCCAACCCGCTTTGATACCATGTTAGAATTGGCTATGGATGCCAAGATCTATGGACCAAATGAAAAGCACAAGAAGAGAGAAAATAATATGACAAGAATAAACTGTATTCAATGTCAATGATATGATATCAATGTGTGTAAATGTAGTAGAAACCCCTTGGTTATATAGCCAAGGTGAGTACATAGGAGTGCATAAGATTATGACAAGTTCCGTAATCTTATGACATGAGACAACAATGAAAAGCTATCACTCCACCTAAAGTGGAAAGTGATAATGTGATAACCACCACAAATAGTGGATCACCAACAAAAGGTGGAAACCTAATCACATGATATGTCCATGAAAGGTGGAGGTGATAAAGTAATAAGAAGATAAGTCCACCAAAGGTGGAAATTCTCCAACAACTCCTATGTGGTCCCTAAGTAAACTTAACTAAGGTGTAATTATGACTTAGGACAAGGTACCGAACATTTAATTACACCAACACCCCCCCCTTAAGTGCAACTTAGGGAGAATGTACACAAATGCAAACAATGCAAGATGGGTCCCGACAACTAGGCCATGTTAGGTACCCATGTACAAATGCAATGGAATCTCTCACAAACAGAGAAAAGAAGAAAACCCAGTGGGAAAAAAACTCCTCCCCAAAAGAGAGATGAAATACAATAAGAATATGCTCTCAATCATGAATGAGAAGGTAAAAACCCCATGTGAAGAAAAAGACCCCCCATAAGAGAGAAGTAGAAGAGAGACAAGGCAGCCCCCCCTCAATTTTGAGTCTCCTACAATGATGGTAGAAGCTCAACATTGAATGTTGAAGATGATCCAATTTCGTCAAACAACATTCCTCCCCTTAGGAAGAAACAAAACCAAGGATGTATGATGTCTCTGAATGATGCTCAAGTGTCTCCATGTCAATGTCGAAAGCTGACACACTCCAAACAGGCGTTCTAGGCCACACTGCTGAAAGTACAATCCAAAATATAGTAGAGATGAATGTAGAACATGATCCAAAGAGAAAGATATCCCCTCTAAAGAAAAAGAAGCATCCTCCAAATGCTGTCCAAAAGTATCCACGCTCATGTCAAACTGCAAGGAATGATCATGTAGAGAACGAACAAGAGGGTCAGAGTGTTCCCTCACAACAATTGAAGAAGGAGCATCTTCATCAAAGAGAAGATGGATGTCATCAATGATGTCCCCCAAACCCAAATCTGCAAGATGAGACTCCACGAACAAGTCTGAAATACCTGTCAGGAAGCCATCCAAAGTAGCCATATCTAGAAGACAATGTATGTCCTGTTGCACTGAATCACAAGGAACCCAAACTGTGGAATCACAAGCATCATCAACTACAACAGTAGATGGAGGAGATGAAATACATGGCTCAAGTACTGGAGCTAAAGTGAGAACTCCCAAGTTCAAGTAGCCAAATGTCTCCTCTGTATCATGGTTCACACTAGAAGTGTGATCAACAGTCGAAGGAACAATGTCACCATCAAAAGAAAAATCTGCAAAGGTATACAACCGAGATGAATGATCAACCACCCCAGTAGCAATGATCTCTCTACTCTCCAAGTCTCGAATGATGATTGAATCAAGGGTGAACTCCATATTTCTCCAATTTCCACCATGTGTAATATGATATATGGAAACAAGATTGTTCGTCAAATGAAGAACACACAAAACATCCTGAAAAGTGTTGTCCCCAAAACTAATAGATCTCTTCCCTATTACACTCATGTATCTATTGTTTCCCATCAAGATAGGAGACATAGAACAAGGTTGAAATGAAGAGAATATAGATTGTGAAGATGCCATATGATGTGATGCTCCTAAATCTAGAAGCCATCTACCTGATCCTGGACTTGAATAAGCACAAAGAGCTTGACCTTTATATCTTGATGTAGATGCTTGACCTTTGTCCTTAGACTATTTTGAAGAAGAAGGAGAAGAAGGTGATTTAGACATTCTAGAAGGAAAATCAATTTGATTTATTTTGAGAAGATTTTTCAACTCATCAATATCCTTCTTATAACAATAGTGTCCTTCATGTCCATCCTTCTTGCAATATGCACAAAAATGCCTCTCCTTCTTAGATGATTCCCCTTTGAAAGAGGATTTTTTCTTTGTTTGATCTGAATGTGGATTATTCTTTGCTTTCTTTTATTTCTTATCTAATTCTGATTCCTTCACTTGATTAACCAACAATTCCTGGGATTTAGTAGTCTTGATGAGACCCATTCAGATAAGCTTTTGTTGCTCATGTATCAACATCTCAGAAAATGATTCAAATGAAGGTGTAGTATATGCAGACCCTATAGTCAATCTATGAGTATGAAAGCTAGAAACAAAAGAAGCATAATCAGGACCAAGTTTGTTCATTATATTGTAGACCAACTGAATGTCCTTCTTATCAATTCCACATGCTTTACATTGCTCTATTAGATCATTAACCTTAGTGATGTAGTCTTGGATGTTGTCAAAGTTCTTAGGATCAAGGCTCATCAAGTCATTATCAATTTGATTGCCTCTTACTTCATTTGTAGTACCATACAATGTTTTCAATTTTTCCCAAGCTTCATAAGAATTGTTACATGATTCAATTTGAAACAACAAATCTTGAGAAACAAGTCTACGAAGATATCCAAGAGCTCTGGTATGTTTGATCATCCATTTTAACTTTTTATCTACATTTGTAAGTTCAAGTACCTTATTTTCAACATATAGAGAGTGACCTTCTGTCATTAGAATACTCCATGCATTTTTATGCCATGTTGAATAATTATATGATGTGAGCAAAGGAACCTTAGAATGATCCATGAAAATGAGAGAGCACAAGCAAACAGATCAAAAAAAATGCACCAAGAGACCCCCCCAAATCACTCAATCAAGAAACCCCCCAAGCAATACCTGATTTGACACTTTATAATTAGTGCGTTTGCAATTGCCACTACCAAAAACAACAAAGTGAACTTTGATTTTGGTACATGTAGATGCCAAAATAGGCCACAAATTCAAGTACAATTTTTGGTATAAAATGAGATCAATCTTATCATACCACTGAGAAGTAAAAAAAAAACTATGCACTTTCAAAAAAAATGGCACCAAAAAATGTTACCGTAGGAGCAAGTTATGGGCTCCCAAAGTTTCTAAAATGAGGATGAAGCAACAACACCTGTGATAATCTGTAATTTTTGGAAAAACCAGAAGCCCAAACCAAAAAATAATTGCACCACTGCGGAGAGCACAAAAATTTATCCCAAATAAAAAAAAAAAATTGCTCCAAAAAAGGAGCCAAAATGACTGAGTTATGAGCCTCTGAAGTTAGACTGCAAAAAAAAAAAGCTCAATGGTGAAGGGGAGAAATTTTTTAAATGAGTGTTGACGCAGTGCTGATGTCAGGCGACGACAAAGGTAAATTTTTTGGCCAAATTCACGTCATTCGAAAATTCGCTCCTTATTGGAAAAATTTGTCGGAATATGCTCTGTATTCCCAGGATATTCCCTTTGTCGGTTTTTTTTCGCCGGAACCTTTATATTTACCGGTCCGCCAGTTTTCACTGTGTTTTACCAGAATTCTTCTACCGGTGGTGGTGGAAACCCATGGGGGCCACGACCAACAGGGCACATGGCACTTGCGGAGGCCTGGTACCTACGGCAGGTATTGGTACCTATGTACCAGTTTGCAATCCGCAGACCTTTTTTTGTATTTTTTGTTTTTGATTTGAATTTGTTTTTTATTTTTATTTTTCAAATCAAAAAATACTTTGCATACAAATTTTGCAAAAAAATAATTTTTTTTTTATAAAAAATTTTCAAATTTTTTTCAACAGACAAAATAATTTAAAAAAAAAAATTGTATCGTCGACATTATGACGACTTGGGGGCCGTAAGGCTCTCTGAGAAAAATATTTTTGCCTCACCAGATGATTTGCTCCAATTTGGATGTTTGGACAATCAATCTTAGGGTTTTTGGCCCTTCTGGAACCAATGGCAGGGTCGGATTTGACCCAAAATGCTCCAAAGATGCAACTACTTTCTGGATCTGGCAACCACAATTCAGCTTCAAACCCTCATAGATTTGGCTTCGTATGTCCTATTTGGACAAAACAAAAAGAAAAATTGACTTTCTCGAACCTTCTGGACGTAATGGTGATCTCAGATTTCCACCAACAAGCTTTGATATAAACTTGCAATAAAAAGCCAAAAATGGAACCTCCCCAAATCTGGTACCTCTCTTTAGAAATAGACTCTTCAATGGCACCCAACCTGCTCTGATACCATGTTAGAATTGGCTATGGATGCCAAGATCTATGGACCAAATAAAAAGCACAAGAAGAGAGAAAATAATATGACAAGAATAAACTGTATTCAATGTTAATGATATGATATCAATGTGTGTAAATGTAGTAGAAACCCCTTGGTTATATAGCCAAGGTGAGTACATAGGAGTGCATAATATTATGAAAAGTGTCGTAATCTTATGACATGAGACAACAATGAAAAGCTATCACTCCACCTAAAGTGGAAAGTGATAATATGATAACCACCACAAATTGTGGATCACCCACAAAAGGTGGAAACCTAATCACATGATATGTCCATGAAAGGTGGAGGTGATAAAGTAATAAGAAGATAAGTCCACCAAAGGTGGAAATTCTCCAACAACTCCTATGTGGTCCCTAATTAAACTTAACTAAGGTATAATTATGACCTAAGACAAGGTACAAAACATTTAATTACACCAACACCCTCTACAATCTTAATCCCTCAACCCTTATCCCTCAACCCTCACCCCTTAAACCCTAGTCCCTCAACCCCTATACCCTCTTAATAACTCAAGCCTCAACCATCAACCCTTAAACCCTAATCCCTCAACCCCTATACCCTCTTAATCCCTTAAACATTAACCCTTAAACCCTAATCCCTCAACCCCCATACCCTCTTAAACCCTCAACCCTCAACCCTTCAACCCTAATCCCTCAACCCCTATACCCTCTTAATCCCTCAACCCTTAAACCCTAATCCCTCAACCCACATACCCTCTTAATCCCTCAACTGTCAACCAAGCCTTAAACACTAATCCCTCAACTCTCAGCCCTTAACCCCTAATCCCTCAGCCCCTATACCCTCTTAATCCCTCAACCCTCAACCCTCAACCCTCAACCCTATACCCTCTTAATCCCTCAACCCCCACACCCTCTTAATCTCTCAACCCTCAACCCTTCAACCCTAATCCCTTGATCCCTATTCCCTCGTAATCCCTCAACCCCTCAACCCTCAACCCTTAAACCCTAATCCCTCAACCCCCATACTATCTTAATCCCCTAACCCTCAAGCCTCAAGCCTTAAATGCTAATCCATCAACCTCCATACCCTCTAAATCCCTCAACCCTTCAACCCTAATCGCTCGACCCCTATTTCCTCTTAATCCCTCAACCCTCAACCCTCAACCCTTAAACCCTAATCCCTCAATCCCCATACCCTCTTAATCCCCCAACCCTCAACCCTTAAATGCTAATCCCTCAACCCCCATACCCTCTTAATCCCTCAACCCTCAACCCTACAACCCTAATCCTCAACCCCTATACCCTCTTAATCCCTCAACCCTCAACCCTTAAACCCTAAGAACTAATCCCTCAACCCCCATATCCTCTTAATCCCCCAACCCTCAACCCTCGAACCTTAAATGCTAATCCCTCAACCCCCATACCCTCTTAATCCCTCAACCCTTCAACCCTAATCCCTCATCCCCTATACCCTCTTAATCCCTCAACCCTCAAACGTCAACCCTTAAACCCTTAAACCCTAATCCCTCAAACCCCAAACCCTCTTAATCGCTCAACCCTCAATTCTTAAACCTTAAACCCTAATCCATCAAACCCCATACCCTCTTAATCCCTCAACCCTTAAACCTTAATCCCTCAACCCCTCTACAATCTTAATCCCTCAAACCTTAACCCTCAACCCTCAACCCTTAAACCCTAATCCCTCAACCCTCAACCCTTAAACCCTAATCTCTCAACCCCTATACCCTCCTAATCCCTCAACCCTCAACCCTTAACCTTTAAATCCTAATCCCTCAACCCCCATACCCTCTTAATCCCTCAACCCTCAGCCCTTCAACCCTAATCCCTTCACCCCTATACCCTCTTAATCCCTCAACCCTCAACCTGTAGGGAAAATTTTGTTATCTCAAATAAACCTCCAAGAATAGTAGTGTCTTTAGCAACTTTAATTTCAAATAGATTGCCTCAAAAACACATACAACTATGTCACAGAGAGGAATCAAACACAATTCATTTACCACATTAATCCTTCTAAGAGAAGCACATGTAAATTCAATTTCAACAACTTGCATAAACAGATTCAACAAACAAAACCATTAAACATGAAAGATGGTACAAAACATAAGAACACATAAATTTACATGGGGAAAACCCTTCCGGGTAAAAATCTCCACACTCCAAAAGATCTGAGCCATTGTATTATTCAACAACAAATAGAGTTACAATACAATCTCAGGCTCTTAGCCTTTTTCACAGAGATTACACATTGTTTCATTCTGGAGACAAACTAGTAGCAATCCTATTCTATTTCCCTCTCTCCTTTTTGAAATTTCCCTGATCAACCTCTCAATCCATACAACAACGCGAGATCAACCAAGAAAATTAATCTGGAGAGATTTTGATAGCATAATCCTACCTCAATCTTCCTCTCTCTCTTCGTACTGCTCAACCTTCAACCATTCCAAAGCATAATCATTTTTCTCATAGTTTGTTGATCTTCCACATAGGAACGGTCACAATAGTTCAATCGCTAATGGTTTTCCTTCTTCTTCTCTCATTGGATAATACCTCACCACGTAGGACAGGCATTCGGTCAAATAATTCAAACGTATGGCATGTCAATGAGACATTAGACCGTGTCTCCCCGATGCCAAAGATGCCTATTCATAGAGCCATCTACAAGACCAATAGTATCGAAAACACCTTGTGAAGTTAGAATGATAGAATACCAAGTCTCTCCAATATCACAAGAAAACCAATTGTCATATCGGCAAGAGTCACACCGAACACAAAACCATCGCCCAAACATGTTCTCTCACTAAGACTTCACACTGACATTCATCACGGGCATCACTATCAGCAAGACCATCTCTATCGGCAAGAGATCTTGTCAAACATAGATGCATCGACGAGACCACAACCATTGGGTGAGATCATACCGAATACAATTATGTCAGTGAGAGTAATATTATCGGTGAGAGTTTCCACCGTCACTTAGAATATTATCAAGCCTTCATGTCACCCTGATGACATTAGTCGTTGAGAGTCTCCCCGATGTTCACCAGGAATCAACCCATCGGAAAGAGGTCTACCCGAACGAAGTGAGATGGGAAAATCACACTGATAGCTAATGTCTTGTCGATGACTTCCATAGGCAAGACAGTTGCAAATTCATGTCGATCTGAATTCTTTAGGAGTTTAGAACACAACTGCTAGTCGACAAGACATTCTGAGGGTCTCACTGATTTTTCTCTTTCAGAGGTTTAGGTCTGTGGGATTGAGAGAGAGAGGGAGAGGTGGTGGGAGGGACATGCTTGAGAGAGAGGGAGAGGGAGAGGGAGAGAGGAGGAATCCTTCAATGAGAGAGGAAGGATGCTGAGGAGAGACTTAATGAGAGAGAGAGGAGAGATGGGAGTAAGGGCAGATACTTAGAGAGAGAGAAAGAGGGAGATGGGGTGGGAAGGAGAGACATTAGAGAGAGGGAGAGAGAAAAATTGGGAGACAGATAGAGGGAGTGAGAGAGAGAGGGGGAGAGACAAAGTGGGAGAGAGAGAAGGAGTGGGAGAGACATAGAGACAGAGATAGAGAGTGAGAGAGAGGGAGGGAGAGGGGGTGGGAGGGAGAAACCTAAGAGAGAGGGAGAGGGAGAGAGGTTGGGAGGGAGACACCTGAGAGAGAAGGAGAGGGAGAAAAAGTGGGAGATAGGGCCCGTGGGAAGGAGAAACCTAAGAGAGTAGGAGAGAGAGCGAGTGAGAGATAGAGGTATGGGAGAGATACAAGGAGTGAGAGAGAGAGAGACTTGAGAGATGGAGAGGGCGTACTCAGGATAGAGGGATTCGAGAGAGATGGAAGGGGTGGGGGGAGATACATGAGACAGAGGAAGAGAGAGAGAGAGTGGGAGGGGGTAGGAGGGAGATATTTGAGAGAGAGGGAGAGAGAT
>CM021101.1:84633987-84940868 GCA_007115665.2 Sequoiadendron giganteum
GAGTGAGAGATAGAGGGATGGGAGAGATACAAGGAGTGAGAGAGAGAGAGAATTGAGATATGGAGAGGGGGTAGGAGGGAGAGGGATTACTCGGGGGAGAGGGAGTACTTGGGATAGAGGGATTCGAGAGAGATGGAGGGGGTGGGGGGAGCTACATGAGATAGAGGGGGAGAGAGAGAGAGTGGGAGGGGGTGCGAGTGAGATATTTGAGAGAGAGGGAGAGAGATAGAGGGAGTGAGAGAGAGAGAGAGGATGTGGGAGAGATATAGAGGAGTGAGTGAGAGAGACAAAGAGAGGCCTGAAAGAGGGAGAGGGGGTAGAAGGGAGAGACTTGAGAGACAAAGAGGGAGGGAGAGTGGGTGGGAGGGAGAGACTTGAGAGGGAGAGAGGGAGAGAGAGTGATAGAGAGATAGAGGGAATGAGAGATAAAGGGCATGAGAGAGAGGTAGACGTGGTGGGAGGGACATGCTTGAGAGAGAGGGATAGGTAGACAAAGATAGATAGAGGGAGTGGGACAAGGAGGGAGTGGTACAGGGAGGGAGTGGAAGAGAGATAGAGGGAGTGACTATGAGAGGGAGAGGGGGTAGGAGGGGGAGAATTGACAAAGAGAGAGAGGGAGAGGGGGTAGGATAGAGATACTTGAGAGAGAGAGAGGGAGAGGAGGTAGGACAGAGATACTTGAGAGAGAGAGAGGGAGAGGGGGTGGGAGGGAGAGACCTGAGAGAGAGGGAGAGAGACAAAGTGGGAGAGAGTGAGAGAGGGAGTAGGAGAGAGATAGAGGGGGAGATACTTGAGAGAGAGAGGGAGGGAGAGATACAAAGTGGGAGAGAGTGGGAGAGGGAGTAGGAGAGAGATAGAGGGGGATGGAGATACGAGAGAGAGAGAGAGAGAGAGGGAGAGAGATAGAGTAAGTGAGAGAGAGGGAATGGGAGAGAGATAGAGGGAGTGAGTGAGTGACAAACCTAAGAGAGCGAGAGGGGGTAGGAGGGAGAGACTTGAGAGAGAGAGACAAAGAGAGAAAGATAACAACCTAAAAGAGGGAGATGGAGTGAGAGAGATAAAAAGACCAAAGAGGGAGAGAGAGAGAGGGAGAGTGAGAAAGGGGTTGGAGAGATAGATTTATTTAGGTACGTATGTGGGAGGGAAAGAGACCTGACAGAGGGAATTGGACTGAGATAGTAGTCTAGGCTATGTGGGAGGGAGTGAGACTTGAGAGATAGAGACTTCAGAGGGATAAAATTTATCCAGTTACAGTAACGAGTTAGAGAAGGTATGAAAGGTAAAACCTCGACTATCCATCTACGATCATAAACTGTGCACTCTAAGCATTATCAAAGTTGTTCACCAAAGAGGGGAAATTCTAGTTTTGTGCAAAGCAGACCATTTGGCCCATGCCAAATGTGATGATTCATTTGGCGAGCACCAAATTTGGTGCTCGCCAAATGGCCTACTTTGGACGTTTTATTTAACAGGATTTGCTAAATTTTCTCATATTTTCCTCCGTGCTCCCCGTCTCATTTGCACATCTTTCAATGAAAGTTTATAAAAAAATCATGATAGTGTTAACCTCTCTCTTAGCTATCTAAATATATATATGAAAAAAAACCGATTTAGTTAAGGTTTTTGATCCAGGGCTTCTAATGTAAATGCCTCTATTTTTGGTCAAAAACCAACATGTACTAGTTTTAGGATAAATTTTTACCCATTTATCAAAACGTGAAAAAAATTATATTTTTCGAAACTAGACTCCATTATACACATGATGAAAAAAAAAAAAGAATCAATTTTCAATTAGTTTGCAAAAAATTTAGGGGGGGGCACGCTTAAATTTCATCTTTTCAAGATGTGTCCACTTTGAAAATTCATCAGAAAAATTATCTGAAAGAATGAGGATAAACTACATGGTGTTAGCTAATTTCTCACTGTTGGGATTTTTGAAATATAAAAAAAAAATCAATCAAAAAGGGGGGAGCCCTCAGGAACTATGCTATTTTTTTGATAAAAACGGGACCTGTTTAGCGGTCCCCCCTTTCCCGCCCCCTCCCCTCCCTGCCCTTTTTGAGACCCTTAATCTTCATTAATTTCAAAAAAAAAATAGTTGCTTAGGAACTAGACTCAGAGCACTTCAACTTTTGTTCTTGCCACATCTTGAAATTTTGAGCATAACTATCTTCATTTTCTCGTGCAAATCAGATTTTGCTGATTTCAGAAAGAAAAAGAAAAAGAAGTGGCATCTTAAGAGCCAAAATTGTGTCATAGATTGGTGCACTTACCCACTTTTAAATTATAAATTTTTGGATCTACTTTAACCATATGTACCTTGTTATTACATATCATGGTGAAGAGTAGGCATGACTTCCTTCATGGAATGAATCCACAGTCTACCCAAAATAAGGTTATATGGGAGGGGATCAAACATGACATGGATAAGAGTAGGAAAAGTTATATGTCCTACCTTAATGGGTAATGTGATTTTCCCCTATGGTTTCCTACCAACATTATCAAAGTCGTGAATAGAAATATTATCCAATTTTATGTGAGAATTATCCACACCATATTTATGTAAAAGGTCAATGCCACAAGCATTAAGACCTAATCCATTTTCAATAAGAGTACATCTAACCCCAATTATTAATGAAAACCAATATTATTAGAGCCTCATGTTGGTTTTGAATCTCAAGAGGAGGCAACCCACTTTGATGAGAGGAGGTAACTCACTTTGATAGAAAACAACATTTAGGTTTGTTGTACTCATATCATCCAATAAGATTGCTACATCATTTGGCTTAATAGGTGGTACAAAAATATTTTGTAAACTCTCTTGGAGCATACGAAGGTAGGTAGGTGAAGGGTATGTGCAGGATCATGATGGGCCAAAAAGTGGCGATATGTAAGTGATATGATCGCCCATATGGCTGACGACTTTTTTTTACTCGAAATTGATGAAACAAAAAGGATTTTTAAAGGAGATTCTTAGCTTTCCACCAATATAAATTATGATTTATTTTGAATTTAATAAATAATTATTATTAATTTTCTATTTGAATTACGAGTAAAGTTTTGATTGATAGGTTGATTGAAAAAAATCTATAGCTTTCAAAAATTATTACATCTTTTCAATCTAAAACATGTGTCACATTCTCTGCTTCACATACTATAGGATTAAAAAAAAAATGAATTTCATGAAGTTTTGACCAAGTTAAGGTGGTTAGACGTACCAGTTTTTATATTTTTTAAAAGTTGTAATAAAAAATTCATAATTAATTATTTACTTAGAAAAAATTACAAAAAAATATGCATCACATCGAGACATGATTCCTTTACTTATATCTAAAATATTATAAAAAAATATTATCATTTTATTGTGATTAGGGTGATCAGACAGACACCTACTTCTTATTTTTTCCCTAACATTTAAGTACTACTACATTGAAATTTTAAATTTTCACCAAATAATTTTACTTTTTTTAAATAAACCTAGTATTATAGAAACTACATTCAATTTGCTACAAATTATATTCTTACATATTTTTTAAATAATATAGATAACTTATTAAAAAAATTATGTAAAGTTGCCTAACTCTGATTTTTTTGAATTTTATTGCCACTTAAGGGCTTGTTTTTTCCATGATGATCCTGCACATACCCTGAAGTTTGAATCAAATCCCAAAATGATATCTTGGTTTGATTATTTTGAAGATCAACAAGATCATACTCTTTGCCACTATGTTGAGGAAGATGAGATGTAGGGGGGAAATATGGTTGAGGAAATGAAATAGAGGTTGGCATTTTATTTGGTTGTTTGTTACTTCAAGTGTTATATATGTGAAAAAATATATGATAACTTGGTTTTTGCAACACATTATAGTGTGTGTAAATATTTTGAGTGAGTTTCTCTGTAAAGTTTTGGATATGGCCAAGAGGTTTAGATTAGTTTATAGGAGGTCTAATAATCAGTTGTGGGTTTACAATTTCAACCGAATTAACTACTTGTTAATTTTTTATCAATGAGGGATCTAATGTCAACTTAGAATATTCATCTATGTAAGCCACCTTACTATCATTTGAAGGAGGAAATGTATCAATTATTGCACCTTCTCACACCAATATATCCTCCCAAGAAGGAGATATATTGGGAGAGGAACAAAACTAGAATTTTCATGATTAATTGAAAAATGAAGATTAGGTAAAGTATCAATGTTTTGCATCCTCTTGTGACAAGATACCCTCACAAGTAGGAGAGATGTTTGGAGAAGGATCAAAGAAAAATAACAAAAAAGGAGAGAGAAAATCATTTCCACATCTCTTATAAGAAAAGTTCTTGAAATTGCTTAACAAAGTTTGATGATACGATATTAATTATGACAACAAGATTTTTGTAAAAAAAATTGCTACGTCCCCTAGATCAAACTAGTAATGCACAATAGAATTAGAAACTTTTAGGAGAAACCTCCAAAAACAGGAATTAGATACGAACAAAGACCACAAACATGATTTTCTACAAAAAAAATGATTTCAAATTGATTGGATAGGGATGCTAGCACCCTAGACTAGAAGTACAATATTTTACCAAATTAAAATTTTGAAAATCAACTATAGTGTCTAAGGATCTACGTCTACATAGGTTCAAGTTTGGAAGCAAATAGATTTTTGGAAATGGATAAAAACCTAGTTTGTCTATGTGAAGAACACACATGAATACAATTTTATGTTTTTAAAGCAATGTAATATATCCGACTAATAATTTTAAAAATTTAAAATATTGTCATTAATTGGATTTCTCCTAAAAATTGTAGAAAAGAAACACTTTTTGATCTTTTGAAATTACAAAAACTGTGTAATTCTTTACTTTTTCAATTTTATTCATTAAAATATGTATGCACTTTTGATAAAAGAAAACAACCTAAGATTTTAATCAAAATTCACAATGAAATAACTCAGGTCTAGGCCCTAATTAGATATGAAATTATTCAATTAAATTCATAATATTTTTCACCTTTATTTTTAATGTATAATGGACAAAGAATGCCAATGCATAGTTTTGAAAATGAAACAAGTGAAAATCAACAAGATCTTTAAATAACCTAGGTTTTGAATCAATTTTTAGAACTTATGCTACAAAATTTTTAAAAAAATCAAGTGTAGAATATGTCAAGTTCACTAAAATGTAAAGTGGGAAAAGTGATCCTAGATCCGACTAGATTAACTTATTTTCACTTTGACTCCACATTTGAATACAAACCAACTAGGGTTTTATTATTGGATTGCTTCCACAAGGGAGAGCCAACCTTGTAGAGTTTTTGTCCTCTTGAGTCACAAAGATGACAATTTTTATGTGTATTTAAATGTAAGCCTATATGAAATATACCCTAGATCTGAAAATGTATTTTATCAAATAGATGAAAATGAAAACTAACTGAATAGATGTAGATCTGAGAAGGAGATGTAAAGAGGAACCTACAATAAAAAATTGAGCCTGAATTGAGTGGACAGGGGTGTGGGTGCCCTAGACCTGAATTGTTGTTTTTTAGGTTCTAAAAACTCTGAAAGTTAGGTTACAACATGCTATGTGTTTTTTGTGACTAGCTCCTGATGAAACTTTTGAAGTTGTCTTGCACACATGAAAAGATGGTGAAATTTTGTGTTATATAGGGGTTTACCTAAATCAAACCCTGTTTTGATATTTCTACCTCCACATACAAAAAATGATGATGATCAAGAGGGTGCATGCCCTAGGTCAAGCAGAGGCTAAAACAATTACTGACCGAAATGAAAAATGAAAAATGGATAATGTTACCTTAGACATGAAACCCTTGTCAAAATGATTTTCACATCATAAGTCACCACAAAATTTGATTGATGGATGCTTGGATTGCTTGATAAACCTATAAGAGGTTAGTCCACAAAACACAATAGATTGATGTAGCTAGCGTGGAGAGGATAACTCATACATCTTCATAAAAATGGTATGATTGATCATAATAGTTGCTTGTCTATAATTACTTCCTTCTTTCTAATGTCTTGCAAACATGATCATGATAAAAAAAAGCATTGTAATAGTGTTGCTAATTCTACCCTTGAATTTTCCTTGACTACTTTTAGGATGCTCAATTGTAATTCAAAAATTGCTAGGATTTCAAATGGTGAAAAAAACTTGTATTTATACATTTCTTTATTTTAGCAAAATTAATTATCAAAAGCCAACAAACAAAATTGGATTTTTGGATTTTTGGATGTTAAAATTCCAAAAATAAAATATTTTAAATTGAGCCAAAATAGGTTGAATAGGGGTGCCAGTGCCCTAGTCCAAACCTATTTTGGAGGTTTTTGTGTCATTAAATAAATATTAAATAATAAATTATCGATTTAATTTTGTTTTTTGAAGATGACCATAAAAATGGAAATTTAAGAGCACAATTGGGTCCAAACACATAGGGGAAGCTAAACCTAATGTGAAATTGTCAAGGGTGACAATTTACGAGGCTACACTATTATTACCTCTCTAAAACACTATTGCAACTAGGATTGTTTAAATCTAGTTATTGATCTTTGTACCATCAAATCAATTGTATACAATAATTTCTCATAATTAATATTAATATTTATCTTGACTAATATAGATGTAGATAATTTTTACCCAAAATATCTAAAAATAATAATTCCCATGCAAATTTCATTAGGTAGCTAGGGGAGAGGGCCTATTAGTTGAGCACCCTAACTTTGCACCTCTCAAAATCTTGTGTAGCAATTTTAAAACACTCCCATTTTTTTACAATAGGTTACTTTGAAATTCCCTTGTTTATAACTAAGGTTTCATGTCCACATCAAATATGATGCCACATCAACATGTCTTTTTGTTGAGGTGTCCCAAAAGACCCCCAATAAATTAGACCAATAGTTATGCACTAAGTATTTTATTGGTGCACTGATGCAATATGAGATGAGTTTTTACTTTTTAGATCTAAGAAATACATTCCATTCAATTATAAGTACTCATGATCAACACTAACAACGTTTAATATTATATTATTAAAAATATTGGACATTAAATCAACAAATGTTATCACAACTATTGAAACACGCTCAATTGATCCTCTCCCCTAAAATAAAGTGAAATATTGCACTATAATTCACACATGTTCAAATAATTATCAATGTACCATGATGTTGGTTGCTCTGCCCTGCACTATTTTAAAATGTGTACACCAGTACATCATATATGTCTTTATCATCACTAGTGGTGGTATAGCTTGTGTCTGCACAGATTTATTTTGAAATAATAGTATGAATAAAATTGTCAAATGAATTCTTTAGAAGCCCACCATTAATGTGAAAATGATGCAAATAGGGAGGGTATTCATCAAGGCTCACAATAAAAAGAGTTATTATAGCATATATTATGTAGATTTCAATCTATACCGACATTGTAATATTTCAATAAAAGCATGGTATGCTCGAAGCTCACATGGCAGCCGAGAGACTGCATGAAATGAAATATTTTAATAATGTCCACAAGGCCAAAGAATCCTATGGGACCCAAGGTTTGCACAAGGGCCACCAAAAAAAAATCCCTAAACAGTTTGGAAACTTTGTTTGAGATCAACCCTTCTACAGTGGATTTTGATGATGAAGCTTGCAATTTTTTCTAACCTTTCCTCCTCAAACAAGGCACTTAAATTATCAACTTGGAAGGTGTCTTCATAGTTGGTCCAAATATGTTTATATGGTGAGCACTCCATAATGAAGTTTCATTTTGTCTCCACTATTCCCTTGTTGAAAAATTGACATATTATTTTTTCCTACTCCTCTTTAGGTACCATCCATTTACCCATTTCACATATGAGATTATGTGAATTAGTTCATAGTTGAGCTATCAACATTTTTTCTTTCCATTTAATATTCACTCCTATATAGGATTTTTCTTCATGGCCCCCTTGGGATTAAATTCTTTGATATAGTAAGCTTTTTCGTGCCTTGTTTGTTTTCTCATATAGAATTTTTTAATTTTTCACATATTTTTATTTCTTCATTACTATCTAGGCATTCATGTATATCCACATCCCACTTTTTCATCCATTTTTAATTTTTTTTCATCCAAGTTTTATTTCTTCTAGCTAGCTCTTCCTTCACAATTAGTTTAGGCCAATGATGGTTCTCCATATTTTGGACCTTTTGTAGGTAACTTAATAATCAAACCATCGCTGAAGCTTCCAAGGGGAAGATACCAGCTTCAACCAATAAAATATCATAAGAAACTACAGTCTTGAGTTTGGGGCTACTTATAATTAGATGGTTATGGATTCTTTCCACTTGTCTCTGTTTCTGATTTGACATGTTTTTTCCCCAAATTTCACACCCATAGAGAATCATTGGAGTAACAAGTAAGCCAAAAAGAATTTTCTTGGTTTTCCAATGCTATAATTTTTCATTTCTACATCTATTTTTTAGGAGTATAACACTTTCCAACCTCCTTGAATTCTTTTTGCTTTGCATGTTTCCCAGCTAAGTTTGTTGTGGAAATCAACACCAAGATACTTGTGTTCCTCCATTATTTTTAGTGGTCTGCCTTCAAAGAGAAAATTATTTTTTTGTTTTTTCCTTCATAGTGAGAAGATCATTATTTTGGTTTTGCTAGTATTCACTTGCATCTTGACTCTTGATAAAATGTTTCAAGAAGCTTTAAATGTTTTCTCAGATCATGTGTTGTTCTCACGTCGATATAAAGGCCAAAGAGAGTAGGAGATAAAGGGTAATCTTGTTTAACCCCAATGTTGCTCCCAAATATTTCTGAAGTACCTTCCCGAGTTCTGATTTTTACATGAACCTCTTCATAAATCCTATGGAAAATTGCTCTAAAATGATCGAGAATACCAAGATATTTCATTCTACCCCATAACTTGTTCCTAGGTTTCAAAAGGCTTCCTAAAATTGACAAAACAACAAATCAATTCCTCTTTCTCACCCCATTTATTTTCAATGATATGTCTCAAAGTGATGCCATGATCAATTGTTGAGTGTTTTGGTTTGAAACCCACTTGCCCTTTTGCTCTCTTATTTTTAACTTCTTCCCATTTGTTGATTCTATGTTCAACCATGCTGCCAAACAAATTTAGGAACAAAGGGTTGATCATGATGGTTTGATAATTGGATGATTTGTTAACATCCCCACTCTTAAATAGGGGTATGGCTAAGTTGGTGATCCAATATTTTGGAGACCCACATTGGATGATTTTGTTGAAAATATTCATAATTTGAGGAGCTATGATTTCCATGAACCCCATTTTAGATATTAAACTTGAAGCTCAACCATGTATCTAGCCTTTCCTGCCCTTAACTTATTGATATTTTTAACCTCTTGCAAAGTGAAAGCTTTGCTTTTGTGTTTAACCTTGGAGGATCTTCAATCCCTCAATCTTGCTCATACAAGTGTTAAATGCATACTCAAACCATTAAGTGGAGGTGATGTTATTCTTTGTTTCCTCTTTCTTTTATTGAAGCTCCCTCCAAAAACGCTTTGGGTTGTTCTTCCCAAGGTATAACAATTCTTCTTTCCTAGCATTCATGAACCCTCTTTTTTACTTTTACCATTTTCTTGTATAACCTCGTGTTCTCATTTTATTTAAACCTAGCTACTTGTTGGCTTTCCTTGTACCTTTACACCTCATCAAACCAGACATTTGTTTGGATCTGAATTAATTTTTCCCTCTTATTCTTTTCTCTTTTTAAGCCCTCCAGAGATTCTTGAATTTTGTGTGTTAGCTAATGACTTTTTAGACCTTGCGGTTGTTTCCTTTCTTGCAAAATTATCTACCTTAATTTTTTCGTAAATATATTGCAATTTTTCTTAGGTTAAGAGAATTTTACCCTTTTGTGAGTTTGATGAGCAGGTTGTTCTTGTTTCATAAATTGGTATCTTTTGAGCCAAGATAGCAAAAGACAAACTAGATTATGATCATATTTTAAGTCCTCCAAGAATTCCTCAATCACAACCTTCGTTATTTTGCAAACCAGGCTTTGCGAGCAAATAACATAATCAACAACACTAGCTCCATTATATGTTTTACATGTGAAATTACCAAAGTTCATCCAATCTCCCATAGCATTACAAATAATTAGACCAAAAATACCAAAAAAGGAAAGTAACTCTTCCCCAAAGTGGTTGATAACCCCTCTATTTTCTAAACACCTTGCCCAAAGCTAATTTTCTTCTTTTGTTAGCCAAAGTGGGTTTTTATCTTCCTTGTTGCACAAAAAACTTGCTTGATCATTAGAGTTGTCATTGCATTGAAGTCCCAACTAGAAGAACTTCACCTTGTTGTGAGAAAGACGAAATATCTTTTTTTAGAGAGGGTCTTTATCATCTAGACCATTTTTGTAATTGTTTTATCCTTGGGAAAAATAACATGCTGCAATTATGATGAGTTTATTATTCTTCAAGATTTTAAACCATATCTTGATTATTTGGGTCCTTCTTTTCTAACTAAATATTTATTCCTCGTTCTTTTTTATTAATACCAATATGCCACCATAGCCCTTATCATTACCAACTGCCTCATTCCAAACAACAAATTTTGTATAGCCTACAAAATTAAGTTTCTTGCAACCATCATGTTCATGTGTTTCTATGAGACATAATATGTCTCTCCAATCAATGATAGGCCCTAACACAAGTCCTCTTCTCCACATATACCCTCTACAATTTCAACACACTAGATTTAGTTTTTCCTAAGGGGGCTTACTTGATATTTACCTTGGGATGAAAGGCTCAACTCTGAATTATTAGTTTTTCCAACCATTTTTGTTGTACCCCATCTTTTGTTGTCATTGATGTCTTTACTTTCTCTCTGTTATACTCCTTTTGTGCTATGTTATTTTGTAACAAAAATTTGATAA
Organism: Sequoiadendron giganteum; assembly: GCA_007115665.2. Lineage (NCBI taxonomy): Eukaryota > Viridiplantae > Streptophyta > Pinopsida > Cupressales > Cupressaceae > Sequoiadendron > Sequoiadendron giganteum. Next base: position 84,644,881 of record CM021101.1, read on the forward strand.
TGATTGCTTTTCCCTTATGCAACCACATCCTTTTACCTTCTCCTCTAGCTACTCTTATTTTGGTCAACTCCTCTCTTCTCACTACCTCTTGCAAGATGGTCAGATGTTCATCTAAAAAGAAGTAAGAACCTTTTAAAAGTATTTTTGACTTATTATTTTGTATTTTTCTTCTAAACTCCTCAAGGTAACTTTGATAGGCCTAAAATTCTCCTCTTAGTTTTCCAACTCTTTTTACTTCAAATATTTGGCCCCTCCACTGAAGCCTATCCTTTAAAAATTTGCTTGAAATCCTATTTTGCAGACTCTTCTTTAAGCAAAACTAGAACCTTTCTAGATAGTCCTCCAATGATTCAAATTCTTTTTGAGACATCCTGAAAATGTCATCTCTTCTTCTATCAATTCCCTTACAGTAGTCATGGTATTTTTCCAAGAACTTTGTCTTCATAGTGTTCCAATCTGGAACATCCCTTCTCAAACACATAAACCATCTTAACGCAACATCCTTCAAGGTTGTTGGGAACAGTTTGAGCCTATGTGCATCTATTGTGTAATCATAACTTCTACATAAGACATCAAAATCAAAGAATAAGGTATCTGGATCCTTAGTAACCAAACCATATAAGACATGCAATGTTGAATGAGGTATATTCTTCAAATCAATTTCTCTCTCTTGGATGGCAAAGAGGAACTCAAAAGTTACATGTTCTAGTGGGTCATCCACCACTACATCAGCCATGGTTTGTAAGTTCTCCTATGTATTTGTAGTGGATGTTGGTGAAAGGGAAATTTCTTCTTTATGAATACCCTCACTCTAGTCACTATAATCACCAATATCCTCTTTAGCTTTGTGTGTTGAGGGACGAAATCTTCCCAAATCTTATTTTTTCCTTTGCATACAATGGGTGTGACTTTTTGTATCAACAACTTCTACACAACGTTAGTAAAACGTTATGGTATTGATGGAATAAAACCTAATTGTCTCAATGTTGGAAACAAAATACTTAAGATAAGAAAGATTTAAATAACATAGATGAATCTTTGAATGTAGCACTGTCCCCGACAACGATGCCAAAAATGTAAGGCCCAATTAATGTTCAATAAACTTGGTGATATTCACACAATTCAGAGGGGGTGCCTAACTGAACAACCCACTAAACCCTTGTAAATACTCCATTTAATTATCAACTAGGGCTAACATAAGATTGTGATGATGCTAGAATTGTATGTGCATCTAGAGACTCTACACTACCTATATCATCCTAGTATAGGTGTTTACACATGTGGGAAAAACACAAACTACAAAACAGTAAAAAAAATTAAATCTGGAACTATTTCTATGTGTACTTACAACTAAAGACTATGACTAGTTCACCTTCAAAACTAAACTCCTTAACTAACTAATGCTACTAAGTTTGAATCACTCCAAAGGATAATGCATTGAGACAAACAAAGCATGAAATACAAGATCTTACTCCTAATTTCATTCACATTCACAACATGAAGAATTTGATTAAGACAAATGCAATAATGAAGGTAACTACTGGAACAACATAAATACATGTGCAAAACTTAAAGTGGGGAAAAATTACCTTCAGTGGACCTTTCTCAAGTGGCTGTCTCTACAGGATAAACTCAAATATAGACTCTCAAATCAATTAAACATAATGGTAAACTAAAAACTCCTTCATTATATAACACAAGATTTCACAATTCAATAAGAATCTTTAAGGATATCTTATTCATAAAACATAATTGGAAACACGAGTAATGTTTGTGTAAGAAAAGAAAACTAATTGAACATATTTATCTACTATATCCTCTATTCTTGTTATTATCCTTGAATATTGAACCATATATATACATAGGTGTGGGGGATTCTTATTGAAACAAGGACTTCAAATAGAAATCTAAATTCAAATTGAACCGCTCTCCTATAAAATAGAGTGTGACAAAGTCTGCATAGCTAAAAAACATAAATGAAAAGGTAGAAGAAGTTGATTAGGACTACAACTCTGGTGCAATCGTAAAATATAAATGTGGACTATGGTGTCTTATTAAATGACATGGTGACTCACAATCATCCTTATAAATAAATGCCTCCAATTCTGCAACTATTGCATTCTTCTTATTTTGGAACATCCCCTACATCACTATCTGAAACTCCTTTGGTTGTGGGTTGTGTTTCTTAGTTGTTGTAGGCTACAGTCTACTTGCTTTGGCTTCTTGGTTGCAAATATTTAGTTCACCTAAACATATATACAATATTAATAACTGAAATAAAGGAAAATAGGTGGGTGTGGGAAATATTATGAAAGGGGGCTCACCACGAAGGACCTATTTCTCTAATTTCATTCAAGGAAATGAGATCCAAACAATAGGATGAATAACAACCAAAAGGGTGATTCAAATCAAGGTATGAATCAAAAAATTTCCTCTCTATGAAAAGATAGAGGTATGAATCAAATAGCACTTTGGGGGGAAAGATTAAAACCATAAAAAAACCTCCAAAATGCAAGCTATAAAATGAAAATAAACGACTATATTCAAAATTGACAGAAACAACAATTAAAAGGAATATTTGGAAAGGGAAGAACGATGTGTACCATTCACTAAAATTTTATTTTTGAAGCTCATTGAGGACTCACTTGACCTATGGTGAATGGGTCCTAGTTGGGGCTCTATGAAAATCCTTTATGGGTTCTCTTATGCTATGTTTGCATTCTTAGACTCCTGATTCTCACTATTGGATAGCCAAAAATAAATTTTGTAGAAGAGTTTTTGTGAAATGACAACTTTCCTTGCAACTTTGACAACTTTTCAACTTTCTTCAATGTTTCTCTTCAAAGTATCTTCCACCTAAAATTTGCAATCACACATCCAAGATTGAGAAAAAATTTGTTTGTTAGGTGAATGAGGGTTTGCCTTGGTCAAACACCATTTTGGTAATTAAATATCGAAATGAAACAAAATAAAATGAAGGAATGATGAATGAACAAGAAACATCACAACTCACCAAACCTTTGTTAAAACCTTGGAATGCAAATCTACAACTAGCATGAATTGGCTTCAATGGATGTGGATCTTGATCATACAACTTAACTTGAAATAATTTCTTTGAATGATTTAATAGATCTTGAACTCTACATCACCGTATTAGCTCAAACAACATGCATGATGTAATAAATCTTTGACATGACAATATAATCTTGATTTTTGCAATAATCTTCAATAAATTTTCTCTTGAATGCTTTGAAATGATCTTGAATGCTATTGATACTCAACTTCACTTTAGGAATGCTTGCATGAAAACTCTAGAATCTTGCTAGGATGAGACATAATGAAATGACCTCTTATTTATACATATGCTAGCATTAATTCCTGAAATTCAAATAACACAAGCCAACATCTGATGTCATTGAAAATCTACCAAAAACATAGTTTGAATTTAGGTCCTAGGTGTAAGTGAGGACCCACTCGCCCTATGGTGAATGGGTCCTAGGTCACTTACCTAGGACACACATTGCTCAATGTTAAACATTATGTTATAGTATTTATGAATTTCAGGTTTTATCCCTCGGAAATTGCAATTAAGGAAAATTAATTAACCAATTAAGGAAAATTAACCTCAATTAATTAATAAAGCCCTAGGTTAGTGTGAAAGTATAAAGATACACCTTACAAATAATAGAATTTAGAGTGCACACAATAATATTATTACATTGCATTATAATATCTTTTTCCATTTCTTGGACTCAATATAATTTACACATATATAGGAGAGTTTACTCTTATATTCAAGGAGAGACTATGTCCATGAATCCCTATTTAATTGTGATTTTTACTCATGTAACAATGCACAACTCTAATCATATGAGTTGTTAAAACAACTCCAAACCACATTTCCATGGAGCACTAACTCACATTTCCTAACATTCCCCCCCTTAGTGTGAACATGGTAGAAAAACATTCACACGCTCCTCTGCAATATGCTCACCCCTATGGCATGTCCAACTATTTGACTCATGACCTTGATCCAAAAGAAAGGCTCTCTCCTTGCACAGTTTGAAACAGGCTTACCACAAACCTTGACATGACAAGAACCCATCAACTATCCACCTCATGTAGTTTTCTAGATCCCCCCATAAACCCTTTCAAGATCCATGAACTAACTTACTTTGGTGATTTTGTTCACCACTGTGCTTGTACATCAAGGAAATACATATCATAAATATGAAAAAATCACACTGGAAAAAATTTTGCATTATATTTCATAAGAACACAATGGAAAAAATTTCACATTACATTCCATAAGAACATAGTGTTCTTAATTGTAGTCATTATTATCGATCATTGCCACTCAATCCCAAACAACATAGACAACCACCACTACCACTGGAAGTTGCCCTTGATTTTAGCCATTTTGACATAGAATGGGAATGCAACAATGGTTATTATTTCCCTCCCCTCCGCCTCCCCCGCCCGCCCCCCGGCCCCCCCCATAATGTGAAATTCCATTTATTCACACAACTAGGAACACTAAAAAGTAAATCATATCATGTTGCATACTACTGTCTAGATCTTGATGCACATGATCACTATTTCCAATGAACGTATTCACTAATGGATCATCTTCCAATGAAGTACAATAGTTAGAGGATCTTTGTAGTTATCTTCCATCCTATACAATTACTCTTCCAACATCTATCACACAAAGCAACATGAACACTACAAACAAGTACACACAACAGTACACACAACAAAGAACACACCAAAAAAATACCACCATAGCTCTATGTGGCCCCATCGTTGGTGCCTTACAAGAGGTCGCTAATTGTCCTCCAACCTCCTATGCCTTTGTCCTCCAATAGGTTTTCTACTTAATTAGCAAAAAAAAATTTAGGCTCAATTTTTAGAATGTCCCCTCAAGATGGACATCATGTACAAGTGATAATGCATCCGGTTAAATGTGCCTGCAACCCTTGGGCAGATCTAGCAATCAAAATAAGATCATACATGTATAAAAGAAGCCTAAAAGCATACTTTCCCAAAGGAGCCCCTTCCCCACCCTTCAAATTTAACCACTCCGCAAGTTTTTCAATATAAAGTAGGAGATAAAGGGGTGATCCCATAATATTGGTTTACCATTTTTGGGCAAACTAGACACTGAACTGATTTTTTTAAACTAAATCTTCACTTTCAAACTTCTATAGTGGCTAAACCGTGAGGAATTTGAAGATGATGCAAACTAGTGATTTGTGAAGTTTTGTCTATAGATTCTAAATATCTTTTTTCAAAAAAATTGGAATCAGATTACACTCTTTTTATTCATTTCCTTCGAAAACTAGTTTTTATCAGTAAACAACATTTTTAAAGAGTAATGTTCACCGTATACAACATATTTTTTTTTGTATGAAGGATAAAATTATAATTTTTTCGAATTTAGATTTGTAACTACGATATCTAACCAGTTCATCTGGTTTCATAGTTTTTTATTAGATATTTTTTCCTTACTCAAGTTTCGAAGTCAAACCAATCACAATTCAGACATAGGTAGACTGTATACAACATAATTTTTTCTATATGTATCAAAATTCAAAAAAAAATTAATGGATCAAGGACATCAATACCCAGCCTGAACATGTTTTTCAAAATTTTATTTTGATAATCTACTATTTTTCCACATGTGCAGAATAGAGAGATTGATTTTTAGTGAAAAACCTACATTCACAAGAAATAAAAAATAAATATAATAATTAAATTAAATTTAATGAAAATTATACTTTTTCGAAAGCTTATAATAAGGAATATGGGTGATCCCACAATAGTGGTTTACAATTTTTGGCCAAATTGGACACTGAAATAATTTTTTTTAACTAAATCTTCACTTTCGGGCACCTATAACAGCTAAACCGTGAGGAATTTGAAGATGATGCAAACTAGAGTTTCATGAAATTTTGTCTGTAGATTCTAAAAATATTTTTTTTCAAAATTTTTGGAATCAAATTGCACCTTTTTTTCCATCTCCCTCGAAAACTAGTTTTTTTTTCTTCAGAAAACAACATTTTTAAAAAGTGACACTCACCTTGTAACGCATAACTTTTTTTCCGTGAAGGATAAAATTCTAATTCTTTTGAATTTAGATTTTTAACTCCGATATCTAGTGATTCCACTTGGTTAGATAGATTTTTATTGAACAATTTTTCTTTAATCAAGTTTCAAAGTCAAACCAATTACAATTCAGACATAGTGCGATCGTCTAACACATAACGTTTTTTGTATATATAGAAATTCAATTTTATTTTTGTTGGATCAAGGACTTCAATATCTAGTGCACTCATATTTTTCAAAAGAAAATTGATAGTCTGTTATTTTTCCACATGTGTAGAATAGAGAGCTTCATTTTCGGTGAAAAAACTATGTTTGATAAAACTAAAAAAACAAATACATAATAAAACCAAAACATATTAAAATTATATTCATTGGATAGCTCGTTTTGAGGACTACTTGATTCCAGTTGGGTTTGTAAAGTCTCTGCCATTTTCATGTTCAAACTGAGCTCCGAAGTGAAAAAAAATAGTTTTTTTTTGTGAATTTTGTCAAACATCAAAGAAATGGGGGGTTTTGGTTTGAGCGAACCCCCAAGGGTTTGACTGAACCCCCTTCCCAAAAGGGGTTTTCATTCAAAAAAATTCTATACATGAAAAATTAATGGGTTCACTCGAACAAGGGTTCGAGTGAACCCTTTTTTGGTTCATTCGAACCATCTAGTTCGTTTAAACCCCCAAAATGTAAATTTTTTCCATGGAGTCATTTTTTTCAATTTTTCCTTCCTCATTTGAATTGTAAACCACTTTTGTGGGTTTACCCCTACATACTTACAAAAAATAAATTTTAAATAAATTCATTTGATCCCTCAAAAGGTAAATCAAAAGTGGTTTTTTATTAGCATTTGAATAGGTCTAAAGGAGACTCCATTATAGGTATGGTTTAAAACTAGCGGGGTTCTATCCAAGGGCGTTTGATCTAATGTGGTTTGATCAAAACCTCTTCAATTGGAATCCTTTAAATTGAATTTTTCAAGGCTTAAATCATTATATTAACCACTATTATGGCAACACCCAAAGGGAAACCTTGTTTAACCCCAATGTCGCTCCCAAATCTTTTTGAAGTACCTTCTCGAGTTATAATTTTTACCCAAACCTCTTCATAAAGCGTATGGACAACTGCTCTAAAATTCTTGTGAATACCAAGATATTTCGTTCTACCCCATAACTTGTTCCTAGGAACCATGTCAAAAGCTTTCCTAAAATCGACAAAAGAAAAAAAAGCTTCCTCTTTCTCACCCCATTTTTTTTCAATGATATGTCTCTAAGTGATGCCATGATCAATTGTTGAGTGTTTTGATCTAAAACTCGCTTACCCTTTTTCGCCCTTATTTTTAACTTCTACCCATATATTCATTCTATGTTCAACCATGCTTCTAAACAACTTTGGAAACAAAGGGTTGATCTTGATGGTACGATAATTGGATGGATTGTTAACATCCCTACTCTTAAATAAGGGTATGGGTAAGTTGGTGATCCAATCTTTTAGAAACCCACGTTGGATGATGTTGAAAATATTCATAATGTGAAGAGCTATCACTACAACAAATCCATGTGATTAGCTCCCATTTTTGCTCTGTTTTTTGCTTCCACCCACTGTTTTAATGTATTTTTCTCCAATTTTTTGAAAAAGTCAGCACTATTTATCGGACTGGCGCCATTTTTGACATTTTTTATGTTGATCAAGACAAGTAGGCACTAAATTAAGTGCTAATTAGCGCCTACTTTAGCATCAGATTTAGCGTCGGGTTTAGCACCGGATTTAGCGTCAGGTTTAGAGCCAAGTCAGCGATGTCTTCCACTATTCAGCGTACACCTCAACTGTCAACCACGTCTATGTATACCCTACACTACCACTCGACAGGTTTAAAACTCCCACTGTATGGCGGTAACTGCACTACCGCTCGACTACTAGAAGGCTTCTACAGGGTGGCAGTATACCGCACTACCGCTAGACAGTCACAAGCCTCTCGAGGTATGGCGGTATACACCACACTATCTCTAGGTAGTAAGAAATCTCTCGTGGTATAGCGATATACCGTGTCCAATGGTACAGAGGTAAAATCACAATCATAATCACACAATTTTTTAAAATTATAATAATTAAAATCATTAAATTATATATTTAATTCAGATTCATTTTAGTTTTATTTAAATAAATAAAAATTATATATATTTTAAAATTAAAATTAATAATTGTTAAAGATATTTTTCATATTTTTATTTTATATAAAATAACATCAATAGTTTTTAATTATTAATTGAACATACAAATTAATAAATTTAATAGATAATAGTAAATTTTTATTATAAAATATATGTATTTTGTTTTCTAAATTTGTTTGAATATTAAAATATTTAATGATTAAACATATTTGAGTTTTTTCACATCAATATTTTTTCCGCCATGATGAGTTAGAACAAAATACCCAAGCCCTTATTTTTAACTCTCATTTCCACTTGGTGTTTTCAAGCTCCCTTGCCCTTCACATGTCGTCATCATTAGAGTTCGAAACCTCTAGCTTTTTGAAGGAGCATGAAGGGTATTAACCAAGGCATTTGATTCTAAAAGAATGTGATAAAAAGCACACTCGAATTAGGGTACTTGAGAAACCCTAATGTCAAAACTAACCCCTATACCAAAATTTACTCATCATTTTACTTGGCAACTTTGGAAGAAAAGAGTTATGTATTCGACCGCCATGATGAACTAGGGTTTGAGAAATCTCCATACATTTTTCAATTGATTCCTCTATGCTTGAGGTTGAAATCCATCTGCAACTGGATGGTAAGTTGCTTCTTGAGTATTCTGTAGCATTTTCACTCCATTGTTGAAGGGTTTCGAGGCTTCTTGGCCATGACCTCTCTAATTTTTCTTATGCTTTATTCTTTTCATTTCTTCTTTGGAAGCTTTGCTTGCTCTTGGCTACCATGATTGAGTTTTTTGAAGCTTCCCATGGCGAAAAATAACTTGCATATTCAATGAAAACAAACAAACTCAAGCTCAAGTAAGCTTTATGCCAATGCATACCTTGATTTTCTCTTTTATTTTTTGTGAACCAAAGCTCATTTTGAGCTCTCCATTCAACAAAATGGTGAAAATTCTCTATTTTTCTATGTTTTCATGCTTCATTCTTGTATGCTCGGTCTCTAGTCTTTCTGTAAGAAAAATGAAAAACCCTCTATGGAACTTGTATTTTCTTCAAAAGATGGTATTTTATGTACAAAAATGGAAGAAATACCTTTTATCATGGTTCTGGTCATGGTTGCATTCGGTTTTCATTTCCATAAGAATTTTATTGAAAGGCAATGTGACAGTGCTCCTTCATTTCTAGGTATTTTTCTATTTTTGAGGGTTTTTTTCACATAGGTCGAGGCTCTATATTTCCTTTCTTGGAGAAAATGAATACTTAAATCTTCATCTTCTTTGCCATCTATTGATTTAAATCACAACATCATCATGCATGAATGATATAGGATTTCATGAACCTTTTTCAAGTTACATACACTTGTTGCATGCTTTAATCTTATGTAGCCTTTAAAAGTTGAAATGGCACTACATTACATTATATTGATGATAGCTTGTCTTTGAATCAACAAATTTCTTGCCATGTCCATAATCTCTTGCCAACATCATTACTATCATCTTTTGTATCACTTTATGCTTCATGTAGTTTTATCACTTTGCAATACTTCACATGTATATCTTCACATTGTTACTAGCATGATGAGTTGCTTTGCCAAGTCTTCCCTTGACATGATTACCAAGAAATCCTTCTCAAAGTTTTCCCTTCATGACTGTCGTACATTCATTTGTAGAATCATTGGTATCTCCTCAAACCATCATTCATTGGTTGTTTATTAGAGTGTGCACTATAGTTGTTTGTGAATACTCATTGTATCAGTAGCAAGATGATTACCAATGCATGTTAAAGTTACTCATATGCATCAATTTTATTTCCTTCTCATGCATTTCTCTTTGAGACAACATATTGACATGATGTCTTTGGCCTTGCATTCAATTGTTCACCTTGTTCTACTCCATGTAACTCATGATAGCTCACGATAGCTCTTGATAACCTGTAAGACCTCATTGAGTAACTTGGCCATAATGATTATCCATAATTGAACTTGATGGATTTGTGCTTCAATGTTCATATTATCACATAAATTATTTGTTTCTTGAGAAGAGATCAACTGTTTCATTTTTGAATGATTGGTGTCCTTGTTCTTGTTCCCTTCTTTACTGGCTCCTTAAAAATGTTGGCAATGAAATACAACTCATAAATTATTAAAATGGACTTTGGATCCAACTTAAGAAGATTGAAAGACATATCCAACAGAGTAATATATCCAAGCAACCTATTGTTTGATTCATTGTGAAAGATGCAGAGTAAATTTCTTGATAATTTACACTGTTTTGTTGCATTTTTTGAATATGATAATGAAAGTTGATCAACTGGTATGATTCCATATTAATTTAATGCATCAAGAATAAGTTTGTCATTGATTTGATCAAGTTACTCAATTTCCTATCCCTCCTAAAACACAAGGGAAACATGTTGGGCTCAACCCTTGTGGGAGCCACATTTTAATCATGTTGTAATCAACTAAAACAAAACAATAACAAAGTTTTGTCCTATATCTGCACAAAGAGCAAACATGTTAGATAAACAAAGCATAAGATAGATGTGTTTGATAACTATTTTGTTTTCTTGGACATCTATGATATATGCTAGCTATTTTAATGTTTATAAGGATCAGATTATATGTTTACAAATGTTTTCCTATGTATTGATTGGTGATCCTTCATTGATCTAACTAGCTTCTTCTCACAAATGTAGGGAAACTCGGAATAGTAGGGGCAAGTAACAACTGGAGGTTGGATGGGTAGGAGGACTGAAACTGATGCAGTGCAACTCAGCCAAGATTCGTCATTTAGAATGATGGGTTCGCCTTCTTTATATATGCATTTCCTTTTATTTGTAAATGTATAGTTTTTTCTTTATATGCATAAAAATAGCCAGTCCCTCGGCTTGTGAGGGACACTATGCTTTATTGTTATCAATAAAGACTACCTTTGTAGTAAATGTTGACTCTCTTTTCTATTGTACATGTAATTTCCTTAATCAAATAATGCAGTCTTTTGATACTCTCTTTTATGCACATGGATGAAACTTAGCTGAAAATGATATGTACTTTTTATTTTTTAAATGCAAACACAATCATAAGTCTACCTAATCTAGCTGGAAGAAAAATCAGGTAGCAATAATTATCTTGTTATTTAATCATATGAGTTAAATAATTAAATTACTTACTCTATAATCATATGATTTATTTAAGAGGAGTGATATATTTAACTAATTAAATTGAAATAAAACATATTATTTAATTTACTTACTCTATAATCATATGAGTTATTTAAGAGACGTGATATATTTGACTAATTAAATTGAAATAAAACATATTAAATTAATAAATGGAAGCAAAACAAGAAGCATTTTTAGAAGCAAAAAAAGAAGCAACAATGGAAGCCAAACTAGAAGCAAACCAGAAGCAATCTTGGAAGAAAAACTTGGCGCTATCTAGAAAGAAAAAACATAAGTAATTAACTAGAAGAAAAAGTGGAAGCAAAAATTGAAGAAAAATTGGAAGCAAAATTGGAAGCAAACTTCGAAGCAAAACTGGAAGCAGACTTGGAAGCAACACAAGAAGCAAAACCAGAAGCAAAATCAGAAGCCAAACTAGAAGCAACAAAATCTGACGCTAAATCTAGTACTAAATCTGGTGCTAAATCCGGCGCTAAATCCGATGTCGAAATGAGCACACCATTTTGCACCGAGTTTTGCGCTGACAGAAGTGTCTAATTCATGAACTCAAATGCACTAAAATATGGTGCTATTTTAGGTGCTAATTTCCTATTTTGTTGCAGTGTATGATTTCCATGAACCCCATTTTAGATATTAAACCTGAAGCTCAACCTGTATCTAGCCTTTCCTGCCCTCAGCTTCTTGATATTTTTAACCTCTTGCAAAGTGAAAAGATTTTTTTTGTGTTAACCCTTGGAGGCTCTTTAATCCCTCAATCCTACTCATATAAGTGTTTTGCATACTCAAACCATTGAGTGGAGGTGATGTTATTCTTTGTTTCCTCTTTCTTTTATTGAATCTCCCTCCAAAAAAGCTTTGGGTTGTTTTTCCCAAGGTATAAAAATTCTTCTCGCTTAGCATTCATGAACCCTATTTTTTTTAATTCTATCATTTTCTTGTATATCCTTGTATTCTCCTTTTCTTTACCTAGCTACTTGTTGGCTTTCCTTGCAACTTTACACCTCATCAAACTAGACATTTGTCAAGAACTGACTTACTTTTTCCCTCCTATTCTTTGCTCTTTTCCAACCCTCCAAAGCTTCTTGAATTTTGTGTGTTAGTTGGTGAATTTTTAGACCTTGTGGTTGTTTCCTTTCTTGTAGCATTATCTACCTTAAATTTTCCTTAAATATATTGCAATTTTCTTAGGTTAAGAGAATTTTACCCTTTTGTGAGTTTGATGAGGAAGTTGTTCCTATTTCATAAATTGGTATCTTTTGGGCCAAGATAGCAAAAGACAAATTGGATTATGATCAGATTTTAAGTCCTTCAAGAATTCCTCAATCCTTCATTATTTGGCAAACCAAGCTTTGCGAGCAAATAACATAATCAACAACGCTAGCTTTATTATATGTTTTACATGTGAAATTCCCAAAGTTTATCCAGTTTCCCATACCATTACAAATAACTAGACCAAAAATACCACAAAAGGCAAGTAACTCTTCACCAAAGTGGTTGATAACCCCTCTATTTGCTAAACACCTTGCCCAAAGCTATTTTTCTTCTTTTGTTAGCCAAAGTGGGTTGTTATCTTTCTTGTTGCACAAGAAAATTGCCTGCTCATTAGTTGTCATTGCATTGAAGTCACCAATTAGAAGAACTTCACCTTATTGTGAGAAAGATGAAATTTATCTTTTTTTAGAGAGGATCTTTATCATCTAGACCATTTTTTACCCTTGTGGGGCAAAATAACATGTTGCAATTATGATGAGTTTATTATTCCCTAAGATTTTAAATCATATCTTGCTTATTTGGGTATGTCTTTTCTAACTAAATTTTTCTTCCCCATGCTTCTTTATTAAGACCAATATGCCACCATAGCCCTTGCCATTACCATCTGCCTCATTCCAAACAACAAATTTTGTATAGCCTTCAAAAATAAGTGTTTTGCAACCATCATGTTCATGTGTTTCTACAAGACATTTTATGTCTCTAATCAACAATAGGCCCTAACCCAGGTCCTCTTCTCCATGAATACCCTCTACAATTCCAACACACTAGCTTTAGTTTTTCCTAGGGGGCCTTACTTGCTATTTACCTTGGGACCAAAGGCTCAACTCTGAAATATTAGTTTTTTTCAACCATTTTTGTTGCACCCCATCTTTTTTTGCCATTGATGTCTTTACTTTCTCTTTGTTATACTCTTGTTGTGCTATGTTATTTTGTGACAAAAATTTGATAATGACTGCTTTTCCCTCATGCAGACACACCCTTTTGCCTTCTCCTCTAGCTACTCTTATTTTGGTCAACTCCACTCTTCTCACTGCCTCTTGCAAGATGGTTAGATCTTCATCTAAGAATTAAGAGCCCCTTCAAAAACCTCTTTTGGCTTAGCAGCTACTATTTGTCTTCTAAACTCCTCAAGGTAACTTTGATAGGCCTAAAATTCTCCTCTCTTAGTTTTCCAACTCTTTTTTCTTGAAATATTTGGTCCCTCCACTGAAGCCTATCCTTTAAAAAATTGCTTGAAAGATTGAATGTATCTTCATTCATGCCATAATCCCTTACCCCTTTAATGATTATGTTGTTTTCCCTTTCTTGCCTTTCTTTATTCTCTCTTGCTTTCTCTTTGCTAACTTTGTCCATTGCCCCTACTAGCCCACCGGTTGGGATTTTCACTACTTGAGTCCATGAATAGAAGCCTTTTGAGTTTTTTCCCCTATCACTTTCTTTTTTCTCAAGAACTTGAGCACTTGCTTGCTTCAAGGACTGGGTCTCATCATTTTCCATTTTTGAACCTGCCAAGTTTGAAACTGCTTTTGTTGTTTGCTACAAGGATTGCCACGATTGCTTCATGTCCTACCATTCAAGCTATCCTGCTATTAAAACCCTTTGCAACATTGCCACCTATTCTTTTAGTACCTTGTTTTCATCCACAAAAGCTTGGTTAACTGCCATGTACCCATTGACCTTGTGTTATGTTTCTTGATCCTTTATTTCCAAATGTTATACCCGACTTTTAACATTTAACAACTCACGCACATATAAATGTGCAGACCAAGTAAGAGGAGTTGAGATGGGGCTATAATTGTCATCTTCTTCTCCAAGGTCTTTACCAATTTGCCCCTCTATTTATTTTTTGTCATATTCTTGATTTTCTGAGCTTTTCCTCTTTGTGTGCTAGCTGTAGTTTTCCCTTTTTGCACCTATTTCTTTTTTTAATGTTTCATTTTCACTCGAAATATTCTTCATTTTAGAATACCCTTATACTGCTTTGCATTTACCCACACTCATTTTCCAGTTTTATTAGAAAGAGCAATTTTCATTTGTCCAAAAAGATTTGTTTTCTCATCTCCAACATCTTCATTTTCAATATTCTCACATGATTGTTGCATGCTATCTATTGAGAGAACCAATTAAAAGAAGTACAGATTTTTTCCATAACCAAAAAAAAACCTAAATTTAAATAAGACAAATAAATCTGGAATCCACTGACCTGTGACCCACTGAACTATTGCAATCGAACCCACCTGTCTGCATAAAAGGAGCTCCACCTTTGCCTAAATCCACAGAATTTGAAAGCACGAGAAAAAAAAAGAGGAAGTTGACCTCTTACAAACTTGAACCCTGAACCGTAAAAATGCGGACAAGTTGGTAGAGTCCAGTATGTCCAAGGTGGAAGTCAAGTGGATGACACGCCGACAGGCTTTGGTGATGGTGAAGAGACGAGCACAGCTGTTAGGCATATGGAATGACAGTTGTTCTGTGTCCGGGTGCGCTCAATACTAGCTGGAATCTTCTTCAAAATGGGCGGAGAGAGGGAACGAGCAATGAATATCACAACTTCTCAGTTGGGCGGTTGTTCAAGGATGTTCGTAGAGTGTAGATGAGCATACAACCAAACTTCTTGCTCAAGGATGTTCAATGGTTGCACACACGGAAAAAGCATTTGAATTGGTGGCTGATTATGAACAGCATTTACGTGAACTATAGCATATATAAGAAAGTCATGATTTGCCTAAGTAAAATCATAAAAGGAAATGAATAAGTGTAGAGTTTAAATTATTCACGTAACTGGAGTTCGTATAAATGGCGGCTTTTTAAGCTTTTGGAGAAGGGTTTCTTTTTATAATAAAGTGGCGGCTGTATGTTGCTTGATTGATATGACCACTAATTAAGATTGGTTGCCATAAGCTATTGTTG
This sequence comes from Sequoiadendron giganteum, assembly GCA_007115665.2. Classification (NCBI taxonomy): domain Eukaryota; kingdom Viridiplantae; phylum Streptophyta; class Pinopsida; order Cupressales; family Cupressaceae; genus Sequoiadendron; species Sequoiadendron giganteum. The sequence goes on from CM021101.1 coordinate 84,660,497, forward strand.
TACCACCAAATGATGGGCATCACATAGCATAGAACGTGTCATCATCAAAGAACTTAAGTTGCTAGGTAGCATTTATCATATCAGGGACATCTTTCTATTGAGTCAAGATTGGTCTTAATATGCAAAGTGCATGTCTAATAGTCTATATTTATAGACCATGTAAATTTTGGGCAATTTAAACTTTATCATGACGAGGTACATGATGAGCATTTAAGTCATACTCACACACCACATCAATTCAGCAATTGACTCCTTCCATGCATCACCTCACCATCAAGCACATGGTTTAAGCATATCAAGTTCTTAAGAGCTAGGTTATCAACTTTTCTTTAAAAGACAATGAGCAAATATGAGATAAGGGACATATAACTTCAAATCAAATCTAATGATTAATGATGGGGAATGGGAAGAAGTTCATTAGTTTTCAATTATTTTATATACACTTCATGACATTGACATATCCAATCAAAATGAGACACACATTTTGATAGTTATGTAGTAATGGGCATGGCTCTATATAGACATAAAGAAATTTGTTCATATATGTGAACGAGTTATGTCGTTGTGGACCCATGAGTTGACATATGTTGCATTCATATGGGTTGGTAGATAAAATTAACTCTTGTGGCTAGAATATTCCCTCTAACTTGCAATCTTTGGGTTCTTGTTCAATGCAACATATGCAAATACCGAGAGTTTTTGCACAAGGTATGGACATCCAACTAAGCATAACAAAAGAACAATATTAATCAATTGTGGTAATTGCCCTAAATACTAATAATATTGTTGTTATTTTTGAATGACCAAGTCTTTCATCTCTATAATAAAATTATTTAATTTCAAAATACTTTATAAAGGATATTGTATTTATTTTCCGAAACTAAAGACTATAATAAAGAATTTACATCTGTTGACAAACTTGTTTTGGGTACAATCAAACTGAATTTCAACTATATTAATGGTGATTAATTTGATGGAAATACTATAACTTGATCACTCTCGATGAACAATCTATAAAAACAATATAAAAATACACATGAATTAATTCTTCACTCAAAATATAATTATTTCTCTCTACAAATATTTAGATGACATTTCTTCAATCAAATATGAATTCATGAATTAATTCTCAATTCAAAATATAATTCTTTCCCTTTAGGTGATATTTCATCAACCAAATCTGAACTCATGAGTTAACGTTTCATCAATCAAATCTAAACTTATAAAGAGCTCATTATTGAAACTTTTACTTTCGTACTCGATAATCTAACCATAATAAAAGTCACCGTCAAAATTAAAGAGAAACATCCTCCAAACTTTCCAAATACACTGAGAATGTAAGCTTCCAACCAGACAAACAATTATTTCGCAGAGCAACCAACTGACAAAAACAAAATAAAAACAGTGCTAACCACTGCATAAAACTTGTTCATATTATTGGCCTACAGAACCTCGACAGATTCGAAGACAATTATTCAACGGTGAAATGATTTGGCAATTTGGGTGATGTCATGGACAAACTTATTCAGGCCGAGGAAGGACGAGCCACCTGAACTAACCGCTTTAACTGCTGCCTCCTTCACTTTCAGCGCCCGTTGCCTCGCCTCCTCGCATTCCATAATCCTCCTCACCCCCTTCTCCACCTCATCTCTCGTAACCAACTTATTTTCATTAACATCCACACCCTCAAAGTCCATCCCAATCTTCCACACATCCTTCGCAAATCTGCAATTGAGGAACTGATCCATAAAATATGGCCATCCCAGCATAGGAATTCCGAAGCTGAAGCTCTCCATGACAGAGTTCCATCCACTGTGCGTAAGAAACGCTCTAACAGAAGGGTGAGACAGCACCTTCACCTGCGGTGCCCATCTCACAATCAGCCCTCTATCTCTGACCCGTTCTAAAAACCCATGCGGCAAAACGGCAGGCTTCCCCTGTGCAACATCCTTCCGCAAAACCCACAGAAAACGCTGTTGGCTGCTCTCCAAGCCCAGGGCAATCTCTTCCAGCTGTTGATTCGATTTGACGGCGAGGCTACCAAAGGAGACATACATCACAGAAGCCAGCGGCTGCGCGTCAAGCCAATTAAGACAACTGTCGTCCTCTACGAACATACTTGTGAACCCGACGACATCTCTGCCCCCCAGAAAATTGGGAAGAAACAGAGGACCCACCGCTACTGCAGGACACCTGTTTATGGACAGTGCTGCTACTGCTTCCCTTCCTTCTAACTCCTCCACAGTGTTCACCAGAACGTAATCTCCCCTGTTTTGGAGTTTACTTTGATACAGATGTTTTTGGACTAAAATATCCGACGCACTCTCAGCGCGGTAAACGGACAAGAGGTCGGTGGGCAATAGAGGTGGGAGATTACCCGGCAAACAGGTGATCACATTCTCCGGCCTCTTCGCTTCTACCACTGAAATGACACCATAGAATATTAATGACAAAGATACATTTATGTAATTGAGGGGTAGTTAGAAAGCTAGGAATACCTACGTTTCACAGGAATGTGTCCCTGCGCGAGAAGTAACTCGGCTTTAAACTGCGAAATAGACATGGCCGCGCACATCGACCAGAAGACAACTCTGGGCACCCGGAGATTTAGGGCCAGCTGGTAAGTGCAAGACATAAAGCTATCACCGATAATACAAGTGATTGGAGGGACATCTTCCGAAAGAGTGGCAACAAGATGCTGCTCCAAAACAGGGGCTAAATTTTCCAGTGCTCTCACATAATTAACAAGATCGGCGAGACGATCATGTTCTGACGGTAAGCCGTCCGGGATAGTCAAGAACCGAAACAATTTAGCCGCTTGGTGATGAGCATGTCCACCGGCATCTAACATGCGCCGTTGGGTCCACTCTGTGTTAACGAAGGTAATGAAAGATCCCCTTGCGTGGAGCAGATGGGCCAATTGGATGAGAGGATTGATACTGCCTTGGACAGGGAATGGCACCATGACTGCGTGCAGAGAGTTGGCCATAGCTTGTGGTGTTGAGGAGAAGAGGCGAGCGTACCTTTTGTATTAACTCACTTAGAAATCATGCACGCCAAACAGAGTCGTATACGGCTGTTAAAACTAAGATTGATGTTATATTATTATATTAGAGTAAAAAATCATAACATGTTAAGGTATTTTGGATAGTCCACCAGATGCAATCTATTCCTAGATTTTATGATCTCGAGTTACGACAGCAATCTTATTGCAGATTTTATGATCTTTCGTAGATTTGATGACATCTCGCGTACAATAGTTTTGTTTTGTTTTTTATGGTTTGGCTTTAATGAAATGAGCGTTTTTATTTACGTCCATTTATGTTGCAATGTACGTAGTCTTATTTAATGGGCTGTCGTTATTATCCCTCATTTGATTCTATTTTCTATTAGTTTAAATCTTCGATTTGGAGCAACATTGGATTAATATCATCAAATATTCTATTATTATTATTATTTTTTAGTCTTTTTATAACAAGACATTAAGGAAACAACATTTAAAATATCATTGTAATTGATTTACATAGTTATATAAGTTACACATTTTATGATGTATCATCATGTTGTTTTCATTAACTCCAAGGTGCAAAACAACATATTCTATTTATTACTCTTCTCTAAGCATGTCCATCTTTCATTCTTGCATCTAAGATGATGTGAACTAGTCCTTATCTAGGCCGTTTTGGATAATCCACTCCAAAGTGGAAAAATAGCATATTCGTTCTACCACTCTTCTCTAAGCATTGTCCATCTTTCAATCTTGTACCTAAGATGATGCGAACTAGTCCTTAACTATGCTGTTTTGGGTAATCCACAAGATACAAACTATTCCTATATTTTGTGATCACAACTTATGACTACAATCCTATTGCAAATTTTATGATCTTTCATAGATTTTATGACAACTCACATACAATTATTTTGTTTTATATTTTATTAATTGGCTTTAATGAATTGAAAGTTTTAATTTGTGTTTCTGAGAACAAGAAGTGAATGGGACCCAGCATAAAAATTATGTTGCAAGGCATAGTCTTATTTAATGGATTGTCTTTATTATCTCTCATTTGTATCTATTTTTATTTTATTTTGGAACTTCTACTATGAATCCCAATCAAATATTCTATTATTTTTGTTAGTTTCTTTCTTTTTTTCTTTTTTTTTTGAACAAGACATTCAAGGAGACAACATCATAGTATCACTGTAATTGATCTACATATCCATGTAAGTTGTACATTCTATCATGTAGTTCCATTTTGTTTCACTAACCCCAGAACGCAAAAACAACATATTATATCTACCACTCTTCTCTAAGCATTGCCCATCTTCCAATCTTGCACCTAAGATGATGTGAACTAGTTCTTAACTATGTGATTCACATTTTTTGCTTTCTATTTTATTTTTGCTCCCATATAATATTTTTGATCTTGGTCCCATCTAAGATTTATTTGTCTAACTTAGTATTCTCTTTTTTCATCCAAGGTTCTTTATCCACGTGATTACCTTGACTTACACTCTCACATATTTGTTGAAACTTTTGCTCATCTTGAAGTGATCATCAAAATTGTAAAATTTAGGACCTGCTTATAGATAAGCTTATCATTGCTCCACCAAAATGTGAGTTAGGGAGTGTTCTTTGTCAAAAGAAGTATTTGGTCATATTACAAGGCTATTTGTGATTCACTAGTAGCATGCATGTCATAGATATAAGAGCTACACATCTTAGGAGTAAATAGTATTGGCATTAGTGGATCAAAAAAGTGTGTGCTTCTAGAGTGGCATCTAGTTAAGGTATGGTTCTTAGGGTTCTAATTGTTAAATTAGTCTAGGTGATTGATAGTATAGACACTAGTCTTATGTGAGACAAAACCATATGAAATTTGATTAAATATATTCATATATATCATGAATCGGAGGCTTAGTGAGCTATGAAGATATTATTAATGGTCTTATGTGATGTACGTTGTTATACAAGTATTCAGGATGATTGTCTCATCATTGTAGCTAACATTAATCTTTAAAAAAGGATGAAATCCATGATGTAGTATGGGATAGACCAACATTTATTTTCCAAACTTAGATATACTTAAGGATTATGTACTAGTGACTTAGGTAAAAGGGAGGAGATTCTTTTAGTAAGGTTGCAACAAATCCCTTCTTTGCTAGCTAACGTACAAAACTAGCTCTTCTATTTGAAAAGAAGTTGCTTAGTTAATCAAGAGAATATTGAAGGTATAATGAAATTAAAAAAAATGGTAGTAACCAAGGATAATGAAATTAAAAAATGGTAGTACCCAGGGATAGTTATTATAAATTTTCATATTCTAGAAGAAATGTCTAGTCCACTCTTTCCTACTTTTCATATATGTTGATATATATTAGATAAGAAAGTGTTTGTAGTAGATGTTAATGATTTTTCCTTGTGAAAACCATTGGCATCTACAATGCAATAGTGAGTTGTAATGTAATATTTTTTTACAATTTCATTGTTGATAGATGTCAGTACAATGGGAATTTTGGCTTTTAATTTATGGTCAAGTGCTCTTAATCATACTAATAAATATTTCCACTAGATATATTTTTAGGTTCGTGATTGTATGTAAATGATGGAATCATTTGTTATCTACAGCATATGCATGTGTTAAGAAACCTACCCAAATGTGTCACTTTTGCACACCTACATTTTTTGTAGCTTCTTTGGATTATAGGCCTCACAATCATTTATGCTTACCCACTTGATGATCTACATGTAGCCATGTTGCATAACCTATAGCTAGAGAACCATATGAAGTTTTGGTGGATGTGTTACTTTTGGGATATAGTAATGGGCTAGTAGAAGTTTCAAAAATCATATGTTGTTATGGTTGAGAGGCATCCAAGGTTCACAAAGTTAGGTATCTCTTGCAATGATAGCTTATAAAATTGAGAAGCATATAGGGTTAACATTGTTGCCTAGGAATTTACAGTTATCAAAGCTAGAAAGTGCATCTATTTTAGGGTAAAGTTTTTTTTAAAATTTGAATCAAGAGCTATATTTAAGGTTAACACTATTTTTCATGCTAAGAATAAGTAGAGTTAAAAATCAATAGATTGTAACTTATAGTTTTGTATCTAATGAGCTTGTCATTGTATCTAATGACTTATAGTTTTTGCACTTGGAGTTTCACTAACTCTAAAGTGCAAAAACAACATATTCTATCTACCACTCTTCTCTAAGCATTTTCCATCTTTTAGCCTTGCATCTAAGATGATGTGAAATAGTCCTTAATTAATCTATTTTTTATAATCTACCAGATGTAATCTATTCCTAGATTTTATGATCTTGAATTACAACTATGATCTTATTGTAAATTTTATAATCTTTAGTAGATTTTATGACAACTCACATACAATAATTTTGTTTTATATTTTATCAATTGGCTTTAATGATTTTTTATTTTTTTATGTCCATGAGAACAAGAAACCTATGGGAGCCAGCATAAAAATTATGTTACAACGTATGTAGTATTATTTAATGGATTGCCTTATTATCTCTCATTTCTATCTATTTTATTTTGATTTTGGATCTTCTACTACGAATCTCAATCAAATATCATATTTTTTTAAGATTGTTTTTGTGAACAAGAAATTCAAGGAGACAACATTTAAAATATCACTATAATTGATCCACATATCCATGTAAGTTGGACATTTTTTGGCACAATGACATTTTATTTTCACTAAATCCAAAGTAAAAAAACAACATTTTCTATCTACCACTCTTCTCTGAGCATTGTTGATATTTTAGTAGATTGCATCTGAGATGATGTAAACTAGTCGTTAACTAAGCTATTAAAATTTTCACTTTCTATTTTATTTTTGCTCCTTGTAATATTTTTTATTGTGGTCTAATGTAGGATTGAATTATATAAGTTAGTATTCTCTTTTTTACCCAAGATGCTTTGTCCACATGATTGTCTTGAATTTTTCTCACATATTTTATAGGTTCTACACTAGTGTTTGGACACTCTTGCATGCTAATATCTCTTTTACTCATTTACTTGGATTTTTTCACCCATGTGCTCTTCTTTCTATTTAAATTTTCCTTCATAGCTATTTCAGTCCAATGATTCAACTCTATGTTTTGTATTCTATTTAAGTAACTTAACATCCAAATCAAAGTTGATTCCTCCAATGCAAATTTACCAACCTTGACTAAAATAATATCATACGGAATTAAAGTTTTCATTTTGAAACTACTAGTGATTAGATGTTTTTGTAGTTGAGCTAAATTTGTATTCATTTTAGTATTTATGTGTTTCTATATAACACTTGTAGATAAGGGGGGTTGTAGATAAGGGGGGTTGCTACTCACGAGTTCTTTTCATTTAGAGAGCCTCATGGGGTGAACCTCCCTAAACTACCTCAAGGAATAGTGTGAGAGTTTTAGAATCAGAAAGAGGAGGTCACATAGATTCTTTGGACAAATTGACAAGATCTTAGTAAAAGAACATCAACATAGAATAAGGACGATAGGGTGGCATGTTGGCATCCTAGAGGGGCGCTGGCATCTCATACGGACCATAAACTGAGAATGTCAGAAAAAATGGAAAAGTGACTGCTAGCAATATGATTGCTAAGAACTTTCAGAATGCGATAAAGTAACAAAATGTAGTAGAACCGAAATAAAGTGAAATAGATGAAAAGGAGAATAAGAGATAGAAAGGAAATACTTACAACCACACAAGTGATGAAGCCTCCAAAACGTGAATGTATTCAATACCTACATGTGTAAGATTTGGAGAAAGTGTTGGGGTTGTATAGGAGTTTGCCTCAATGAAACCCCTGTTTTGGTGTTCCCACCTCCATGGACAACCCAATAGATAGAGAGAATTGAAGTGTGTAATGAGTGATAAAAACAAACCCCACTCAAGGAGGAGAACCCATATCACAAAAGAGGTGATAAAAGAAATCCCCGCTCAATGAGGAGAACCCGTATCACAATATGTAGATGCAATAGATAAGGGATGTGAAAAATCCCAAGATGCTCAAAGGTGCAAGGCACAAGGTAGATACCATATGAAGTCTTAGAAAGCTAAGGAGGGAACAAAAGAAAGCTGGAAGAACCAAGAGTGTTGTAAAGGATGTTGTATTGGCTTGATAGTGTTGCTATAACAAGCTATATGGAGTTGTGCAAACAAGATCACAAGAAATAAATACAAGAGCCAAGGCTAGAAGGGAGCTAGAAGTTGGAATGAAGCTAGAGGAAAAAGAGGAGCTAGAGGAACTTAGAGGAAGCAATTGAATTGAAAAGGTAGCATTAAAAGAGATAATAGGAGGGAAAAGAAGCTTCTCGAGTTGTTTTAGGGTGTCCCAATAAAAGGAGATGACAAGTGGAAATCATGCATAGAAATAGTCATTTGAATGTTAAAACATTGCAGGATTTTAGTACAACGTGCAGATGTTTATGCGGTGCACTAGTTTCTAGACACATCATGCTACAAAATGATGTGAGTGAGGGAATCACAAGGTTTAACACAAAGTTAACGCGTGAGGTTAGTTGCTGAAAAGGGTTGTTGAGAATCTTGAGAGGGGAAAAGTCTAATGTAGGGGCTAAAATGAGCCTACACAAGTTCTAAGGGAGTGGACACTAAAGAGGATACAAGAAGGTATGTGAAATTGCAAGGGGTGCAATTTTACGATATTACAACACTATAGTGTTCTTAATTTTCCAATCCTATAGTTTAGCCTTTATGCATCTATTTCACATTACGCATAAATATTTCCATACCCCTTGTATCCTTTTTGTCCTACAAATCTCTTAGTTTAAGTATTTTATGAAAATCATGTCAAAGTGTTTATATTCATTTACCACTTGAAAGGTTTTTCCTTCAAATATAAAATTTATTTATTTATTTATTCTCATAAATGTAAAGGTTTAATGAAATTTATTTTTTTGATATTCAATTGCATTGTTGCCTCTTGAAAAAAACCTAGAGCTCTCTCAAATGTTCTCTAAAATCGTGTGTTATTTTTTCCATTTTGATAGGATCATTCTCATATAGAAGTGTAGTACATAGTAAAATGCATCCCCTTGCATTTTCAAACTTGTTTGGGCCTGTCTTGCTTTATTTATCCTTCTTTATGGCTTAATTGGTCCTATTTTGTGTCCACAAGCCCTATGAATTGCATCTTTTTCTAGATAATCTTGACATTCTCCAGTGCATAAATGATAATCCAATGATTTTGATTTGTCTGTCCTTGATTTTTGGTTGGGACTAAAATTCCACCTAGGGAATCTTTGTCCCCTCAATATCTTGAGACCCTGATTTTGAGGCATCTTAATTGGGCCCCTTTTTGGTGTTTGTGCCCTAGGTTTCATGACTTGGGACTAAGACGACACCTAGGGTGTCTTAGTCCTCCATGAGTCATTTTTAGGATTTAATTTCAAATTCTGGTGGGATTTAGCCTCCTTATGAATTCATATTTCGGCTTGTGTGATATAATTTTGGGATATTAAGCATAGATAAGTATAAATACAAGGTTCATTCATTTATTTTCATCCTAGCAGTTTGAGTATTCATTCCTATGTCAAATTTATGAGATCAAGTGCATTCAAGAGCAATTCATCAAGCATTTGAAGCCATTATCAAGATTCAAGCATCATATCAAAAGCTATTCTTGCATCATATGTGTTGTTGTGCTAAATTTTGTGATGTAGGGTTTTGATTCAAGCAAGCAATTCAAGTCCATATCTATCAATCATTTCAAGATCCATATCTATTGCAGCCATTTCACACAATTTTACAGACTTTACAAGGGTTTTGGTGAGCTGTAGCATTGTATATTGTTCATTCACCATTTCCCTTCATTACTTTATTTCATTTCAAGGTTTAATTACCAAAAAGGCGTTTGACCAGGAAAACCCCCATTCACTAACAATCAACAAGTTCTTCCCCTTTTTGCATATTTGTGTTTGCAGATCTAGGTTGAAGTCTTCACGAAAACTCGCCTGTGGGTCAAATCTGAAAGTTTTATAACATGAGATCCGAGAAGAAGCAAGTGTAGACTTGGGAGTTGAGGACCACATTTCAAGTTTTTAGAAATTTAGTTTGGAACTAACACACCATCTTAGGCATCTTAGTCTTCCCAGGCTTATCTTTTAGAGATTCTTTTTGATCTGCATCTGACATCTGAAAATTTTGTATTTTCCCCTAAAAACAATGTCAACGAGACTAATACACCATCATGAGAATCTTAGTCCTCCAAGGAACATTTTGATAGCTTCTTTACATTTCCAAAATCCTCATTGCATCTCTAGACTTCCCAAGTACATACATCCTATATTTTTGTTGCATAATTTCATTATTTTCATCTCTCATTTAGCTTGCATAACTAGGTTTTGTAGGTTGAATGTTCATTTGTCTTTTCCAAGCATTTTATTGGTGGTGAACCCCTTAAATTCTAAAAGAACCCCCTTCCTAGGTCTTCCTTATTGTGAATTGACTCACCTTGTGAGGTTGTTAGTCAATCCAATTAGGGTTCCTAAGACAATATTGAATGGCCTAAATAGAATCTAGGTGATTCCCAAGAAAACCTTATTTTATCTACGTTTCATTTTGGTGAAAACGACTTCTTTGAGCATTCTTTTTATGATTTTCAGTCCATAAAATTCCTAGATCTATATTGCATTCATTGCATCTTGCATTAGTGAAATTACATCTAGGGTTTCGTATTTTTGCATTAGTCAAAGTGCATATAGGTTGCATTTTTACTTTCTTGCATCATTTTATTTCATTGAAAAACTAAAAAGTGCATTTTTCATTATCTTAATTGCATTTAGAAACATTCTTATTGCATTAAAAATTGAAAAATTGCATTCAAATCTTAAATCCAATTTCTTCTTAGTAGTTTCTTTTCTTTACATTCATTTGCACAATTTTTTGTTTCCAAACATCAGGTCCTTGGGTAGGAAAAATAAAAAAGTTGCTATCAAACCATAATTTTCTATTTTTGTGAGAAAAACCTTTGCTAGGGCTAAAATGCCCTTCCTGGCGTCTTAGTCCCTCTCGGGGTCTTTGCTCCAAAATCCTCTCTCTACTATTTGCTATCTGTTTCACTCCTTGGAACTTCAGAATCTCACCAAGACCAAGATGCCCTTATTGGCATCTTAGACCCTGTTGACTTTGAATCTCCAATTTTTAGGGTCTAAAATAGTTTTTTTTTGTGTTTTTGTGGGTTACCTTCAGTTTTCTATTTCAGTTTGTAGAATAACTATTATCTCGATTTCTTTTATTTCACATGCATTTTTTCAATCTTCCATCATGGATATGTACTTTGGGGTGAACCCACAAAACTGGTTTACAATTCGACTGAGGAAGGAAAACTTCCAAAAAACTCACCCATGCAAAAATAAATTGTTTTGAGGGGTTCGAGCAAACTCAAGGTTCGAACGAACCCAAAAGGGGTTCACTTGAACCAGGGTTCAATCGAACCCCTTTGCATGTGGGAACCCACATTTCCCATTGTGGAAAGGGGGTTTGCTTGAACCTTGGTTCGAGCGAACCCCCCTTTTCCCACCTTCCCACCCTCCGACACAAAAAGACTCCAGATTTTTTCCCTTTGAAGCTCGGGTTGACGATGAAAATGGAGGAGACTTCACAGACCCAACTGGAAGATGGTAGTCCTCAGAATGAGCTATCCAACGAATATAGTTTTAATATGTTTTGGTTTTATTATGTATGTGTTTTTTTAGTTTTATTAAATATAGGTTTTCCACCTAAAATCAAGTTCTTTGTTCTACACATGTGGAAAAATACCATATTATCAAAATAAAATTTTAAAAAATATGTTCGGCTTGGGTATTTATGTCCTTGATCAATTAAAAAAATTGAATTTCGATACATACATAAAAATTTATGTTGTATACGGTTCGCCTATGTCTGAATTGTAATTGGTTTGACTTTGAAACTTGATTAAGGAAAAATATTCAATAAAACACTATATAACCAAATGAAAGTGTTAGATATCGTAGTTACAAATCTAAATTCAAAAAAATTAGAATTTTATCCTTCATACAAAAAAAATTATGTTGTATACAGTGAGCGTCACTCCTTAAAAATGTTGTTTTTAAAAAAAAACTAGTTTTTGAAGGAGATGGAAAAATAAGTGCAATTTGATTCCAAAAAAAATGAAAAAAAAAAAATTTAGAATCTATAAACAAAACGTCACAAATCACTAGTTTTCATCATCTTCAAATTCCTCACAGTTTAGCCGCTATAGGAGCCCAAAAGTGAAGATTTACCTAAAACAAATTAGTTTGGTGTCGAGTTTGCCCAAAAATTTTAAACCAGTATTGTGTGGTCACCCTTTGGAAAGTTGTGGATGTCCCTAAAATATTTGGTAGATGTGTCAAGTTGTGCATTTAGTCATGATCCTAATGAAATTGAACACACTCATGCTCAATCAAATCCTAATGCATGGACTCTTCATGATGTTGACATCATTGGAGAAGATGATGTTAGCATGAATATTTTCCTCAATGATTTCGTTAACAACCTTGAAGATAATGCATCCTTTTATCATCCATAAAACAATCAAATCCCCCTAGAATACCACCTCTTGAGATGTTTGGTTACTTACATCCTGAAACTAAATAAATAGTTGAACCTAAGTTCCCTACAATAAGTGAACCTAGTTCCTCTAAACAAACAAACACTCAACCATTTTATGATAAAAAATTAACAAACACTCCAATCAATCTCGAAGAAACATATGGCAAAGGATTCACAATTTTGAGTAAACAAGGATGCGATACAACAAGCAAAAAATAAATTCATCAACTCCTAGAGCAAGTTCCAGCTATTGAAAACAAAAAAGGCTAGTGATATCAAGATCCCCCTCAAAACATAAGAATACCTAGATAATACCTAAAGCTTCATAGTGATGGTACAATGATCTTTGATTCACCTTCTGATATGAATGTCCTTCTTCCTAAAGAACAACCAATGACTCGTAACAATGACAAGGATGATACAATCTCTTTAGGTCCTCCTCCCCCTTATTCAACTACAAAAGCTGGTGAATCTAGCAATAAAAAACCACCTTACTAAATGAAGAAACCTCAATTACCTTGTCTACCATCTTCAACCAAACAAATTTTACACATACTTTTAACTTGAGGTATTATCACATTACCACCCATACTTGAAAATTGGTTTCCCAATCCTAAGAACAATAACACATCTTATTGCAAATATCATAGGATTTTTGGTCATAGTACCGATGCATGTTGCACCTTACAACACATATTTAAAATAGTTGATATAATAGAAATATTCCTTAAAATGGGACCCCTTGTCATGGAATAGTTGTAGCATCTTGACATTCTGACTATTACATGACCCCTCTCACTACCTACCTCATCCCATTCTTGTCTGGCACTCAGTGGGGGCAAGAAGTAGATGGCATTACCCTAGTAAGGCATTTGTTGTTGTCCCTTCAGTTCATTATCTACCTTTCGCTTATACAAATTGAGATGGAGAGGCAAATGACTTGCTTTAGGTTGACTTGCATGTGCCCTACTAATCTTTTTTCTTTCGTTTTTGTGATTGCATGTGTGTATTGTGATCCCCCATGATGTTATGTTTGATGTTTCTCTCTCTTTGTGCATTCCTCTATTTGTACCTTCATTCTTCTATATGTTGTAAGATTTTTTCCTTTTCATTTATCTTTTCTTTTCCTTTCATTTTTGTCTTGTGTTTTCCTTTTGGGGATGATGCAAGGTGTCGAAACATCCTATGTCTCTTCCATGTTGACCCAAAAGTTTTTTTTTTTTTTCTCTCTTTGTGTCATTCTTCCAGTTATGTGTGTATTTGGGGAATGATGACAGTTTCGAGCTCTCTAATATTACTACAACAAAGACAAATATTGACCCTGAATCCATAGATCCCTTTGTTGGATTTTGTGGTTTTGTTGTTGATATGTGGTTTTCATTGATTTCAACACTATTAGCATTCGTGATTATGAAGGTTATATATGTTGAGGAGATTGAGAAAATTGTAAAAAATATATTGCAGGTGACCAATAAAGCTGAGAAGGTTAGAATGGTGGAAAGAGTTGTAAGTAGCTAATCTGGAGGCACGCTTCAAAGGGTTTGTTGTTGAACCTTTCTAGTATTTTTTCCAAAAGTTTCAGAGGTTCGCATTAAGATTTGTAGAAGTTATGAAGATATGTGTTCCTACAGTTATTCAATTTATGTAGATGGTGTTCTTGGATGAAGAGGATGAAATTCTAGTAATTTCAGTTGTTGCGCATGTACCTGTGATGTTCATGGATGAGTCTAGATCATGCTCTATCCTTGTTGTACGTTTGCATTGATCGGAGTGTTCGTGATAAGAGATTTTTCAGATGTCTTGAGTTTTCATGTTCTTGGTTGAAATGATGGTGTTATAATGTTGCAGATCCATGAGGATTAATCTTTCATTATTTGGCATGTTCGAAGGTGTTTGTTTGGGTCCTCACTATGTTGACACCGACTTGTTTTGGTGTGCATTAACATGTATTCATGTATTGAGGCCGACAGTTGTAATTTATTCTTTATTTGTGGCCGACTGAATAGTTATTGTAAATCCATGTAGTGGATATATATGAGTGATTGTTTTCCTCATTTAGAGGCAATGCTCAGTGTGTGCAAGTGATGTACATGTTCATATAAAGGTGAAATCATTCAAGAGAAGAGCAGAGTGTGAAGAAGATTTAGCAAAGTCTGGAAGAGTGTGTAGAATTTTTTGTGCGCCTAACTGGAACTGTAATCAAGCTTTGTAGAAGTTAATCTCTCAGTTCAACTTCATTAGATGGATTTAATCTGATTATTGTATGAAAGCAATGAGACTTCTTTTGAGTAGTGTGCTTTAGGAAGCGCGCTTGAATGCAAGTGCATTCCTTATTCATTCTTCATTATACTTCTAACAAGGTATAATCTTGTGGACTAACATCCACTGTGGTTTTTCCCCTAACAGGGTTTCCATGTATAAAATCTTAGTGTTCATGTGTCTCTGATGTGTTATTGATTTATGCTTGCATTGCTAATTATTAGATCTGAGATTTAATGTTGTATAAGTTTAATTTTGGTAACAACTGATTCACCCCCGCTCTTAGTTATGTATCCTTTTTTTTCCAACAATTGGTATCAAAGCTAGTTCCTCTGAAGAAGCCTAAAAACTTGAGGTGATCCGATATGACATCATACAAGAAGGATAGTTCTAGATTTGACGGTACAAACTACTCTTAATGGAAAGTTAGAATGGAGTGTCATTTGAAGTGCATTGGTGAACCTTTTTGGAAAATCACACAAAGTGCATATACTATTCCTCAAATTGGTCCCTCCTCTGAAGATGAGATCAAGCAAGCATAAGTTAATACCATGGTTGTAGAAGCATTGTTGAGTGCTTTGACAGATTCAGAGATGACAAATGTGATAGGATTGAAGACTATATACCAGATATGGAAAAAGTTGGAAAAATTGTATGAAGGAGAGCACTAGTGAAAAGCTACAAAGTCTAAAAGGAAAGTGGGAAGACTTGAAGATGAGTGAAGATGAGAACATCCTCTCTTTCTCTCAAAATATAAATGAACTGGTGTTGAGCATTAGATATGTCGGTGGAGTCTTAAATGAAAAAGATATTGTGGCTAAGATACTTAGAGTTGTGCCCCCTTCCTACAAAACAAGAGCTCATGCTATTGATGAACTTAGGATAGTGACAAATATTACAAGAGACATGCTGATTGGAAATTTTTCTACCTTTGAGTTGAGTGAATTTGGTGAATCCGCTCCTAAGACTAAATCTTCCTTTAAGGCTACTGTATCCGAGAAAATCAAGTAGAGATACAATTTGGGAGAGAGTTCCAAGAGTAAATTCAAGTATGAAGATGAGATGAATCTAATTGAAGATGAAGAAAAAGAATTGGAAGAACTGGAAGCATTGATTGTGAAAAGAGAAGCAAGAGGTCATGGTAAGTAAAAAGGAAAGTTACATATTAAATGTTTTTCTTGCAGTAAGATAGGTCATTTTGCATCTAGATGTCCTAAAAGAGTTTCAAAGTACAAACCTGAGAAGACTATATTTCAAAGGAAATGCTATTATGTTAAAGAAGGTGTAACTGATGAAGAATATGATAAAGAAACTAGAAATGAAGATGAATGGGTATTTATTTCTATCAAATAAAATGGTCAGGTGTCCATTGAATCTACTAGTAATGTGAATGTTGAGAAATCTCTTGCAACAAAAATTGAAGAAAAGGATGAGTGGGTAATTGATAGCGGATGCTCACATCATATGACTGGTGACAAAATAATGTTTTTAAGCTTGGAAAACTATGATGGTGGTGTTGTAATATTTGGAGACAACACTTCTAGTGTGATTCATGGCAGAGGCACTATTTCTTTTGGTGGTAAGAACAATATTGATGATGTTCTTTATGTAGAAGGCTTAAAGCATAACTTGTTGAGTGTTGGACATATGGTAGACACAGGTTACAATATGTAGTTAAAGGATGGTAAGTGCAGAATAAGGGTTAGTTCTGTAAATATGATTGCTTCAGCTACAAAGACAAAAGGTAATATGTTTCATTTGAGTGTTGCTAGTGAGAGTTGTTTAGTTTCTCAAATTGATGTAATCTAGTTATGGAATAGGAGGTTGTGTCATGTGAAATTTGATAATATTTTCAAGATAATCTCTACCCAAGCAGTTAGAGATCTTCCTAAGTTAGTGAAGCCTACTAACACTATGTGCAAGGACTGTCAGATGGGAAAGAAAATAATAAATTTTTTTTGGAGCAAACAGTATAGCTCTAATGGAGTACTAGATTTGATACATACTGATCTATGTGGTCCATCCAAAATCAAAAGCCTACAAGGTGAAAGGTATTTTATGTTGCTCATCAATGATTACTCTAGAATGATATGGGTTGCTTTCTTAAGAGAAAAACATGAAGCATTAGAAAAGTTCAAAATTTTCAAAGCTATGGCAGAGAATGAGATAGGTCAAAAGATCAAATGTCTAAGGTCAGACAAAGGTGGTGAATTTACTTCCCAGGAATTCAATTCTTTCTGTGAAGAGCATGGAATCCAAAGACATCTATCTTCCCCCCCGACCCCTCAACAAAATAGAGTTGTTGAAAGAAAGAACATAATTGTTCTAGACATTGCTAGAACCATGATGTTGGAATAAAATGTTCCTCATTTCTACTAGAGAGAAACTGTAAGTATTGTTGTGTATACCATTAATAGAGAATGCCAACAGTAATTCTAGTAAGACACCTTTTGAGCTATGGTTTGGTTATAAGCCTACTATCAAGTATTTCAAAAAAATTGGAAGCAAATGCTACATCAAGAGAGATGATGATATAGGCAAGTTTTATGCTAGAAGTGATGAAAGAATGTTTTTAGGTTACTCTACTAAAAGAAAAGCTTATCGGTGCTTTAATAAGAGGTTGGAGAAAATGGTTGAAAGTGAAAATGTCAAAGTTGATGAAGATATTAGTAGACCATCCAGATCTAGTGGATATGATTTAGATGATCAACATGATGGAAATGATGTTTAGGCACAAAATCAACTTCAAATTGTTCCGGTGAACCAAGGGAATCAAGAAGCATAAAATAACAGAAGAAAGAAGAAAGAACACAAGAACAAGGAGTTGGAGAAAATCCTAAAACTCCTAAGTATTTGAGGTGAAATCATTATCACAGTTAGATCATAGGAGATAAGAGAAAATGTGTGCAAACTAGAAGAAGAATTTTGGAAGAGTATTGTCTAATTTCTAAAACTGAGCCTAGAAATATCAATGAAGCATGCAAAGATGAATATTGGATGGAAGCCATGAAAGAAGAACTAATGCGGATACAAAAAAATGATACATGGGATCTTGTTCCTAGAACTCAAAACAAAAATGTGATTGGAACCAAGTGGGTGTTTCAGAATAAGCTGAATGAGCTAGGTGAAGTGGTCAAAAACAAAGAAAGTCTGGTTTGCAAAGGGTACTCATAGATGGAAGGTATTGATTTTGAAGAAACTTTTTTCCCTGTTGCTAGAATTGAATTTGTAAGATTATTTCTTGCTTATGCTACTTTCAAGAATTACAAAGTCTATCAGATTGATGTAAAGTCGACATTTCTAAATGGTGAACTAGAAGAAGAAGAAGTCTATGTTGAATGGATTTCAATTGACTAATGAAAAGGACATGGTATGCCAATTGAAGAAAGATCTATATGGACTTAAGCAAGATCCTAGAGCTTTGTATGCTAGATTGGATAAATACTTGTTGAAACTTGGATTCAATAAAGGTACTACTAACAACAATCTATATTTCAAGTTGGATCAAATAAAGAATTGATCATTGAAGTCTTTGTTGATGATATTATTTTTGAAGGTGATGATGACTTGTGTATGAAGTTTGCTGATGAAATGAAAAGTGAGTTTGAAATGTCAATCATAGGAGAGCTGAAATTATTTTTAGGATTGCAAATCACTCAATTAGATGATGGAATTTTTGTATCTTAGTCTAAGTATGTGAAAGAGCTACTGATTTTTTTTGGCATGGAAGATTCAATGCCATTTGGTACACCTATGGTAACCAGATGCAAAGTTACATAGAATGATGACTATCCTAAAGAAAATTAGACAAGATACAAATCAATGATTGGTGGAATACTCTATTTGACTAGGACCAAGCCAAATATAATGAATGTTGTATGCATGGTTGCTAGATTTCAAGCTGATCCTAAAGAGTCTCATGTGACTGTTGTGAAAAGAATTTTTAGATACCTGAAAGGGCCAGTTGATCTTGGTCTTCAGTATCCTAGGGATGATGATCTTATCCTAAGTGCTTTTATTGATGTTGATTGGGCAGGAGATGTGGATGATTGGAAGAGTACCAGTGGTGGTGCATCCTTCTTGGGCAAGAAGTTGGTATCTTGGCTAAGCAAAAAGTTGAACTCAGTCTCATTATCTACTACTGAGGCAGAATATATTACTATTGCAAACAGTTGTAGCCAAGTATTGTGGATGAAGCAAATGTTGAGAGATGTCAAAATTGAGGATGAAGAACCCATTGCCATATTCTGTGGCAATCCAAGTGCCATTAACATTTATAAGAATCCAGTATTTCATTCAAAGACAAAGCATATATCCATCAAATATCACTTCTTGAGAGACAAAGTAAGTGCCAAAGAATTTGGACTAGAGTATATACCTACCAAGGATCAAATTGCAGATATCTTTACAAAGATGTTGCCTAAGGATAATTTTGAGTGCCTCAGAGGAAAGCTAGGGGTGCCCCCCTGATCAGAACTAAGATGTAGGTATTTGCATCAGTTTGTGAATTCATAGCCATATATTATTCTAGATTTATGTTGTGGTGGCTTCTACTTAGGGGGAGTAGTCAAATGATTCAAATATATGATGAAAACATGTGTACCTTTTCCATTGATATCAAAGGGCGAGAGAAGCAATGTGAAAAACATAGGAGACGAAGGAAATAGGAAAAGAGTGCACAATCTCAGGGAGAGATTGTTGGAGAAGAGTTGGTTGGGTTGATGGTATTATTTTTCACATCATGTGTTGCCATCAATACCAAAGGGGGATATTATTGGATGTTGGGGTTATGTTGCTGATATGTGGTTTCCATTGATGTCATCACTATTAGCATTTGGTGATTCTCAAGGTTGTATATGTCAAGGAGATTGAGAAAATTATAAAAATATATTGCAAGAAGTCAATAAAGTTGAGAAGGCCAGAATGGTAGAAAGAGTTGTAAGTTGCTAATATGAAAGTGTGCTTCAAAGGGTTTGTTGCTGAACATTTCTAGTATATTTTCCAAAAGTTTTAGAGGTTTGCATCAAGATTTATGGAAGTTATGAAGATATGTGTTCCTACAGTTATTCAGTTTTTGTAGATGGTGTTCTTGGATGAAGAGGATAAAATTCTGGTAATTTTAGTTGTTGTGCATGTACCTATGACATTCATGGATGAGTCTAGATCATGATCTATCCTTGTTGTATTTTCTCATTGATTGGAGTGTTCGTGATCAAAGATTTTTCAAATGTGTGGTCAAGTTTTTATTTTCTTGGGCGACATGGTGGTGTTAGCGTGTTGCAGATCCATGAGGATTAATCTTTCATTGTTTGGCATGTTTGAAGGTGTTTGTTTGGGTCCTCACTATGTTGTGACCAACTTGTGTTGGTGTACATTAAAATTTATTCTTGTATTGAGGCCAACAGTTGTAATTTATTATTTATTTGTGGCCGACTGAATAGTTGTTGTAAATCCGTGTAGTGGATATATATGAGTGATTGTTTTTCTCATTTAGAGGCAATGCTCAGTGTGTGAAAGTGATGTACATGTGAAAATAAAGGTCAAATCATTCAAGAGAAGAGCAGAGTGTGAAGCAGATTGAGTAGAGTGTGGAAGATATTGTAGAAGTTTTTGTGTGCCTAACTAGAACTGTAATCGGGATTTTGTAGAAGCTAATCTCTCAGTTCAAATTCATCTGATGGATTTAATCTAATTATTGTATGTAAGGTAGTGGGCCTTCTTCTAAGTAGTGTATTCTAGGCAGTGCACCTGAATGCAAGTGCATTCCTTATTCATTCTTCATTATACTTCTAACAAGGTATAATCTTGTGGACTAACATCCATCGTGGTTTTCCCCCTAACAGGGTTTCCACGTATAAAATCTTGGTCTTCATGTGTCTCTGATGTGTTATTGATTTATGCTTTCACTGCTAATTATCAAATCTGAGATTTAATGTTGTATAAGTTTAATTTTGGTAATAACTAATTTGCCCCCCCTCTTAGTTGTCTATCCTTGTTTTTCCAACACCCTTATGTGTTTCTTGGGGGCAACCCTCTTTTTCCTTTTCATCTTTTGGCTACTTTAAAGTAATTTCTTATAGTATGGTGTTAGCAATTTCTTTAAAGTGGGGGCATACATTGGTATTATTTTGGCATGATTTCATTTGCATTTGTTTTTCATGTTCCTTAATGTGATTTTCTTACTTCATACGATGTGTTTTCCTCTTTTTGGTGACATTGGGAGTAATGTACTTCAAGAGGTTGATCCATCTTAGCATATTACATTCCTCTTAGTGGTGATGCGACACACTGCATTCCCTAGGTTTCAAATCTTTTATCCTTTGATTGGTCATCTCTTGGAGACATTAAGAATTATGTCCCCTAAGATTAAGACCTTGCATGAACTAAGAAAAATCCCTTCAAACATCTCTCTTTCTCGTTGCATTGAATTTTTTTACATTTTTAAATTCATGGAGGTATGACTCTAATATGGTCCCCCGGGGCTCACCTATTGAACAACTAGCTTCACTAGCCCTTGTGAGAATGTATTTTTGTACCTTATTAAATTCATGGAGGTAAGTCTTTGATATGGTCCCCTGGGGCTCACCTAGTGGACACCTAGCTCCCACTAGCCCTTTTGATCATGTGGTTTTGTTTGCATAGTGGACAGTGCATTCCACTTGTAAACTTCTTCAAGCCTAGACATGGTCCACTGCGTTGGATGACTAGTTGAAGCTTGATTTGTTGCAGTCTTTCCTTCTCCTTTTGCCTTTTTCCTATCTTTGATGGTGTATTTTTCTGATATGATTTTGGCTTCATATATCATCCACAAGCATGTTCCTTTGTACCTATGTTGGTCTTCCATATGCTCTTGATCTTGGGGGCTTGATCATCCCTCTTGATTTTTGTCATCCTATCTTACTAAAATTTGTACATTTGAACCCCTTTTGATTGTGTTGTTGGCTACTTTAGTGTGATTTTGAAGCAAGTTCATCCTCTCACTAAAGTCGGGGCTAAATGTAGTGTAGTAAAATGCATCCCCTTGCATTTTCACACTTTTTTGGGCCCACCTTGCTTTATTTATCCTTCTTTATGGTGTAATTGGTCCTATTTTGTGTCCACAAGCCCTATGAATTGTATCTTTTTCAGGCTAATCCTAACATTCTCCAATACATAGATGATAATCAAATGATTTTGATTTGTGTGTCCTTGATTTTTGGTTGAGACAAAAATGCTACCTAGGGTGTCTTTGTCACCCCAAGGTCTCAGGACCTTGACTTTGAGGCATCTTAATTCGGCCCCTTTTTGATTTTGTGCTCCAATTTTCATGACTTGCAAGTAAGACACCACCTAGGGAATCTTACTCCTCGAGTCATTTTTCGGGATTTAATTTCAAATTCCGGTGGGGTTTAGCCTCCTTTATTTAATGAATTCAAATGTCAGATTAGTGTGATATAATTTTAGGATATTAAGCATAAATAAGTATAAATACAAGGTTCACTCATTCATTTTCATCCTAGTAACTTGAGTATTCATTCCTAAGGAAAATTTATGAGATCAAGTGCATTCAAGAGCAATTCGTCAAGCATTTGGAACCATCATCAAGATTCAAGCATCATATCATTGGCTATTCTTGCATCATGTGTGTTGTTGTGCTAACATTTGTGATGTAGGGTTTTGATTCAAGCAAGCAATTCAAGTCCATATCTATCAAGCATTTCAAGATCCATATCCATTGCAGTTGTTTTGCACAAATTTGCAAAATTTATAAGGGTTTTAGTGAGTTGTAGCATTGCATGTTGTTCATTCACCATTTCCCTTCATTACTTTATTTCATTTCAAGGTTTAATTACCAACAAGGGGTTTGACCAAGGCAAACCCCCATTCACTAACAATCAAATTTTTTTCCCTTCTTGCATATTTGTGTTTACAAATCTAGGTTGAAGTCTTGAATGTCATTTGGAGTGCAAAGTTACAAATTTGCATTGCAAAGTTTTCATCTTCACAGAAACTGACCTATAGGTCAAATCCAAAAGTTTTAGAACCTAAGATCCAAGAAGAAGCAAGTGTAGACCTAGGATCTCAAGACCACATTCAAAGTTTTTAGAAATTTAGATCGAGACTAGTACACCATCTTGGGCATCTTAGTCCTCCCAAGCTTATCTTTCAGAGATTCTTCCAAATCCAATTATGACATCCAAAGACTTTGTATTTGCCCCGAAAAATAGTAGCGAGACTAATAGGCCATCTTAAGTGTTGTAGTCCTCCAAGGCACATTTTGACAACTTATTTACATTTATAGAATCCTCATTGCATCTCCAGACTTTGCAGGTACATACATCATATATTTCTATTACATAATTTCATTATTTGCATCTCTCATTTAGCTTGCATAACTAGGTTTTGTAGGTTGAATGTTTATTTGTCTTTTCCAAGAATTTTCTAGGTGATGAACCCCTTAAAGTCTAAAACAATCCCCTTCTTAGGTCTTCCTCATTGTAAATTGACTCACCTTGTGAGGTTGTTAGTCAATCCAGTTAGGGTTCCTAAGACAATATTAAATGGCCTAAATAGAATAGGTGATCCCCAAGAAACACCTATTTTATCTAGGGTTCCTAGGTTTTTAGTATTTTTTCTTTCTTTTTTGTGATTGCATGTGTGTATTGTGATCCCCTTGTGATGTTCTATTTGATGTTTCTCTCTCTTTGTGCATTCATCTATTTGTACCTACATTCTTCTATATGTCATAATCTTTCTGCCTTTTCTTTCCTTTCATGTTTTCCTTATGTTTTCCTTTTGGGGATGAAGCAATGTGTTGAGGCACCCTATGTCTCTTCCATGTTGACCCAAAAGGATTTTTTTTTTTTTTCGCTCTCTTTGTGTCATTCTTCCAGTTATGTGTTTATTTGGGGAATGGTGATAGTTTCAAGCTCTCTAATATTACTGCAACAAAAACAGATACTGACCCTGAATCCATAGATCCCTTATGTGTTTATGGGGGGTAACCCTCTTTTTTATTTTCATCTTTTGGCTACTTTAAATTATTTTCTCACAGTATGGTGTTAGCAATTTCTTTAGAGTGGGAGCATACATTGTTATTATTTTGGCATGATTTCATTTGCAATTATTTTTCATGTTCCTTGATGTGATTTTATTACTTCATATGATGTGTTTTCCTCTTTGTGATGGCATTAGGAGTAATTTCCTTCAAGAGGGTGATCCATCTCAGCATATTACATTCCTCTTAGTGGTGATGCAACACACTGAATTCCCTAGGTTATGAATCTTTTATCCTTTGATTGGTCCTCTCTTGGAGACATTAAGAATGATTTCCCCTAAGATTAAGACCTCACATGAACTAAGAAAAATCCCTTTGAATATCTCTCTTTCTCATTGTGTTTCAATTTTGTACCTTATTAAAGTCATGGAGGTATGGCTTTGATATGGTCCCCTAGGGCTCACCTAGTGAACAACTAGCTTCACTATCCCTTGTGAGCATGCATTTTTGTACCTTATTAAAGTAATGGAGGTATGGATTTGATATAGTCCCATGGGGCTCCCCTAGTTGACATCTAGCTCCCACAAGACCTTGTGAGTGTGTGATTTTGTTTTCATATTAGACAACACATTCCACTTGTAAACTTCTTCAAGCTTAGACTTGGTCCACCATGTTGGATGACCAGCCAAAGCTTGATTTGTTGCAATCTCTCCTTATCCTTTTTCCTTTTTCCTATCTTTGATGGTGTATGCAATCTCATTTTGGCTTCATATATCATCCGTAAGCATGTTCCTTTGTGCCTATGTTGGTCTACCATAGGGTATTGATCCTAGGGGCTTGATCATCCCTCTTAATTGTTGTCATCCTATCTTACTAAAATTTGTACATTTGAACCCCTCTTGATTGTGTGGTTGGCTACTTTAGTGTGAGTTTGAATCAAGTTCATCCTCTCTCTAAAGTGGGGGCTAAATGAAGTGTAGTAAAATGCATCCCCTTGAATTTTCACACTTGTTTGGGTCCGCCTTTATTTATTTATCCTTCTTTATGGCTTAATTGGTCCTATTTTGTGTCCACAAGCCCTATGAATTGTATATTTTCCAAGCTAATCCCGACATTCTCCAATGCATATATGATAATCCAATTATTATGATCTATGTGTCTCTGGTTTCTGGTTGAGACTAACACGCCACCTAGGGCATCTTTGTCCCCTCGAGGTCTCGAGACCTTGATTTTGAGGCATCTTAATTGAGCCCTTTTTTGGTGTCTATGTCCCAAGTTTCATGACTTGGGACTAAGACGCCACCTAGGGCGTCTTAGTTCTTCGTGAGTTATTTTATGGATTTAATTTCAAGTTCTTGCGAGATTTAGCCTCCTTTATTTAATGATTTCATATGTCAGCTTGGTGTGATATAATTTTGGGATACTAAGCATATACAAGTATAAATACAAGGTTCATTCTTTCATTTTCATCCTAGCAACTTGAGTATTCATTCCTAAGAAAAATTTATGAGATCAAGTGCATTCAAGAGAAATTCATCAAGCATTTGGAGCCATCATCAAGATTCAAGCATCATATCAAAAGCTATTCTTGCATCATGTGTGTTTTTGTGCTAACATTTGTGTTGTAGGGTTTTGATTCAAGCAAGAAATTCAAGTCCATATCTATCAAGAATTTCGTGATATGTATCCATTGCAATCATTTTACACAAGTTTGTAGACTTTACAAGGTTTTTGGTGAGTTGTAGCATTGCATATTGTTCATTCACCATTTCCATTCTTAATTTATTTCATTTCAAGGTTTAATTACCAACAAGGTCTTTGACCATGGATAACCCCTATTCACTAACAATCAACAAGTTTTTCCCAATTTTTCATATTTGTGTTTGCAGATCTAGGTTGAAGTCTTGATTATCATTTGGAGTGCAAAGTTGTAAAAGTTGCAAATTTGTCATCTTCATGGAAACTCACCTACAAGTCAGATACGAAAGTTTCAAAACTTGAGATCCGAGAAGAAGTAAGTGCAGACCTGGGAGCTAAGGATGACATTTAGAGTTTTCAAAAATTTAGATCGAGACTAATGCACCATCTTGGGTGTCCTAGTCCTTCTAGGCTTATATTTTGGAGATTATTTCATATTCAATTCTGATATCCAAATATTTTGTATTTGCCCCAAAAAATAGTAGTGGGACTAATACGCCATCTTGGGTGTCTCAGTCCTCCTAGGCACATTTTGATAGTTTCTTTACATTTCCAGAATCCTCATTACATCTCAAAACTTCCCAGGTACATAAAACCTATCTTGATGGTGCAAAATTTCATTATTTGCATCTCTCATTCAACTTGCATAACTAGGTTTTAATGTAGGTTGAATGTTCATTCGTCTTTTCCAAGCATTTTCTTGGTAGTGAACCCCTTAAATTCTAAAAGAACCTCCTTCCTAGGTCTTCCTCATTGTGAATTAACTCACCTTGTGAGGTTGTTAATCCATCCAATTACGGTTCCTACGACAATATTGAATGGACTAAATAGAATAGGTGATTCCCAAGAAACCCCTATTTTATCTACGGTTCAAAAAACTTTATTATATAGCTAGCTAAGTGAGCACCTCCATCACCAATATTTTCTATCCACTCTTCTAAATTATATATGTATAGCCCAAGAAAATTAGGGGATAACATATATCCTTTCTTGACCCTAATATTACTCCTAAAATATTATGATAATCATTTCCTTCTAGTTTTGGCCTAGACTTGATCATAAAGCCTAAGAATTTTTCCCTATACATTTCTAGAATTCCAAAACCTTCAATTCATACCCCAAATTTTTCTTCTAAGCATAGTGTCTAATGTCTTTTTAAAATTAAAAAAAAAAAAACTTGTTTCCCTTATTTATCGCATAGCTTCTCTATCAAGTCTCTAAGAGTAGTGTAATGGTCAATTGTTGAGTGATTTTTCTTGAAATGAAGGAAAAGGGTGGGACTCTAGGATTTAACCCTAGGGTTTAGACACCTTTCCTTGTGTGTTTTATTTATGATTTGAGGTAGTAGGGGTTTGATGAATTTGGAAAAGGTATGAGATTGAATTTCAACCTAAAAGGTGAGTCCACTTGCCCTTAACCAAATTTGGAATGGATTTAGGAATGAAATGAAATTAAATGACTAAGCTACTGATGTAATTAACTATTCTGATGCAAAAACAATAGTTTTGAGATATCACAAAGAAATTCAATCTTCAAAAATGGATTGACCATAGTGTTGTGTACCTGTGATATGAATCAACAATGGACTACAGCTCACCACCCAAAAAAGGCTTCCTTGATGGATTAAATTCATACAAGATGTTCTCAAGGTTTTATTATTGTTGGCTTGATTTTCTTGAAGACCTACATGGGTTAGATCTCACAAATAATATGATAACATAAATATGAAAAACTCACATATACTTTGACATGATGTTTTGATCTTGAATTGTTGCAATAAATCTTCTAATGACTATTCTTGAGTTGCTTGATAATGCTTGATCATAAATTGCTCAATTCTCATTATTATTTTTCAAATAGGGAAATTACGAGGTATTTATACACAATTATTCTAATTTTCCAAAAAATAAATCCTCACTACTGAATTTGGACATTTGAAATTAAAATAATCAAATTCCACCTTCAACATATTCAATTTTGGAGGTAAAATAGTGGGACCTAAGTGACTAGGTCCCAACCCTATTTTGTGAGACTTAAGGTGTTAGGGACAAAATATTAAATTAATCCTTTGGTTTTCTACTTGCAAGTTTTCTATAAATGCTAAAATGGGCCACAAAATGCACAATTTATAAAATTAGGTGTACAATTAGGTCCATGCACTTAGGGGGGAGAAAAACATTGATGTGAAATTATCATGGGTGATAATTTACGATGCTACATGTCCTAAAACCCACTTGAACTTTCCCCCCCCTTTCCTCCTATTTCTATCCAATTGCTAATTCTACATTATACCATGCTTCCCAAGAGTTTTTCAACAAGGGGTTAATGATTATAGTATGGTATTTTTATCAGTTCTTGACATATCCACTTTTGAGGAGAGGAATACTGATATTGGTTGTCCAATTTCTTAGAAATTCATGTTGAATGACCCAATTTAATATCCTTTTGATGTGTGGTGAGAGGGATTCCAAGCCCCATTTCATATACATTATGTCTATGACCCATCTATGTCATGTGATTTACCTATTACTAGCTTTAATAATTCCTTCCTTGATTTATTTTATGGAGAACTTAGCCATTTTATTTAATATGGTCTCTTTAGTGCACTATATTTGTATATTCAAACCACTAATAGTATGTGATATTATTCTCTATGGTTGTACTATTTTTTTACAATTCCCTCTAAGATCCTTTGGGATTATGATACCTAAGAGAAATAAGTCATTTTCTCCTTTTTTTCATGTATTCTTCCCTTTTAGATATCACTAGATTTTCATAAACCCTTTTACTTTCCTTTTTATTTCCCAATACTTTCAACATTCTTGTGCTTCCTTGCAAATCTTCATCATACGATAAGTTTTCCAAAAAACTACTTCTGTTGCCTCTCTTTGGTTTAGATATTTTTCATAAAATGAGTGCTTAGGTAATTATTATTATCAAATTGTCACTACTTATTATTCTTCTTTTTATACCAAAATTCCAATATCTTTTGTTTCCTATAGTTATTTTTGAAATGTTGTCCTAAAAAAATATTGGTTCTCATGTGTAATAAGTATTGTGCCTCGAGGAGCCAATTTCTTTTTATTTTTAAATCCTATCTCATTGTTGATTACCATTTTTCATACCAATCTTTACATGTATTGGATTATAATTATATTTTATTTCTATGGGTAACCTCCCCCCTCTACATCCATTAGCCTTGGCATAACACTATGAAAAAATAAAATAATCAACCACACTTTTACCATTGTATATTTGACATGTAATGTTCCTTAGACTCGTCCATGTTTTTATGTCATTAAATATGATCAAATCATAAAGGTTGTGCAAACACAAAAAAATTCTACTCCATATTACATAATAGCTCCTTTTCTACCTTAGGGGACCCTTTTTTATTTGTTATTCTCTTCTTCCTCTAACCATAGTGGACTAGCTTTCCATTCCTGACTTCTAAGGTAAAGGGATGGATAATTTATTTTTCTTGTGTTAATGTGTTATATTAAAATGGCCTTACCTATAACACTATATATTGGTTCCCCTTTTGTTGGTGTAAACAGTGTATATTACCAAACTAGTTCACCTAGTAGGTCCTATTCACACATGTTCACATGTTAAGTTTACTTAGGGGTCTAGGAATATTTCTATAAGCATCTAGCTATCATATCTTATCGTATCTTGTCATTTAATTTTTGTGTCTCATTTCATATGATTAAGACACTTATCATGATCTTGTCTAATCTTATATCTCACCTTGCTTATACAAGAAAGGCCTCATGTATCATATTGTATCAAGTTGTATCATTATTTCATCCATAATAAAGAAAGTTATTCTCTTGTCATACTCTCTTGTGGATGCCTATCTTTAGTTTTATAGGTCATATTGGGTTATGTGATCTCACATCATCTCTTACATGGTATTAGGGCACTAGATCTACAAACCCCTTCTTAGATCTAAGGGTGATTTGGGTAGGAGATTTTTCAGGGTGCACTTTGGGGAAAAATGAACCTCACCATTGATTCCATAATGCCTAAATACCCCTATTTACATATAAAACACTTGATATTTGGGTAACATATTTTTTTTGTATTTTTTTTGGGGTTTTAGGTGTTTGGTAGAAAATTTGTCCATATAGTTGTACAAATCCATACTATATGGAAGATACTATAGGTTTTAGGCATGCAATTTGTGGTAAAATATACAAAATCAATATCTTGATGGAATATTTGATCGCATATGCATGCTCTATATGTCATCATGTGTCTCTATTCCACTCACTCCTTGTTGCTAGTGGTAGAGGTTTTTTAAAACCCTAATCACTTATTTTCTCAAATGTTGTCACATTGGGAATTGTTGGCCAACCCCGAGGGGACCAAAAATTTCCCTTTGATTCCTTGATTATAATTTTTTTCAAATCATCATAACCTTTGATTTGGGTGTTGAGATCTTACAAATAAGATATCATAAAAAAGTTGGTTCTAAGCACTTTCCAATGGTACAAGTCTCATTATCAGATGTTTTTATCGATAAATTTTATTAATATTTAAAGTTAGATCTCCATTTGGACCTCCATGCTCATAATTTTTTCTTAGATCTCTTATTTTTGTGATTCTTATGTTTGAAAAACAAGGATATACAACTGAAAGGGGGGGTGAATCAGTTGTTACCAAAAACTAACTTATGCAACATTAACCAATCTTTATATCACAGATCTGATAATTAAAAGTGAAAGTATAAGAACAACATATCAGAGACACATGAACACCAATATTTTATTTGTGGAAACCTTGTTAGGGGAAAAACCACGGTGGATGTTAGTCCACAAGATTATACCCTGTTAGAAGTATAATGGAGAATAAAAAGAGAATGCACTTGCATTCAGGTGCACTACCTAGAGCACACTTCTCAAAGTGAAGGATCATTGACTTACATACAAAAATTAGATTAAAACCATCTGATGAATATGAACTGAGAAAATAGCTTATGTAAAAGCCTGATGACAGTTCCAGTTAGGCACAAAAAAAACTTCTTTAAAATCTTCCACCCTTCTGCTCAAACTCTTCCACACTCTACTCTGAATGATCTAACCTTTATTCACACTTTTACATCACTTGTACACTTGAGCAGTTTTTCTAAATGAGAAAAACAATCTCATATATATATCCGCTATACTGATTTACATCCAGTAATTAGTCGACCACAAATAAAGAATAAATTACAACTGTCGGCCTTGATACATGAATAAATTACAATGCGTACCAACACAAGTCGGTCACAACATTGTGAGGACCCAAAAAAAATTCTCCAAACACGCCAAACAATGAAATATTAACCTTCATGGATTTGGAACATGCTAACACCACAATGTCGGCCAATAACATGACCACTCAGGCACATATTAGAAAAATATTCAATCACGAACACTTCAATCACTACGGACATACAACAAGGATAGAATATTATCTAGACTCATCCATGAACATCATAGATACATTCGCAACACATGAGATTACCATAATTTCATCTGCTTCAACTAAGAACACCATCTACAAAAACTGAATAATTGTAGGCACACATATCTTCATAACTTCCACAAAAATTTATGCGCACCTCTGAAACTTACGGACAAAAAAATAGAAAGGTTCAACATCAAACCCTTTGAAGCACACCTTCAGATCTTCAATACACAGAGCTTTCCAACATTTTGACCTTCTCAACTCCACTGGCTGCTTGAACTATATTTTTAATAATTTTCTCAATCTCCTTGACATATATAGCCTTAAGAGGATTAAAATGATAATAGTGTTGAAATAAATGATAACCACATATCAGTAGCATAATCACAACATACAAAAATATCCCCCTTTGGTATTTATGGAAACACATGATGTGAAAAATAATACCATCAACCCAACTAACTTTTTCTTCAACAATCTCCCCAAAGATTGTGCACTTTTTCTTGTTTCCTTCATTGCTCTTCTTTCCCACTTTTTCACATTGCTTCTCTCCCCCTTTGAAATCAATGGAAAAGGTACACATGCTCTGATCTCAAATTTAAAAAATTTGACTACCCCCTCTGAGTAGCAGTCCCCACAACATCAATCCATAATATGATATGGAAATGAATTCACGGACTGATGCAAATACTTGCATCTTAGTTCTGATCAGGAGGGGAAATCACCCCTAGCTTGCCTCTGAGGTACTCAAAAGTATCCTTAGGAAACGAATTTGTAAATATATCTGCAATTTTCTCTTTGGTAGGTATGTACTCCAGTTTGACTTCTTTGTCACTAACTTTTTCTCTCAAGAAGTGATAGTTGATGGATATATGCTTTGTCTTTAAATGTAATACTGGATTCTTAGAAATGTTAATGGTGCTTCAATTGTTAGAGAATATAGCAATGGGTTCTTCATACTCAATTTTGACATATCTCAAAATTTTATTCATCCATAATACTTGATTACAATTGTTTGCAACAACAATGTACTCTGCCTCAACAGTAGATAAAGAAACTAAGTTTTTATTTTTACTTAACCAAGATACCGGCTTCTTTCCTAAGAAGAATACACCACCATTGATACTCTTCTTGTCATCTATGTCTCCTACCCAATCAACATCAGTAAAATCACTTAGAGAAAGATCATCATTCTTGGGATACCAAAGACCAAGATCAACGATCCCTTTTAGATGTCTAAAAATTATTTTCACAATAGACACATGGGATTCTTTAGGATCAACCTGAAATCTAGCAACCATGCACACAACATTCATTATATCTAGCATGGTCTGAGTCAAGTAGATTAATCCACCAATCATTGACCTGTATCTTGTTTGATTTGCTTTGGGAGTATCATATTTTTGTGTAAGTTTGCATTTGGTCACCATAGGTGTACCAACTAGCTTTGAATCTTCCATGCCAAACTTTTTCAGTAACTCTTTCACATACTTAGATTGAGATAAAAAGATTCCATCATCCAATTGAGTAATTTGCAATACTAAAAATAATTTTAGCTCTCCTATCATTGAAATTTCAAATTCACTTTTCATTTGATCGACATACTTCATACACAAATCATCATCACCTTCAAAAATGATATCATCAACAAAGACTTCAATGATTAGTTATTTGCTCTGATCCAGTTTGAAATATAAGTTGCTATCAGTAGTCCCTTTATTGAATCCAAGTTTCAATAAATATTTATCCAGTCTAACCTACCAAGCTCTAAGAGATTTCTTTAGTCCATAAAGGGCTTTCTTCAATCGACATACCATATCCTTTTCATCAGTCAATTGAAATCCATCTGGCTGTCAACATAGACTTCTTCTTCTAGTTCACCATTCAAAAATGTTGAATTCACATCCATATGATAAACTTTGTAGTTCTTGAAAGTAGCATAAGCAAGAAATAATCTAACAACCTCAATTCTAGCAACGAGAACAAACATTTCTTCAAAATAAATACCTTCCATCTATGAGTAACCTTTACAAACCAATTTTTATTTTTTTTGACCACATCACCTTGTTCATTCAGCTTATTCCAAAACACCCACTTGGTTCCAATCACATTTTTGTTTTGAGGTCTAGGAACAAGATCCCATGTATTATTCTTTTGTATCTACAATAGTTCTTCTTTCATGGCTCCCATCCAATATTCATCTTTGCATGATTCACTAATATTTCTAGGTTCATCTTTAGAGATTAGACAATATTCTTCTAGAATTCTTCTTCTATTTTAAAAACCTTTGGTTTTGTCTCCTATGATTTGACTATCAAAATTATTTCTTCTTACATACTTGGGATTTTTGAAGTTCTCTCTTACCTCTTGTTCTTGTGTTCTTTCTTCTGCACTTTTGCTTGCTTCTGCTTCTTGATTTCCTTGGTTCACTGGAACAATTTGAAGTTGATTCTGTGTTTGAGCATCATTTTTAGTATCATCATGTTGATCATCTGAATCATAATCACTAGTTATGAATGATTTACCAATATCTTCATCAACCTTAACATTTGCACTTTCAACCATTTTCTTCAACCTTTTATTAAAGCACCGGTAAGATTTTCTCTTAGTAGAATATCCTATGAAGATTCCTTCATCACTTCTAGAATAAAACTTACCTATATCATCATCTCTCTTGATGTGGCATTTTATTCCAATTTTTTTGAAGTATTTGATAGTAGGCTTGTAACCAAACCATAGCTCAAAAGGTGTCTTACCAAAATTCTTGTTGACATTCACCCTGTTAATGGTGTACACAGTTTTACTTACAACTTCTCTCCAATACAAATGAGGAACATTTTATTCTAGCATCATGGTTCTAGTAGTATCTAGAATGGATTTGTTCTTTCTTTCAACAATTCCTTTTTGTTGAGGGGTTTGGGGAGCAGATAGTTTCCTTTGAATTCCATGCTCTTCAAAAAAGGAATTGAATTCCCATGAAGTAAATTCACCACCTCTGTCTGACCTTTGATATTTGATCTTTTGACCTAAATCATTCTCTACCATAGCTTTAAAACTTTTGAACTTTTCTAATGCTTCATGTTTTTCTCTCAAGAAAGTGGCCCATATCCTTCTAGAATAATCATCAATGAGTAACATAAAATACCTTTCACCTTGTAGGCTTTTGATTCTCGAAGGACCACATAGATCAGTATGTATCAAATCCAGTACTCCATTAAATTTGTATTGTTTTCTCTGAAAGGAATTTCTTGTTTTCTTTCCCATTTGACACTCCTTGCACATAGTGTTAGTAGGCTTCACTAACTTAGGTAAATCTCTAACTGCTTGAGTAGAGATTATCTTGACAATGTTATCAAAGTTTACATGACATTAGCTCCTATGCCATAACCAACTTACATCAATTTGAGCAATCAAAAAACTTTGACTAGCAGTACTTAAATGAAAGATATTACCTTTTGTCTTTGTTCCTGAAGCAATCATATTTCCTGAACTTCCTGTTATTCTGTACTTACCATTCTTGAACTGAATATTGTAGCCTTTGTCTACCATTTGTCCAACACTCAAAAAATTATGCCTTAGGCATTCTACATAAATAACATCATCAATATTGTGCTTACCACCAAAATAAAGAGTGCTTCTACCACAAATCACACCAGAAGTGTTGTCGTTGAACCTCACAACACCACCATCATAGTTTTCCAAACTTACAAATTTTCTTTTGTCACCAGTCATATGATGCGAGCATCCTCTATCAATTACCCACTCATCTTTCTCTTCAACTTTGGCTGGAAGAGCTTTCTCAACATTCACATTACTATCAGATTCAGTGGACACTTGACCATTATCTTTGATAGCAATAAATACCCATTCATCTTCATTTCCAGTTTCTTTATCACATTCTTCATCAGTTACACCTTCTTCAGCATAATAGCACTATCTTTGAAATCTAGTGTTCTCAGGCTTATACTTTGAAACTCTTTTAGGACATCTAGAAGAAAAATGACCTATCTTACTGCAAGAAAAATTTTTAATAGGTAACTTTCCTTTGTACTTACCATGACCTCTTGATTCTCTTTTCACAATCAATGCTTCCAATTCTTCCAATTCTTTTTCTTCATCTTCAATCCGCTTCATCTCATCTTCATATCTGAATGCTCTCTAGGAAATTTCTCCTGAATCATATCTCTTTTTCCCGGATATAGTAGCCTTGAAAGAAGACTCAGTCTTAAGAGTAGACTCACCGAATTCACTTAATTCAAATGCAACAAGTTTTCCAATCAACATGTCTTTTGTAATATTTTTCATTGTTCTAAGTTCATCAATAGCATGAGCTCTTGTCTTGTAGGAAGAGGGCACATATCTAAGTATCTTAGGCATAATTTCATCATCATTCATAGTTCCACCGGCACATCAATATCCATCACCAATTAATTTATCTTATGCGAGAAGGAAGAGATGTTCTCATCTTCACTCATCTTCAAGCTCTCCCATTTTCCTTTTAGAATTTGTAGCTTAGAACTTTTCACTAGTGCATCTACTTCATACAACGTTTCCAGCTTTTTCCAAATCTGGTATGTAGTCTTCAATCCCATCACATTTGTCATTTTTGAATCTGTTAAAGCACTCACTAGTGTTTCTATTGATCTGGTATTAATTTATGCTTTCTTGATCTCATCTTCAGAGGAGGGACCATTCTGAGGAATATTATATGCAATTTGTATCATCTACCAAAAAGGTTCACCAATGCACCTCAAATGACATTCCATCATGAATTTCCATAAAGAGTAGTTTTTACCATCGAATCTAGGACTATCCTTCTTAAATGATTCCATCTTGGATCACCTCAAGTTTTTAAGCTTCTTTTAGAGGAACTAGCTTTGATACCAACTGTTGGCAAAAAAAGGATAGACAATTGAAAGGGGGGGTGAATTAGTTGTTACCAAAAACTAAGTTATGCAACATTAGCAAATCTTTATATCATAGATCTAATAATTAACAATGCAAGCATAAGAACAACATATCAGAGACACATGAACACCAATATTTTATACATGGAAACCCTGTTAGGGGAAAAACCACGGTGGATGTTACTCCACAAGATTATACCATGTTATAAGTATAATGGAGAATAAAAATAGAATGCACTTGCATTCAGGCGCACTGCCTAGAGTATAATGCTCAAAGGGAAGGATGACTACCTTACATAAAACAATCATATTAAAACCATATGATGAATATGAACTAAGAAAATAGCTTCTGCAAAAGCCTGATGACAATTTCGGTTAGGCACAAAAAAAAATTCTTCAAACTCTTCCACCCTTCTTCTCAAACTCTTCCACACTCTTTTATGAATGATCTGACCTTTATTCACACTTGTACATCACTTGTACACTTGAGAAATTGTTCTAAATGAGAAAAAAAATCTCATACATATTCGCTATACGGATTTACATCCACTAATTAGTTGGCCACAAATAAAGAATAAATTACAACTGTCAGCCTTGATACATGAATAAATTACAATGTGTACCAACACAAGTTGGTCACAACATATTGAGGACCCAAACAAACATCTCCAAACATTGCAAACAATGAAATATTAACCTTCATGGATCTGCAACACGCTAACACCACAATGTTGGCCAAGAACATGAACACTCGGGCACATATCGGAAAAATCTCCGATCACGAACACTTCAATCATTGCAGATGTACAACAAGGATAGATTACGATCTAGAATCATCCATGAACATCATAGATACATGCACAACACATGAGATTACCAGAATTTCATCCACTTGAACTAAGAACACCATCTACAAAAACTGAATAACTGTAGGCACACAAATCTTCATAACTTCCACAAAACCTTATGCGCACCTCTGAAACTTACAGACAACAAACTAGAAAGGTTCAACAAAAAAACCTTTGAATCTTGCATTCAGATCTTCAATACACAGAGCTTTCCAAAATTTTGACCTTCTCAGCTCCATTGGCTACCTGAACTATATTTTTAACAATTTTCTCAATCTCCTTGACATATACAACCTTAAGCAGATTAAAATGCTAATAGTGCTGACATCAATGACAACCACATATCATCAACACAACCACAACATCCAACATATTATAGTGTTAGAAAGGTATTGAGGAGCTCTATCCAACCATCTTTTAACTTTTACATATTCATCCCCAAGTACATTTTTTTCATTTTTTCCAATACCACATTATAATTGATTACTTGGAAATCTTGACACCTGGGAAATTTCTATCTTTTGGGGGGATTCATTTTTCAGTATTCATCATATTCAGGATTTTTTAATTGTTGTTGAAGATTACTGTCTTTTTAAATTTGGAGATCTATCTTAGTTCATTATGGTTTTTTCATTTCATCCTTCTCTAATCATCTTGAAAAGGAGAAACTATAAGAAATAGAGATATGGCATATTCAAACATCTTTGTTGGCTTCATCTTTTACCACATTTGTATGGCCTTTTTCCCTAACTAGGTACTCCTTACAAGAAATTTGTTTGGAAAACTAAAAAGGAATAGGTGTTGGGAGCGATTGGTCTACATGTTTATTTTGACACTTTGAATTCCATTACACACATTAAGTGTTCTCATGATCTTTGGATCAAAATCTGGGAGATATATGGAGATCATAATACACAACCATTCCTAGATGATCCTATTTAAAAATATCGTGTATCTCTTGATGATTCAGACAATATACCATATGGCTATGATAATGATACTCTTAAGGAAATTATGGATCACTTTAAATATTTAGATGATGAGAGGTAGAAGCAAGAAGTTGGGTTCACTTCTAGGGGATGTTTAAGCCAAAACAAATTCCAATGGGAACGAGAACCTAGGCCTAAATGGGCACACATTCAAAATTGGCACCCTTTATGAACATGCAATCATTTTGCAATTAGCATTTTTTTCAAAAATGTATTTAAAAAAAACTCTATAAGATCCTTTAAACAAGTACCCATTATATTTTGGAATGGATACTCGCTTTAAAATGGGTACCCATTCTTAAAATTTTGAAATCCCTACTCACATTTTTTTTGGTTTTAGGATCGATAAAGGTATGGTAACTCGACCCTTAGCATTGGACCCACAACTACAAGTCCATGTTAGCAATAAGAGAAAATATTTACATTACTAATATGGTTCATGAATTTTTGTTGTAAGTATGATTAGTTGGTGTTTTCATTGATGTCAACAGGCTTATGTCTATGTTGTCATTGATCACTAGTAATGGTTGAGAAGTTATGAAAATTCTTTGATTAGTTTCATTCTGTTGTCATTAGTAAGTGCTACTGGTGTCAACCTCTAGTGTTTCTTTGATAAGATTTTGTTTGTTGTAGTTGGTTTAATGGTGACAAGGAAGTGTTGAAGATGATGAGTATATGTCTCTGGTACTTCATTTTCAAGTGCTTTTGAGAAAATTTGAATAAAAGAGGAAATAGTGTGTTGTAGAGGTGTTCTGGTGTACATAGTGGTGTTATGTTTTTGCTCCACATTTACTCATGGTTGAATATTTTCTTGTGTGGTTTAGATATGTTGATTAGAGGTGATCATAGATGTTATATCCAAAATTTCTTTGTCTAGATCATTGTGCAAGGAACTTTGTGTTCACCAATGTGTGAACTATGTTGTAGTGTTGTCTAGGAGAAATGGTTTTGCTTCGCATTTCTCCACAATTTGGTTTTTGGTCTTGTGGTTCTAGAAATTTGATTCTAAGTTTTATGTCTATCTTCAGTTGAATTTGTTCATGGTTTGGCGCTCTGCAAGGTGGTTTCTTGATATACAGTGTATGGAAGGTTGTTCGAGTGTACTAGGTGTGTACATTCTTTAGGTGAAAGTTGTTGCAAAGGAATTTGTTGGATTTCAAGGTGTTTGTGGAATATTCTAGATTGTTTTCAAGTGTTGTGTGTGGCTTTTTAATTATCTTTTGATTTGAGGAAGCATGTACTTAAATTTTAATGGTGTTTATACAAGTTCGATCGACCTTGGGTGTTTACATTAATTGTTTTTTTCTTCGGTGATTGTGGAAGCATGGTGCGGTGTATATGTATGTTTTAGGTGGGTGATCCCACAATAGTGGGTTACACTTTTTGGCCAAACATGACATTGAACTATTCTTTTTAACTAAATCTTCACTTTCGAGCACCTATAGCTGCTAAACTATTAGGAATTTGAAGATAATGCAAAATAGTGATCTGTGACATTTTATCTATAGATTATAATACTTTATTTTTTTTTTGAATCAAATTGCATTTCTTTTTCCATCTCCCTTCAAAAACTAGTTTTTAATAGTAAACACCATTTTTAAAGAGTGATGTTCACTGTATAACACATAACTTTTTCTATGAAGGATAAAACTCTATTTTTTTCAAACTTAGATTTGTAACTACAATATCTAGCATGTTCATTTGGTTTCATAGTATTTTATTGATTTTTTTTTCTTAGTTAAGTTTTGAAGTTAGACCAATTACAATTTAGACATAGGTCGACCATATAACACGGTTTTTTTTGTATGTATCAAAATTCCTTTTTTTGTTGGATCAAGGACATCAACACCTAGGAGGTACATATTTTTTTTAAAAAATTGATACTATTTTTCCACATGTGCAGAACAAAGAGCTTCATTTATGATTGAAAACCTATGTTTAATTAAACTAAAAAATATGTAATGAAACCAAAATATATTAAAATTATATTTGATGGATAGCTCATTTTGAGGACTCTAATCCTCCAGTTGAATGTGTGAAGTTGATTAAGTGAGCTTTGAAAGGAAAAATTTTGCAAAAAATTGCACGTGGAGGGGGAGAAGGGATAAAGAGGGGGGTTCAAGCAAAACCCCCATAGACCCCTTAAAGTGAAGGGGGGTTTGGTAGAATGGGGGTTCACTTGATCCCTCCTTTTCCCCTTTATTTTATTAAGAAAATATTTCCTAACCGGGTTGTCTTGAACATGCATTCAAAAAATGGGTTCGCTTGAAGGGGGGTGTTCAACCAAACCCTTTTTTGGGTTCACTCAAACACCCCCCTTCGAGTGAACCCGTTAAAACCAAATTTTTTTTTAGTGTCCAATATTTTTTTTCATGAATGCAATTGCAACCCACTCATGTGGTATCATCTAGGTCCAAGTTAAGAGGTGGTGTGATTTGCTTTCATTCCTTTCCACCGTGGGAATGCTTAGTGCCGACCTAATTTTAATTTGCATGGTTGAGGTGCATAAATGACCTTGGATAATGTTTTCAAGGTTGAAGAAGGTATAAATAAGATTTGTGTTGATAAGGGATGAGAAGTGGTAGTGTTTGATGTGAATTGAAGAGTTGTGAAGTGCAAATTTGTGAAGTGTAGTGCGAGCTTTAATGAGTTAGACCACTAGAAGCAATGAGTAGAAGGTGTCTACAACCTTTAGAGAGGTTGTGAATGTGTTGGTAATTCTGTGGTGGAATGTTTTGTTGCATTAAGATGTATTTATCACAGTAACATTATTATTTCTTCTTTTCTATAATTTGGTAGTGATCCATTGGTATTGAGCCCTTCTTTCTTTTGGGAAATGAGCCTTTTGTATTTGGTCTTGCAATTACTTTATATTGTGAGCTTATCCTCATCGTGGTTTTTCTCTTCTTGGGTTTTCCATGTAAATCTGGTGTTTTATTGTGCATGATGTTGATGTGTTTAAGTTTATGTTATTTTATTTCATGCTAAATCATTCTAACATATTAAGGGTTGATAAAGTTGATGTGGATCTGAATGTTTATGAGGATTTGATGTTTTAATGTACAATTAATTCAACCCCCTCTCAATTTTCTTGTGTGAATTTGAAAATTGGTATCAGAGCAAGGTTCCTTGGAAGAAATATTAACCACTTTAGGTAGATTTTGGATGGTGCACAAGAGGGATGCTCCTTTGTTTGATGGGTCAGACTATGGTTTTTTGATGACAAGGATGGAAGGTTTCTTGGTATCTCTTGGATTTGGAGTTTAGAAGACTATTAAAAATAAATATACTATGCCTACTAGTGGCCCAAAAATTGATGACGAGATCAAGGCCTATGAGAACAATGGTAAAGAAAGGTATTCTATTTTAAGTGGTCTTTCTAACATTGAACTTGTGAAAGTTATGAGTTTGAAATCTGCTAGAGAGATCTGGACAAAGTTGGAAATTATTTATGAAGGAGATGATAAGATCAAGCAAGCTAAGGTGCATAACCTAAATATCACATTTGAGAACCTGTGAATGTCTGAAGATAAAAAAAATTACAAGTTGCATGCAGAAGGTGGATGAAGTTGTCAATTCCATCACATGTCTTGGTGGAAATTGTTAGAGTAATAGGTTGTTTACCTGATTAATTTAATCATGTTGATTAATTAATTAAGTCACCTTTACTTTATTTCACTTAAGCTAAACTTAAGAATCTTTATTTTGCATTATTAAATTAGTCATGTTGTCTTGTTCATTATGATCTTGACACTTCTCACACGCTAATTTATTCTTCATCCTAG
This sequence comes from Sequoiadendron giganteum, assembly GCA_007115665.2. NCBI lineage: Eukaryota > Viridiplantae > Streptophyta > Pinopsida > Cupressales > Cupressaceae > Sequoiadendron > Sequoiadendron giganteum. Next base: position 84,702,004 of record CM021101.1, read on the forward strand.
GGTTTTCACTTTAGGTTTTGATCTCCTTTCTTAAGGATTGATCTCTTTGTGATTATTCAATTTTGGTTAACGCATTTTACTTCATGTTTGCAGAGAACTATTATTGTGTCTCTTGATCTCCTTTGGTGATAGGTTATTTGCTTGCAAGTGTTCATTAGGATCTGTGAGGTTAGATTATCAACTTCTACATGGTATCAGAGCTCCAGATCTACAAGCTTATTTTTCCTTTTTTGGTGAGATCATGCCTTGAAATAGTTTTTTAGCGAATATAGGGTCAAATCAAACCTCTCAATTGAATCTAGAGCTACCAGAATAGTCAAGATTGACCTTTGTTTTATCAAATTTGGCTTTCATTTGTCAAATCTGTGAGGGTTTAAAGATTTGGTATTTTTTTCTAGATCCAAGGGGTGTCTGATTTTTTAGAGCATTTTGAGCCCAAACAGACCTCACCAGTACGTTCACAATGGCCAAAAACCTTAAGATCGATTGTGAAATCGTTGAAATCCGAGCAGTTGACCTCTAAGGAAAAAAAAAATTGCAGTACGGCCCTGTACGACCACCTACACACATTTCGAGGTAAGATAATTTAAAAATAATTGCAAAAAAAAGGGCAATTTTTTAAATTGTAATATATATATATATATATATTAAAGCTTTAAAAACCAAATTTACAAGCTTTAAATAAAAAATTGTTTTAAAAAACAAGAAAAGAGGGGTGGTACCCCTGCACAGGTACTATGTAGGTCCGTACCTCCACAACTTGCGCAGGGTACTTGTAGTACCCCTACAGGTCTGTAGACCCTAGGGGCCCACTCCTTCATGGGGACTGGTGGGGGTGGCCCCTCTACCCCCCCACCCAATTTTTTTTATTAAAAAAATAAAATTTAAATGTTTTTTTAATTATTTTTTATTAAACATTTTTTGTAAATAAGCCGAATTTGCAAATTTGGTGATGGCCAAATGACCATCAAATTTGGCCCAGTGTTCTACTGCAACAACTGTTTGGATGTTAAATTTAATTCAGTGGCTGTTTTTTTTAATTTTTGAGAGTTGTTTTCTTTCGGAGGCCATAAATTTTTCCCACAATGTCGAAATCAGGCAAAGAAGATATCGTCAAAAAGAGTCCACTCAAATTACTTTCCAGTGGTGCAAGTATTTTTTGGAGATTTTTTCTCAGGTCCTTGTTATTTCCAAACAAAGTGAGATCTTCTTTTCTAGAGTTGCATTCAATGTTTTTGGCATAACTTTTGCATAGGATGTCGAAAATGCAAAAACAAGATATCGTCTGAAAGCTGCTTCTGAGATCTTCGCAGTGGTGCAGGTAGTTTCTAGATTTGATTTTTGGTTTTTTCCATAAATAATTCTTCTCTTTTTTTGTCCTTTTTTGGACCTTATGGGCTCACATTGCATGTATTTATCATCTGTAAATGCACTAAAATAAAGTCCCTTAACTTTGTATGTGTAGTATTGGGATTCATGCACATCACTTTGTGACTTATTGTATTTTCACTATGATCAATAAAGTGTCATGGGAGTTGATTTTTCCTTTTCTTTTCCTTCATACCTTTCTCATGCATGTGTGACTTTTGTTTTCACACCCTTTATATATGCTTGTATTTTCATGTCTACACATTCAAATGTTCTTGGTTCTTTACCATGCACTACATTCAGGAATTAATTTTAGTGTACTTGTCATACCTCTCGTTTGTCAACATTATGGGGGGGTTTCTACTGTTGGTGCTAATGCTTCCTTGGTTTCACATTGGAGTGAGTTATGTATATAGTATTTGTTACTATGTACTAGGCAGATGCAATGGCTAGTTACCCATGCATTTTGGTGAGATGGAGCACTTAGCATATGGACACTCTTGCATTCCTATTTTGGAGGCAACCTTCCATTTTTCACTTGATCATTTCTTCAAAATTTTGGTACTTTTTCCATCTGTATCTTCAAGTTCCAGATGTTTTTCCTTGGTTTTTCATCATATTCGAGTAGTGTCATTAAGGGAACTCATGCAAATTCTTGTCTTCTTGATCCTGATCATCATTTGCTTCGAAGAGGGTTTTTCTTTTATCATTTCAGCAATCATTCTACAACAGTTTTTGTAGCTTCTTCATGCTTCAGTGATGTTTTCTATGTTTATCCTTTATTCCTATCTTTTAAGACAATTTCTTCTTGATTGGAGGCTTCTTCGTCCTTCACTCTTGTTTGGAGGCTTCTTAGTCCTTCACTTGCATTTCTCTCTTTTGGAGAGGAGTTTTTCCCCTCATGATTTTCTTCTTTTCTCCTGTTGTGAGAGATCTTTTACTTTTGTACATGGGTACCTCATCGGGCCTAGTTGTTGGGACCCATCTTTTCTTTCATGCATTTGTCCTTAGTTTTTTAGCTTCTCCCTAAGTTCATCTTAAGGGGGGGTGATAGAGTAATAGGTTGTTTACTTGATTAAAATTTAATCATGTTGATTAATTAATTAAGTCACCTTCACTTCATTTCATTTAAGATAAACTTAAGAATCTTTATTTTACATTATTAAATTAGTCATGTTGTCTCGTTCATTATGATCTTAACACTTGTCATATTCTAATTTAATCTTCATCCTAGGATTTTCACTTTAGGTTTTCATCTCCTTTCTTAAGGATTGTTCTCTTTGTAATTATTCAATTCTGATTAATGAATTTTGCTTCATGTTTGAAGAGAACCATTCTTGTGTCTCTTGATCTTCTTTGGTGATAGGTTATTTTCTTGTAGGTGTGTTGGTTTAAAGATATGTCATTTCACTCAATAATCCTAGGCCCACACGAATGACAATTTGGTAAACAATTGAGTCACTTGCGACGATAATCACAAGTTCTCTCTACTTATTTTACAAGGCATAACTACCTTCAGAATGTATGCAACAAATTAAACACATAGTGTGCTTTTAACCAGAAAGCAGAAAAGTTAATCAACACCCACCCATAGCCATGAAATTAAGTGTGAAGGATGATTTAACAAGGAATACACAAAACTAAGTTCGTTCATTCCATAAACACCGGTAATGCGTAGGGAGAGAGACTAGAAAATTCTTTCAACAAATGATTTAAACTGAATTCAAAGATTCAGGATTAAATGCATAATCAGTTCGATTAAACAAAATAACATTGAGAATTAATTATCATGGAACAAAGTTTTTGTAATCGAAGCAAAAAATTTACAAATTCAAAGACTTGGAAATATTCCCTTATTCATTTCAATGTCGAAATAAGAGTTCATAGACCTAGACCTTCTATACAATTAAACAAAATTCCCAAAAAACTAAGCCTATTTCTCCCCCCCTTGCTTTTGTTTTCTTTCCTCTTTATATAATGGTCCCTGAAAACGATCGTTGCTGAAATAATCCCCAAAAAATGGGCACCATTTCATTACACACAAAATTTTGGTTACTATTCATAATTACAAAATTTCCATGCATGCAAAATAAAGATTCAGTCTTCTTTGGAAGAAACCGCTTCCACTAAAAATTGTATGAAGAAATCAAGCCACTATACCACCAGAGGGGTTGGGGCTCGAAACAACTCCATTAGCATCTCATTAACCAAATCATTAAATTCAGCTCGCTCTTCCTCTTTCTCTAAAACATAGATCACCTAGCGATATTCGGCGTAATTGGTCTTTTCCTTCCACACAAGAAAACATAACTTAGAAACGATATCTTACTGATCCTCTTCGAGTCACATTAAATTTGGTTGTATGACTTGAACCAACTTGTTTTCCCATTCTGAAACTTCACCAGGAAGTACCATGTTGAAGAAAACCTGGGATCAAAATGCTGCCATCCTTGCTTCATTCGTAAATTTATTGGAAGGTGACAATGGAGAGAAGCAATTATTTATTAAGGAACATGTGCAAATCCATTACCATATCCTCTCCACCAACTTTTCATTTAAGAGCCATCTTTTCAAAAGATCTAAAGGATTACATTTAAATTTGAATGGGCGTTACGAGGCGCATGAGAAGACATTCTTCAAGGATGACATACAGTGTATTAAATGAGCTGACATCTAGAGAAGTGTGCCACCAATCAAGGTCTTCTTGTCACTGAAAAATAAGAACTTTGAACCATATGTCGGAGGTTCCAAGGTTTCAAGAACCCCCAATCAACCGACTACATTAGCTATTTAACTGAAGCCTTGACATAGTGGAGACATAAGTGACTCGGTTGATTGGGAAGTTTCAGAACAAGCGAACCCCGCGATATGGTTAGATAAAGTGAGGGTACCATGATACCAATGAAGATACATCAATAAAAGGAGCATTAAAAAGATTAAAAATTTGGTGGGTAACATTGGCTCTGATTGGGGACTGCATTTCTCAGCCAAATACAAAGAACCTTTAGAATCTCATGACATACCAGTGCAAGTCCATTGAGCAATGGAGTTGAAAGAAAGGCAGGAAGACATGGTGATGTATGCAGAAGGGAGGAGGGGAACCAGGCACAAGCCAACAATGAATAGAAAGGAAACTAACTACCAGAGAACACCAAAATTGCTTACTATATACATGGCCCGAAGACCCTAAATCTAGAGAACCCAACGATCAAATGAAGCCATTAACAGTCTGAGAGAAATAAGACCCTTGACAAAAAAAATGCATACAACAGTGAAGTGGTTGCACAAGTATCCATGGCATGTACATGCTTACTGAGGCAAAGAGGACCTTATGACAACAAAGCCACATTTTATTGCGTCCACCAAAAATGTCTCTGACATAACTCGCTTTAACTACTCCGAAGAGGCCAAACCAACTTTCTTGACAAGAGACACACTGTTTGCTTTGAATCAGGTCAACTTCATTCTTGAAATACCCATTATCTGTAGAAATTTTTAGGCACAAACTAGTGACTTGAGAAGAACCACTATCAACCTTCTCGTAGCAAATTGAGAGCCTGGTTTCAATGCCTATACAATTTGATTGAATTTTCTCCTCATAACTGTTCTCAAGAGAAAATGTATCCATTTCATCCTGATCATGGGAAAAAGATAAAAAACCTGTTGTAGCTAAACTAGTTTCAAATAAATCAAAAAGAGGGTTATTGTTATGCCTTGCATAACCACCCCATCTTTTTCCTTGGTCAAAATGGGTCCCCCTTTGTGTTTTTTGTACTTAGTTGTTTTTGGAACAAAGTTTGGAGTCTAGTTTTGCCAATACTTTGTTTTTCTTTGATTTCTCTGTCAGAATCAGAACCGGATCTGAATCGGGTTCTGAAAGTTCTTTTGAGGCGTGTTTTTGGTTCTATCTCGACAGTCTTTTCTTTGCCTTTGTTTTTGGTCTTTGGCAGAAGCGGAGCCGGAGTAGGAATTGGGATGGTTGTTATCAAAATTTGCAAAATCAAATTCAATTCCGATCCCGCCTCCGCTACTTTTTAATGTTTGTTTTGTCTCGGCTTTTGTGTTTTGTTTTATTAGGTTGGTCTTTTACTTAACTTTTTGTATTTGTTTTTGTTTTGTTTTTAGTTGTCGGACACGAAGTCGGAATGGGGATAAGGTTTGGAAATTTTATGAGTTTAAGATCCTATTTCCATTTTAGTTCCGCCCCCGCCAATTTTTGCCGTTGACTTTTTGACTGAAGTTGCACTGCAAACCAGTGTTCATTCTCTTACATTTCTGACTCCGCCTTTACTGCGTTTTAATGCATTAATGGTGGTTGCCGGTGTAGGTAGAAATTCACATATTTTCCTTTATTAAGGGTTAAAGCCGATCATTATTGTTATTATTACAAGTCTGAGAGGGCGAAGAGCAATAGTAGAGTTCGTTTGAGCAAATTGATCGAGGCGAGAAGGGATATTGTGTGCGAATCGATTCAGAAAGTTAGCACGACTTTGTTTGCGTTTGAGGTAGGTCTTTTATCTTTGTTGTTCGTTGTTTGTTTGCGGTTGTGTTCGCTGTGTTTTGCTTTATATCTGCTCGCATGTTCAATCATTGTGTTTTAAAGCAATTTTATGATCATCGATGTGATTGAATGAGCAGGTTCTTGTTTTGGCTTGTTTGTTTTGATTTAGTCTTTGTTGTCTTGTTTTGTCGTGTCGTTTCTTTCTATTTTAGGGCATTGTCTCTTTCACGTCTTAAGTGTGATTGCGTCGTGTCGTTTTCGATTTTTAGTAGATTAGATTAGATTAAAGGTTTTTAATGGCGTGAGTTAGATTAAGAATCTACAGTGAGGTAGATTAGAGTTTTTATAGTGAGTTAGGGTAGATTAGATTTATTGTTTAAATTAGGGTTTCGTCGTTTGGTAGAATGGCAGGGTGTTGAACCCGTGCCCTAGTTTTGTCAGGCTTTGTTAGATTAGGGTTTCGTTGGTCTCTGCAATTACTTTAAATAAGATTTAAATAAATGGCCCTAAAATGCAATTGTTCCCCATGGCCATATGAGGGTAGAGTTTTTAAGCTCCTTTGCCATTTTATAGCGACCTAGGTTTAATCATGAAGTTATGTGGAAAATGAATAAATTTGATGATGTCATGATTAGCATAGGCGGAGGTGGGATTGGAATGGATTATGGACATAAGAAATTTGTTTTACAAGGTTATCAATTCCATTTCTATCTCGTTTCCAATTCCATGTTCTAAAAGGTTTCCTTGAAGTATAGGATAAATTGGCAGAGGCGGGATCGGAACTGATCTTGAACTTAAGAATTTTGTTTGCGAAGGTTATCAATTCCGTTTTTATCCCGTGTCCGGCTCCGCATATAGTGGGAAGTCTTTTGTTGAAGTAACGATATACCAAATCGGACGCGGAGGCGGAATGGAAATAGAATATGAAAAGTAAAATTCAAATAAAACCAAATCCGATTTTTGTTCTGATCCCGGTTCTGATAACCTCCCCAACTCCGACTCCGAGCCCGTTTGTTATTACGTGAAGTTCCTATATCGGTTTTTGCTCCGAGTCCACCAGTTTTGTGAAAGCGATTGTTTTGAGCTTCTGTCTGGTTCTGACTCCGATGTATGTGTGACAAGTATGTTTTAAAAGCATGTTTTATGATGATTTATTTAAAGATCTAATTAGAGATTTGCTTGCAGGAGATTTGAGAGATGTCAGGAATGTCAGGAGAGGCTGCTCGAAGGAATCAACTGGCTGGAACATCAAAAACAACATTGAAAATCAAGATGGTGAAACCAGAACAGCTGCCTTATACATTGAGGTATGATCATAGGAATCCAGTGGTGAAGGTGAGCAAGGTGGAATCGAACTGGTCAAATATCACAGATAGTAATCTGGGCCAGTATAGCTTTGAAGAATTACATGAAGAAACCTTTGCAGAAAGAGAAAACTTGACAGGGAGAACACAAAGGATTGTTGACTCCGGTCTTGCACATATCACTGTGTTTCCTTTATCAGTTCAGTGTCCAGAGTTGATATTGACAGTGGCCAGTACTTATAATCCAGCTACAAGATTATGCATGGATTCACAGAATAATGTGATTATAGATCTTACTCTGCAAATGTTCCAAAGCATATTTAATGTTCCTGATCCCAAGAATTTGGTGCAGCTAACTGAGGCAGAGGCATTGGAGAAATACAACAAGCATAAAGATTCCAATAAGTCTCACTTAAATAAAAGATGGTTAAGCACGGAGAAGAAATCTTTAAGCAAGTTGGCAGACCAGCCAAAAAAGGCTGATTTCAAGAAGGAGATATCTGATTTGATATTAATGCTGTCCAGAGTGTTTGGGAAGAGGGATGCCTTCCATTTCAAGGAATGGATGTTTCATTTTATTCAAGTGATCTTTCAGGGTGATTACCAATTTGATTGGTCAATGATTGTTTCTGATGCCATACATGATCAGCTCACAAGGGTCAGACAGACCAAATCTTTCTTCATGACTTCATATGTGGTCTATGCTGTAGCAAGATTGGGGATTTTCCCAGGATTAAATAGAGTAGGTATAATGGGAGCCTTGGATGGACAAAGGAAGGTATGGGAACACTATGATCAATTATCCCTTCAGGTTGCTGAGACTCACTTTAGGAGAGTCAATGATGCCTTTTTATATGTGGTTATCAACCAGTTGAGTGGAGATGCAGGATACAGGTTAAGTCAAGAAGCTATGGCATTCATTTCTGAATGGGGAAGTTGGTACATCCAATACCCCAAATTTACATACTTCAGATTGTTTGGTTTTGAAGGTCATCCCCATTTACTTCCAAGATGTTGTAGCAATAGAATAGTGCTTATGGAGTTTTTGTATCAAGCCATTGGAGTTAATGCTAGATTTGGGATGAAGCACAAGACAGGATGTCATAAATTTCCCATGACACGGGGTGAATACAACTGTCAACACTTGAAGGGAGCAAAGGTGGTTTGTAATGAGTTGATACAATTGAAATTGGGATTGTATACAACTCGTAAGTATTTTGATCCAAAGAAGAAGATGTATGCTTTATTACCTTCAGTGTTTACTAGACATTTTAATTTGTTAGAGGATTTTTGGTGTGATCGGCAGGATGAGTATGAATTGAGGAAGAAGAATTATGAGAGATTACCAGTCTCACTTATGGCAGAACTTGGTATTAAAGAAAATATTCCTAACACTTTGGTGGATGATGGAATGGTATTAGATCCCTCATATGAAGCATTGAATATTGGCACCAAGAACTTGGATCCAATAGACTGGAATGAGGAAGAAATAATTGATATTAAGAAAATTGGAAGAACATTCTTGGATAGAAGTGTGTAATGGTTAATATTGAGAACTCAAGCTCCTCAGGGACCAATCCTCAAGAAAGATAAAGGGTACAAGAGGATTAAAAGGAAGGCACCTCCCAAAGAGCCATTGGAATTCTTTCCTCCTGATGTTGAAGAAATAGAGCTTGAGGTAGTTGATGAAGAAGAAGAGACACCGAAGGGAGATGTTCCAATTGAATCTATTGTTTATATGCCCGCATTGGGTGAGCCATCTGCACAAGCCCCACTCACAAGAAAGAAAAGTAAAGAAGTTCAAGGAGTACTTTATGCCATGGCTGAAGCTGCTAAAGGAAAAGAAGTGGAGGAAGAATTGGTAGAAATTGAGACAGACTCGGATGAAACTCTGTTAGAGAAGGACATGCAAGAAAACATGCCTCTAGATCATACTATTGAGCAGATTCTTACACAGGAAGAACAATGGAAACAATTTGAAGATGCTACCAGAGAATCTGATGCAAGGGATGATGTGGAGAAATAAAAGGAAATGGAGGCAAAGTTACAAGTTGATGTTCTACTTCAACAACAACAATCAAAGGTAAAAGAAGTTGAAACAAGGACATCAGCTGATGAAATGGAGGAGAAAATGAGGCAACGAGAGCATGATATCAAGGTCAAGGCAGAAAATGACAAGCTAGAATTGATACAGAAGATCCATGATCTCGAGGAGGAGAAAGCAAGAAATCGAAGGGAAAAGGAAGCCCTGATTGCTAGACTGAAGCTTGCAGAGGAGGCTCGACAAAAAGAACAAGAAGTTGAAGCTCTAAGAAAGGAGAGAGATGCTGAAGAGCTAATGAAGAAACAACAAGCTGGAGAAGAAAGGGAAAAGGTAGAGAAACTCATAGCCTTAGAAATGGAAAGAATAGAAAAGTAAGAAACTGAGAAGATAAGAAAAGAAAAAGAGGTCGAAGAGCTAGTTAGGAAGCAAAAGGAAGAAGAGGCCGAAGCTGCAAAACTTAAAGCATTGGAGGCAGAACGGTTGGAAAGAGAGGCCTTAGAGAAAGAGAAGTTAGAGAAGGATTAGATGGAAGAGGAGAGATCGAGAAAAGAAGAAGAAGACAAGAAAGTGCAGGAACAAAAAGATAGAGAAGAGGCTGAGAAGTTGGTGCAGATGCATGTGCTGCAGGAACAACAAGAGAAAGTAAAGGTTGATTCTCAACCTGAGGTAAATTTTCAACCATCCTCTACAGTTGTCACTTCCTCTTCATGATGATGACTCCCAGTGCTCCTACATGGTTGAAATTAGATTTCCAGAAGAGAGCTAGAACACCTCCTCAACCTCTTAATTGGGAGGACATGATAGTTGCTGAATGTGTCGTGCCTATGACTGAAAAGGAGGTAGGGGATATGCAGCTCACAGACTATCAATTGAGTTCGGTTAATTTGGGAAGACCCACTATAAATCAACAAATGAATCTGATTGATGTGGTGGCTTCAATGACTAAATCAAGAATGATCAAGGACAAACAAAAGAAAGATGAGCTTAAGGCTCAATTGGATCAGTTACATTCATTCTTGAAGAGTGTCTCCTCTCCAAGGTCACAACAGGTTGTAGCTATCTATTTTGCTAAGAAAAAAGGAGGTTGATGATTTGGTGCAAGTTAGAGGTAAGGCAGAGATGGTTGATAAATGGATAGACAAATTGAACCGGGAGGTAGGTGAGGTTTTGGAAAAGGGGTTTGAGACTTATAAAGAGGCAGAAGGATTAATAAAAGAGATGCATCAATATATTGAGGCATCTGAGAAGTTAGAAGAAGAGTATAAAGAGTATAGTGAAAAGTTAGAGAAGATAAATACATTGCCTCTAACTACTCTTCTAGAAGAATCTATACTCGAAGATGATAACAAAGATTTTGTAGAAAAGACTTCTCGTATACTTAAGTTTAGGACTGGATTTGTGAGCAAGCATAAGGATGAAATTCAGGAAGCAGTTAATAATTTAACTGAGCAGTTGGAAGAGTTGGAAGTGGTTATGGCCATAATTGTAGATGTGAATGTAATGACCAAAGATGGCATGCCGTTGAGTCAGGTTAGAGAGAAATGGAATGAAAGATTCCAAGGACTCATGCAGGAGAAAGATGATGGAGGAGACTTGGTGATAGATTGGCTTGTAGAAGTCAAAGAAGAAATAAAAGCTGCAGGGAGAGAGTTGATCAAGGTAAAAAGTATGAAAGAGTTTGCTGCAGCTGAGTTGGATCGCATCAAGTTTGAAGATGACTGGATTGATGGGCCAGATATGGATATGCTACAACAAGTCTTCACCAGTTATGATGAGTTCATAGCGGATCCAGCTTCACATGCATAGAAATCTTGCATGCATGATGTTCTTCCTCCTTGCATGTCACATGATGATCTTCTTCCTTGCATGTTGCATGCATGCAGCACTGACAGTCTTAAGGGCGCATGACTTCTTTTCTTCTATTTCTATCTTCTATTGTTATATCAAACTGAATGCATAATGTAAGAATTCAAGATCAAAGTTGATCTAAGTTTCCAAGAAAGTTGATTGTTCCTAAAAAGGTGGAAAGCCTAAGATAGAAGTGAAGTTCGAACTTCTTTTTGTATATCTATAAATACCAGATGGGTATCACATTGTAAGGGTCGGCTAATTGAGAATTGGATTGGCTTACCTAGTGCTAGGAAATAGAATTTTATAGAGCTTTTGCAGAGATACATTATACCAGATCTTTTTTTACAGTTAATAGAATTGCAGGTTTACGAAATATGGAGTTTGCATTGAATTGTGTTGTTTGATGAGGTTAATGAGTTATGATGCACCTGAATGCCAGTGATTGTGCTAAAGCATGATAGTTTCTTATGTGATGAAAGTCATTAGAAGAAACCAGGTTTAAAGATTATCTTGTTAAATTGTCATTGAATTAAAGTTATTAAAGTCTGTTGATCTATAGTTTTGATGATGAATGAATGTATGTTGTTTTGAAATCTTGGAAATAATTGTGATATGCGAATAGAGGAATTGAATTAAGCACCTAAGATGTATACGATGGTACAGTTATACTGTGGGTTGTGTCATGCTATGGTTTTTGTGATTGGTTAAGAAAACATTCATTGTTAAGAGTATATGTTTGGATATTAGATAAATTTAATTCATACTTACTGATTTACCCCTTGGATCTATCTTTTTCTTTTATTTAAAACCCATTGATTTAGAGGAACTATTTTGATAAAGAGAGTCATAGCTTGAATCCTTTGTTACCAGCATAGGCCCCTTGAATATTGCAGTTGCATGAACCAATTGAGTGACATCAGACAGTTGAGAACCAACTACCAGGACCTTGGGAGTTAGGCCACTACATGTAGTCTTTCTTTTTCAGGAGAAATAGAGTAGAAATATTATGTTTTAATGTTGTTTGTGTCATTTTAACCATCAACAGTTATCTCTTATTCTTGAATTCTCATTTTATCCTATTGGTACATATAACACATTAATTTTCCCCAGTTGATCCCACTTTCAAACTCTGCTAATTTTTTTTTGCCTTTATTTATTCTATAATGTTCCCTTTAGAGGCAACATTAACCCTTTCTTTGTTTAAAAGTGCATGTGTGACAGTAGGGACCAAATGTTTTTTCTATGGATGACATAGTAAGTTAGCCTCCAATTGTACAGTTGATGATTGTAGAATGTGAATTTTACTTTCTAGAGGCATGGGATCAAACTTAGCAAAAACTTTATCCTTTCCTTCAGCACAAAAGTAATCCTTGGCCGGAAGACATGAAAGCTGAGAATGTTCATCATTCACACCTTTAGTAGCTTCAGGAGAATCCAACTATCTCTTTTCTTCAAACTTTTTAATAGATATATTCTTGTCTCTTTTTGTGTTAGAGACAAATGTGCTCACATTGAATTCTTCAATATAGCCATTTTCATCCTCAATCCCACATAAAAAATCCTTTGAGCTCTCCAGGCACCATTCCAGGATGAGAACAATATTGGATTCATTCGACAACATATTTTTTACTTTTCGGGCTAGAAACAAATGATTTTTTAAACTTAATATTTGGCATGTGAGCATGTTCAAAATATATAAGGATACAATATTTGTAGTAGAAGTATTTAAACAACAAAGAGAATTGATGATCTTGAAACAGATGTATCCCTCTCCTTTCATCTTTTGTTAAGCTCATTTTAAGACCATCCCATAATGAACGGATTATTCTGTCTTCTTCTACCAATATGTCACCAATAGTTGGTGCGGGTCTTTTTCCAAATGATTTTCATTTCTTTTCCTAATTGCGAACCATTTATGGAATCTCACTAATATACGGAGTCACCAACCCTCCTTTTCTGAGAAGGCATCAATTGTAACCAAACAAGAATCGGCAGGTCCTTTAAATTTCAAAGCCTTTGATCCAATCGATCCCCAGCAGAGTCGCCAAAAATCTATTGGTTGACAAATATGTCACTTCACTCAATACTCCTAGGCCCGCACAAATGACAATCTGGCCAACAGTTGAGTCACTTGTGATGATAATCACAAGTGCTTTCTGCTTATTGTACAAGGCACAACTACCTTCAAAATGTATGCAATGAATTAAACATGAAGCATGATTTTAACCACAAAGAAGAAAAGGTAATCAACACCCACCCATAGACATGAAAGTAAGTGAAAAAGATGATTTAACAGGGAAAACACAAAACTAATTTCCTTCATTCCACAAACACCGGTAATGCGTAGGGAGAGAGAGTAGAAAATTCTTTCAACAAATGATTTAAACTGAATTCAAAGATTCAAGATTAAATGCATAATCAGTTCGATTAAACAAAAAAACATTGAGAATTAATTATCATGGAACGAAGTTCATGTAATCGAAGCAAAACATTTACAAATTCAAATACTTGGAAATATTCCGTTATTCATTTCAATGTTGAAATAAGAGTTCACAGACCTAGACCTTCTATACAATTAAAAAAAAAATCCAGAAAACTAAGCCTATTTCTCCCCCCCTTGCTTTCATTTTCTTTCCTCTTTATATAACGGTCCCTGAAAATGACCATTGCTGAAATAATCCCCAAAAAACGGGCACCGTTTCATTACACACAAAATTGTAGTTACTATTCATAATTACAAAATTTCCATGCATGCAAAATAAAGATTCAGTCTTCTTTGGAAGAAACCACTTGTGCTGACAGTCCTATGAATAAATCAAGCCACTATACCACCCGAGGGGTCGAGGCTCGAAACAACTCCATTAGCATCTCATTAACCAAATCATTACATTCAGCCCGCTCTTCCTCTTTCTCTAAAACAAAGATCACCTAGCAATATTCGGCGTAGTTGGTCTTTTCCATCAATGATAAAGGGGGAGATTGTTGCAAGTATGAGTATTTGGTATTGTCATTGATGTTAGCAAGCTTATGTATGTGTTTTCATTGATGACTGGTAATAGTTGAGAAGTTATGGAAATTCTTTGAATATTTTTATTATGTTGTCATTAGTAAGTGTTATAGGTGTGAGACTATATTGTTGCTTTGATACACTTTTGTTTATTGTATTTGCCTTAGTGGTGATGAGGAAGTGTTGAAGATGATGAGTATATGTCTCTGGTACTTGGTTTCTAAGTGCTTTTGAGAAAATTTGAATAAAAGTGGAAACAATGTGTGTAGAGGTTTTATAGTGTACAAAGTGGTGTTCTGGTTTTGCTTCACACTAATTCATGGTTGAAGATATCCTTGTGTGGTTTAGATATGTTGATCATATGTGTTTATATATGTTATATCCAAAATTTCTTGGTTTGGATCATTGTGAAAAGATAGTCGTGTTTACCAATGTGCGAACTATGTTGCAGTGTTGTCTCAGAGAAATGTTTTTTCTCTGCATTTCGCTGAAGTTTGGTTTTTGGTCTTGTAGTTATGGAAATGTGCTTATAAGGTTCATATCTATCTTCAATTGAATTTTTCCATGGTTTGGTGCTCCACAAGTTATCCTTTTTATTTATAGTGTATGGAAGGTTGTCTAAGTGTACTAAGTGTGTACATTCTTTAGGTGAAATTTTTTGCAAAGGAATTTGTTGGATTTCAGGGTGTTTGTGAAATATTCTAGACTGTGTTCAAGTATTGTGTGTGGTCTGCAAGTCATCTTTGGATTTAAGGAAGCGTGTACTTAAAATTTAATGGATTTTACACAGGTTCTACCCACCTTGGGTGTTTAAACTAATTGTGTTTTTGCTTCAGTGATTGTGGAAGCATGGTGTGGTGTATATATATCCTTTAGGTCCAAGTTAAGAGGCGATGTGATCCTCTTTCATTACTTTCCACTACAAGAATGCTTATTGCTGACCTAATTTGAATTTGCACATTTTAAGTGCATAATCAACCTTACATAATGTTTTCAAGTTTGAAGAAGGTATACATAAGAGTTGTGTTGATGAGGAATGAGAAGTGGTAGTGTGTGATGCAAATTATAGAGTTGCGAAGTGCAATGCAAGCTTTAATGAGTTAGACCACTGGAAGTAGTGAGCAGAAGATATCTACAATCTTTATAGAGGCTATGAATGTGTTGGTAATATTGTTGTGGAATTTATAAGATGGGGAAAATCAAATAGTGTAGATAAAGTGACAACCAACACAAATCTAAGCTAAAATCCCAATCTAAACAAGAGAATACAAATAATGCATGAGTAAAATGAAAGCATAAAACTAAAATACTCCCCACGCTTGAAGTTGCTTCACTTCCTTTGTCTCTCCTATTTATTCTTATGCCAATATTTCCCTCATATTTGTTGTTGAACTTGTGCAAAAACCTGCAAATATTAAGCAAGAAAGTTGGAGATAATGGTTGTTAACTTGAAAATGGAGGAGAAAGGTTGCTTTTATAGACAATCTTTCAAATGGATAGTTGAGATTAATCCTCTAGAAGGATTCCAAGATTAATGGATGAGAATGCATGAGAGGGAGGTTATGAAACAAATGGACAATACCAAGTTTCTAGAAAGATGCCTAGATCAACGATGGAGAATTGATGCACCAAAAAGAATTGGGCAATGAAGGCTATGATGCCCAGCAACTATGACAGACCATGAAGGCTTATGACAGAGACAACTATGACAAAAATAAAGGCCATGAACTTAGCATCTTTGACCAAAAGAAGTGCATAAATAATTTGTTTTAAATTATTTATTCGAAAATAGAGGAGAGGGACAAGTGGCAAATAAACAATTTATTTCAAATTATTTATTTGGAGGAAATGAAAAAAGGAGATTTAATTAAAGGAGTAGATATAAATTAGACATAGATAATTAAATTATTTAATTATTTATTCAAAATGGATGAATGCCACATAATTAAATAATTTCGTCAATTATTTAATTATAGACGAATAAATGGTCAAATAATTATTATCTTACTATGAATGCAAGACAAATAATCAAATAAATAATTTATTTAATTATTGGAGAAAGCGATATATTAGTGACACAATTAAATAACTTTAATTGATTAGAATAGAAATGAGAAGGTGAATCAATTAAATAATTAAAAACTATTTAATTAATAGAGGAATATGGTCAAACATTATTCAATTATCGAAAGATGATGAATAGGAAAAATGACACTTGCAGACTTAGGACATTTTTTAGTGTCTACATTTTTCCCCTCTTTGATATAATGCAGTTCATCATGTTGTGTCAAAGAAATTTAATTCTAAAATATGCCCCAATGTAAAGAGAAAGGGGAAGGATGACCAAGAGGGTTGTGGTATGTCCCCTTGAGAGGACATGCAGGTTTAAAGAATACAAATGTGCTCTCAAAATGGAAGATAAGACTAGAGGATGAAGGATAGAAGAAATGTTAGCATGAAGGAGATGGATGTTAGGGTGGAAAAGACAAGGGAGATGGGATGTTAGAATGAAAAGGGGAAAGAAGATAGACAGGAAAAGAAAAGTGAACCAACTTTTATGCTTATATTTTTTTTATTTATCATCATTGGGCATCAAAAATGTCAAAAATGGACTAAAACACCATGGTATGAAATAGACCAAAATGTGCAAGGTGACCATTTGGGAGAGACAAACAGTAAAATAGACAAGGAATGCCCCAGCTCATACTAAGGACCCAATTGTCCCAATGTTTTTGCCAAGACAAACCATATAAAACAAACAAAGAAAAGAGGCCATGATCCATCACCGTCCCTCTAAATCCCTTGATAGGACATCCTCGAGGAGACTAGTAACATGACCCAAAACCAATCGAAAAGATAAGAAAATCCAGACCAACAAAGTGTTTTCCAAGCTAGTGTTTGTTAGAGATATCGAGGATTATCTGATTGATTGATTAGGTTGACCAAGACAACCGAGTTGATTGATAGGTTGACAAGGATTGATATAATGTTTTGATTGACCATGCCTAGCCTCAGGAAGGACACATCTTGATGAAGGCAAGATTGATTGACCAAGCCGATAAGATTGATTGGTGTGAAAAATTTGGTTGACAAAGATGACAAATTGATTTGATCGATAGATTGACAAAGATTGATTAACAAATTGACAATAGATGACAAATTGATTTGATCAATAGGTTGACAAAGATTGATCATTTTTTTGACAAAGATTGATGAATATGACCAAGCGATGTGATGATACCCAACTACGGGAAGGACACAACTTGTTTGAGGTAGAGGACACATCTGATAAAGTTGACCAAGTGACAAATGTTCACCAAAAACCTAACTGCAAGAAGGCCACATCCTACTTAAGGTGAATGACAAGGTTGAGAAAGTCTAATCCTAGGAAGGACGCATCCTGATAAAAGACAAGAGATAAGACCGAATGAGACAAATGACATAATGCTCCATTCCAGCCAAATGACCAGGTTGATGGATGATAAGATAATTGATTGATGAAATATTTCATTCGTTTGTTGTTTTAGTTTGAATGATGATTGCTTTTGGACCAAGGAAACAACCCGACTCAATGAACCCTAAAAGAATTGACCTAGGGGGCCTCAGGGGTTCATCGATAGATGGCCTTTCCTATGTAGGAGCGCGCACAAACCTCGTAGTTCGACACGACTTGACTTTGTCTTATTCGGCAAAATACTGAGTCGTGATTTTATTTGGACAACCTAAATGGATTGACCTAATGCTTTAGGGGCTCATTTACGATGAGTCTTGCCTATGTAGAAAAGACATAGAGGCAACATAGTTCAACCACTCTAACAAAATTGATTCAGACTTAGACTTAGACTTTGATTCTATTTTTGGGATTTTTAAAGCATTTTGATGTTTTTGGATTTTGAGGATTTTTGAAATGTTTTAACTTTTTTGGATTTTGAAATGTTTTGATTTTATTGTTTTAAGAA
The DNA here is from genome assembly GCA_007115665.2 of Sequoiadendron giganteum. Lineage (NCBI taxonomy): Eukaryota > Viridiplantae > Streptophyta > Pinopsida > Cupressales > Cupressaceae > Sequoiadendron > Sequoiadendron giganteum. The sequence continues at coordinate 84,720,038 of CM021101.1, forward strand.
AAGGCATTAAGCCCATATATTTATATATATATATATATATATAGTTATATTCAGCAAAAAATACATAGTAATAGGATGATATGAGATCTTGATATCTCAGATTTAACCATTCCATGCCCAAATACAAGATTTTATGAGACCATTTTATCTTTGATTTTCAATTCCATACTTTAGATATTTTCACTCCTATGTAGATTTCTTGTATTTTTAACACCTACTTACATATGAATTACACCCAACCAAAAAAGGACAAAAACTAAGACCCTCTTGAATTACTCCTCCATGGAGGCCACGTGAACTGAGTTCTCTCCTTATGCCTTTGAGCTACCACCAACTTGACTATCACGTCCCATAGGTGAACCTTCAACAACCTCTCGGCATAGTTGATCGACTTTTGCTAGCGGCTCACGCTGAATGGGCCACCCATGAACACTAGACCCTTGAATGTTTTGATTTTTTTGGATTTTTAAATGCTTTGATGGTATTGGATTTTGAAATGTTTTGATTTTTTTTTGGATTTTGAAATGTTTTGATTTTTTTGGATTTTGAAATGTTTTGATTTTTTTTTTGGATTTTGATGTTTTATGATTTTTTGGATTTTTTTTCCAACACATTTTATGGATTTTGAAGGTTTTAAAAGGCTAATACCATGTGTAGGATCCCATGAAGACATGAGTCAAGGAATTTCCCCTAGTCAGGTATAGGACCAACTTATTATGCGCGAGGGGATCAATGGATGCAAAGGATGATCATGAAAGTGAAGGATGCTAAATGTGGTGGTTCTCAAGCCATGAGAAGGATGGCGAAGCTTTATTATGGATGAATGAGACTTTGTTATGGATGTTAAATATAAGGATCATGAAAAATGCATGTGAAAGATACCCACAATCAACCAAGAAGGTATGCAAAAGGATCTGGGGACATACATGATCTTGCCCCTAGTCAAGCTGAAAAGCAATTGATAGGTGATGATGAAAATGACAATGTTGTTTTATATGAGGACACATTCTAAAACAACATGAGGATTAGGAAAGGTATATCCCATGGATGATAATGTAACTAAAGGATCAAGGTTTGCAACAAGGTCGGGAACAAAGCCAACAAATGTTTTGGATGGCGCACTAGAGTGCATAGCAAGATCGTATGGATTAGGCTTGTTGCATTTGAAATGACTAACCTTATGACTAGATGGGATTATGGAGGGAACTTGGATAAGTGGATTAGAATCCTTAAACCAATGAAAAGGGAAAACCAAGCCCAACAATAGGTATGGAAGGATAATGGATTGATTTTGGAAATGGATAAGAGACATGAGGATTATTGGATGTAAGAATTAGGATATGATCTCCAAGTACTATTTCACATAGGAATAATTTATTTTCTCCAAGATATGGGTTTGGATAAATTTTATGAAGGAAAAGACATGATATTTCATGGGTAGTGTATGACCAAAGGATATACATGTCAAGAATTTTCCCAAAGCATGATTTATGTTTGTACCCCATTTCTTTATCAAGATCAAGGTAGGTGGGAGAATGGATGGAAATAATAGGGCTTAGATGGATAGGTGGAAGTGTCATAAGAAATTTCATGCAAAGGATATGGGAGATGAGACAACTTGCCCCCAAGTGTAATGGTCCACATAGATAATTACTTTTACACATGACTTCTGTTTGTCAAGTTTTCATCATGGTACTTATCCAAAGTGCCATAAAAATGGTTTTCACTATTGGACAAAAAATTTCTCTTTACCTTTTTTTTCTTCTTCTTTTTTGATGATGTCACACAAGACGCCTGTTTGCTAGGTTTTCATCAAGGTGACAATATTTTTTTATTTTTTAATATTGACTTGATGTTCTAGATGACTGTTGAATGTTTTGAATATTTTGATGGTGTTGATATAGGTACCAGCGTCATGATATTCTAATAGTGACCATGATGGAGTAGTTTCCTTGTTAGGATCATAGTGCTTGCATACAACAGATTGATGTCATTGTGATCCTTTTTGATACTAGGGTTGGCCTTATCTAAATACACACATCATGATAAAGTTCCATTTGAGTCCTTATGATAAAGATTTTCTGTCAAGATGCGATGAATTCATGAGGTATGTATTTTAGAATTTAGGCATGATATAGGATTATGATGGATGATGGCAGATTTGGAAGGATTATTTGGATGTTTGGATGAATCAATTTTTATTTTCCAAACTTGGGATGTTGGATGGTGGAGTTTGGAATTTTTATTGGGATAGCGTTTAGAACCAACATTTTTATATGCCTTTCTTGATAACCATTTTAAAGGAGGTGGACATTTACTATATGTGGGAGTCCTCTTTTCTTGTGGCTCAATATTTTTATTGACTTTTGGATTTGGAATATTTTCTTTGCTTGATCCATTTTTCTTTGGGATCCATTTTAACTTCATTTGTACACTTGTATTTTTGTTTTTTTCAATGGCCTTTGACATTTGATTTTGAACTTTGAATTTGTAATAATTTTATTTTTGTTGGTTCCAAATGGAATATTTATTCATGTTGGAATGATGGTTTATGGTGTGGATGGAAGTAGTGTTGGAAACAACCTTATGAAAAGGACTACTCATGGACCCCATTTTGATGTTTGTATCAGATAAAGTTGCCCCAAATATTGAAGAGGTACCACTAACATCATTTGATTCCTTGATTGAAGAATAAACAAGACCTTGATGTGTAGGACTTTCATAAAACTGTATAGGTTCTATAATGCCTTGCTCATGTAGGCCTAGTCCTTTTCCTTGATACTGCATGCTCTGACATATTTTGTTTGCAATGGGGTATTTTTTGTTTTGAAAGCAATATGCAAACCCATCCTTCTGTATGTGGAAATTGCTGCTTGGAATCTTCTCATCTACAATAAATCCTTCTTTGAAAAAGGTGGATGCTCCTAGTTGATAGGATGTTTTGGATTTATCATTCGTGATGCTTGTTTCTTGATCATTTGGGATGTCGATTTGATTCGTGGTAGATGTTGTATCTTCTTCTTTGACATGATCAATAGTAGCTTCTCTATGCTCTCTTTGATCCATAATAGCTTTTTAATGTTCTTTGACTTGATCAATAGTAGCTTCTTTATGATCTTCTTTGATGTTATCCATATCATTCATTTAATTATCTATTTATTCAAAGGAGCCAAGTGTTTCATTTTTTGAAATGGAGGTGTTTGGAGTTTGGATATGACCAAATTCAAATGTTTGATCATGGATGGTATAAAGGTCGACGAGAAGATCATTTTGGATTTATTGTTCAATGGTAGGATCTTGGTCAAAAATAGGTGTAGGGTGATCCCACAATAGTGGTTTACAATTTTTGGCCAAACTGGACATTGAAATTATTATTTTTAACTAAATCTTCACATTCAGGCACCTATAGCGGCTAAACCGTGAGGAATTTTAAGATGATGCGAACTAGAGTCTCATCACATTTTGTCTTTAGATTCTAAAATATTTTTTTCAAATTTTTTGGAATAAGATTGCACTTCTTTTTCCATCTCCCACGAAAACTGATTTTTTTCAAAAAACAACATTTTTAAAAAGTGACGCTCAACGTATACAACATAAATTTTTTTGTATGAAGGATAAAATTCTAATTTTTTCGAATTTAGATTTTTAACTATAATATCTAGCACTTTAATTTTGTCTCATAGTTTTTTATTGAATATTTTTTCCTTAATAGAGTTTCGAAGTCAAACCAATTGCAATTCAGACATAGACGAACTGTATACAACATAACTTTTTCTGTATGTATCGAAATTCAATTTATTTATTTATAATGGATCAAGGACATCAATACCCAGCACGAACATATTTTTAAAAAAATTATTTTGATAATTTTCCATTTTTCCACATGTACAAAATAGAGAGCTTGATTTTCGGTGAAAAAACTATGTTTAATAAAACTAAAAAAACACATACATAATAAAACCAAAACATATTAAAATTATATTTGTGGGATAGCTCATTTTGATGGCTACCATAATAATTTCAAATAAATTTTAAATGAATTCATTTGATCCCCCAAAAGGTAAATCAAAAGTGATTTTTTATCCGCATTTTGATAGGTGTAAAGGAGACTCATTTATAGGTATGGTTTAAAACTATTGAGGTTCTATCCAAGGGGGTTCGATCTAAGGTGGTTTGATCAAACCCTCTTCAATTAGAATCCTTAAAATGGAACTTTTAAAGGATTAAATCATTGTATTTTCTAAAAATATGTGATTTCAGCAAAAAATAGTTCCTCTAAAAATTGTAAACCAGCTTTGTGGGATCACCCTGTATCTTGGACAACATGGTTGTGAATAGACTCTTGAACAAGGATAGGTGTATTTTGGATGCCATGATTGTCTAGAAGGACTTCTTGGATGGAATTAATGATGGGGTCATGAGATGGACTACTTTGATCTTGATATGAAGGTGAAGCTATGATGCCATGCTTTGGACTTTCTTTTTGACATGAATCCTCAAGTTTAGGCAATGGAATTTGATTTTGGACAAGGATATGATTTTATTTAATAGACCTAGTATTTTGACATGTTTTTAATGGAGCTTCAATAAAGAGATCATTTTCGGTATTGGTAGGCAATGGAGGACATGATGGCAAAAAATGGTTGGATGGTGTAGGATCAACAATGTGATTGGATTTCCTAAAAAAAAATTCAATTAGGAGTTGAACAAGTTCCTTTGCTAGTTTTCCTTGGAGAGCATTAATTAATATGCTTTTATTAGATGGTATTGTAGTTTGGAATGGACTGGATGGCAACGGGTTAGTGGATGATGGACTAGTGGATTATAGATTATTATAGGATGTGGAGGATTGGAATGGACTAGTGGAAGGATGGTTTCCCTTGTCAAGGCTAGGATAAGGATGATTAATGGAAATTTGTTGGGGATTAATGGTATGTGTCGGCCTCCTACAATGATTTCAATAACTAAGCTTGTACAACCATGATTTAGAGACTAGACATCTAACCTGACTAGCCATTTTAACCATCATGAAGGTGCATTTAAATTTTCAACCCAGGGATGTGAACTTGAAATGGGTTAGCACAATATGTGCACTAGGAACTCAAAGTAGTCATCTTTATTCTACGACTAAGAGAGACTTAATACTGAAAGTAAATTGCATGGAAAGAAACAAAGTAAATGTTGAACATTACTCAACAATGAATATTAAACTGAAAATTCATGACAAAAATGAAAATCTAAGCAACAAATAGGAAACTACTCTTCTTGCTTTGGCTACAGGAATAGTCATAGAATGGAATTCTAGTGGCTACAAGAATAATCAATGCCAGATTCTTAACTAAGTACTAAAGAAAAGCTAATACTAGTCTAACTAAAGAAATAGATTACTCACCAAGTTGGCCCCCTTGGACGAGTATCCTCTAAAACTAATGCAAAATTAGATACTCAACTCAAAATCTCATTTTATTCATTGGAAAGTGCAAATACAAAAGAGTATGTCTGATAGTATTATTAGATTTTACAATAGCTTGGTGACTAACTCTTGAAGAAGGAGGATTCAAACCTTATTTATCAAATAAATAGGGTAGTAAACTCCGAATAACTGAAAGGACGCCATTTAGGGAAAGCAGAGAAAGGACTGGAAGAGTGGTTGCACATGCAGGGGAATCCATTCAAACATGCATGTCCAAACACAGACTCGGCCACTGCAGTAACACCCACATTGCTCAATGTCATTAAAGATCAACATAAGGTGGTTACATGTGGCTAACATGGGAATCTCTTGTCATCATCCTTAGTTAACCTTCATGTGATTCCTCTGCGTGACCAACTAGCGGTTGCATTTCTCAACTTAGAATTCTCAATCATGTCTACATGGAAAAGTCAGTACGCATAATAATTGCATATCTATAAAAACCTTAAAGAACATTCATTAACCACATGCAAGATTAATATAGATAGTCCACATAATAGGCTAATATCATTAAAACTAGCAGAAATGGAATTAAACCCAAATGTCTTATGGTTTGAGGGAAACTATATAAAAGTATCAACATGTAATATCAAAGTCCATGGTAACTTCAAAAAATAAAATATAGATTCTACCCATAACTAGACTCATCACTCCCTCGAACCTAACATTTTTCTGGTCCTCCGACAGGGGAAGAGTTATGCTTCTGCTTAGTCAAGGCTCTGAAATCTACAATTAAAACTGTCCAATATCAGTGTCTACCTTGGGAAAATCAGGGTTCCAGTAGAATCCTCCCAACTTGTCAAGTCTCCTCTATCTTTGTTGTTCCTCAACAATTTCATAATGGTAGAACTTGAAATTTGGTATAGGCTACATGAGGATAGGCGGCTGAAAAGTCAGGGAAAGCCGTTCTCATCCCCATGTTCTCCCAATCTGAATGTATCTTTCAATTATTTTTATTTCAGCAACATAGTTGTGGATGGAATGTGGTTCAACTTATTTCATCTCAGCAGTTAATGTGTTCCATCTCTGGGATAGGTATCCTCTCATAGTATCCTCTTTTGTTGTTTCTTTCACCTCATACTCATTGTAAACTGCCTCAATCCAAGGCATAATCCTGTTACCATAGCTCGACCTGAAAAAAATTCTATTCCAGTCTGTGTAAATGTCCTTGGGGTTCCTTGATTCAGCTCTAATGGCCAGGGGAATATTGGATTCCTCCCCCTTATAAGAATTATATTGTTCACCCCAACTAATCTTATTTTGTACCCAAGACTTGAATGCTCTCAATTGGATGCCCCCCACATAAAGCGGCGGGTTCCAGCCTTGGTCTTTAGTTACAAAAAAGTAGTGTAAATAAAATTGACATAATAATTTTTTCATTTGATGGGAGACAATTCTATAAGTATTGAAAAATTGAGTAGGAGTTTCAATAAAAGGATTCAAACCTGAGATAATTCTTGAAAATTTAAAGGAGAGATATTTCTCTTTCAAGTGCACAGAATAAACTCTTGGAGGGGTTTTGCATTCTAAAATTTGTAGCACCAGGGTTGTAATGTCACTCACCCTCTCCTTCAGAAAGACAATCTCTTCATTCTTTTCTTCAATAATCTCATCTCTCTCTTGGATTTCCCTTTTCAATCTTTTCTTTTCCATTTTCCATTCCTCCTCTCTTCTTTGTATCTCTTTCCACAAATTCAAATTTTCAAAATCAAGAGGGTTATGGATTCATACTAGGGTTTTTGTGGATGGTTTCTCCCCATATAGACCTATATGCATAGATTTAGGATGTCCCACTGCTTCAGGCTATAGAGGTACAATTTCTCTTTCCTCCTCTTGTTGCAGGGCCTCTTGTTCTCATTCTTGCAATTGCTACAGGAACTCCTTATTTATTTCTTGGTCTTGCTACAAGAACTCCTGATCTTGGTCTTGCTACAAGAATTCTTGGTTTTGTTCATTTTCTCGAATCCCAACTTATTCTGCAAGGGAAACAAGATCCTCCAGGGTCATTTTTGTTTCCTTATCGAATATATTTTATTCTTCTACATTTTCTTGCTCCATTGGAGCTTCTATGCTCACATGCGATGTCCCAACAAGCTCAGGGTTTTTCTGTGAAGGCATATCAACAATTGGTTTTGATTTCTTGAGAGGGATCTTACATTTTTCTTTGGTTGCATGATGAATAGTGCTAACCTTTTTTTCTTAGGACTTGGCACCTCTCTTTGCAAAAACTATGTTTTTCTTTTCCTTGCTCCCCCCCCACTTTTGTGCCCTTGTTCTTATTACAATTTCAAGTGGAACATCATCATCATCAGAATTTTCTCTTTCAGAGTGCTCTATCTTAGAGGAACTAACACATATAGTCCTTTCTTTAGTAGAAGGATTCAAACCAGGTTCAACACCAGAGGTTAAAGCACTAGGGGTGCCCTCAACCATGCTTAGTTTTCTGCTAAACATATGTGTTTGAGGTGAAACCCTAGGTTGTGGCTGCTCAGGTCTAAATTGATCCACTTTTATAAATTCCTCCCAGGTCATTCTAGGTGTTGTATCATGCAAATATTTTACAACAAACAATTTAATTAGACAATGGTGGGAAACAAAGTTGTCCCTACTTTTTTGAGTTTTCGTCACCATGATGGAGAGAAGGTTATATAAGATGTTTGTCACATTCATCCTCCTCCTGTGCCTCATGTGACTCAACAATTTGAAATGCACTGAATGCAGTTTCAACAGTCTCTCCTCACAAGTGATATATCTGATAATGTAGATGATTGCCTGATTCCATGGCTCGGGTAGAGAGAGTCTTTTAGCAACCTTTTTTTCAATAGTGATCGGAGGATCACCATGTATTGTGAATATAACCCTGGCTGGCCTAGAATCTCTAGAAACAAGGTAAGCTTCACTTTTAGCCGGTAACCCTGACACTTTTAAAATTCATTCCTCAGTTTCCATGACCTCCAGCCCTTTTACTATGGCTTTTCCATTTTAAAATTTTTGGGCAAACTCTAGCTCAATGCCTTCATTAAAACTATCCAGCCTCAAGAAATAGTCCAACCAAACACAGTTTTGAAATTTGGTCAGGCACTGTGCATCCTGCAATAAAGCATCATGAACTGAGGCCTCATTTTGAATGAGTCTGCCTCCCATTGTTTGTAATCAATCTATCACTCTGCAAAATTCCCTTATGCAATTCTCATCTGAAAGAAAATTCCTTTCTGCTCACTTGCTAGTTGAATTGTCAACTGAATTTTCCTTCACTTTGGTTTTTTACCATTTACCATTTTCATTTCAAGATGATGATAGGTCAATAATGGTGAGGAATGGTAATAAAAGTAATTTATGATGAAAGGAAATGGCAATGGCAGTTTAGTGTCACATCACATATGCGAGTTGTTTTTTATTTCAAATTTTAAATCAACTCAACAAGATTTGTTGATGCAGATGATCATGGACTGACATGTGGCAATAAATTTGCATCTTCTTAGCCCTCTTCCCAACCTAAATTTTGACATGTGTCCACACGTGAGAGATGAAAAAATTGATTTGATAAGGGGGTTATATAAATTATGTGAATGTCCATACTAACGTACAATGATTAAATGAAACCCTCAAAAAGATAATTAAGAATGCAATTACTGTGGACATACCTGAGTGTGTACAAACATGATTGTGTAGAGGATTCATTACAACGATCATGGAGAAAGTATCGTTCACCTTTTTAAGAAATAATTGAGTAATTAATAATGATGAAGTGGAATGGTGTGAGGTGTAATGAAGTGATGGAAGAGAGAGAAAGGTGGTACAAATGGATGGATGGGTGGATGGGTGAATAAATGGACTTCTACAAAAGTAGAAGTATTTATTATGACAAGTACATACCTTTATTAGCCAGAAGGAGGGACACTAGGTCCACTACCTTCAGCTACAAGAACTCCACTACTATAGGAACTGTGCTCAGGTGTTGCATGTTGGATGAATTGCTGCAAGAACTCTTCTTTGAAAGTCGGCCTGTTATACAATCTAAGATGATTCCCATTGACTAGTAATTTGAATCTGATAGGGTCAATGGTGGTGAGCTGCACAAATCCATTGGGAAAGACCTCAACAACTTCATATGGTCCTAGCCACCTTGTTTGCAATTTTCCTACATTATCTTGATATCGTGAGTCATAAAGCAATGCCTAGTAACCTGGCTAAAATTTCTTCTCTTTGATAAATTTTTCATGCAATTTGATCATTGACTCTACACAACTTTAGTATGGTGCAAGGCTATTTTTCTCATCTCATCTAAATCATTTAGTTGCATGATCCTTTCTTCTTGTGCCTAAAAAATTTACATCCCCAACTCTACTGCAGTTTTGAGAGTCTTGTAATCGAATTTGATGGGCATCATGGTTGTTTTCCCATACAGTAGCTCAAATGGGGGCAAAACCTATAGTTGTCTTCCAGGTGGTTTTGTTAGCTGAAACTACTTCTGATAATCTATTTGCACAATCCTTTCTATGAATAGCCATTTTTTTGGTTGGGATGGCCTCAATCTCTCTATTCGTCACCTCAACTTATCCATTTGCCTAAGGGTGATAAGGAGTAGACTTTTTGTGCCTTATGTTATATTCATTGACTAGTGTTGAGATAAACTGATCTCCTTGATCAGTTACTATTTCTTTAGGGATTCAATACCATATGAAAATTTCTTCATAAAGAAATTCTACAACCTTGTTTTCTCTTTCATGTTTCATGTCTTTTACTTCTACCCACTTAGTTACATAATCAGTACATACCAAAATATAAGACTTACCATTTGATGTGAGATCAATGGGTCCCACAAAATCCAATCCCCACTTGTCAAAGGGAGTGACTACTACTTGGGGATAGAGTTACATCTCATCTAACTTGGTTGGCCTACCCATCCTTTGGCATCTATCACATTTCTGTGTATATCTTCCCGCATCTTTGTGGAGTGTAGGCCAATAGTATCTTGTCTTCAAGATTTTCATTGTTGTCCTCCTGGCTACAAAATGTCCTCCACAGGTTTCATCATGGCATGAATGAAGAATGTCATAGGTCTCATTTTCCCTAACACATCTTCTCATAACATGATCTGGTCCATTATAAAACAAGCATTCAACTATCCATGAAAAAGGGAAAGATTTTTCAATCAGCACCCTTCTTTTGGAGAGAAGTGAGGAGAAACTCGCCCTATCACAAGGTAATTAGCTATGTCAGCATACCAGGGTGTTTGCACACTAATGGAGAATATATTATCATCAAGAAAGGAGTCATTTATGGCTTGAATCTCTTCTGATGTGGTCAACCTTGAAATAAAATCTGCAACGACATTGGTCTTCCCTAGTTTTTCCATAATAATTATGTCAAACTCCTGCATCAACAACAACCATCTAGCTAACCTTCCTAAGATCAAAGGTTTATTAATGAGATATCTAATGGTTGCATGATCAGTGTGCACAAAGATCTGGTAGCCTGTTATATAGTGCCTAAATTTGTTTAGGGCATAGATCAGTGCCAACATTTCTTTCCCTGTTACTGTGTAATTGAATTCAACTCCCTACAAGTTTTTGCTGACAAAATAAATGGAATTTTCAATGGCTCCTTCTTTTTGTCCTAGGACTTCTCCTATAGCATAATCTGAGGCATATGTATGGATGTGAAAATGAATTTCCCAATTAGGTCCCTTAAGAACAGGAGCATGAGTTAGGGTTATCTTTAAATCAAAAAATGCTTTGTCACAACCTTCTATCCATTGGAACTCAACTTCTTTAGTCGGGATACTATATAGTGGTTCTGGTATTTTGCTAAAATCTTTGATGAAACACCTATAATAGCCTGAATGTCCCAAGAAACTCCTAACATCCTTTTTTTTGTAGGTATAGGCAAATTATTAATTACCTCAATTTTGCAGGATCAACTTTAATTCTGTGGTGGGAAATGTAGTGGCCAAGAACTACACCTTCCTGCATCATCATGAAACACTTCTCACTATTAAAAGATAGTTTTTTGTATTCACATATCTGTAGGACTTTCTTCAAATTTTCCAATGCTTCATCAAAATCAACACCATAGGTTGTAAGATCATCCATATAGATTTCCATGCAGTCAAGGGAGATGTCTGAAAATATGTTGATGACTACTCTCTGAAAATTTGTAGGTGTGTTGCATAACCCAAAGGGAAGTACTGAATAGGCATATGTCCCCCATGGACATGCAAATTTTATCTTCTCCTGGTCTTCTGGTGCAATTTAAATCTGATTGTAACCACTGAATCCATCAATAAAAGAAAGGTATTTCTTTCTTGCAAGAGAGTCAAGGACTTGATCTACAAAAGGCAAAGGAAAATGGTCCTTCTTAGTAGCAGCATTGAGTGCCCTATAGTCAACACAAAATTTCCATTTTACTCCCTTCTCAGACATAATCACCAATGGAGACACCCACTGGTTGTCTGAAATAGGGTAGATAAATCCTGCATCTAATAACTTTTGTAGCTCTATTTTGATAATTTCTCTCAATGCAGGGTTTATTTTTCTTTGTGGCTGCATTACAGATGTACAATCATTATGAGTGAAAATATTTGGATCCAATCCATTCATATCATGATAATCCTAGGCAAATTCATCTTAATGGGCTTTCAACAAATTTACCAATGTCAATTGTTGCCCCTCACTCAATTTATTACTGATATTCAAATATCATCCTTTTGACACCTTTACTTGTGTAACTAACTCTATCATAGTTTCTTCATTAATACATGGTACCTTAAGTTCATGTGGAAAAATTGTGTGAAACATATGTGTTATTGCAAGAAGTTTGTCTGCTAGAAGAGTGGTTGTGGGAAGAGTGGTTGTAGGAAGTTTGTCTGCAGAGACAATGGCTGCAGGAAGAGTAGCTACAGGAAGTCTGTCTACTAGAAGAGTGGCTATAGGAAGATTAGGTAGAACTGACATAAATTTTTTCACGAGGTCAACAAAACCAAACGCATGAGAGGGTGATGTCTCGTCTATCTCACAATGGTTATGAGGTATCCTAGATAACACTTCATCTTCATTTTGAAGCTACAGGAAAGGAATTCTCCCTAGAATCATGAGTTTCACCACAAAGTTAACTTATTCTGCCTCTTCACCAATGTGTGGCCATACAAAATTATCCTCATCATGGGATGGCTGAGAAGGAGGATAAAGAACAAGCTTTTTAGTGTTCCTGCCATAAAAAATGGTCATGTCACTTGACCGACATCCAATATAAGTGTCTGCAGTTGCTAACCATGGCCTACCAAGGATAATGGGATACCTGCCTAGTGTAGCTTTGGGATAAAGAACCATGAAGTTGGATAGATACTCCCAAGAGTCTAGAATCACCACAAGGTCCTCTACTATGCCATCAGGCTTAATAGTGGAACTATCAGCAAGCTACAAAATAGTAGGTGTGGTTCTCATGCTTGCAATATTAAGTTGTTGTAGGATGTCTTTAGTCATCACATTGATTGTTGCACTCAAGTCAATCAAAGAGTTCTTTATGTTTATCCCATTTATAATAACTTCAACCACATGACTACCTAGATTATTGTACTTGGGGATAGTTACTTTTCCAAGCATAATGTCAGCCAATTCTCCCACTACATGAACTGTAGTTGGGTCCTTCTTTTTCCTGCCAGGTTTCTCAAGACATGCTTCTTTAATTGCCTTGCCATATATATGAACATCTTTTATGGCTTGGAATAGGGGTATCTGAACACATATATGCTTTAGCTGGTCTAGAATATCAAAAGTAATTTACTCCTTGTCTTCCTTTTGTTTGGAAACTTCCAATATCTAAGGGAATGGTGGTTCTTTCACTATTTGCTTGATTGGAACTGGTTCAATATTTTTAGGTATTTGTTGGGGTTGCGAAGATGGTTGCATGTAGCTAGTTGTCTAGTTTGGCCATTGTTGGCCACCTCTCCATTGAGATGTTTGCTTCCAGTTTCCAAAAGGTGGCTTCCAAGGTCCTTGAAACTGTTGCCAATTTCTCTGAGGTTGCTACCACTGAGGTGAGTAATTTTGATAATTGGACCAAGCATTTGGAGAGTTACCCCAAGACTACGTTGGGTATCCTCCATAGTTGGATGGATAGGGGGGCTGCCACTGGTTACGATATGAATAAGAATTAAAATATGGCCCAACAAAAGATAGTGGATTTGGTGACATACCTTGTCTTGAAGCCCATGGCCTTTTCTATGCAACAAAGTAGACTTGGTCTTCCTCTATCTGAATTGGTTTTAACTCAGGTGGAATCTACTTGCTCTCAATGTTAGCTATCACCTTGCATCTAAAATCCTTCTTCTTCTATCTACAATGAGGGAAATATTCTATTAGCATTGCCTCCACCTCCTCATGTTTCTTCCTAGCTTAAAGTGTATCCAACTGAGTAGCTAGATTTTTGATGATGTCCTACTTGAAATCTGCCAGCAAATTAGTAATCTCCATCCTTGACACTCCACTGGTGGATGTCTTACCCATAGAGGATTGGTAAGATCTTCCTTTCTTTGAAGCTTCCCTAGAATAGTTCTAGTATATCTTCTCAAGCCCAAGGCATCAGTGTAACTTTCACTAATTCCTCTCAGGAAAAGCAACTTTTACAAGTCTTCATTAAGTGTATGGTGTGGAGATTTTTGCAGATAAAACAAAAACCTTGAAATGAAATCCTTTAGGCTCTCATCTTCCTTTTGTTGCATTCTAAAAATTTCACCTCCTGTCATATCACTACCCCTATAATACTCCTTATATTCTTCAAGTAACTTTTTTTTCATATCTTCCCAAGTCACAACAATGTTTCTGTCAAGGCCCATAAACCATCTCAATGCAACTTCTTTCAAAGTAGCAGGAAATAGCTTAAGTTTGTGGGCATCCATGGTATATTCATAGCTTCTACATAGTATATCAAATTCAAACAATAATGTATCATGATCTTTTTTGATAAATCCATAGAACTTAGGAAGGAATGAAGCAGGGATATTTTTGAGGTTATCTACTTCATTCTATTGAGCAATGGGAAAAGTAAGAGTTGGCTGGTTCTATTTGTTAGGCCTGTTTCCATTTGCATCAGCCATGCCTTCTTGATGAAGTTTCAAAATAGAGGGGTCTTCAACTGGATTTTGATCTTCAAGGGAAACTTCAGAATTGGTCAAGTCAAGGAATATATCAGAAAAGGGGTCTGGCTCCTCTTCTTCATTTCTTGGCAAATTTTGAAGCACTACTAGCTGAAATGACTCTAGATTATTAGGAAGGAATATCCCATAAGCATCTCTTATTCTATGCATGTGGTATCAACTCAATATTAGCCAAATCACACAAATAATGGGTGGGAAAAATAGTGGATCATAACTTTTAACACTAAGAGAAAATTCCAGAAATACTATAGCAAAAAAACTATTAATGACTCCAAAGGACTCCCTAGTTTGATTCCATCCCTAGCAACGATGCCAAAATTTTTGGGCTCCTACAATGATTTCAATAACCAAGATTTTACAACCATGATTCAAATCCTGGACATCTAACCTGAATAACCATTTTAACCATCATGAAGGTGCATTTAAATTATCAACCTAGGGATGTAAGCTTGAAATGGGTCAGCACAATATGTGCACTAGGAACTCAAAGTAGTCATCTTCATTCTATGAATAATAGACATGTTGAACATTACTCAACGATGAAACTTAAACCAAACATGCATGACATAAATGAAAATATGAGTAGCAAACAAGAAACTACTCTGCCCGCTTTGGCTACAAGAATAGTCACATAATGGAATTCTAGTTGTTGCAAGAACAATCAGTGCTAGATTCTTAGCTAAGTACTGAACAAAAGCTAATAATAATCTACCTAAGCTAAAGGATCAGATTACTCACCAAGTGGCCCCCCTTGGATGAGTATCCTCTAAAACTAATGCAAACTTAGATACTCAACTCAAAATCTCATTTTATTCATTGGAAACTGCAAATACAAAAGAGTATGTTTGATAGTATTATTAGATTGTACAATAACCTTGTGACTAACTCTTGAAGAAGGAGGATCTGAACCTTATTTATCAACTAAATAGGGCAGTAAACTCCCACTAACTGAGAGGATTCCAATTAGGGAAAGTGTAGAAAGGAGTGGAAGAGCGGTTACACATGCAAGGGAATTTGTTCAGACATGCATTTACAAATGTGCACTCAACCATTGTAGTAACGCTCACATTGCTCAATATCATTAAAGATCAACATAAGGTGGTTACATGCGGTTGACATGGGAATCTCTTGTCATCGTCCTCATTTGACCTTTGCGTGATTCCTCTGCATGACCAACTGGCGACTGCATTTCTCAACTTAGCATTCTTAATCATGTTTGCATGTCATTGTCATTACACATAATAATTTTATAGCTATAACCACCTTAAAGAATATTCATTGGCCTCATGCAAGATTAATTTAGATATTCCATATAATAGGTTAATGTCATTAAAATTTGTAGAAATAGAATTAAACCCAAATGTCTTATGGTTTGAGGGAAACTATATAAAAGTATCAACATGTAATATCAAAGTCCATGGTAACTTTAGCAAATAAACTATAGATTCTACCCATATATAGACCAAAAATAAGACTCATCAGTATGGATTGTGCCAAGTGACTCTTGATAGTGAGGGTAGATGGATGAAGGAATGAAGGGATGAAACCTATGATGCAATATTTTCCTAATGGGGATACTTAGAATGGGCTGGTAAACTTTGTGGGTTTGTGTTTTATGGTTACGGTTCCAAAATGATATTTTTGATAGTTTTGATGTTTTTAATGGTTTTTTTAATTTGAGTTTTGATTATTTCTAATGGAATATGATTGTAAAACACAACAAGCAGTATCAAGCACTTTGTTTGAGGACTAGTTTGATGTAAAAACGTTTTATTTTTTAAAGAAGATAAGCACAGTCCTAAGGTTGGAAAAGACAATATTCGTTGAATTCCCACTTAGATTAACCAACTGTGCTTATTCTTAGTGAATGAATTAGAAGCTTGGCCACATTGGCTCCCCCAACATGACACTCACTTCTCAGGACAACCAAGCTTCAAGTTCTCATGAATCTCCCATGACAAAATATTCATCTATACTAAGAACCATGAGTATGTGGGATGGCTTCAGAGGTCTGACTTCTTGCATCAACAAATAAAAGGATTTTGGCTACTAAAAACAAGAGGTGTCTAATAAGGGCATCCGGTTCAAGAGGTACTATGATAAACTCCCTTAGGAGGTCTCCCTACCCTTAGAACAAGGGGTTACATATCATAAAGATACTGGGGGAGAGCTATCATGTACCACGTCTCGTCGATTGCAAATTTTCCTTGCAATCACAAATTTCTATAGCGGTTCGGAAAAACTTGGCTTTAACCCATTGCCACTTAGGGTCATCCCTTGGGGTGAGTAATTTTTCCCACCAAGGCAGACCCTTCTAATGTGAACACAAAAATGGATGGGTCTAGCTTTCTGATCACCAAGTTTGCACAAGGTTAGAGCATAACACCTACCACCCTCAAACACTAAGACATGGTGTTCATTTACCCTCTAATTTAATCTATGTGAGAAAGACAGTTGTAAATTTTAAACCTTTTCTTATGATTTGAAGACACTTGGATTCATTTTATACCAATGACGTTTGATGCAATTTCATTTTAATACCCATGAGTGTAAGAAAGCATTTTTTTGTTCATTTTAAAGCCTTCATGAATGAAATCCATGCTCATTTTAAACCTTATGAATTGTGATGCAAGTTTGTAGTAATCTTTAGCCTTCATGAGTAACAATGCAAGTTAATTTTGAAACCCATAAATGGAATATGAAATTTGTTGTTCATTTTAAACCCATTAATGAAAAATGCAATTTGTTGTTCATTTTAAGCCCATGAATGAAATATGCATTTTTTTGCTGTTTGCAAAAAAAAATGAGATAATGAAAAAGTAAAGCTAAGTAAATGAGATGATAGGAAAAAAAATGATTATGTTTCAAAAGAAATAGTTTTTAGAACTCCCTCCAAGCTGTGCCACATGCTGAAAACAAAAGATTAGCAACCTAAAAAAAACTTTAATGATAATAGAAAATTAAAACAATGTAGCTTTCTCAAAACTTAACGAAATTTTAAATCATTTGAACCCATGGAAAGCTGAAACTCAAGCCTTCAAAACCCAGAGAGTATTTTTTCAAGATTCTGCATGAAACAAATGTTATAGGCAAAAGAAAACGTGGGTTTTAACAGTTAAATTTAAAAAATAGAAAATACTAAAACGACCATAACTTTCTCAAATCTTAGTGAAATTTTAAACCGTTTTAATTTTTGAAAAGATAAGAGTGAGGCCTACAAAACCCAGATAATCATTTTTAATATTTTATACGCTCATTTTTCTATGCTCAAAAGAAGATGACCAGATTTGTACAAATTCTTGGTTGTAACCTGCAAAACAACAAAAACAAATGGATTTCTCTGCAAAATTGTAAGATTCACGTCAGGTTCACCAATGTAAGATGGGGAAAATCAAATAGCATAGATAAAGTGTCAGCCAACACAAATCTAAGCTAAAATTCCAATCTAAACAACATAATACAAACAATGGATGAGTAAAATGAAAGCATCAAACTAAAATACTCCCCATGCTTGAAGTAGTTTCACTTCCCTTGTCTCTCCTATTTTTTCTTATGCCAATATTTCCATCAAATTTTTTGTTGAAGTTGTGAAAATACCTGCAAATAGTAAGCATAAAAGTTGGAGATAATGGTTGTTAACTTGAAAATAGAGGAGAAAAGTAACTTTTATAGACAACCTTTCAAATGGACGCTTGAGATTAATCCTCTAGAAGGATTCCAAGATCAATGGATGAGAATGCATGAGAGGGAGGTTACAAAACAGATGGTCAAGATCAAGTTTCTAGAAAGATGCCTATATCAACAATGGGGAATTGATACACCAAAAAGAGGTGGGCAATGAAGGCTATGATTTTGATGGCTATGACACCCAACGGTTATGACAAACCATGAAAGCTTATGAAAAAGACGACTATGACAAAAATAAAGGCCATGAACTTGGCATCTTTGACCAAAAGAAGTGCATAAATAATTTGTTTTAAATTATTTATTTGAAAATGGAGGAGAGGGACAAGTGGCAAATAAATAATTTATTTCAAATTATTTATTTGGAGGAAATGAAAAAATGAGATTTAATTAAATTCATAAGTTTAATTAAAAGAGGAGAGAGAAATTAGACATGGATAATTAAATTATTTAATTATTTATTCAAAAGGGATGAATGACACAATTAAATAATTTCGTCAATTATTTAATTATAGAAGAATAAATGGTCAAATAATTATTATCTTACTATGGATGCAAGATAAATAATCAAATAGATAATTTATTTAATTATCGAAGAAAGGGATATATTAGTGACACAATTAAATAACTTTAATTGATCAGAATGGAAATGAGAAGGTGAATCAATTAAATAATTAAAAACTATTTAATCAATAGAGGAATATGATCAAACATTATTCAATTATCAAAAGATGATGACTAGGAAAAATGATGCTCACAAACTTAGGACATTTTTCAGTGTCTACAAACTTTTCTTTTGTATTGAGTCTGATTTATCACTATAACATTCTTCTTTCTTCTTTTCTACAATCTAGCAGTGAGCCCTCCTTTCTTTTGGGCAGTGAGTTCTTCGATAGTGAGCCTTTTGTATTCAGTGTTGAAATTACTTTATATTGTGAGATAATCCTCATCTTGGTTTTTCCACATAAATCTAGTGTTCTATTATGCATGGTGTTGATGTGTTTCAGTTTTTATTATTTTCTTTCATTCTAAATCATTCTAATAGATTAAGGGTTAATCAAGTTGATATAGATTTGAATGTTTATGAGGGTTTTGAATTTTTAATGTACAATTGATTCACCCCCCTCTCAGTTGTCTTGTGTGCATTCAACACTTTTTTCATAATTTTTTTTATGAAATTAAAACTTATTATGGATGATGATGTGCATTTTGTGAATATGTAATTTTTTTTATAATTCAACTTGTTTTTCTAATTACTAAAATTAATTTCTAAGGAAATTAATCCGTAAACTTAAAATTTCAAGTTTTTGTATTTTTTAATAAATTTTAACTTTTAAAGTTTTTTTTAAAAAAATCATATGAAATCAATGTAGACATAATTATTTACACAATGAAAAAAATCATTTTATGATTAGTTTATCTTTAATTATGTTGGTCGTACATGAGGGATTTTCAGAACAAGGCCAATAAAAATTAATTTTAAAAAATATTTGGAAAAAGTTATAAAAATATTTGAGCATCATTCTTTAGTATATTAGACATCTTTCCCCAAAAGGAAATAGAAAAAATACTTTTATTTAGGTCAAATTATGGCAATCATACACATGCATTTTGTGGTCTTAAAGAAGTGACTTTTTAAAAGTGTTTTTTATACAAGCCTATACAAAATTAATTTGTATCATCTAGGTACTAGAATAAATTACATGTTCGAAAGATATACTCAAAATACAACATTTCATATTATTGTATTTTTTTAATATTTCATGTGTAAGTGCTGCAAATTCTTAGTCCAACTGTAACAAACTTTGATGTTCAAGAAAAAACACTTCCACTTTTTGGCCAAAAATTAGACCCAACATTTTGCACTTACCTTGAGGATGATGAGGTTTCTTTGAATTCTCCTTCTCCTACTTCATAAAAAAATGTTTATCCTTCACCTTTATTGATTTATTGTACAAAATCATTGATTGAGACTCCCATCATTCTTGTTCAATAGGACCATCATAGTTTTTTAAATTCAGTTTTGTGAGATGAGAATTTGATGGCTTTCTAAAATATACTCCAATCTTGAAAAAAGTAGAGTCATGGTAATCATGGTTTCTATTTATGTGAATGTGTGTTCGTGCCTCTAGAACTGTTGGAAGTGAAATAATCAAAGTTTATGTGTTGAAAATTATGGCCTTATGCCTTGGATCATTGATATTTATAGGATGGTATAGGTTAGTCGATCTCAAGATTTGATGAGGTCCACTCTTTTGAGAAATAGGGGCATGATAAAATTGGCCATGACTTAGCTATGAATGAGTTATAAAAACTAACTAACTTGCATTTAATGATTATGTTAAATTAAGCCATTATGGTTTGATGGTGTAAATAACTTTTATTATGTATGTATTGTCTACTTGCTCTAATTATGTATCTAGATTTATGTTAATTTTAGGATGAATTTCTTTATGATAGCCTTCCCCAACTATGGGAATTAATGGTACTTATTATAATATACGGTATGGTATTTTTGGTGAATAACTGTGTACTAAGCTTTATGATTGGTACAATGCAAAAATGTTATGTTCTTAGAATTAGGATGTTGTTTAATATTTATAGTATGGGTCTAGTTTCTACTTAATGAATAATGTGTTTCTAAATAAAAATCAAACTGAGTGGAAATTGATTAATTTATTCATTGTATTGTTTTATGTATATGGATTTTGATAAAGGCCACCTTATGTCGCTTCAATGCGTTACTTTTATATTAAAATTTGACCCCAAGACCCATAGGACTATTGTGTAGTTTAATGGATCTCTTTCAGGTAATGTAACTAGATTAACTAGATGAGTGTGTAAACTTTTAGGACTTATATATCAAATAATTTTTCTTGTACTCCTAATGTAAAAGTGTTTAAATGATATTGGTACAAGAGATTAATTCTTGGCATCACAATTAGGGTTGAGAAAGGGACTCTATGAGGGCATATGTAGAGGATAATTTCTCTTAGTATATCTTCTCTCACTCATCTTGATGTGATTAGTGAAATTGTAAACTTATAAATTTATCATGGATAAGTTTGTTGTTGCTCCCTCATGATGGGAGAGAGAGTGTGTAATGCAAAATTAATTATTTTACTATATGGTAGGGTTAGTCAAGTTTCACTAGTAGCATGTAGGTGATAGGTGCCATGAGCTATCTATCTCGGAAGTTTAGTATTGAAATTAGTGTATCAAAATAAATGCTTGTGCTTCTAGATTTGTGTCTACTTGAGGTATAGTTCTAAATTTTCTAATTATTAAATTAGTCTAGATGACTAATAGTATAAACTAGATATAGATAAGGTAAGACTATATGACACTAAATTTATTTAGTTGTATGATGAATCAAAAGTTTAGTGGATTATGGAAATATTACTAATGGCCTTGGTGGTACTTGTAAAATTTTACCTCTTCACATTTTCAAGTTTTAATGAGATCTAATAAAAGATCATTTTATAAGTGTTTCTATGAAATTTCATTAGGGTTTTTTGAAAAAAAAAACTAATCCCTAGCAAAAATCTTGCACTTTTGTTCTAATTTTGTGTTTACTACCTACCCTGGTTGTCTAATCCTTTAAGTCACAACCTTATGTCCTTCATTTCATGCATATATCAACCCCTTTTCTTAGAGTTCCTGATGTATTCATTACCATCACAAGATTTTAAAACATTTTAAAACTCTTGTGCTTTATTGGGTCTTATAAGGAAGTTAAGGTAGAAGACCAACTTCCTACACTAACCTTGAGAGGCGAATAATGCAAAAAATTTATAGATCTTTAATAGTTATAAAAACTTAAATATAAATAAACAAAAATATCATGCATACCACAACACAATGATTTACGTGGGGAAAAGCCTTTCGGTAGAAAAACCCCACACTCCAAAAGCCACCCAATATATTATTCAGAAATTAAAAGATTATAATATACTTACAGAGCAAGCTTCTCATAGGAGTATCACCACAAGAGATCAAGAGACACCACAACCACTATCAGACTCTCAGAATACACCACCATCCACATTCATCCCACTCACTTATAACAATCTTTATGGAACCTCCTAGAATTAGGGTTTTACAAGGAAATTTGTCATTTGATGTGTTAACAGAAAAACCTTGATGTGCTAGCAGGAAAAAACCTTGACATGTCAGTGGGAAAAAACCTTAATGTGTCAATGGAAAAACCTTGACGTGTTAACAAAAAAGAAATGAAGGTGTTGCCTCAAACCTCATGTCTTGTTACGAGTGTACGATATTTACATGATCATTCACCACATACCAATATACATGCTATCAATAAATTGTATATAATTGCAAGGTTGGGACACATTTTCCCAACAAATCTCCCACTTTTTGAACACCTTGAGAGGACAACAAAAGTGTGTCATCATCATCTCTAATTTCTAGTGGCTAAAAGGCCCATAGTCTCTGAACACCATCTAAAATTCTCTATGCTCACAGGCTTAGTTAAAGAATCAACAACATTCATCAAAGTCTCTACATTAACCAGCTTCACCCTACCATCTTCAACGATATCTCTAACAAAATTATATTGTACGTCAATGTGCTTGGTCCTAGCATGAAATGTTTGGTTCTTGGCTAGACATATCACACTCTGATTGTCACAATAAATTTTCACTGCACCTTATTTTATTTCAATATTTGAACAAAGTCTCTTAAGCCAAATGGCTTCTTTACAAGCATGAGTAGCTGCCATATACTTTGCTTCAGTATTGGAAAAAGAAACCACAACCTATTTCTTACTCATAAAACTAATTGCACCACCAAATAAAGTTAACACATAAGCATCGATGGATCTTCTTCTATCAACATCACCTGCCCAATATGAATCCACATAACCATGAATATCAAGGGAAATCTCGCCTTCAGTCATATTACTATGATAACATAAGGAATAATTTGAGGTATTGCACAAATATGTAAAGACTCTTTTAACTACATACCAATGAACTCTACTAGGATTAGACATATATCTCGAAAGAACTCCCACTACTTGGGCAATGTATGGTCTAGTACAAACCATAACATACATCAAACTTCCAACTGCACTCTAGTAAGGCACTCTTCTCATGCCTTCCATCTTTGATGGAGATGTTTTACAATCTAAAATAGATAATTGTGTTCCAACTGAAACATGAACACACAATGGTCTACAATCCTGCATATCAAACCTCTATAAAATTGAGTTGACATACTTTCTTTGGCCAATCCATTGCTTTCTATTCACTCCCTCTTTTAATTTCCACCCCAAGAATGTGTTTAGCTACACCAAGATATTTCATTTCAATTTTAGCAGCAAGTTGATATTTTAGTTCTAAAATCATACCTTTCCCTCTACCAATAAATAACATATATCATCAACGTATAATGCAATAAATAGGAATTGATCACCATCAATTTTATAATAAACACAATGATCTAATTCAGAATGCTCAAATCCCAAACTCAATACACATGTATCAAATTTATGGTACCACATCCCAGGACTTTGTTTTAAGCCATACAAATTTCTCTTCAATTTGCAAACCAACATACTTTTAACTATCACCACGTAGTACTCTGGTCGTGTCATATAAATATCATCCTTCAAATCACCATGAAGGAAAGTAGTTTTCACATCCATTTTCTCAACCTCTAAATCATAAGCAACAAAAATAGAAAGAAAATATCTAATGGATGTCATTTTTGCAACAAGAGAAAATATCTCACCATAATCAACACCCTCAATATGAGAGTAACCCTTCAAAACCAACCTTGCTTTGTACTTCTCAATACCTCCATTTGAATCAATATTTTTCTTGAACACCCATTTACAACCAACAAGTTTCCATCCTTCAGGAAATGGTACAAGATCCCATGTATCATTCTTTTTCAAACATGTCATTTTGTCATCCATAGAAATCTTCTAGGATCCTACATCATTCATACCTAGTGCCTCTTCTACAGATCTGGGTTCATCCATGTTAGTATTCAAAGAAAAAAATACATCTCCAATCATCAGGTGAATACCTTTCAGGTGGTTGTCTATTCCTTTTAGATGTATGAACAAGTTGAGTTGGAGATTCTTCCTCCTCTTCTAAAGAACCAAATCTAGATGAGATCTCCTCAACTTCTTGTCTATCCTTGAGCCTCAATTCAACTTTCTCAAGTGTAGAAATAAATTGAATCACATCTTCCTATTTACTTTGTTCTAGCTGCAATGTAATAGAAGAAGGCTTAGTTTCTCTAAAAATAACACTTCTAATATGTATTACCTTCTATGCAACAAGATCCCAAAGATTGTATCCTTTCACACTATAACTATATCCGATGATGATACATTTCACAGCCTTGTTCTCCAACTTTGTATGCTTCTCCTTTGGCACATGTGCATATGCCTCACAACTAAAAGCTCTAAGATTTCTTAATGAAGGCTTGCGACCTTACCATGCCTCTATAGGAATCTTATCAACATGAGCTAATGTAGGAGACCTGTTAATAAGGTAACATGCAGTGGTAATAACTTCAACCCAAAACCTTTGTTCTAGGCCAACACAACTCAACATACTCCTAGCCTTCTCAATCAGTGTCTCGTTCATTCTTTCTGCAAATCCATTTTGTTGTGGAGAATATAGAGTTGTCTTCTATCTATGAATATCACAAAATTTATAGAATCTATAAAAATCATTAGAGAAAAATTCATCGCCATTATCAGTCTTCAAACATTTTATTTCGAGTCTGCAACTCAACCATTTCTTTAAATTATTTAAAACGATTGAAAACTTTAGATTAACTCTTTACAAAATATATCCACGTCCTACTATAATCATCAATAAATGAAACATAATATGTGGATTTACTAATTGAAGGAACATCTATAGGACCAAATACATCAAAAATGAATAAGATCCAATATACCACAAGATTTATAAGAACTCAAGTAAAATTGAACATGGTTTTGTTTTCCATAAATTCAATGCTCATAGAAATTGAATTCATGATTACAATTAGGAAAACCTTCAAGTAGGTAAATTTTTCTTAGAAGAAAGAGCACCCTTGGGTACCCAAAAGCCATGACCATCTATTGAAGTTGAAACCCTCACTTCTTCTACAAACTTTATTTTCACATAAGTATTAGTGCACTCACAACAAAGCATGCATCAAGCTTATACAATGTCCCATATATGACAACTATAGCCATCTTACATCCTGCATCAGATAATACTACCTACCCACCCACATCTATTAGTTTTCTCATATATAACAAATTGCGTGTTAATCCAGGGATATGAAACACACCATCAATCCTTTTTGTTCTACCATCAAGAAACCTGATTTTAACTTTACCATGAAAAACAATGTCTAAATGAGAATCATCACCCAAGTACACCTCACCTCCATCAAATTATTCATATTCACAAAACTAATCTTTATTAAAGGTCATATAAAAAGATGCACCTAAGTCAATTAGCCATGCATCATTCCCTGGATGAGTTTCCAAAGCTTCAATGAATGTGTCACTATATTCCTTCTTGGAATTAGAATTAGAATCAAATTTATTCTTTTTCTTCTTCTTTTCTTCTTTTCATTCCTTATGAATATGTCCAGGCTTACCAGAGTTCCAACAAATAACTTTGGACTTTCCAAGAGATTTAGATCTCCCCTTGGACTTGGATTTTTCATGCTTCTCATTATTCTTTCCTTTTTCCTTTGATCTTCCATGAACATTTAGGTCATTCTTGGAAGTGATGGATACCTTCCTCCTCATCTCTTCAGAAATACAAGAACCCACCACATATTAAGTCTTCAATATAACAAAAGTACTCCCAATATCCATAACAAGAGAATCTCATAAATCAGGCTAAGAAGAAAGCAAGATCTGACATTTCTCCTCCTCATCCATTTTGACACCAATTGATTCCAATTGATCCACCAACATATTGAATTCTTCCAGGTGGTTAGTGATTCATCCACCCTCTTCCATTCTTAAGGAATACAACTTCTTCCTCAAGAAAATATTGTTCACTAAAGATTTGGCCTGATACATCTCACCAAGCTTCATCAATAGTTTTTGTGCAGAGGTATTTTCATGGACATTAATTAAAATAGATTCTTCCAAGCAAAATCTAATTAGACCTTTGGATTTATGGTCCATAACATCATATTAAGCAGCTTGAGTAGGATCTACAAGCCTTGAAACATTCTCATCAACAACATCCCACAGATCTTGATCTATCAATAAATACACCATCTCTAGCTTCCACATCTCAAAATTATTTCCAAAAAATTCCTCCACCTCTATTCTCCCTAATGAAATTGCCATCTTAAATTCCTACAACAAGATCACAAAGTGTCTTCTACATAATCTCCCACTCAAATATCCAATTATTTAAAAAAACCCAACAACCCACAACTAAAACCAAAGATGATCAAGCTCTTATACCACTTGTAAGGAAGCTAAGGTAGTGGAAAAACTTCCTACCCTAACCTTGAGAGGAGAATAATGCAAAAAATTTAAATATCTTTAGCAGTTCCGAAAACATAAACAAAAATAAACACAAATATCATGCATACCACAACAAAATGATTTATGTGGGGAAAACCCTTTCGGGAGAAAAACCCCATACTCCAAAATTTGCCCAATATATTATTCAGAAATCAAAAGATTACAATATACTTGTAGAGAAAGCTTTTCATAGGAGTATCACCACTAGAGATCAAGAGACACCATAACCACTATTAGACTCTCAAAATACAACATCATCTACATACATCCCACTTGCTTATAACAAGATTTTTGGAACCTTCTAGAATTAGGAATTTACAAGGTTGTTTTTCATTTGAAGAGTTAATAGAAAAATCTTGAAGTATCAACGAGAAAAATCCTAAATGTGTTAGTGGGGAAAAAATTGGCATGTCAGTGGGAAAACCTTGTCTTGTTACGAGTGTATGTTGTATTTGCATGATTAGTCGCCACATACCAACATACATCCTATCAATAAATTGTATATAATTACAAGGTTGCACCAAATTTTCCCAACAGGTCCCACAAGACACACAATGTCATTTCACATAGCCTCTCAGTTCACAAAAGCTTCTCATGTTATTACCTTCTTCCCTTGAGCCTATGAAATATTATTTTTCTTCTCGATGTCACTGATGTGTATGGATCATAAATCAATGAAATCATAAATTTGTTTGCAGAGTACAACTTTATTTTTCTAGTGAAACCCCCTTTCATAATGCTCTATCAACCCCTTTTCCTTGCTAACTTAAGTTATTCATATGCTTGCATGATTTAAAGGTTTTTAAAGTCACCCAAAGAAAATCTCATTGACGGTCCCACATTTATCCTAGTTAGTGCTAGGTGTCAACTTGTAATTAAGTCACACTAGTTATATGCATTATGGGGCCTTTATTCCAAATAAGTTCTCTCTATGAACAAGTGAAATGCATTTGTTTTGTACCATAAGCAAGGATTATTACTTTTCATGCAAACTTAAATCTTCATAGAGTAATGTAAAGTTGAGCTTTTTTCCCATTAACTCTTGAAATCATGCCACATGTCTTTTTTTATTTGTTTCTAATGTTTCATGGAGGAAAGCACTGTAACTAAGGGTAAATTTCCAAGCTAGTATTAAATAAAAATAAGAAGTAAAACCCTAGTTTAACTATGAAGAAAAATGAAGGAAATAATGCAAAACAAGGAACAATGTTACCAAAACTCCTCAAAACCTCCTGAGTCACCTCCATAACCCTTCTCCATTTGCCACAAATATTAGGTTTGCCCTCATATTTTGATGAGAAAATATTCCTATGATTATGACCTAGCAAATATTGAAGGATTCTTATGATAATTGAAGTAAAAAACTAAAGCCCACATGTAATAGAAAAACCTGCAAAATGACAAGAGACTCTAAGAATGAAATTATGAAGTCAAGAGATAATGAAGTGTAGATGTCAAAATGAGGTTGAAATGGCCATTTTATAGAAATGCCAAATTTGAATGGAGGGACAAGATTGAAAGATGGAAGATGTCTTAAGATCAAGGGTTGCAAATGCATATGACAACCCCTAATTAGGCTTAGGGAAACAATTCAAAATGAATGGCAAAGATTTGATTTTGAGAAAATCAAATCAAGGGTTAGAATTGCATGTGATAGGAGAAGATTGGGCACAAATTATGAGGAAAGTGGGGAATTAAAATAGAAATTTTAAAATTAATTCTCACAAGAGGTGATGTGACCTTCTAAATTAAAAATCAATTTAATTCAAAAGTGGTGGAGCCATGTGATAGTAAATAATAATTCAAAATTATTTACTTGGAGAGAGGGAAATTTAAATAAATGATTTTATTTAAATTTGGAGGAAGAGTAAATAGGAAAATTAAATAATTAATTCTAATTATCTAATTTTGGAGGAAGGTGACCAGTAATTAAATAAATTATGGAGGATTTATTTAATTATGAGAATACATTAGAATTAGGGATGTATTTAAATAAAATAAATATAGTTTATTTACTTAAATAATCAGGAGGGAATAATGGAATAATAACTAAATAAATTTAGAAATTTAATTATAGAGGGACATAAGAAATTAGTGACGTATTTAAATATGATTTATTTATTTAAATAGTCAGGAAGAATAGAAGATGCGAGTTAATTAAATAATTAAGAATTATTTAATTAATAGATGAATTTGGACAGGACATAATCAAATATTTTAATTATGTTTAGAAGAATTATGGAGGAAATCGAGTTCGCAGGCCTAGGTCAATTTTATGTGTCTAAATTTTTCCCCTTTTTGTCATAGTGCAATTTATCACATTATGGAAAAGAAAACTAGTCGAAAACATGTCCCAGTGAAGGTACATAGTGCCTATGCCCTCTCGGGAAAATTTACAAATTTTGGCCAGGGGTCGAAAATATTTGGAGAATATCTTGATAAGTCAATTTGAGGACAAGAAAATCAATGGTGTGATCGGTTTCAAAATCTGATGAGGTTCAAGAAGTCAAAGGAGCAATCAAAATTGGTCAAATGAGCCTCTAGTAATAACGCTAAGGGTAAAACCCCAATTTTCAACTTATATATAGGTTTGAAAAGGTAAAAAGACATGTTATTTTCACTTTTTTCTTTTGCAATTTGAAGAACTCAGAGTGAGGAGAAGCTACAAAAAGATGGTGATTCTAGTCATAGAGCACCGCGGTTACCAAGTCTGGACATTCTGATGGCCAAAGGGCACAAAGGCACCGATAAGTACCTCCTTCCCACTTTGTCATTTCTCATTTTTCATGCATTTATTAGGGTTTTAGGCTAGGGAAATAAATTCATTGCGATGCATATGCATTCGTGTAAGTCACATTTGCGATCGTGTTTGAACGCATTTGATACATCACAATGAAAACATGAAGGATAAGGTAGCTTTAGGTTTTAAATGACACAAATATCGAGGCATGAGATGCAAACTCCAAAATCCAACATAATTGCCAAGTCAAGCGACACAATCACCTGATTATGCTACGTAAGCCAGACCTCATGACACAAATGTTGTAAAATGACGCAATTGACTTGTGGAATGACACACGTGCTAGAAAGTGTCACAAATTTAAGGTCAAATGACACAATCGTCGAGTCACGACGCATGTGCTAGATGGAACGACACATGTGATTTGGCTCGACGTAATTGAAGTCAATGCGACGCATTTGACTTTGACAAGGGTTGACCTAGCTTACACTCAGTTTTCTTATGCTTTGTTGATTAGATAGATGATAATGATACTTTGCAATGATTTTCAATATGTGCTAACTCCTATTTTTGCATGTGCAAAGACGACTAGTACCCATTTATTCGCTCAAGTTCAGGCCTGCTACTTATGCCTTCAAAGATTAGTTGCGGGACAACGAGAAAATATGGTTGATGTACTTAGGCCTATACTATGTTACCTATATGCCCATTATCCGGGCAAATAGGGGATTCTTGACAACATTATGCGAGAGGTGGCATTCATAGACTTTTTCTTTCCACATGCCAATAGGAGAGGCCACCATGACATTGGAGGATGTCTATAGGATACTGCAGATTTTGATCTGAGGGGATCGAGTGTTCTATGATCCCCACAGAGGATGCCAGGCCATGACAAAGTATTATGAGGTTGTGGATGATGTAGGACCTGGTATTGGGGGTTATGAGATCAGATGGGAGTTTGTAGCTGAGCATTATGCTCGATGGGATATGATGTTGTTCACTCTGATCATTGGAGTTCTTATTCTTGATCGTCGCAGACACGGATTCCCGATTGGATGGGGTGATGTGCTAGTGTCGATTAGATGAGACAAGATCATCTTTGCATGGGGTATGTGCTTGCTTGGGATGATTTATCACTAGTTGCATAAGGTGGGCTACCAAGAGGGACAAAATATCAATTGCGACACAAATTTATTGATGATCTAGGCTTGGGAGCATATTCCCGTCTTCCGTCCACTAATGCGGATTCAACAGTTGGGTGTGGCGATGCCCTATGTTTATTTATATGCAAGCTTGGTGACACAAATCTAAGTCGGGGACACAGGGTACTGGTGGCACATGATTGATACTTTGATGAGATTTTTTTCTAGAGATCGTACAAATACTGTGCACAGTGGGATGGAGAGGATGAGCACTTGACATTTTGTCAAAAGTTTAGATACTTGATTGGGAGGATAGTGCAGAGCCAACACATTATTGATTTGTACCTACCCCAACAAGTACTTCGTCAGTTTGGAGAGTAGTAAGGTGTGCCTATGGGGACATCATAGTACGCTCGGTCATCATGAGAGACTATGTGGGGACCTCCTATAGCAGTGCCTTTTGTAGAGCAACAAATTGATGGGTTGGTTGTATAGCAATGGGGATGGAGTGGGGGTCCGACAGATGTACGGACCATAGAAAAGTATGATGCCTAGTGGCAGGTACATCTATAATTAAATTACTAAATTTATTTAATTATTATTCCATTATTCCCTTTATAGTTAAATTACTAAATTTATTTAATTATTAATCCATTTTTCCCTCTAGATTATTTAAATAAATAAACTACATTTATTTTATTTAAATACATCCCTAATTCTAATGTCTTCTCATAATCAAATAAATCCCCCATAATTTATTTAATTATTGGTCACCTTTCTCCAAAATTAGATAACTATAATTAATTATTTAATTGTCCTATTTACTCTTCCTCCAAATTTAAATAAAATCATTTATTTAAATTTTCTTCTTTCCAAGTAAATAATTTTTAATTATTATTTATTGTCACATGGCCCCACCACTTTTGAATTAAATTGATTTTTAATTTATAAGGTCACATCACCTCTGGTGGGAATAAATTTTAAAATTCTATTTTAATTCCCCACTTTCCTCATAATTTGTGCCCAATCTCCTCCTATCACATGCAATTCTAACACTTGATTTTATTTTCTGAAAATAAAATCTTGGCCATTCATTTTGAATTGTTACCCTAACCCTAATTAAGGGTTTTCACATGCATTTTCAACCCTTG
Organism: Sequoiadendron giganteum; assembly: GCA_007115665.2. NCBI lineage: Eukaryota > Viridiplantae > Streptophyta > Pinopsida > Cupressales > Cupressaceae > Sequoiadendron > Sequoiadendron giganteum. Next base: position 84,751,915 of record CM021101.1, read on the forward strand.
ATCTTAGGAAATCTTTCATCTTTCAATCTTGTCCCTCCATTAAAATTTGGCATTTCTATAAAATGGCCATTTCAACCTCATTTTGACATCTACACTTCATGGTCTCTTGACTTCATAATTTCATGCTTAGAGTCTCTTGTCATTTTGTAGGTTTTTCTATTGCATGTGGGATTTAGTTTTTTACTTGCATTATCATAAGAATCCATCAATATTTGCTAGGTCATAATCATACGCATATTTTCTTATCAAAATATGAGGGCAAACCTAATATGGTGTAGGGGCACTATATCACCTAGGTGAGAGTTCTTGGGTCTAAGTAATCTTATGCTTTTTGATGTTAGAATGAGTCATAACATTTCATTTTTAAGCCTAAAATGCCATAATATATGATTATATGTAATGGAGTCATGAAGGTAGTCTTAAGGTTTCAAATTTGTTAGTTGCATTTTGCAACAAATTTGTAATCCAACGATTATAGGCTTTCAAAGGTGTTTGTTTTGTAGTTGAGGGCATTGAAAAGTTAGAGGAGGTTGGAAAACGTCATGAAAATCCTTAAGAGGCTCGAGTTGTAAAGGTTGGAAGTTAGGAGAATGAAATAAGCATTGTGATATTATGTTTTCTTATTAATTTCACTGTTTTTTATGAATTTCCTAACTGTGGGCAGGCCGTACAGGATTCCTATGTATGGATTTCCCATTTGAATCTGTAGATAGATGTGTTAACTTGTATTTGGTGTCTTTACAGGGCTTGATTTAATCGTCTAGTGCCTTAACCCATCAACTTACTCCTACTGAGTTCCTGGACTGTCCCAAGGGTTTAAGGACACTTTAATGGCATTATCATCATCCCACCTATTGTCTTCAATTTTAACTCAGTGGGATGATTTATTAGAGTGTAGGGGATTATTCCTTAAGAGTAGGAGGCGTGTAGGGTTGATTTCTTGGCTTAAACAATGAGAGCAAGGGCTGAAATTGTGTGTTTTCCCATGAAATTTGGTGGGTCAGACCTATGAAGTTGCAAACCCACGTGGTTATTGGTCAAGTAAGTGTTCCTTGAGCATGAGGGGACCTATTGAAAGGTTTTTGAGCAATTTATTTGAGTAGGAGTGTTTTGGAAGGTAGAGATTCATGAATGGTGCCTTAAAACCCCTAGTTTCTTGGCTAAGATGAGGGTTTTTGTGTTGGAAGCCTAGTTGAGTGTGTAAGATCCTAAGACCTAGAAAATCATTTTTTTTGAAACAAAAGTAAAGACTATTTTTGGCTTTTGAAGTCTGGGGTGAGGATATAAGGGTGATCCCTTTGGGAAAATGGCCTAATTGGAGGCCTAAAATTATGAAAATATCCATTTTGAAGCTTTTGGTCCAAAAGAGTTGTATTTGGGTCTTTGATATGTAGAATATCTCTAAAAGGGTACTTGAATCCATGCTTTATTTCTCAAGTGTTTTGGAAAGATCTGGTCAAGAGTCACAAAATCCAGTTCCCAGTGCTATAAGGACAACCAGTTGCAAACATGTGAGTTTGAAGATTTTGTTGAATCTGACTTTGAGATTGAATTCAAATGACTCAATTTTCATCATATGAATGTTGAGGAACTTTTTCAGGGTCTTGGTGGAGGTTTTTAGTTGTTTTGCAAAATTGAAGGTCGAACCCTTTGAGGGTGAGTTGATGTCTACAAAATGGATTGCATTGTGAAGAAGGGCTCTTTGTTTTGAGAGTTGAGTTTCCATTATTGTGAGTGATCTCCACCTTGGATCTGCATCATAATATTTTTAGAAAATGGAGAAGGGCTATGGAGGTGAATCATGGAGGTTTTGAGGAGTTTTGGTAACATTTTGCATTGTTTCCTTCATTATTCTTCATAGTTAAACTAGGGTTTTACTTCTTATTTTTATTTGATAATAACTTGGAAATTTACCCTTAGTTACAAGCACTATTGGGGAAGCCCAAAATATTTTCATTTTTTTTCCATGAGTCCTTGAAAATGTGACATGCGTCTTGAAGCTGTGCAAAAGAAAGAAATATTTACCTTCATGGAAAGGATTTCAAATTCCCACGATCATCGTTGATCTTCAACAAATCAACAGTCCATATTTAAAAATAAGGAATGGCTACCATTTGTCACCCATTCAATCATGTGATGACATTGATGGTGGATTTGATTATTTTCTACCTAAATCTCAAGTAAATTGGCATAATTACATGTTTTTGAATCATTCAAGACACAAAGAAGACTGCAGAGCAAAATTATTATGGATTTCTCAGTGAACAAGAATTTTTGTGACATTTCTAGGGTTTACAAAAAAATTTAAATAGTAAGTAAATTCAAGTTCTATTTGTGCATTCTACCATTTAAAAGAAAATGTTTCTTAATTGCTAAGAATTAAAGAGAAGATTAGGTTTCTAGAAGGGTGGTAAATCATTAAAATTTTAAAAAAGTCTTCTTAGAAGTTTTATAAGTTAAAAACCCTAGTTTGCATACTCTAGAGCACAAGTAAATTAGACATGGCTATAACTTCAAGGGGAGTTAAAAAGGGTCTAGATGACGAAATTATGGTTCAATTGACAAGGTCTTCGAAAATACCCAAGGTTGGTCAAGGATAGGAATTTTTAGCAGATAGGGTTTTATATAAAAATGATTGTTGTAGGGATGCCATCATTCATATTCATGTCTATGCATTGTTAAAGTATTGTTTCAAGAAATGTGATGCAAGATTATCTCGGGTCAATAGGAGATCAACATCAACAGATTTGGAAGGTGAGTGAGAAGCTCAAGAGCATAATTGCAAGTGAATGGAGTCCCAAACAATTAAGAGCAAGAAAGTGTAGAGGAAAGCGTTGCGTAATGGAAAATTACAACAGATGAAGTGAAATCTTCATCAGATTGAGGTACAATTGCAACATCATGGTTGCAAGGGTAGAGTTGCAAAGAAGTTGAGAGAGGAAGGAAATGGTTACCTTAAGGTGAAGACAAGAAAGGAATAGTTGTTAGACAATGCATATGAACTTGCAGGTTGTGACTTTTAATGTAAAGCCAAGAGGCAACCAAAAGAGGAATGTGAGAGGTGACTTGTAGAGTGGGGTAATGGGGATGAAGGCACAAGTTCATGAAAATCAACATGTAAAGATGAAGGTGCAAGTAAGAGATGAGATACCTAGGCTTAGGAGAGATAAAGTATTGAAAAAAAATAGGATGGAAATGGAACTACCTAGAGAATTGGTGACATGCCAAAGGAGAGCATGGAGAGAAGAGGAAGAGCATTTGGTGGAGGAGGTTGAGTTATTTGGTAGAGGAGACTGGGCTATGAGCGACGGAGTTCACTGGAGGTTGTGTGCAATCTTGAAAGGTGGTTCTATCACCTAACTCCAACTTTGTGAGTCCATGCTCACAAGTTTTCTTACCTGAAGTGTCTGATGCAGGAGCATCCCAAGTCAATAGGCGATCAACATCAACAAGAAAAATTGGTATGAAATTTTATTGTTTTCATTTTGGTTTCTGGTTCGGTTTTAGATTCATGATCATTTGAAGCATATTTGAACAATATTTTGTCATTTCATTCACATCTTTGCTTTGGTACATTGAAGTCAATTGATTTTGGATGATTATTTATTAAAAAGAAATAGACATTTTATCTTTATTTTCCTACATCTGGATGGGATCTGAGTTATTGGAAAGTTTAAAAGAAAAAATAACAAAGAGTATTTGAAGGGAAAAAAGGTAATGAAACACCTCATTTTATACCACAATCATTATTGAATATAGTGTGAACAACAATTGAAGGTGCCTGTGGTAGTGGAAGGAAAGTAGGCGAATTGGTTGAAGACTGAAGGGAAAATAGGGATGGATCTATTGACCCAACAATGTGGAATACATTCCCTTAACACTAATACAACAGAGGAGAAGAGAAAAAAATGAGTTTTAATAGCTTCTAAAACTACTAAGATGAATACAAACAACATAAATGAGATAAAATAATATAAGCATTCACAGATGACACAAGTATTTACGTGGGAAAACCTTTTCAGGTAAAAAACCCACCACACCAAGCAAAGACAATCTGTATTACAACAAATAAATATTACATACAAATTCTTCAGTCTTTACTCTCTGATTCTCTACACACAATTACAATACTTCTCTCACCAAGTATATAATCAATCATCTATCTTTTTACATCGACTTGTAACTTCCTTATCAAACGGTCACCTTTTGGTTTTCAAATATAATAATGTATCTCACTGACAAAGTCATACATCTCATTAAAATTTCAACCAATCCCATGGCCTCCAGGTTCATACATCGAACATCCAATATGCAAACGATCTGCACAAATAGACTTCCTTTGTATCGAGCCTCCTAGGCAATTAATGCCTTAATCGGGTTTTGTCTATCAGCTAGAAAACAACCTGCAATAACTGCCTTTACTACATTGGTCTTCGACCAATAAAATCGTTGCCCTTGTGCCACATGTTTGCATTGCATTCACTAATCACTCTAACTTTCTATTCAAACTGGTCAAGCTCGGTTCATCGAGCTTCGAGCTCATCCAATCTCTTATCGTGCTACCACCGATCTCACTGACTCGCCTCGTAGTATGGCAGTGAGCTCAACCAAGCTCACCCAAGTCTTCACCGAGCCTAGTCACCCTCCACCACGCTACCACAACACTATCGAGGTCATCTCGTGGTATGGTGGTGAGCTCGTTCGAGCTCACCCCAAGACTTCACCGAGCTCTGACTTACCTTCCATTTGATCGCCCCGTGCTACTGATGCCTAGATCAAATCTAACCGTCATAAGGTGGTAGCCATCGACAAGACCACTGGTGGCCATACCACGCTACCATGGGGGCCACCACCGCATGGTAGGGCGGTAACCACTAGGCCGACTGATGGCAGTCACATTGCGACCATAGCGGTGAGCCAACTCACCGTCCGTGGTGGGGCAATAACCACCAGGCTCATCGCTGGCGGCTTCACCACAGTGAGTCAACTGTTGGGGGCTTCATCACTACCACCATGGTGAAGGCCTTCATTGACTATAGTAAGGCGATAATCGCCAAGCCCATCACCATGGTACCGCGAGGGTCAAGTCATACCACCTCGGTAAAGCGGTAAAGGCTGAAATAAGCTAGGAGCGGTATGGCGGTAAAGGTAGAAAGAGAGATTTTTCACCAAGTATTTTTTGATAGAGGTTCAAGCTGGAAATTGAGGCATGATTTCTCAACAAGCTCCCACTTGATGAAGATTCCCAACTTCCCCTTGAGTCTAAAAAATCATTGATAGTCATAGGCCCCAAGGCCCATCGATTATGCACACCATTTGAACTTGTTTGTGCTCACTGGCTTTGTCAATGCATCTGCAACATTCCTCAAGGTGTCGACATTTTCAAGACAAACTCTTCCATCTTCCACCATTTCCCTCACGAATTGAAACTACACATCAATGTGCTTCGTCCAACATGGAAAGTCGGGTTTGTTGCCAAAAAAAATGGCACTCTGACTGTCACAGCAGATTGTAATCTGTCCTGAATTAAAACCAATGTCTAAACACAAACTCCTTAGCCAAACTGCTTCCTTGTAGGTGTGAGTTATTTCCATGTACTCTACCTCTGTCCTGGATAAAGCAACTACAACTTGTCGCTTGCTCATCCAACTGACTGCTCCACCATTTAGCATAAATGTGTATCCACTGGTGGATCTTCTGTTGTCAATGTCCCCTGCCCAATCAGAATCAACATATCCCTGAATGCTGTGTGTTCTATGTGATGCAACCACACTGCTATGGTAACACAAGGCATAATCTAAAGTCCCCTTCAAATTCCTGAACACTCTCTTCACAACATCCCAATGTGATCTTCCTGGATTTTCCATGAAACAGCTTATAACTCCCACTGCTTGGGCAATGTTTGGTCTTGTACATATCATTGCATACATCAAACTACCAACAACACTTGCATATGGCACACTGGTCATGTCCTCCATCTCCATAGAAAACTTTGGACAGTCTTCAACAGATAGTTTTGTTCCTTGCAAGATTGGAACAACTAGCTGCTTCCAATCATTCATACCAAATTTCTCCAGAACGGTGTTCACATACTTACTCTAACTTTCCCAAAGCTTTCTGCTTGTTCTATCCCTAGTTATCTCCATTCCTAGAATATACTTTGTTGCACAAAGATCTTTCATTTCGAACTTTGCGGAAAATTGAGATTTAAGATCAAAAATCATAGACTTGTTATTTCCTATTAATAACATATCATCCACATACAACGTAATAACAAGCACACGATCATTTTCAGATTTATAATAAACACAATGATCAGATTTTGATCTCACAAATCCCATAGAAAACAGAAATGTGTCAAATTTTTGGTACCACATTCTAGGAGACTGCTTCAAACCATACAAAAATTTATTTAACTTACATACTAGATTTTGTTTACCTTTTTCAACAAAATGCTCAGGCTGGGACATATAAATTTCTTCTTCCAACTCACCATGGAGAAACGTTGTCTTCACATCCATCTACTCAATTTCAAATTCATACATAGCTATCAATGACAACAAAAATCTGATGGATTTTAGCTTTGCTACAGGGGAAAAAATCTCTCCATAATCAATTCCCTCAATTTGGGAAAATCCCTTTGCAACCAGTCTTGCCTTATACTTCTCAACACTCCCATCAAGACCTGTCTTCTTTTTGAATACCCACTTACAACCAATAGGATTTCTCCCTTTAGGCAGTGGTACCAAATCTCAGATTTCATTATTCTTCAATGAATCCATTTCTTCATTCATGGCTTCCAACCAAGAATTCGAATCAGACATGTTGATTGCTTCTTTTACAGTCCTAAGCTCATCAGTGCTAGTAATTAAAGCATAGGCATAGTTCGAATCTAACATTGAGAAAAAATACCTTTCAGGTTGTCATTTTTCTTGTGTAGACCTTATAGGCTGAGGTTGTGGTTCTTCATCATCAGAACTTCTAGAGCTGCTTGAACTCTCCTCAGTCTTAGGTACACCTTGCAGCTCTTCCCTTTTTGGAGTTTGAGGGATCTCAAATGCATCCTTTTTCTTGTCTCTTTGATCTATCTCAAGTTGTTGATCACTTACTGAAGGTTTCAGCACACAAAATATCTCACTTCTGTTGTACAAAACCTTCTTAGTAACAGGGTTCCAAATTTGTATCCCTTCACACCAACACCATAGCCGATGAGAATACACTTGACAACCTTGTTATCCAGTTTTGATCTCTTTTAATTTGGAACATAAACATATGCCTCACAGCCAAAGACACGAACATGCCTTAGAGAGGGCTTCTTACCAGACCATACTTCCAAATGTGTCTTTTTAACAAGAGCAGACCAAGGAGATCAGTTTACTAGATAAGATTTTGTAGCCACAACCTCAACCCAGAACTTCTACTCCAGACCGACACTGCTCAGCATACTCCTTGCCTTTTCCATCAGAGTCCTATTCAACCTTTCAGCAACTCCATTCCACTGTGGAGTATAAGGTGTTGTCTTATGCCTTTTAATTCCATGATCAGTGCAATACCTTTCAAAATCTGCAGAACAAAATTCACCACCATTGTCTGTCCTTAAACATTTAATTTTCCTTCTAGTTTGATTCTCTACCAAAGATTTAAATTCTTTAAACCATTTGAACACTTCTAATTTTCTTTTAAGAAAGTATACAAATGCTCTTCTTGAACAATCATCAATAAAAGAAACATAATATCTAGACTTCGATAACGAAGGAACATTAACTGGACCAAACACATCAGAATAAACGTAATCCAGTATGCCAAAATATTTATGAGGATTAGAGTAAAATGAAACACGGTGATGTTTTCCATAAATACAATGTTCAAAAAAATCGAACTCAAGGATACAATCATCAAACCCTTCTACGAGATTTTTATTCTTCAAGGTTTTTAAACCTTTCTCACCTATGTGACCTAATCTATGATGCCACATCATAGTCTTCTTTACTGGGATTTTTACCTCCAAAACATTTAAGGACAGAGAAGTGTCTTCATCTTCCTCTATAGGAGCAACATTGCTTGAATTTGTAGAGACATTGTTCCATTGAATAGGACGTGCATCTAGCTTGTACAAAGTGCCAGTACAAACACCCTTAGCCAACACCATTGCACCTCTAGCCATTTTACATCCTCTACTAGAGAAATAAACTTCTACACCAGCATCATTTAACTTACTGATAGAAAGAATATTTCGAGCTAGACCTAGAATGTGCAGTACGCCACCAATCCCTTTGAATCTTCCATCAAGAAATTGAATTCTAACTATTCCTCTGCCAACTATATTAAGCATTGAATCACTTGCCAAGTACACCTTTCCACAATCATACTTCTCATATTTAGAGAACCATTCTCTATGGGATGTCATGTGAAAATATGTGCCCGAGTCAACCAGCCAGACATCATCGGATGCTTGAGTTGCCAAGGATGTAATGAAGGCTTCTGCATCACTATGAGAAGAGTCATTTTCTGAAGCATTCTTCTTCTCTTTGCAATCCTTTCGAATGTGACTAGGTTGCCCATAGTTCCATCATTTCACCTTGGAATTTTTACCAGGAGAATTTGATCTCCCTATAGATTTGGATTTGGACTTCTTGTCCTTCTTCTTGCCTTTCTCCTTTGGTCTACCTCGAACAACAAGAGCCTCTTTGGTCATCTCAGAAGACTTCCTTCACATTTCTTTAGAAAGAAGTGAAGAAACCACATCATCCATCTTGAATATAGTTATTGTGCTTCCAATGGCCATCACAAGATGATCCCAACTGTCAGGTAACGAACACAATTGGAGCATGGAATGATCCTCCTCCTCAGTCTTTACACCTACAAATGCCAACTGAGTAACACTCATATTAAATGAGTTCAGATGGTCTGCAATAGATGCACCTTCTTCCATATTCAAGGAGTACAACTTCTTCCTCAGGAATAACTTATTTACTAGAGAATTTCCTTGATAAATATCACCGAGATTCTTCCATAATGAAGTTGCAGACTTCTCCTCATGGACGTTCAAGAGTACAGAATTAGCTAGAATCAGTCTTATCAAGCCTCTTTCTTTTCTATCAGCAAGGTCCCAATCCTCTTGCTTCATACTTTGTGGAATAGCTCCAGACATTGCAATCCAGAGGTCTCTATCCACCAGCAAGTCTTCCATTTTGAGTTTCCATAACTCAAAGTTGCTGCCATTAAACTTTTCAATCTCTACTCTACCTGATGTACCCACCATGTCAAATAGAAACAAGTTTTAACAATGTAAGAATCCCACTGAAACAGTATTAGCACAAAAAATAGGCCTTTTCTCTCAAGGATAACACAACTGGCCAAGCTCTGATACCACTTGAAGGGAAAACAGGGATGGATCTATTGACCCAATAGTGCAGGATGCATTCCCTTAACACTAAAACAACAAAGGAGAAGAGAAAAAAAAGATTTCTAATAGCTTCTAAAACTATCGAGATGAATACGAATAACATAAATGACATAACATAATATAAGCATTCATAGATGACACAAGTATTTACATGGGAAAACCTTTTCAGGTAAAAAACCCACCACATCAAGCAAAGCCAATTTGTATTACAGCAAATAAAAGATTACATGCAAATTCTCCAATCTTTACTCTTTGATCAGCTCACAATAGCTCTCGGATTCTCTACAAACAGTTACAATACTTCTCTCACCAAGTATATAATTAATCATCTATCTTTTTACATCGACTTGCAACTTCCTTATCAAAACTGTCACCTTTTGGTTTTCAAATATAATAATGTATCTCACTGACAAATTCATACATCTCATTAACATTTCAACCAATCCCATGACCTCTAGGTTCATGCATCGAACATCCAATACGCAAATGATCTGCATAGATAGACTTCCTTTGCATCGCGCCACCCAGGCAATTAATTCATGCCTTAATTAGGTTTTGACTATCAGCTAGAAAATGGCCTGCAATAACTGCCTATACTACATTGGTCTTCGACCAATTAGATCATTGTCCTTGTGCCACGTGTCTGCATTGCATTCACTGATCGCTCTGACTTTTTTTTCAAATTGGTCAAGCTCAGCTGAATGAGCTTCGAGCTCGTCCAAGCTCTTACTGCACTACCTCTGAGCTCACTGACTCACCTTGCGGTATGGCGGTGAGCTCAGTCGAGCTCACCCAAGTCTTCACCAAGCCTATTCACCCTCCACCACACTATTGCAACACTGTCAAGGTCATCTCGCGGTATGGCGATGAGCTCGTTCAAGCTCACCCCAAGACTTCACCGAGCTCTGACTTACCTTCCATTTGACCACCCCGTGCTACCGTTGCCTAGACCAACTCTAACTGTGGTGAGGCAGTAGCCATTGACAAGACTGCTAGCGGTCATACCACACTATCGCGAGGACTACCACCCAGGGTGGTCTAGCCGACCGCTGGCGGTCACACCGCGGTGAGCCAACTCACCATCCGTGGTGGGTCGGTAACTGCCAGGCTCATCACTCACGGCTTCACCATGGTGACCACAATGATTCAACTCACTGCCCTCGATGGAGTGATAACCACCAGGCCACTGCTGGTGGCCACCGTGGTGAAGGCCTTCGTCGACCGTGGTAAGGCGGTGACCGGCAAGGCAGGTAGCAAGCTACCTACTACGACCACCACAGTGAGTAAACTCACCGTGTGTGGTAAGGCGGTAACTGCCAAGCCCGTCATTGCGATACTGCCAGGGTCAAGTCAGACTACCATGGTAAAGCGATAAAGGCTCAAATAATTCAAGCGTAGTATGGTGGTAAAGGTAGAAAGAGAGATTTTTCGCCAAGTCTTTTCTGACAGAGGTTCAAGCGGGAAATTGAGGCATCACTTCTCAACAAATACAAACCTGACCCCTTTCCAGGTTGCCCCTAGTTATGAAGAGAACTTAGGATGGGATGACATAAGACAAGATATAGGGGATTGCATACTTCATGTTAAGATCAAAGTGTTCCATTCATGCCATAGCTATTATGGGACTGAGTTGATTTAAAGAAGATAAGAAGATAGCTCACAATTTTTAAGAAGATAAATTGCAAAAAAAGTGATAAGAAGATAGCTTATGCCATAGGAAATGGGAGGCCATGGCAAGTAAGCAACGAGTAAAGGAGAAAAAAATTGCACAAATAGAATGAGTGGAGAAATGTGTCATAAGAGGAGTTGAAGGCTGGAGTTTTGAGAAGAAATAAAGTTGATGGAATGCAGGGAGTTACTAATAAAATTGGTTGAGATAGATGGTTTCATGGGTAGAATGGTCAATAAGACCAAAAATAACAATGAAGCCCCATTGAGGCAATGTTGATGAAGGTCCAAGTCGATAAGAGGAGTAGACATCATGGAAGATAAAAGTGGAAATAAAACACAATGAAAATCATGTCTAGAGGACAAAGGTAGATAGAGTGAAGGTGGATAAAGGTGAGATGGTGGATCAGTTATGGGAAATTGATTTAAATTTGAAATGATAAAATGAGGGTAGCATAGTAAGGTGACAAGGGATAGCAATGCAATAGCTTCCTTTGTACATCATAATTATTGAGTCAAGTGTAGATTTAAACATACAAAGAGTGTAGTGAGATGGTGGAAGGGTATGGTGAGTTAGCTTGAGGAAGAGAAGGAAGGATTGGATAGCTGGTAACAAGGAGGTCAAACATTGATATGTAGAAAAACCAGTGGGGCGATTGTGAGAACTAACCTTGGAAAATCAGAGAGTGGGGCAATGCAAACGAGCAAGGAAGACAAAGAGTTGGAAGTCCAAGAGGTATTAGAGTTTCTTGTTATGTGATGCAACTTTCATGAAATCTAATTAAAACATTATTTTATTTATTTTCAAGTTTGAGTTAAATTGATGTGTGATTGTAATTGATCTTAAAATCGACACATGTAATTGTCGATTAGAGTTGATCAGTCATGGAGTCTTTATGTTTTGATTTATGTGGGTTTGAGTTGAGATGTGGTTTTTACTCTTCATCAAGTGGTATCAAATCCATTGGTTTTGAGCATGTGGATAGAGCACCGAGAGAGAGGCGGTTCACACCAAGACCTATGGGTGGAGAGGGAAGTGAGAAGAGGTTTTGGGGGCACAAGTAGATCGTTGAACATGAGGTAGCTTGTGACATAACTTATGGATAGTAGAAGCATGAGTGAAGTCCAAAAGTATCATTGTATATGTAGAGAGTTCTGGTGGTTGAGGGGTGGAAGGCGTAGAGTTAGAAGTGTGAGTGAGAATCTCAAGAGCATCGTTTTAGGTGAGCGAAGTCCCAAATGATTAAGAGTGAAAAAGCATAGAGGAAAATGTTGTGTGATGGTAGATTATGATAGATGAAGTGAAATATTTGTGAGATCAAGGTACAATTGCAACATGATGGTTCCAAAGAAGTTGAGAGAGGAAGGAAATGGTTACTTGAAGGTGAAGAGAAGAAAGGCATAGTTGTTAGATAGTTCATATGAACTTGTAGGCTATGAATTTTAATGTATAGCCAAGAGGTGACCAAAAGAGGAATGTGAGAGGTCACATGTAGAGTGGGATGATGGGGATGAAGGCAAAAGTTTATGAAAATTGGCATGTAAAGAGGAAGCTACAAATAAGAGATGAGATACTTGGGCTTAGGACAAATGAAGTGTTGAAAAAAATTGGAGGGCAATGAAACTTCTTGGAGAATTCAGGACATTTAGTAGGATGGAATGGAGAGAAGAGGAAGATCATTTGGTGGAGGTGGTTGGGTTATTTGGTGGAGGAGGTCAGGAAATTTGGTGGAGGAGATCAGGCTATCAACGACGAAGTTTGTTGGAGGTTGTGTGAAATCTTGAAAGGTGGTTCTATCACCTAACTCCACCTTTGTGAGCCCATGCTCACAAAATTCCTTACTCGACATGTCTGATGTAGCAACATCCTGAGTCAATAGGTGATTAGCATCAACAAAAATATTGGTTTGGAAATTTATTGTTTTCATTTTGGTTTCATGATCATTTGAAGCATATTTGAACATTTTGTCATTTCATTCACATCTTTTCTTTGGTACATTGAAGTCAATTGATTTTGGATGATTCCTTATTAACAAGAAATAAATAATTTATCTTTATTTTCCTACATCTGGATGGGATCCAAGTTATTAGAAAGTTATAAAATAAAACCTAATAAAGAGTATTTGAAGGGATAAAAGGTAATGAAATGCCTCATTTTCTACCACAAGCATTATTTAATATAGTGTGAACAACAATTGAAGGTGAGTGTGGAGATTGATGGAGAGTTGAGGCATTGGTTAAAGAAAAACTCGACCCCTTGCTAGGTCATGCCTAGTTACAAACATAACTTAGGAGGGGATGACATAAGACATGATACAGGGGAATGCATACTTAATGCTAAGATCAAAGTGTTCCATGCAAGCCATAGCTATTGTGGGACTATGTTGTTTTAAAGAAGATAACAAGATTGCTCACAAGTGTTAAGAAGATAAATTGCAAACAAGTGATGAGAAGATAACTTATGCCATAGGAAATGGGAGGGCATGGAAAGTAAGCCTCCAGTAAAGGAGCAAAAATTTTCACAAATAGAATGAGTGGAGAAATGTGTCATAAGAGGAGATGGAGGCCATAGTTTTGAGAAGAAATAAAATCAATGGAATGGAGGGATTTGGTGAGTAGATTGGTTGAGATCGATGGTGCCATGAGTGGAATAGTTAATGAACCAAAAAGAACAGTGAAGCCCCATCGAGGCAATGTTAATGAAGGTCCCAACTGGTAAGAGGAGTATAAATCATGGAAGATAAAAGTGGAAATAAAACATAATGAAAATCATGTCTAGAGGCCAAAGGTAAATAGAGTGAAGGCGAGTGAAGGGGGGATGGTGGATCGGTTATGGGAAGTTGATTTAAATTTGAAATGATAAAATGAGGGTAGCACAATAAGGTGATAAGAAATAGCAATGATAGCTTCCTTTGCACATCAAAATGATTGAGTAAAGTGTAGATTTAAGCATACAAAGAGTGCAGTGAGATGGTGGAAGGGTATGGTGAGTTAGTTTGAGGAAGAGAAGGAAGGATTGGATATTTGGTAACAAGGGGGAAAAACATTGATATGCAGAAAAACATGTGGGGTGATTGTGTGAACTAGCAGTGGAAAATCGGAGAGTGGGGTGGTGAAAACAAGCAAGGAAGATGAAGAGTTGGAAGTCCAAGAGGCATTAGAGTTGCCTGTTATGTGATGTAACTTTCATGAAATTTAATAATAAAGTTCTTTCATTTATTTTCAAGTTTGAGTTAAATTGATGTGTGATTGTAAGATCGATCTTAAAATCAACACATGTAATTGTTGATTTAGAGATAATTAGTTATGTAGTCTCTGTAATATGATTTATGTGGATTTGAGTTGAGATGCGATTTTTCTTCTTCATCAAAATGCTAAGTAGAAAAATCAATTTGTAACATTTGGAGGCTAGGATTTGGGAAACTAATCAACCCTATCATTTTTATAAATGTTGACCTAATCAGAGTTGTAGCTAGGGCATACAATCCCTATACTAGTGCTATCATCAATAATGTGAATATAAATTTCTCTGAGCTTGCTTCGGGTTATTTTGTTTTGCTAAGTACCAACTCATGCCCCATCTATTAAAAACATCATCAGGCTCCTTTCGCAAAGGCTTCATCAAACAACTGCCACATGTCCGCCCGAGGCTCTTCAAAGGAATTTTTTCCCTTCGCTTCCCTATCTGGCCCCAACCGCATGCCATGTAACATCTATCTGCATACATTTATTAGCGACCCCCACCAGTAGCACCGTTTGTAGGGAGGATTCCCATGCGTCTTCATCGTGCAAGCCTTCATTGCAATGAGGGAGGAATGAACCTCAGGCCCCAACCTTTTGCCACATGGATCTTCTAAAGGATTTATCATACTAGAGAAGGAGCAAGAAATAGCCTCACCATTGTTGCCATGTGTTCTAAGGATCATCATAAAAGGACACATGTCAACACTCTATTCTGTTGGGACCACTACTATCATTCATAGGGGATTCATCCGGCTCGAGGGAAACCACTTTCATGGCTTGAATCTTGTTCATTGTAACTACCGAAGGAATCATTGCTATATGCATCATTTCTCATGATCTGGGGATATTTTTTGTTACTGGCTCACCAGGCGGTGGGATTTTAATTATAAATACTGCTCCTTTTGAAGAAACATTTGGAATTTCTAGAAACATTTGTGAAAATACCAAGCCTTTTGTATTGTTTTAGCTTGTTGTATAAGATTTGCATATTGTGTCATTGTTTGGCCTTTCTGCTTATATACTGTGCCTTTATTGTATTGAACAATTTGTTCGTAGACTTCTATAATTTTAATATAATCTAGCTGATTAAGATCATGTCTTCGAATCTTCCTTTAGTGGATATGTGGAAGTTATTTTATGTCATTGAATAAAGTGTTTAGATTTCCATTTTCATCTTTGTTGATCTGAGACAACAGATTATTGAACGACCCTTCAATCATATCTTAAAGATAGGTTTATTGTGCTCATATCAATTTTTTGCTGCATTGCCTTAGATTATATTTATTTTATTTTGGTTTCTTTCTATCCCTTTACAACTCCCCAAATTGAAGAAGAAGCCGACTTCTTTAAAAACTCAAAGGTCACTCAATTTAGCGCAATAGGTCCCCCCCTTTAACTGAGTTTCCCATAAAGGTTGTTACCTTGTCGATTTTTGGCATCAACAATTTCTTTTTTTTGGAACGCCTGGTGAGACCATTTAAATGTACCTAAATCAAAAGGTGTATGAGTCATCAACCCATTACTAGGTCTCAAACAAAAAATAATCTTGGCTTGTTAGTACCTCCGTTAGTAACATCACGAACCCGAACTGGTCCAATAAATATCTTGATCTATCCACCAGCCATGTTGCAAATTGGAAACATGAATTATGTGGTTGGAGATGCTAGAAGTCCCCTTGTAGCCCCAGTTGCACCCGTTGTTTGGGCCCCTATCCTGATCTATGCTCTAAAATCTATTCCTAAACTGGATATGGTTCAATAATTTCATCGAAACATCTGAAAGATGTTGCAGATGTGTGCTTAGTGCACATAGTTATAGATCAAAACATAGTGCTAAGGTTTCTCGTGGCCTCCTTCAGAGGAAAAGCGTTAGATTTGTACGACACTTTTTCAGCTAACACCCTTGGTACCTAGGATAAGCTTGGAGATCCTTTCTATGAGATATTCTTCACCGACAGAGATAAGTCTTCGCTATGTCATCAAATAGCAACAATAAAGCGATCCCCATCTAAAGCCATGATGGACTTCAATGCCTGGTTCCATACAACCTGATAGAGAATCCAGACTGCTATCCATCCACCAATTGAATTGGAATTCATGTTCTACTTGAAATCCATCAATGACGATATCTCGATGATGATCTAGTCACTCGGTGGAACTACATTACCAGATGCATACAATGTAACAGTTAAGGGGGAGAACAATTTGTTCGACGTCGAGAAGTTTTGGCCTCGACCAATCATGCTGATATTTCCTGAAGTATCAGTTCCTGCCCAGGAGAGGCCATCTACCGACATGCCTAAACCTCCTCTATCTATGTAAACATATCCAAGTGTGCCACAAATTACTACTTCTAAATCCGCCTGTTCGAAGGAATAGATGAGTGACATGAAAGAATTGTTGTGGAACCTAGAAAATGAAGTAACCACTATCAAGTGCAACCAGGACACTCCTCCAAGACCAACCTACCAAAGTTATCAAGGTGGAAGACCCTCCTACCAACATAACCAATATCAAGAAGGCACGTTTGCAAATCTACAAGCTCAAAAGACTAACCAAATAGTGCTAGTGCCTACTTTGTTGGGAGCTAATCAGACAAGTACGAGTAGAGAGCTGACCAAAAGGTAGGAAAACCTCGCCGAAGATATCAATCCCTGGTGCTTCCCCTGCGACAATGCACATATGCCTTAGAATATTTTGCGTGGAAATTTATAGTAGAAAGTTGGAGATTAGTGTAGCCAAGGTGTGGTGCCAAATTTAAGAGGTTATACATGTGCCTCTCCCTAAATGGAGAATGCAGTTCTTACTGCATAAATGCAACGAATGTCCCTGCAGTAGGAAAATGACATAGCTCCCCACCATGCCCTTTTCTCATGTATGGAAGGATAAGAAGCAGTATTCACATACGAGGCATCCATATCAGAGACCCCACAAGTGCAACCCAACTACAACAGTCGATCAAATAGGAGATTCACGAGTGAACCGGTCACTTCGCAACCTAGAAGCATTCTAGACCAACCCTCTGGTCCTTCCACGATTTCTCCATAGCCGTAGCTACGCAAGGAGATTGTTATAACCAGGGCCAAAGAATAGAAGCCTCCAAATCCGCAACCTTTCAACGTAGTGGAAAAATTGAAGAAATATTTTTCTAATGTATCGCTTTGGGATATCTTAGCTATTTTGAAGGAAAATTCATGGTTGTAGAAGGCCCTTTGGGAACGTGCGGTTGTTCAACCAACAGATAAATTTCTCAAAGAAAAGGATATTGAACCATCACCTCTGGCCAAAGTTCTCACAAATACTGCAAAGGAGACTTTGACTGAAGTGAAAGAAGAGAAAACAAAACCTAAGCCCTTTTTCTTGACTCGCATTGTGGGGAAGAAACTATGTCATAATTCCATGATTGATTATGATGCTAGCACCATAGTCATGCCTAAGCAGATAGCGAAAGCCTTAGGACTTAGCTATGAGCTCTTAAAGAAAGGGGTTATGTAGCTAGATGGGAACAAGGTCGAAACCATAGGTGTCATCAAATATCTCTCCTCAACTTTATTCTCCTACCCTAGCATCACAATTCTACAAGATATTGTGATCATAGATGTTGCTCCCATGTTCGGCCTCTGCCTATCCCAGGAATTCACCTCAAAGATAGGTGGATACCTTTCTTTTGATTAGTCACACTAAATTCTAAGGACCAAGCACAAAGCTAAAATGAAGATAATATGAGAAACTCTGCATTTGAAACATGTAGCCGATGAAGCCATGATCAAATTTGAAGTCGCTCATACTTCTTTCACCAAGGAAGAAACTTATTGTATCGAGCTACTCAAAGATGAGAAGGTAACTAGAGATTGGACCAAGCAAGAAGAAGTCCTCTTGAGAGAATACACAGACGCTAATCCCTTCGGTAAATATTATTCTATTGAGTTAGGTACTGATGTCATCTATGATGAGGATCAAGAGATCCCAAAGATACTAAAAGACCCCATGGTCAAACAAACTTTAGAGCTCTGGATGTTGCACTTTAATGGTGCAAGGTTGGAATTGGTGTCAGGATATTCCTAACATCTCTAACCAATGAAAATATTCTTAGAGCTTTATGCTTCCAATTTTCTTTCTCAAACAATGAAGTCGAATATGAAGGCCTTGTGCAAGGATTAAGCCTTGTAGAGAACATGGGTGTCAAGAAAATGAGGGTTTTCAAAGACTCTAAACTTATAATTAACCAAGTCCCTAACATCTTTGTTGCAAATAATTTCTGCATTTGGTCTTATAGAGACGGGGTATGGGACTTGTGATCCTAATAAAATGTCAAGTCCTAATGTGAAATGATAAAATGATACAATAAGAGGAGATAACATAATAAAAGGGCACCTCAATGATTAACCTAAGAAATAGATAAGATGAAAACAAGATAAAAAAAATTGATTGTTGATTGTTATACCTTCATGATGCTTCTTCCTTGGTTGGCCCTTGATCTTTGGATGTCTTGTGTGCTCCTTGGATGGCAATGGAGTGAAGTGGATGCAAGATGTAAGATGGAGTGATGAGAAATGCTATGAAAAGGTTAAAATTCTGCAAATAATAATTTGGCATAAGTTTTGTAGCAAAAGACTTGATCCCCAAAATGGGAGAAATGAGGGGGTATTTATAGGATAATTGGAATTCTCTAGAGAATTCAATGGTTGAGATTGATCCAACAAGATCAAGATGAAGGGCTATGGTGATTTGAGGACTCACAAGCCCTCACATCTTGACATGTGGAATGTGAGATGTCCTAGGGTGGAATGACATGGAAATGAGGTGGAAGAGAAGTACATGGGGTGGATGAAGGACAAGTACCTTTGAGGTACCTTGGGGGATGAGAAGATTTCCTCAAAAAGGAACTTCTTGTCCCCAAATGAGGATGAAAAAGACATTTGAGAGATTTTAGAATTCCTCAAAAATCTCCATGGGAAAAGGGGAAGTGGTTGGAAGAATAAATGCAAATTATAAATTTACATTCATTGGAGAGTTTATTGGGTAAAAGAAGGTCACCAAAAAGTTGGAGATTTGTCACATGTGGGTGATGTGATAAGTCCAAGGTTCTAGAAGTCCTTGGCACAAGTAAAGTGACAAGTCAAGCCTTCTGGAATCTTGCATGGGGATGGGGAATACCTTGGAAAGACAAAAGTGAATTAAAAATTCATATGGGGAAGAGAGGAACCTTGGCCAAATAAATGTGAATTAAAAATTCACATGGGAAAGAGAGTCCAGGATAAAAATGGTAAGTGGGAAGGTTGATTAAAAAAGGTAAGCTAAATGTGGCTAATGATTCTAATTAAGGTTGTGCAAACACAGGATTAAGATAATTAATGAGATATTAGAGGCAAGTGGGAGATTATGGAGGATGTGACACTTAATCAAGATTAAGTGATGCACATCTTAATCACAGATTAATTAATTTAATCTGGATTAAAAGAGGGTTATGGAGAATGTGACAAGGAGAGAGAAAAAGGGGAATTAAAAATTGATTTTAATCCAAATGGGTTAAAAGACTAAATTAAATAATTTTTCATATTTATTTAATTTAGAGAAGAAAAGGGATAAGGTAAAGTATTTGATTTATTTAATTACATACTTTAGGAACCTTAGGCAGAAAATGAAATAATGATTAAATAAATTATCTAATCATTATTAATGAAATAGATGAATAGAGTAGATGATTTTGATCATATGGAAGTGATCAAATTTGGATGTCTACAAGACCTAATTGAAGGTTTTGAGGATTTTAACATCTAGGTCATGCCTAGGGAGCATAATTCAATTGTGGATTGCATGGAAAAAATAGGATCTCAATTAAATCCTATCTCTCACCTGATTAAGAATGTACGCTTTGTGCGAGTGATTGTCTGAGCCTCAATTCCAGATAATGACCAGAGCTAGAAAGTGTTTGAAAGTGATGAACACATCACCTCGTTCATCCAACAAATAGGAGTGTTTGTAGATCAACCTCGACCGAAGATTGAAGAAGCATATGGAGAGTAGATCATTCAGTTGAGATCGAATAAAATTTTGAAAGGGTTGGTTACTCTTGAGAATCTATTTGACTATGATGATGCGAGGAATGATAGAAGAATAATTGTGGCAGACCAAGAAGACTATGCCAACCTTAAGGTCAAAGATGGAAGAAAACTAAAAGTTGGAAAAGAATTTTTGCAAAGTGACAAGAATTGACTCATGCACTTCTGCAAATAAATATGAAGGAGTCGTGGCCTGGTCTTATGATGACCTTAGGGGATATGATCCTAACATCATTGAACATACTATTGAACTAACGAAAGGTGCTAGACCCATCCACCAAAAGTAGAGGCCCATAAATCCAAAGATTGAAGTCCTGATGGCTGAGAATCTTAAAAAGCTAATCCAATCCAAGATTGTGTTTCCATCAAACATAGTACATGGGTGTCTAGCCTTGTTTCTATCCTAAAGAAGAATGGAGACATTCGTCTCTATGTTGACTTTTGTGACCTAAACTGAGCATTGCTAAAGGATCATTACCCACTACCTTCCATGGAATCAATCTTGTAAAATGTGGTAGGTTCCGAGATGTTTTCTCTATTGGATGGCTTCTTGGGCTACAATCAGATTCGGGTTAAAGAAGAGGATCAACACAAGAAAAAATTCACTACCAAGTGGGGAACACTCACATATGCTAAAATTCCTTTCAGCCTCTCAAATGCGGGAGCCACATTCCAATGGGCAATGGATATCGCTTTTAGCAAACTGGTCAAAAAAATTATCCTCATCTATTTAAATGATTTGATTGTATTCTCAAAGTCTAAAGATGACCATTTTGATCATCTGGAGGAGGTTTTCAAAAAATTCTAGGAGTTTTGGGTATCCCTGAACCCAAAAAAATGTGTCTTCAGAGTACCGCAAGGAAATTTATTGGGACATGTAGTGTCTAAAGAAGAAATTGCAATTGATCCTGAAAGGGTAAAAGTGATTAGGGAACTTCCCCTACCGGTCAACAAAAAAGGATTCCAGTCTTTCTTAGGGAAGGTTAACTTTGTAAGTAAATTTATTTCTGATTTTGCAAGAATAATTAAACCAATCACCCTGATGCTGAAAAGGGTCAATTCTTCAAATGGATGAAAGAAGCAAGGGAAGCCTTCGAGAAGGTTAAGGATGTTATTTCTTCAACTCTCATACTAGTAAATCCATACCTTTCTAAAGACTTCATAATGTATGTTTTGAGTAGCAAGACAAGCATCACTACTATTCTGACTCAAAAGGACAATGAAGGAAAGAGAGAAAATCTGATAGAATTTCACTCCCAAACATTGAAGGAGTGTAAGATGAACCATAATTTTGTCAAAAGAAAAGTATTTGCAATTGTAAAGGGACTCAAGAAGTTCTGACATCTTATATCTTGCAATAAGGTGGTTGTTTATGTCGCACACTCCAGTGTGCGTGAATTCATCATGGAAGGAGAAATCACCAAAAAAAAGGACCAATTGGATCACTAAAATCCTTGAATACAACCCTGAGGTCAAGCCTATAAAGATCATCCGAGGAAGAGGGTTGTGCAAATATTTGGCACATGATGAAGAAATAGAAATTGAAGAAGAACAATCAGAGCTAGTATGAGCCTGAAGGTTGTTGGTTGATGGATAGAGTAAGATTTATGCACACTGGAAAGTATCCGCCAAGACTCCCTTCTCAGAGAAGAAGATTCTATTGGTTGCAAAACAACAGATACTCACTTATTGAAGGGGCCCTCTTATGGAGGAATTTTAACAACATCTTGCTATGATGCATTACCATAGAGCATGCAAAGAGGATCCTCGGCACCTTCCATAGTAGTCCTAAAGGAAAACACCTCTCTATGAAGACCGTCACCATTAAAATCTTGTGTATAGGGTACTTTTGGCCTGCACTATTCAACAAGGCATACAACATGATAAAGACCTGCAAAGAATGTCAATTCTTCATAGGAAGAAGAAAAAAAATTGCAATGCCTCTCAATCCAATAGTAGTGAATGAGCCATTTGCATAATAGGGGATAAATTTCATTGGAATGATCAATCTTACCTCCAGTGCCAACCACAAGTGGATTCTTAGCACCATAGATTACTTCATGAGGTGGATTGAAGCCATGCCCCTCAAGAATGCAACAAAGGCACAAATTGTAGACTTCCTTGAGGAACTAGTAACGAGATTCGACCCGCATAAGACTATCATTTTAGATAATTCCAAGTCTTTCATAGGCTCTAAGGTATGTTAGTTCGCACGTATGCATGGAATATTGTTGAACACATCATCGAATTACTACCCGCAGGGGAATGACCTGGCTGAGTCGACTAAAAAAATTGGTCTGACTCATTAAAAGGATCGGGTCATATCATGAGGAGTGGCACAAAAACCTCTAGACAACACGCTAGGTGGACTGCATAACTCCTAAGAAAGCTCTCAAATGCTTTCCATACGAACTAGTGTATGGGAAAAAGGCACTATTTCCTATCTCTATGGAAATATCCACACTATAGCTGCTCAAATCCTTGAAAATTGAAGAAAGTGGAGCTATGGAGGTTTGGTTGGCTGAGTTGCTAGAAGTGCAAGGGAAAAGGGAAAAACCCCTAATAGCCATGACCAAGCGCTAGCAGGTGGTTAAGAGATGGTTTGACAAGAAAGCTTTGGACCAAGATCTAAAGTGGGGAGACCTGATACTAAAATTCAATGAAAGGGCCATGAAGCCTAGCCAACATGGAAAATTTGACAATATCTCGGAGGGCCCTTTCAAATTAATTTAGTGCAAACAACATAAAGCATTTGAATTATAAAATATGGAACAAGAAGCACTGGTATTTCGGTTAACGAAATTCACTTGAAATTGTTCAATTAAGCTTCAATTATTGAAGTGTTTTAAACATCAATTATCTAGAGTAGGAGCATTATCTTCAGTAGAAGGATTATTTTTCTCAACAGTAGGAATGTTATCACCAGCAACAATAGGACTAGGAGTAGTAGCGTCAGCACCAAGAACCAATAGTAGAGGAAACACGAGGTTCGTAAAATTCGTGTACCATTCCACATCTCAAAAAAACACCACATTGTAGTTGTTGGCATATGGCTAATGAGTTTGAATTATGGGTGTTTTCATTGATTGAAACCTAGGTTTGGTAATGCAAGTCTTATATCTAAATATGCAGCACTATTTTGGCTCATACCGACAGAACAAGGTAAAGCTCAAAATTTCTAGTTTAAGACTTAAAAGGTGACCTAGTCATCTCACCGGATAGGTATCTTGAGTTGTGGATCTTCATGGAAGATATTTTGATGTTCTTGGCACCTTGGAAAAGAACTATTTTGGTGTCCACTCTCTGGTACATGATCTAGAAGGTTTGGCGAAATAATTTGTCAAGTATCTATGCTATAAGGCTGACCCGACAAAAATGGAATCCATGGATGTATGAGATAAATCAATTAGAATTTTTCATGCTCAAACAAGTTTTATTTGGGTCCTCTCTTTGTCTTAACCGACTTTGAAGGATACACATAAATATTGTGGTGCATCTAGCCGACAAGTTACAATATCTTAATACTTTATGAAGCTGACTGTTGAACGAGAAAATCCTTGATCGCGGATATATATATGAGTTTGTTCCTTTTCATTAAAGTGTGGAAAAGGGTGGTGTGATGCGAAAAAAAAAATGTGTGTGTGCAAGAAGTGCAAAATTGCAATGCAGTAGTGTGAATTGATGTGAAGGTCAGAAAGGAGCAGAGCAGAATAGAGCGAAGTGCAGAATTGGATAGCATATCCAAAATCTAGTTTATGACCCTCATCAGAACTATTTCCTAGAATATTCAGATGCTATTATCTCAGTTCACCTCTTCAAATGGTCTTAATCTGATTTTTTTAGGCAGTAAGCCTTTATCTTTGAGCAGTGAGCTCTAGGCAGTGTGCCTTAATGCAAGTGCATTCATTTTATGAACATTATATTTTGAGTACTCAAATTGTGGATTAATCTCCACTGTGATTTTTCCCCTAATAGGGTTTCCACACAAAAATCTTTGTGTCATGTTGTAATGGAAATTTACTTTCAATGCATACATCTTTTCTTAAATGCAATAATGAAATAGCTTTATGATCTGAATGGATGAAGTATACAAATTTTTGAACACTGATTCACCCCCCCTTTCAGTGTTCCCTTGAGCCCAACAATTGGTATCAGAGCGTGTTCCTCTAGAAGAAGAAGTCTAATAGCTTGAGGTGGATCTTGGAATGTAATGGACTCTGGAAGTCTTCAAGAGCAGTTTATGGTAGCTCTTGATGACCTTTATTAGTCTAAAGAAAAAAATCAAGAAGTGAAAGCAAACCATAAAGATGTTGAGGAATTCATCAAAACATTGAAGGATTAGATAGTGAAATCTAGGGTAAAAAGGAAAGATCTCTTTGATTAGATACAACAAAAAGAAAGTGAAAATATGGATGATGCTCACTTAAACCAAGCCTTGAAGGAAATAACTGAAGAATGTGAAGATCTCGCTAGAGACAATGCAAACCTAAAGCATGAGAAGGAATCTATGACAATGAAGATGACTAAAGAGATTAAAGAAAGAAAGAAGAATGAGGAGAATCTTGCTTGGACTTTGAAAGAGAAATGCGATGAATGCAGTAGAATAAAATTGGAATTCATTTAGTCGGAAAGTGAACTTGAAAGAATCAGAAACAATGAAGAAGAATTTGGTAAGCAGATTGCTACTCTCAAGAATGACCTAATCGTTGCAAATGAATTCAAAGAAAATTTCAAACTCAGCTCAGTAAATATTGATGAACTGACTCAAGCACAAAAGGATTGAAATGATAAGACAAGTCTTGGATATGAAAAGGGAGAAACTTCCAGAGCAGGACAAAAGAATTTCAGACAGAACAAAAATGGAAGACATCTGATAAGACAACCTAATGCTCAAAGATTTAATGGGTATTGCTTTGCTTGTAATAAATTTGGTCATATGGTTGCTCAGTGTAGAAATAATTTAAGGTCAAAAGATTCATCATTCTTTGGTCAATGCTAAAAATGAAAAAAGCATGGTCATAAGTCAATTGAATGCAGAAGAAATGTTGAATGTTATGCATGTGGGAAGTTTCGACATATTGCTAATCAGTGTAGGATGATGAAAAGTCAATGGAATGGACAAAGGAACATCATGTGATACAACTGCAACAAGTATGGTCATGTTGCTAGATTCTGTTGGAATAAGAACACAGACAAAAGAGGTCTGGTAAACAAAAACAAAAAAATAGAGAAAAATGATAAAGGAAAAGAAAAAATAACTAGAGATGATATCAAAGATCATATGAAGAAGACATGGGTAAAGAAAAGTGATTATGATGATGGAAATGGCTCTACGCCAGAAACTGCTTCCGGTAATTATTTCGATAATTAATTTGAGGCCATAGGCCTAGGGGGAGATTTCCAAGAAAATATTTCCTCCCCTACCTAAAGATGGTACCAAAATGTAGAAAATGGTCAAGATGATGTATTCTCAGTGTACAGAAGTTTTGGATAAACGTACCAAAGGAAATTCATAAAATTTGTTGGTCCGCATAAGATTTTTTTGTAGTAAGCGAACAAAACAAAGTATCCGATAAGCTTAGGGAAAATGCATTTATTGCACAAGTGCGAACTATAAATGTCAAGACCAATCCATCATTTGTCATTTTGCTTCATCAAGGAGAAGATGGAGAGCACTCCTCAAGTGGATTTTGAATAAGCAAAAGCAAATTCATCAGCAAATTTATCAGGTACTTCAAATTACTATCGAATTCTTCATATTAATATGGTATATAGTTGTAAACCCTAAAATTTTAAAATAATGGAGCAAATAAAAGGATCGATCACATTGGATGAGTATAACAGTGTAAAAGTCAGATCTATGAGAAACATTCTGCTTCCTGATGAATTGAAATAATTAATCGAAGCCAAGCATGGAAATCTAGATTTGTGGAGTGAGTTTTTGTATTTCACAGATGCGAAATTCAAAAAAATTCTATTGAGAAAAATGTATGGTGATATTCTAACTTTGGAAAAGCCCTACTCAATTTCGAAGGAGGTAATTGAGAGATTAACTATATTTTGAAAATTTGGTGAAGTTACTCGGAAGAAATCTATTCGAAACAAGGAATTTGAAACCCTAACTAGTGTAATCAGAGATCAAAGAGTTCTGATGATTGCAACAATTAGGAATCCCATTACAAATTACATTGCGCACGGTATAACCTACAAAATATTCTACCAAAATTGAGAAGGAGCCACATCAGTCGGTGCTGTATATATTGCTCATAAGATGATAGTTGAAGGTCAAAAATTTGACCTATGTGGATTGTTGAAAGTTTAGATGTTGGAAAATGTTCAATTGTCAAAGGAGACAAGGTATCCATTCAAGTTCGGTAATCTAATAATATGTCTGTTTTTTATTTTCTGAATTTGATGCCAAAAATCGACAATGTAGCATGGACATCAGATAAACTGATATGCACTCAAATCTACTCTTATTCTAAGAGTCTATCTAACTGGGATTTGGAATTTGATTTTTTTTGTAAAAATGTACTTACAAAATGTGGATCAGACGTTTCCTCTCTGGTAAGGATAATGGAAATTGGTTCCTCTTCTGGTAGCAATGTTCGAGGGCAAAAGAGAGGTCAATAAATTATTGAATACAACCCTCTGGAAATTAAATTTCCCAAGATTGAAGAAAAAGGAAAAGAAAAGGAAGTTGTGGACATTCGAGATGAAGAGTCTGACAAAGAACCTAAGAATCAACTAGAAAATTATTTCGTTATTGAAAAAGGAAGTGAAGAAGAGGAAGATTTTTCAAAAGAAAAACTTTAGAAACATATCCAAAGCACACATGGTATGCAAACGATTGCAAGATTATGGTCAGCCAGACCATATTATGATCGAGACTTAATTCTAGAAGTTCTGAATGTCCATATTGAGCGCTGCAAGTTAAGATTTGAAATTTTTAAAGATATCCTACTTGAAGAAATGATTGAGTGTAGCAGGGAATCTATGGGATCTGAAGATAGAGGCAAAGAAGAAGGTGAAATTATCTCTCACCTAAAAGAGAAATTCAGATTCTCTCTTGCAAAGCTTAAAAACAAGATGAATGAATTAAGGAAGTGTATTGACTTAGCTACAAAGATATACAACTATTGCTTTTGTTGGCCCCATGCAGTCAATAATTACAAAGGGAAGTTGGATGAGATTGAGACAGAACTGAACGACATTGGTAAAAGCTTCAATATGTCTCAGAATCCAAATGGCATTATCATAAGCAGAATTCAGGAATTACAATCATCTCAAACAAAGATTCAATTGTCCAAGAATGTTCTTGTGGACACCTTTTGGAAGGTAAAAGACTTAGTTGAATGTAGGTTGGAGCAGCTGCTAGAAAATTTGCAAAATGGTGAAAAACTAGAAGAAGCAATCACTATCCCTGAATCTCTCATTGAGATTATCAACAAAACATCTGAAAACAATAGCTTGATTATCAGTATTGGAATTGCAATTGATGGTTGGGAGAATTTTCTTCTGGAAGTGAAGAAAAATCATAAAATAATCTTCTAAGGTTAGCAGGTAGAATGGTGTTCAAGTTTTTGAAATTTTTGTGCAAAGGAAAAAAATTGTTGGCATATATTCCGTAAATTTTTTTGAAGGTTTTGAACACATGTTTTGTCTTTTTTGGCATATGGCATCCCAAATTTATCATTGATGTCAAAGGGGGAGAGAGTGCAGTGAAAAAATACCTAAGGGGGAGAAAGTGCAATAGAGAGAGTGCAGTGAAAAATATCTAAGGGGGATAAAGTGCAGTAAAGTTCTTTTTTCACTACGTGTTGCCATCAATGCCAAAGGGAGATATTGTTGGAATATGGCTAAGGAGTTTGACTTATGGGTGTTTTCATTGATGGCAACCCAGGTCTAGTAATGCAAGTCTTGCATCTAAATATGCAACACTATTTTGGCTCATACCGGCAGAACATGGTAAAGCTCAAAAGATCTGGTTTAAGGCTTAAAAGGTGATCTATTCATCTCATCGGATAGGTATCTAGAGTTTTGGATCTCCATGGAAGGTCTTTCAATGTTCTTGGAACCTTGGGAAAGAACTTTTTTGGTGTGCACTCTCAGGTACATGATCTAGAAGGTTTGGCAGAATACTTTGTCAAGTATCTATGCTATAAGGCTGACCCAACAAAAGTGGAATCCGCAGATGTATGAGATAAATCAATTAGAAGTTGTCATGCTCAAACAATTTTTATTTGGGTCCTCTCTTTGTCTTAACCGACTTTGAAGGATGCGCATAAATATTTTGTGGTGGATCTAGCTGACAAGTTACAATATCTTAATACTTTATGAAGCCGACTATTGAATGAGAAAATCCTTGGTCGTAGATATATATATGAGTTTGGTCCTTTTCATTAAAGTGTGGAAAAGGGTGGTGTGATGTGAAAAAAAGAATGTGTGTGTGCAAGAAGTGCAAAATTGTGCAATGCAGTAGTCTGAATTGATGCGAAGGTCAAAAAAGAGCAAAGTTGAACAGAGCAAAGTGCAAAATTGGATAGTAGATCCAAAATCTAGTTGATGAGCCTCACCGAAACTATTTCCTAGCATAGACAGATGCTATTATGTCAGTTCACCTCTTTAGATGGTCTTAATCTGAATTTTGTAAACAGTAAGCCTTTATCTTTGAGCAATGAGCTCTAAGTAGTGTGCCTAAATGCAAGTGCATTCCTTTTATGAACATTATATTTTGAGTACTCAAATTGTGGATTAATCTCCACCGTGGTTTTTCCCCTAATGGGGTTTCCATGCAAATATTTGTTTCATGTTGTAATGGACATTTACTTTCAATACATACATCTTTTCTTAAATGCTATAATGAAATAGCTTTATGATTTGAATGGATGAAGTATACAAATTGTTGAACACTAATTCACCCCCCCTCTCAGTGTTTCCTTGAGTCCACTAGTAGCAGTGAAGCAGAAAGTGGCATGCACGAGTAGGTCTCTCACGATGCTCAACTAGAAAGAGGAGTTGGAACCCGCTCAACAATGGCACCCATGGTACCATTGTGTCTTCTTCAATGTGTCTTTGTAGGTCACTCGCAATGAGAAGGCCCAAGCCATAGACTGCATGGTTCACCACCTCTCTGAGCTGCCAAGGTACTTCTTCAGGAAAATCTAGAGTGTCAGACACAAAATCATGGCCTTAGGAACTTGAATATCAAGCAATGAAGCAATGAAATAGGAGCATATATCAGTATTCACACAATACTTGTCTGCATATTCAATGCAATCTCTACCCAGAACCCATTTCATAGCTATGATAGCCAGAGAATGTTTGTTTTTGGTCATACGCTTGAGACACTTGTTCGAAACCTCTCATAGAAAATTCATTTCGGACTTGTTGCGAACCAACCTAATTGGGGTGTTCATGGTACCTAGCTTTGTTTAGCTACCTAGGTTTTCGCTCTACGCAAATTGAAAGCCTACTGAACTACCTAAATGATAATCTCATCTAATCACCTAATTCCATTTTTTTTTAATCACTAAGTGTGAATTTGCTACTGCCATAGGGCCTATTTATAGAAATATCTGAGATAGACACATGACATAAATGCGAGTCTAATTGGGTATTAACTCAAAATTCCCACCAAAGGCCTGCTCGATTTTCCAACCCAATTGCATCTTTAGGTATGAATTGCTATGTACAAAATTAATAAGCGGTAATCAATTAGTGCAAATTGGTGGCAGTCCCATGTGATAGCTCGCACGAATGAATATTGAGGTGTCACACTACCAGTAGTTTCAAGCTCCAAGGTTGAACACAAATATTTTTTAAGTACTTGTTACGGCCTCTGCTTAATTATTCTTTTTGGGATATTAATTGCCAAGGTGTGTGAAAGGATAGCAAGCATTTCACCAACAACTCAATTTCTCAGGAAAATCATGCCGAGGGACGTTATCACTGGTGTAATTATGAATTCTTGTCTTCTCAAAAAGGCAAGTAGTTTATTTCGCATGAACAAGAGAGCTAGCAGTACATGTCGAACTAAATGCAAAAAGGCAACCATTGTCTAGCGATTGAAAGTAGAAAATCAAGGAAAAAGCTAAGTATCGCATGCAAGAGCTAAACAAAGCATAAAAATTCTTGAGTACACAAAATGTTTTGAAGTGCAGAATTGTTGAGAAGAACCAAGTGCGGTGCAAATAGAAATGAAGCAGTTGAGTGCAGAGCTAATTGCATGAGATTCACTACCCAAGTGTGGATTGAACCTAAAGCAAGAGGCTATCTAGGTTTGCATTCAAAACCTTGTGTGGTGTTTAGGTTCCATTCATACTGCTTCATTGTGCTTTCTAAGCAAAGGTTTGCAAAAGATGGAGGTAGCCCAGAGTTCTCAATGAGAAATGCAAGGCTAAGGAACACAAAGTTTATATGAAGCCATGCATGCAACACTGACCATCTATATCTTCAAAAATGTCTCTTACGCTTCGCTCGGTATACCTGAGAAGCCAGTGTGGGTGAATACAAGGGCTACAAATAAGCTAAATACCTACAAATACTTGGGTCAAATTAAGGAGGAGTGAGATAATATTCATGATCCCATCCTCGCAAAGAACCCTGAGAGTCTTATGGAGGTAGCCTGCGAAAGGATGAAGCAATATGGTGACCTAAATTCCTTGGCACACAAGTGTTGGTTCAGTGGGCTCCCCCAATATATGGTCTCATTCGTGCATTACTGTCTGGAGTTGGTCAATGGAGGCATCAAAAATTTCAACCCAACAACGTATACAATCGAGGGTCGAGAGCTAAGATTTATCATCTATAAAGAGGCTATTTGGGATATGTTGTGCATCCCAAAACAAAGCCCCAAGGTAGAAATGATGGATTCATTTACTCCAACAAGGGGAGAGAGCATATGGAGAACCAAATATCTTGCTCTAGATTTTTATAACAAGGAAACCTCAAAGTCCAGGAATGATCAGAGGATAAAGATGTCGATCTCGACAACACATAGAAGTTTCAAGGAGGACATTAAGGACACCTTCTCGATGATGGCATTCATCTGCGGCCTAGATAATGATAGAAATGTTGAGGAATTTCAATTGGGTTTGGGGCTCCACTTGTGTAGGAAACACTCTCTTTTCTGGTATGACTTTTTAGAATTCCTCAATCGAGAAATGTTGAACCAGATAGCGGAGTACAAGACACAATAGAGGTTCAATTTTTTGTCTTTCCTTGCACACATGTTTTTGCATCAGAACCTCGACCTTCTTCTAAATGCATATCGGGTTGGCTATATTTGATGAAAATCAATGGAGAAAGCTAGTATCGATATGGACTCCTCTACTCTCCGCAACATATGACTATTACGCATTTTCAGATTATTTCTTGACTCCGATTTTGCAAGATTTGAGAGAGGATGGCAGTATCTTGTAGTTCACCTTGGACCAGATAGAGTACATGCAAAATTTCACTCCAAAGTGCGACATATTTATAGGGGAAGATTTCACATTCATCTGAATGTGCAACTTCACCGGGGAACCTTTCTGGCTTCCGACATGTCTTACAGATCGGATACTGTCCCTTCAAATGCCAAGTATCAATTATTGACTTCACCTTTTATAGTGGAAAATATAAAAAGAAAGGATTTTTAGCTGCCCGCTGAGCTTTAAAACGGTGATCACGGCCAAGAAGAAAACTCATGACTTGCTAGAAGCAAAGCTGGCTCATTTGGGATTGGTGTGGATCTGTGATAAATGGGATTACAACCCCGATAATGACTTACCGAATGAGTTTATCAAGGTAATACATAACCCCCGACCTTATTGGGAAAAGCGATGGAATCCAATGGAGGGTGCGGATGAATTGGTGGTGGACTTAGTCCAAATTCCAAATGGAGATGGTTGACTGACATGGCTCAAGTTCTATTTCCAGATAGGGAAATATGATAAGTCAAGGTAGACTGGGGCTACTCTTCACAACAATTTGGTAAAGAATTACAACTGGAGTGAAGAGAAGATTAGATATTTTTGGATTTACCGATAGGAGATCTAAGACACCAAGGCCCCTTACGATAGCATAAAAATGGATGAAAGTTTCTATAAACTATGGAATGATGAGCATCTTGATTCTGATGACAGTGATGACAGGGATGTCAACCCGGAGGAGGCTGATGAATGTACTGGAAAAGGAGTTGAACCAAAAGTAGAGCTTCAAATGGCCCTGACACAATAGAAGGGGAAAGCAATGAATCAACCTAGAAAGGTTGCCTCAAATGTGCAGGTAAACATATCATGTGTGAGAGCTTCACTGACTCACACTTGGACTGCAAAGAGGACTGAAACAACCCATCTGTAATAGTTGGAGACTATAGTGGTTGAAGAATCGCCACTCACCAAGTGATAGCGCATGGAATAATTTTCTAAAGAGTGTTCATAGGAACCTAAGGCGATCCGAGAGCCCGCAACAAGCCAGGGATCACAATCATCCGCACCATAGGTATCTTTCACTCCAGGTCTTCTCTTGCTTCATAGTCTTTAGTAACCCCTATTGTGTCTGTGAAACTACTCACTACAAGCGTTGGCCCTTCCTTTTCCACCTCTTCTTCCATGGTTGTGAGAGGTTTCACAAAAATCTCTCATGTGGTGCCATTTACATTTACTCCTCTGCAGAGCCTTACACCTTTCTCTTTGGCCCACTCCACGTCCGCCAGCGCCTCACATTTTGCCTTTGCGGTTGCCATTAACACCTCTCTTGTGGCTACTATTTTGGCCCTAGTCCAATCTATCCAATAGATGGAAATTTCCATGACCCCACTTTCCTAAAAAATTCCTATCAATTCATATACCGGGTATTGGAATATCCCTCCATTCTCTCCTCAAATAGTCAATCTTCTAAAGAAGAAATCGCCTGGGACTACCACTCTCTCATTTCCTTTTGCCCTCCCTCCCAGTGCTCCTTTCATAGGTGGGATCATCAGATCACTAGTAGAGTTCTTGTAGGAGGGTGATAAAAATAAGCAGGTTGAAGCAATTAGGTCCCAAAAATAATGAGGTGCCAAGGATGCTAAGAAACCAGTTGAGCCAAAATCATAGACTAGCTTCAATGAGGCTCAACAGTTACTACATTTTGTGAATGTGTACTTGACTATCATCAAACCAAAAGGGGAGATGCAGACAGATAATTACAATATGTACTCCATGGGGATTGACCTGAGCATATCCTGACAACAAGATAAAGTGGAGCTCATGGAGGAAATGCAATGAGTGGTGACCACTAAATTTCTTAAGTCTGGTCGCTAGCTAAAGAAGAGGGAAGAAGAGCAAAAAATCATCAAGGAGAGGGTCGAGGTCCTATTGGCAAAGGAAAAGGAAAAGGATGCTGAATTCAAACACTAATCTCAAAAAGCGAAGATAGAGTAGGATAAGCTCCAAGAGGAACTTGCAAAGTTTCAATCTTTTTATCCCAACCTAATCACCGAGCTGCAACAGAAGAACTAGGGCTATCAAGACTAGTTGGCACGGCTTGAGCAGGAAGTACAACAAAGGAATGAGGAGCTTGATCGCCAATGTGCTGCACTAGAACAACAGCTGCAGTAGAAGGACACAGATTTCAATACCCACCAAACTGAACTAGAAAATGAGGTCCAAGAGAATAAATCTTCCTTGCAGAAGGAAGCAGCAACCAAGGAACAATCTGAGGCAAGTTGGATCATAGAATCGTAGGTACTGTAGGGACAACTCATCATAATGAACCAAAAGTTTGTAGAGATGGTGCATAGTATGGAGTTGAGGGATGCAAAAATTGGCCTTTTGAAGAGCTCTACCCAACCTCCTAACAACTAGTCAGACCTCTTTCAAGTAGCCCAATAGCTATATATTTCATACTAGGAAAAGGTTAAGACCTTTTTCCCAACCCTCCAATCGATGCTCCAATTCATGGCAGAAGAAACAAGTTTAGGTAGGGAGGTTCATGGAATGATCAATTGTTTCCCTCAATCCATCACAAAGAGAGTTTCTGAAGCCATGAGATTGTTGGATAGGCTATATATGGTCCTAGATGAAGTCTTGGCAAGCATAGGGATTGAAGAATGGAAGGCTTCTACCAAAACAACTTACAAGTTTATCCATTGTCCTGCAACCATCCTTCATGCTAGCAAGTGTGCCACTATATTGGACTGAACCATGAATAACATGTAGACAAGGTTCTCCCACCTAACTCAGATGGACTTACCATCCCCTTTTCTTGAAGATGAATCGGTGGCCATGGTAGAGCATGTGGTGACAAAGAATGAAGAGAAGAAACAAGATGCATCCACTTTTTAGAGCTTCAATCAACCCCTCATTGTGGATGATATTGAAAGTGTCACCCTTCTAATAGTGGGGTTGTTGTTTCAACTCGAGTCCTGGGCCGATATAGCTTTGACACTGCCTTACAAAGAAATGATCAATCTATATGGAGCACAAGATAATCTGCATGACATATCAACTCCATCTAATGTCGAATAGATGCCTCTATAGACCGCTCTCTCCAAGCTCTGATCACATCACCCATTGGATAGGACTCTGGTCTGTGAACCAAAAATTTTTGGTTCCTCGTTCTGCAAGCGAAACACCCCTATTAGTCGCCAAAAGTTTTGAATATAAATTTCCACAAGCTCCCTTCGGGTTATTTTTTTTTGCTAAGTACCGGCCCATGCCCCATCTATTAAAAACATCATTGGGATCCTTTTGCAAAGGATTCATCAAACAACCGCCACGTGTCCACTCCACGCTCTTCAAAGGAATTTCTTCCCTTCGCTTCCCTATCGGGCCCCGACTGCATGCCACATAACATCTATCTGCATACATTTATTGGCGGTCCCTACTAGCAACATTATTTGTAGGGAGGACCTCCACGTGTCTTCACCACACAAGCCTTCATCACAATGGGGGAGGAATGAACCTCGGGCCTTGACATTTTTCCACTTGGATCTTCTAAAGGTTTATTGTACTAGGGAAGGAGCAAGCAACAACCTCACCATTTTTGCCATGTTTTCTAACGATCGTCATAAAAGGATGACACATGTCAACAATCAATTATGTTGGGACCACTACTATCATTCATAGGGCATACATATGGCTTAAGGGAGACCGCGTTCATGGCTCGCATATTTTTTGTTATAACCATTGAAGGAATCATTACTATATGCATCATTTCTCATGATTTGGGGATCTTTTTTGTTACTAGCTCACCAGGTCATGGGATTTTAATTATAAATACTACTCCATTTGAAGAAACGTTAGGAATTTATAGAGAAATTTGTGGAAATACTAGGCCTTTTATATTTTTTAGCTTGTTTGCTAAGCTTTGTAGATTGTGCCATTGTTCGGCCTTTTTGCTTCTTGAGTATTCGATAAAACTGTATATTGTGCCTTTATTGGATTGAAGAATTAGTTCATAGAATTCTATAATTTTAATATGAACTAGTTGATTAAGATCATGTCTTTGACTGTTCTTTTTAGTGGATATGTGGAATTTATTTTATGTCATTGAATCCAGATTTCCATTTTTATCTTTGTTGATCTGAGACATAGAAGATTGTTGAACGACCCTTAAATCATATCTTAAAGATAGGTTTATCATGCTCATATTGACCTTTTTGTGCATTGCCTTAGATTAGATTTATTTTATTTTCATTTCTTTCTATCCCTTTTCAACTCCCTAAATTGCAGAATAAGCCACCTTCTTTAAAAACCTAGAGGTCACTCAGTTTAGTGCAATAGGTTCCCTCCTTTAATTGAGTTTCCCATAAAGGTTGTTACCTTTTCAATTTTTGGCATCAACAAATAAAAAGGGTTCTTCTCTCATAACCTTGGATAAATACTATATATTTTTGATGTGTTTAATATGGATAGGAATGCTTAGCTGCCCGTTGATCTAGGGGCATTAACTAGATAATTTCAAAGGTTAAGGGATAGTTACAGAGTGAATTTGTTGCCTATTCTCGGACTAAGAGGGTCAAATAGGGAATTTAAAAGGTTTTCTTGTGGAGAACTTGGGCCTTTCAATTAGAATATTTTTAAGGACTATTTTACAAAAACCTATTTTTCCCTATGTCAAGTTTTGGGTATAAATTATAAAATCCAAATTCTAGTAAACCTAATGGTGTTGGTAGTTGATATCCAAAGTAGAGATTTCAACAAGTCATATAATTATGCAAGATATTTTATAGAAGAATCCATAAAGCATTGAGTTCTCTCAAGAAGGATTGCAGCATTGTTCATTTTAAATGGTACTCATTGTTATGCCATATTCTTCTTTATGTTGGCAAGAGAATATGGTCATCTCACTTAGAAATCAGAGCCTTTGACACTCAAAAAAGAATGCTCCCTGCTCAATAGTGAACATATAATTGGGATATCAATTGTGAGGCTAAAAATTATGCTATTTTTTAGCAATTCTTTGTTAAAGACGTCATAAAAAATTTGGGCCAAAATATTGATTGGGGATTATATGAGGAAGTAAGAAGGTTTTTGAGGCCTAATGATCTTCAACTAGAGTTAGGGTTTGATAAAAAATGAGGAGACCGGTTATTTTATTCAAATGCTAAAATCATCAAAGTTTATGGTTCCTTAGTGGCACCTCACATCCTGCCCAAGTCAATTTGAGATAGTATTTCATGCCTAGGAATTATATGGCAACTAAATGAGACAAATAAGACTCATTTCAAAAATTAAAAAAAAAAGGTGATTCTACCCTCCACACTTTCAGATTTCATGGTAATATCTAGAGAGGGGCTAAATTTACTTTTGAATAAATTATTGCCCTACAAGATGAGGCTTGAGAAAATTAAAAAGTGTGATCTTGAGAATTTTATTTGTAATGCCAGGACACAATACAAGCTTGCAACATTTATACATGAATATGATCCTATTGAGCATCTCATAAAAAAATATCCATCAACTTCAAAAGAAAACAAAGAAGGGAACAGTGGGCTAAGATCCATATTGTGGAGGAAAGAAAAAGAGGAGTAGACCCTTCATACAAAGGTGCATATACAAAAATCCATGACCCAATTCTGAGAATTATGATAGTGCTTGATAATTTAACTAATCTATTGGAAAATGTGTCACTTAAGATCCCACAAAGAGATGAACCTAGTCCCTCATCATCCCAAATGATTGAGAAAAAAATCCCTAAGAGTATTACACCTTTATAACAAGGATCTCCTTCTACAGAATCTTTGGTGGACTATCTCATAGGTCTTGATGAATTTCCAAAGCATTATAATTTGGATCAAGTAATGCATCATCCTTCTAGGGTTGTAGTTTAAAGACCATCCATTGAGAGGATGTTGACTAATTTTGAAACTAGGGATCAAGTAATTGATGTTGTGAGAGAATTAAATTGCTCTGAATTTATGCAGGATGATCAATTTATTGCCACTAAGGAGTTTAAGGATTTCATCCTTAAAATTAAAGGAGAAGAGTTGCATCAAAAAATGCAATGCCAAAATCTCACTAAAGAGAAAAATAAATAAATTATTACTAAATTCTAGATCAATGTAGATGTAGAAATGGAAAGCATGAAACCCTAGAGAGGGATAGAACTTGTCAAAAGTGGTGGGTTCTTACTTTTTCCAGGATGGGATATATCATTTTTTGTTTCATTTGATACAATTAGGAGGCAAGAGAGTAATAACCCATCTTTATCATCTCAAGACAAAGTAGATGCACTTTATTTTGTCTTAGGATTTAACCCTAGACATGAGATCATAGCTATTTGGATTATTTTTCCTGAGAGAAATAATCCCAAGGCCATTGATGATACAAATGAATTAATGGGAAATTTAATTGTCAAAAGGATGGGTGATACAAGTTGTTTACAAGTCACAATGTTGATCATGAATATAACCATTTTCACAGAAGCTAGAGTGAGAAAATTAGAGGAAAATAAATAAATAAGGTTAATGATCAAAATTCAAAGTTACTATAACAATTGAATATTATCTCTAGATTACTACCACCACCTTAGCCAAGGTTGGACCATAATAAGGATTAACAAGAGAAGGAAACTTTGGATATGGAGATAAATTTGAAGAGGGAGTTGAATGATAAGAAAGAAGTGAAAGAGAAGGAAAAGGAGAAAAGAGACATTCTTAAAAATGGATGACAACGTTTTTGGTCATAGGTTTTTATGTATTTTAAACCATTTAGAGGAGATATGCAATGGATACAATGAATTCAAAACTACTCATATTATTCACATGGCCCTAAGGAGTAAACTCCAAAGTGTTATTGATACTTGGGGTCCCAGGATGTAGATAATTGAAAAGATGGTGGAGAGAGAAAATTTTGACTTTTATGCTCCATTTGAGTTAGGGATCATCTCTAAGACTATAGAAACCATTGAGGACAATATGGTTATACATTAAAGCTTTCAAATTTCTATGGAAAATTTTTAGAAGATTTTGATGATCTTAAATATGGCATCATGCCTAAAATTATGCCTGAGGATGGTGGGATAAAGGAGTATAAGGTGTGGAGAGTTGAGTTTAGTAATCTAAATCTTATTCTTGTAGATGATACTTTACGTTAGGGAATGAAATGGCTCTTTGAAAAATAAACTTGAAATAAATGACTCCCAGCCCAACTAGTGCTAGTATAAATCTGCTAACAGCTTTGAAAAGACCACAATTACATTTGTGGCTTTTCTCTGAATTTTATCAAGGTATAGCTCCCTTACAATATTTTCAAAGGATTTACCTAAGATAATGAATACAGGTATGTTTTTGACCAAAAATTAAGAAAGGCAACCAATGCTAGTTCATAAATATGAAACTAATGCAAGAGTGTAAATCAAAACCATAAACAATCAACACAAGGATTAAAAACTTATGACCATCCCATCAAAGAAATAAGATCATACTGTAATAAATGAATGACACACAACCTATCTCACAGAGAAGACATAACTATATGCATGTGTAACACCAAGATCAATGTACTAAGTGTATCATTAAATTCATAACATCAAGATCATGAACTATTATAGTCTAAAATAAATGTTGATATCCCTCTTGATAACACCACAAGGTGTATATCCGAATAACCCCTATCTTATTCTTCATTTTCAAATAAATAGAGAACCAACCCCACTGAATAGTCGCCAAAGTCATTACTAAAGTTGGGGGTATTCTTGTTTCTTTCCATCATCTTGGAAACTACTAAAGCTCAATTAGAATAATTAAATTGGGAAATGAAATAGCATTGGGCAAGCAAAATGATCTTTATCTTACCAACAGCCATTGAATGAACTTTCACATAATCAAATAATTAATGTAGCATCAAGGAGACACTATATGATAGCACGTGTCTACTATCCGATTGGAAAGGTAATTTAAATTGTTTCAAACCAACCATTTATTCAAAATGAATTGTTATCTCATTAAATTTCCTTGGGAGAAAGCATCAATGTCCAACCAATATTGTATAAATTCAGCCAGTGTCACCACTCTTCACCATTCAAAAGCATCTAACATGGTGATTATGCAAATGAATTCATTGTTCTGGAGGAAATCGAATGCAGCCTATTGTTCATGAATCTATCAAATCAGCTGAAAGAGGTCTTCACAATACAAAGCGAAATGGAAGAAGAAGTGATTCACAACATTCTAGGTGATGTATTCTTGAGCCAAGAACATGTTCATAACACCACCATGCTGGA
Source organism: Sequoiadendron giganteum (assembly GCA_007115665.2). Taxonomy (NCBI): domain Eukaryota; kingdom Viridiplantae; phylum Streptophyta; class Pinopsida; order Cupressales; family Cupressaceae; genus Sequoiadendron; species Sequoiadendron giganteum. The sequence goes on from CM021101.1 coordinate 84,791,988, forward strand.
TCATTTCATATACACAATCGTCAGGACTTTCAACTGCCACGAGTGGGGATAAAAGCACTAGAACACTTGGTGAAGCCTGAATTCCATCATTGTGTCAAGGTGGCTATCAATGGGCTTAGTCACTATCCTTGGAATGGACTGATAGATGACTCCATTTGCATAATGTTGGCTCTTCAAGATGAGACATTGGCAGAAGTTGTTGCTCTTTTTTTCTTAGGAATCCTAAGGAATGATATGGGACTGTTCGCGTAGTTCTTGCAGTCACATGAGAACCCGTTGTCATTTGCTCAATTTGAATGCCTCTAGAGTGTGAGCAAGGGCATTTGAGTCATGATGTTTTCCTTGTGTGCTTGAACGAAACTTCCTCTTTTTTTCTTTTGTCATTGATATGAACTTTTTGTAATCAAAACAAACAATTTTCTAGTGTGGATACCATGTACACATGATCTTATATAGATAAAATATTATTTTTGTATCTATGTATTCTCTTATGCATGGCTTTGTTTTCTTCTGTTCATATCGTTTCTGAAAAAAATGGTTACTTTTTCTACATAATACATTGGTTATGTGAATTAAGCTTATTGTTAGTCCATTAATCAATGAAAATTTTCTAGGCGACGAAATGGGTATTTCACATAACCTACCAAAACACCACTAAGGTTTCAAACAATTTGAAGAATTCCACCCAAAGGTATAACTTGCGGGGGGAGTCACTAACTTATAACACATGACAACTCATCATACGAGTTATCCATACACACACACCCTCTTTCAAGGAAACAATAATTTTAAATAAATTCATAAAACACCACCTAGCGAAAGTTGTAACAATGCAAGCGGTAAAATTGGAAGTTAGGACAACTAATGAAAACCCCACCTGAGTTTGAGAAGAACCAAAGAACATCGCCCGAACATGAATTTAAGTAAAATAACTAAGGAAAATGAGGTAGGATAATTAAAAATGGGAAGGGGGTGTGTTTATGAGTAACAATTTAGAAATAATCAAAATAAATTATGTTATAGACAAGCTGGTAAAATTAGAGATAAGTTTTGAGAAATTTGTTGAGGGTGTAAATAAAAGGCCTAATGGAAGATATTCTTCTCATTTGGTTCAAATCATATTAGTTTTGGCACATCCTTGGACTTTAGAGGAAATTTTTTCAGCATGGATAGAGAAATATAATTATCAAAGTACATGAGCTTTCTCGTTTATGTCTCATTGTGTATGTTAGAGAGTATCTCCTCAAGTGGATTCTAACTATTTTGTCCTCTAGCAATGTACTTTTTGTCTCTTTCTAGTTGGTTGTAGCTTTTTGTCTAATCCTAAGGATAAGACTTTCAAATTAAAATGTGACATATGTCTATGGCTTGAAGCTTGTTGCCCCCTTTTCTTTATAAGGGAATTTAGGGCCATTTAAAGAGGATCTTGGATTTTGTAAGTAGATAGTTTATGTTCTATTTTTGTACTAGTCGGGTCACACTATTCTAGGGAAGAAATGAAAATGTAGTTATCATTTTGTATAGAAAATACAAATTCAGAATACATTGACATATTGTGATAATTTCACAATCAATTGTCTCCTAAATTGTATACTTTCTTGCTCTTATGAATATAAATTGATCGAGGATCATTTCTATTCAATGTTTCTATTTCTTTCAAATGAATGTATCTCATGGGTAGCTTCTATTCAAGTAGTATATTAAACTGTTATTAGAGATCTTGAGGGTTATGAATGTATGCAGGTGTAGACACCTAAATTTGGACACTTCATTTGTCCAAATTTACCCCCTTTTTTGTCTAAAAATCCCCTTATCCACATTAATTAAGTAATATCACTATTATTTAATTAATACCTCTAAATTTCTTCTAATCCATAAAGCATCTAGTTAAATAATTAAATACTTTACCCCTTTAATTCCCCTTCCATCAAATGAATTAAATAAATATGGCATTTATTTAATTCTTCACATGTCACAATTTATTTAATTCTTCACATGTCACATCACTTTCACTTAATCCTAACCCACCTCCTAATCTCTTCATTAGGGATGTGAACATACCTAATCCTTGATTAGGATGTGTCACATCCTCCAACTTTTTCAAGTTGGCTTCTAATTCTCCTTAACCACTAATCATCTTTTAATCACTGATCAATTAAGCCTAATCAATACCTTGGTCAACTCTCCCCATCCCCCAAAGAATTTTTAATTCTTTTTTATTCATCCAAGGCTCCTCTCTTCCCCATGTGAATTTTTAATTCACTTTTATTTCTTCAAGGAATCTTCTCTTCCTTATGCAAATTCTAGAACCTTTGACTTGTCACATCACATGTGCTAAAGTCTTCTAGAATCTTTGACTTGTCACATCAAGTCACATGTGGGTAAGTACTTACCTTTTTAAGGACCTTGTTTTATCCAAGGTACTTTCACCTCTCCTTTTGGAACCTTGTCTTATCCACAAGATTCTCTAATCATGTGAATTTTTAATTCACTTTTATTCACCCGAGATTCTCCTCTTCCCTATGTGATCAGTGAGAGGTCACATCATCCCTTTTATAAGGTACTTGTCCTTCCTCCACATCATGTACCTTCCTTCCTCGTCACTTCCACATCATCACATCCTAGGCCATCTCACATTCCACATGTCAAGATGTGAGGGCTTGTGAGTCCTCAACTCACCATAGCCCTTCATCTTGACCTTGTTGGTTTAATCTCAATCATTGAATTCTCTGGAGAATTCAAATTCCTCTATAAATACCGCCTCTTTTCTCTCATTTATGGACCTTATGCATTTGATACCAAAATCTTGCCATTTTGTTATTTGAAAACACTTAGTCATTTTGCATCCATATGCTACCAAATTGCTCACTCAATTTGCAAGAATCACCTTAGCCATTTAGCCATTAGTATTAGCATTGCATTTTTCCATTGTAGCTTCACCAAAATATCACATTGTTCATCTTGCATCTATCCATCTAAAGAGCATACAAGCATAAAACATCAAGGGCCAACCAAGGGATTTCAACAACAAAGAAGGTATAATCATTTGTTGTCTCTTTTCTTATCTTATTTCTTTGTGTTATCATTCCTTAGGCTAATCTTGAGGTGTACCTTTGTGTTCTTCCATTATTGCATAATAGTTGTTTTGCATCTTTAGAATAGGATAGACATTCAAAGGGATCACAACATGAATTGTTAAGAAGAATTTATTGTAAATTATGAAGGATATCATTGTAAGGAAATGATATACAAGCTTTCACAAAATATTTTTAAGATTTGTTATTCAAAATACAATTGCACTTCTCTTTGACTTTGTAACCTAGGTTTAAGGCACCAGTCCAAATATGAATGTTGGTTACATGCCCATGGTCACTATATTTCAAAATAAATTTTCCTTTTATGTTGTAACTTATTTTTTAATATTATCTTATGATCTTAGAGTCAGTAAGCAATAGTTTCCAAGAATCTAGGAAATTGAGTTAGTTCTATATATAATTCTTGGTCATTTTAAGAGAATATGTTTGTTTTTAAATAATATCTTGATATAAATGTGTACTTTTATTAGATATTGTAAAGGATCACCCTCCTAGGTCTTGCAAAGCCTAAATTGTAGAGGAGAAAAGTGTCAAATCCCTCTCTTATTAGTTTACCAACCTCTTGAAATATTTCATCACAAGAATTGGCTATTCTTTAGATAGTTTCTTGAGAACCAATTGGAATCTCAAAAAAAACCAAGAGGCCTTATGTGATGTATGTTGTTACACTTACGACCTTGCTAGTAATGAAAACAAATAATAAGGAATATTTGTATCATCACCATAGTTGACATCGATCTTGAAAAAGGATGATAGCTATGACATGTAGTATAAGATGCATGGGCATTCCTCTTTGTAGTTTAGATGTACTTAAGAAATAAAAGTTACTGAACCAGACAAAGGGGGGAAGATGCTTGTGGTAAGTTTATAACCACTTCCATTTTTTCTAAACTAATCTATGTGTATGTATGTGATGCACATATAAGTTGGCTAGGTGAGTTTAAAGATAAAACCTCCATGAGAATTAAAAAAATTGTGACATCAAAATTAGTAGAAAGAGAAGGGATATGAACCATGAAAGGATTAACAATTGGGCTACACTAAAGTGAATTAACACTAGTTTATGTAGCACACGAACTATGTTGACAAGGTTACATGGAAAAAGGGACAAAGGTAAAGAGAACATACCTTAAAATTTGGGATTTTATTTCACCAATATTTTATGTCTATTTTGTTTTCAGCTTCACACTCCTCCAAAATTTGAGTTTTTTGTCAACTTCCTTGGTATGATGTTCAATTCTATACCAATCTAATATAATTAATACAAATTATTAAATAAATAATTATATATTATCAAAGTCAAATAAAAAACATGATAGTATCATTCCAAATATTCAAAACATGAAAATATTAGTTCATACTATTAAATTTAGTTGAAAAGCATGCAATTTAGTTATTATATATTTACAAAATTAAAAAAAGGTGGTGAAATTGTTAAACAATGATTGATATTTTATCAAAACTATGAAAATTGCATTTCTATGTTGGATAAAGCATAGATTTTAGAGTAAAATAAATCACGTGGGCCCTAAATCATGGGACTCACATGCCTTTTTTATAATTTTTGGAATTCCAACAAGCATCCTCACATTATAAATTTCTTTGAGTATTCCAATAGGGAGAGAGGGAGAGAGCAGGAGAGTAGAGGGGGGAGAGAGGGAGAGATAGAGTGTGAGAGAGATATAGGGAAGAGAGAGACATGTCTAAAGAGGGACACAAAGAGGGAGATGATGGAGATATGGAAATGAGAGAAGAGAGAGAGAGTGAAGTCTAAAGAGGGACAAAGAGTAGGGGAGAGGAGGGAGATATAACTCAATATATAGAGAGGTAGAGGGGAGAGGGGAAGATATAGAGAAATATCTAGAGAGAGAGAAACAAAGATGGAGAGGGGGAGAGATAGTTCAATATATAGAGAGGGAGATGAGAGAGGGAGAACAAGAGAGGGAGATATAAAAAAATATCTAGAGGGATAGGGAGAGAGAGAAGTAGAGATAATTATAGATAAAAATAGATATAGAGAGAGGGAGAGAGAAAGAGGGAGAGATAGGGAAATGTGGGAAGAGAAAAAGAGAGAACTAGAGATAGAGAGGGAGGAAAGGGTGTTGGGAGGAAGAGAGATAGGCCTAGAGAGAGAGAGAGAGCTCAATATATAGAGAGGGTGCTAGGGGATCTAGGGAGAGGAAGAGATATATATATTATATAGATGGATATATTGAGAAAGAAAGAGAGGGAAATATGGGAATAGAGAGAGAGAGATTTAAAAATAGAGAGGAGGAGAGATAGGTCTAGAGAGGTAGAGAAAGAGGGAAAGGGGAAGATATAGCTCAATATATAGGGAGGGAGAGGGAGAGGGAGAGATACAGATATGGGGAGATATAAAGAGATAGAGAGGGATAAAGAAATAGAGGGAGGTATAGAGAGATAGAGGGAGGTGTATAGAGATAGAGATGCATAGGGAGATAGAGGTAGATAGAGAGAGGAGGGAGATGAAGAGATATATATAGAGGGAGATATAGATAGTTAGAGAGAGAAAGGGAGATAAATATGGATATATAGAGAGAGATACTTAGAGATACAGATGAAGAGGTAGGTTTTATTTTTTCTTCACACAAATGTGAGCACATTAGGAAATACTCACATTATAATGCTAGGACATTATAATGCGAGCATACTATAATGACCTTGTTTTTTTTATCTACTTTGGGTATTGCAAACCCTTAGAGTTGGATTTTCCTTGGTTATCCAACCCAAAGGGTTGGAATTACATGTTAACGCCTGAAGATTTGCTTTTTGCAACTTCTAAAAAATGACACAATCTCAAGCATGCACTCTCCATTATGTTTGCATGTATTTTAATTTCAAGTTTTAAAATACCACAATAACATTGAGCTCTCTCTTAATTTTCTAACCACACAATTTTTTCTATATTTCAAATATGTTAAGGCTTTGATCTTTAATTTTTATGTTGTTGTCTAGATTTTTTGTCAAAAACCTATGTATGGTATTTTTGGTTTCATTTTTTACCTATTCATCAAAATTTAAAACAAATTATATTTTTACAAACTAGACTCTATTCTATACACATTCCAAAAAAAATGATTTTTGATTAGTTTTCAAAAATTAGGGGGGAACACACTCAATTTTTTGTTTTTTAGGATGTGCCCATTTGAAAATTAGTTAAAAATCATAAATTCATTAAAAAATTAGTAGAAAAATTAGGCATAAACTAAATGGTGTTAGCTAATTTTTCATCAAAGTGATTTTTGAAATACTTAAAAAATTAGCATTTTAGGGGGAGCACACAAAACACTATGTTATGTTTTTTTGACAAAAATAGGAGCACTTTGTGTGCTTCCCCCTATTTGAACCCCTTAAAATCCACCATTTTAAAAAAAGAAGTTTAGAATGTAGATTAAGAGCACTACAATTCTTGTTCTTATTGTGTCTTCAAATTTTGAGTGTAACTATCTTCAATTTATCATCCAAGATCATTTTTTCTTGATTTCTGAAGAAAAAAAAGTGGCCACTTAAAACCCCGTTTTGGTCCCCCATTTCCTTACACTTACTAGATATGTAGGCAAGTACATCTCAAATGAAACCTCAATAATTAGGTTTGGATCTAGGGACTTGTCTTGTTATGTGATCTTATTTGATTTAGAGCAAGATCATACATTGTGGTGTAGAGCTACTATCCTTTTTACATATGGTTGAGAAAGGTTATAAAATCGATTCTTCTAATTGGGAAGAATTTGCTCGGTTAATCAAGAGGATATTGAAGGTATAATGAAATTCAAAAATAATTTGATAGTAAATAGAGATAGTTATTACAAATTCTCATATTCTAGGAGAAATGTATGGTCGAGTCCTTCCTACTTGTCATATATGTTGATATGTATTGAATAAGTGTTAGTAGTATACGTTAATTTTTTTTCCTTATGAAAAACTATTAGTGTCTGCATTGCAATAGGGATTCAAAATGAAATGAGCTATAATATTTTATTACACAACTTCACTATTAATAGATGTGAGTGCAATAGGTAATTTGGCTTTAAATTTTTGATCAAGTTCTCTTAATCATATTAAGAAATCTCACTAGATATATTGTGAGATTCATGATTGTATGTAAATGATGGAATCATTTTCTATCTAAAATTGATGCATTTTTTAAGAAATCTACCAAAATGTGCAACTTGTATGCACCCTTGTATTTTTCTGCAACTTCGTTGGACTATAGGCCTCATAATCACTTTTTTTTATCCACTTGATGATATGTAGCCATGGGTTCACATAACCTACATAAATACAAAACCATACAAAATTCTCATATCCATCTTTGATGGTATGAATGTGGCACTTTTGGGATATGATAAAGGGGTAGTAGAAGTTTGTAAAAACATATGTTGTTATGATTGAGAGGCATCCAAGGTTCACAAAGTTACCCCTCTAAAATAATATATTATAAATTGAGAAGCATATAAGGTTAACGCCACTACCTAGGAATGTGTTAATAAGTCTAAATATTGATTTGTAGTTTTCAAAGTTAGAAAGTGTGTATGCTTAAGGGTAATTTTTTGAGATATTTTTAGTTGAGAGGTATATAAGGTTAACACATTGTTCATGCTTAGAATAAGTAGTGTAAAATCAATAAATTATGACTTGTAGCTTTTGTATCTAATGGGTTTATCATTTTAGGATAATTATTGGTGAATATTATAATTGAGAGATTTATTACATTAGTATTGCTACTGTTGTTTGTTTAGGTATGGAATTGGTAGCATATAACTTATAAATTTTGATTTACAACTTTTGTGTATTTATTAACATGTTAATTATGTTAGGATAATTCTTGGTGAATATTATAATTGAGAGATTTATGACATTAATATTGTAAGTACTATTTTTTAGGTGTGAAATTGGTATCATATAACTTATAAATTTTGATTTATATTTGGTTGATAATTTTAAAGTGTAAGAATTTTATAAAATGTTTTATACTGAGTTATGTGATTACCTTTTATGAAGCATGCTAGAAAAGTAACTTCATTCAATTCAATTGTAGTATTTTGCAACCTAACATGATTCTTATCTTTGAATTAGTGAAAACATTATGAAAAATCAAAGTAAAAGACTATTTTTTTTTTAACCAAAATTATGGTTAAGATCATTGTTTTACTAAATATTGTCATCTTAATGATGATGTTCAATCAATATTTTTTCATAACATACTCTTATTTGTCATGTAGTAACTTGAGCAACTTTAGCATAATTCCTTGATCAAATTTCTACTTCAAATAAATTATTTATCTTGTACAAATGCAAAATCATGTGCTATAACTCATGTATTTGTCTTGGCTTCTATTATTAATCAAACTAGTGAATCAAGCATATCTGTCGAAAACTAGCAATATTTTGATGGCATTCAAATTGATTACTTGTATGTTATAAAATTTAAATGAATGGCCTTCATCCTTTATTTATATACTTGTATTATTTAATGCATCAAATCTTGACTAAAAATCAGGACCGAAGTTATTACTTTTGATTTCCATAAGCTATATTGTTATGAATAAAAAATTAGCTCATTATTCTAGCATGCATTAGCACAACTTCTTTTGAAATAATCATATTCTTTCTTTCACATTCAATGTCTAAAATTCGTAATTTCTCCTATATATAAAGAGCTTCATAGAAAGTGTTGACAATTAGAAGCTCAAAATCACATTCCATAATGATCAAATTGATAGCTTATCATTATAATAAACATATTTTTTAAGAAATTAATATATTCTAAATGATATTAGAGGTTCTTTGGCTTCCACTTAATAAATGCAATTTCATGTCCATTTCACCACATGGAGATTTATGTAAGTATACTATAGTTAATAGTGTTATAACATTGACTTCATATGCTCCAAATTATCACCTAAATTCATTAAATGCTTCTATGTGACAGGTGACATAGGTGCGTGTAGGCCTTGCTAACTATGAAGTCTAGTAGTCCTTCGATGTGAACTTATAATAGACCTAATCAATGTGACATGGGCTCTGTTATTTAAAGACAACTAGGCTAGTGTGTTAACAAAGGATTGAAAGTTGTTATGCTCAGTATGGACTTTTTTGACCTAACAATTACCTTCAAACACTAGGATGTTGAGTGTAGAGGGAGTTCAAAGCTTGCCATTAGTGTTAGAATCAATCTTGGTTTATTTTAAGCTTGGCTTATGGTATGGCCTGCTAGTTTGCTAGTTGCCCAAATTGTTTGTGCTCTCAATAATGTTTCTTTTCCAAGGAGATACAAAGAGTTTGAGGTTGTTAGGACACAACAACTTACTAGAGGCTTCATAGACTTTGAATTAGAAATGTCCACAAGAAAAATCATTTATGTAGATGAAGAAAAGAGTATGTTTTGAAAAGACCAAATACATATAGTAAACTTAAGATATTAAAAATAAAATAACATTGATAAGTAGGAGGTATTTTCCACAGCATGTCAAATTGTGACATTGCTATCAGGATTCAACCATGTAGTTTTATGAATCAAACTCATTGACCACTACTCATGAAACATGGGTCAATGAGTTTGATTCATAAAACTACACAATTGAATTCTGATAGCAATATCACAATAAAATAACACATTTTTTAAAACTAAAACTTTGAAAAGCTCGATAAGTAGGAGATTTCTTCCACAACATGTGAAATTATGATATTGCTTTCAGGATTCAACTGTGTAGTTTTCAAGTCAAACTCATTGACCCATGTTTCATGAGTAGTGGTTCACAAGAACCCATCTCTCATGATAATGAATGGTCCACTTAGCACTCATTGCATCTAGGTGATTCTCAGAGAGGTGGAGGGACTTGTACATAGTAAAGTACAAAAGACCATTTTTTTTATAAATAAAATAGAATGTTTAAATTAAAAAAAGTGCAGGAAATAGCTAACATGTTGATAACTCAAATTTTGATAACTTGAAAATTCAAATTTTGATAAAAAGAAGTGCCGGAAATAGCTAACCTGTTGATAACTTGTAAAGCTCTTCTAAGTTATATCAAAATGAAGGGACTTGGACAGAGTAAAGTACAACAGACCATTTTTATTTATAAATAAAATAGAATGTTTAAATAAAAAAAAGTGCGAGGTTGATAACTCAAATTTTGTTGAACTGTTTGATAGAATGCCTCAAAGGTATCTTCAGCTCTCTGTTTTGGGCTTTGAAATCCCAGTCTGAGAATGATAAATATTCTATAAAATCCACTGCAATGATGATTGAATATATAATATAAAATTTGTGGTGTTTCAATGTGATTGCAGTTTTTGAAAACGCTTTCCACACTTTCAAGCAAATGGTTTTGGTAGGTGTCAAGCCAAACTCTGCAACTTTTGCCAGCATCCTGCTTGCTGCCAAAATGAGAGCTTTCGAATAGGAATCTATCAAAGGATAAAGAAAAAGGGATATTTGTCAGATGTTATATTTGCAACTGCCCTGCTATACATGTATGCAAAATTTGAAAACATAGACAAGGCACATGATGTGTTTGACAGAATGCCTCAAGGAGATCTTCAGCTCTCTGTTTTCAGCTCTAAAATATGTTGTCATGGGGACTCTATATAATGCAAAATTTGTGGTGCCCCAATTTGATAGCAGAATATGCACAAAATAGATTATATAATGCAAAACTTGTGGTGCCCCAATTTGATAGCAAAATATGCACAAAATAGATTTTCTTAGAAGGTTTTTACAAACTTCTAAGCAAATGCAATGGGCCGATATCAAGCCAAATTCCACAACTTTTGCCAGCATCCTGCCTGCCCATGTCAAAATGGGAACTTTGGAATAGGGATCTTGAAAGGTTAAAGGAAGGGGGATTAATATCAAATGTTTTAGTTGCAGCTGCCCTAGTAGACATGCTTCCAAAATGTGGAAGCAGGCACAAGACACGTGAGCTATTTGGCAAAATTGCAAATAGCTTGAAGTGTCTTTCCTAGGCCATCTAAAACCTTTGTTTTCAAACTCAGACACTTGTAACTTCCTATTTCCAATCTATGGGGACCATCATCACATTTTTTATTTGGAAAGGCTTCTTTGGCAAGTGCATTTTTCATTATAAAAGGTCTCTGTAAGCAAATCATTCCTCGAGTGCAGTTTCCATGGACTTTAGGTTTTCTTAAAAAGATTGTAATTAACATAAGATATGGGTCACAGGTAAACAAAGCAAAATATAAATTTCAGATACATTCGGCACTTAGGATTCCTTGAACCTACATGTTTCCAATGCGATGGTCAAATGTTTCTTAGAATGAACACAAGGCTCTGGGCATACTTATGGCTCAGTCAACTTCTCTAAAGCCGCCTCACTGTTCTACGAGCTTAAAAAGAATCAAAAACTTATTCATAATTCTTTTACTTAAAAAGAATCAAAAACTTATTCATAATTCTTGTGAACACATCTACTCTTCCTTAAAAAGTATAAAAACCGAAACAAAATTGTTGTGCGCGAGTTGTTGAAATCTTAAAGTCATAATAAAAATCTAGAATTAGACTGCATGTTATGATTTTATGCTTTAATAAAATAATGTAACAGCAATCTTAGTTAATCAGTCGTATACGACTCCTCCTCTGTTAGGGGTGGATGATTTCTGATCGAGTTAATATAAGAAGGTATGCCCACCTCTTCTTCACTCATTACAAGATATGGCCAAGTCTCTGCACGCAGTCATGGTGCCATTCCCTGTACAAGGGAGCATCAATCCTCTCATCCAATTGTCCCACCTGCTCTCCGCAAGGGGATTTTTCATTACCTTCGTTAACACAGAGTGGACCCACCGGCGCATGTTAGATGCCGGTGGACATGTCGATGAGCAAGCGGGTGAGGGGTTTCGGTTTTTGACCATCCCGGACGGCTTGCCGGCAGAGCATGGTCGTCTTGCTGATGTTCTTGATTATTTGAGTGCGCTGGAAAATTTAGCCCCTGTTTTGGAGCATCATCTTGTTTCCACTCTTTCAGAAGACGTCCCTCCCATCACATGTATTATCGGTGATAGCTTTATGTCTTGCACTTACCAGCTGGCGCTAAATCTCCGAGTGCCCAGAGTTGTCTTCTGGACGATGTGCGCGGCCTTGTCTATTTCGCAGTTTAAAGCAGACTTACTTCTCTCAAGGGGCCACATTCCCGTGAAATGTAAGTATTCGTAGCTTTCTAATTACCCCTCAATTACAAGTAGCAGCAAAATTTGTTTTGTTATAAGTATTTTATGGTGTGTGATTTCAGTGGGAGAAGCGAAGAGGCCGGATAATGAGATCACCTGTTTGCCGGGTAATCTCCCACCTCTATTGCCCACCGATCTCATCTCCTTCTACCGCGCTGAGAGTGCCTCGGATGCTGTGGTCAAAAGATTTCTGTATGAAAGCCAAGTGCAAAACAGGGGAGATTACGTGCTGGTGAACACGGTGGAGGAGGTGGAAGGAAGGGAAGCAGTAGCAGCACTGTCAATAAACGGCTGTCCTGCAGTGGCAGTGGGTCCTCTGTTTCTTCCCAACTTTTTGGCGCACAGAGATGTCCTCCGGTCCACAAGTATGTTCGCAGAGGACGAGAGCTGTCTCCAATGGCTGGACGCGCAGCAGCCGGCTTCTGTGATTTACGTTTCCTTTGGCAGCATCGCCGTCAAATCAAAGCAACAGCTCGAAGAGATTGCGCTGGGGTTAGAAAGCAGCCAGAAGCCTTTTCTGTGGGTTTTGCGAAAGGATGTCGCACAAGGGGAGCCTGGTATTTTACCCCATGGATTTTTAGAACGGATCAAAGATAGAGGGCTGATTGTGAGATGGGCACCGCAGATGAAGGTGCTGTCCCATCCTTCCGTTAGAGCGTTTCTTACCCACGGTGGATGGAACTCTGTCATGGAAAGCTTCAGCTTCGGAATTCCTATGCTGGGATGGCCATATTTTCTGGATCAGTTTCTCAATTGCAGATTTGTGAAGGATGTGTGGAAGATTGGAATAGATTTTGAGGGCGTTGATGTCGATGAAAGCAAGGTTGTTACGAGAGAAGAGGTGGAGAATGGAGTGAGGAGGATTATGGAATGTGAGGAGGCGAGGCAACGGGTGTTGAAAGTGAAGGAGACATCAGTTAAAGCAGTTAGCCCAGGTGGCTCTTCCTTCCTCGGCTTGAACAAGTTTGTCCATGACATTACCCAAATTGCCAAATCATTTACACGTTGAATAGTTACCCTGGAGTCCGTAATTGTAAAACCACGCAGTCTATGCTCCAGGTTATTTGAGAGTGAAAATTTATTGTTTCAGAATCGTTATCGTTAAATTTCAGGACTTTAATAACGAGTTGCGGAGTCGTTTTTCTTCCATTTTGTTTTTGTTTTTATATGTCGAGGAGATTCGAACTCGGCACCGAACATCGCTCAGTCACTACATCAAGCGTCTTTCAATTTAAATTTAGCCGCCTGAAGAAAGTTAATCAAAATGTTAGTTTTCAATTTCTACGATAAGATTGTGGTCGCAATCTCAAGAGATCATGAAATCTTAGAATAGATTGCATCTAGTGCGAATCGAGAGCAACTTTAGATGTTATGATTTAATGGTCTAATAAAATTATGAAACGACAATCTTAGTCAAAATAGACGTATACCACCACACTCATATGGTGGATGATTTGTGAGTAGCATTTCAAATTCAATTTGGAAATAAATTAAGAAATTTAAAAGTGTTTGATCAAAAGAAGTTCACAATAGAAGGTTGGTTTTTTTTATGAAATTGTGTTTTTATGTAATTTTTATTGAATCAATTGTTATGGTGTGTTTCGTAAGATATTTAAAAAGAATTGAACAAATAAAAGTAGGTAGATAGTCAAAGGTTGTTTCCAATGACATCTTGAGCAAAAGAAAAAGAAGACATAAATGAAGCAAAACAACAAATGGACAAGAAAATAAAATATCTACTTGAATGCGTGCCCCACCATGAATAGAAAAGAGAAAAACTTTTGTTATGGATAAGTTATACAAGTGTATATGGGGTAAAGTGCTCATCAACAAAAACTATGCATAGGGGCTAGTATTCCATGGAGAGCCAAAATTCTTATTGCTCAATTAATAACTCATTCTCATCAACTCCAATGTGATCCATCATCACAGAGTGTGATTTGAAATTTTGATGCAAAAAACTTTCACACAATCGAATCTAGAAACAACATAATTGATAGATTACAAAGTTTTTTCACACTATTTTTTTTAATATTGTTTAAGTTATTAAAAATTGTAGCTCTGAATTATTATCTAAATATTTTATTATTAATGATATCAGATTTCCACAATCCATATTGTATAGTGCAAAGACTTCTGGATTTGATTGTGTGTAGTTTTTTTCATCAAATCTAGAAGTCTTTGCACTATATTTTATTATTGTTAAATTTATTATTTAATAAGAAAATATTGTAATTAATATTTTCTTATAAACACTTTTAAATTTGTTCACACTTAAGTACATTAGATTTTATCTTATTCCAACTATTCATTAAATAAAATTATTTATTTAATCCATTTACTCATTCTTTATTTTTATCCCACAAGAATTAAATAAATACAAAGTATCCATTTAATTCCTTCATTTTCTCATTTAAATCTAGTTAGTTAGTTAAATCAAATTAATTAACTAGTTAATTCACACACATGTCTAAATGTGGTTAAATTAATTAATTAACTCTTAGTTAGGTAATTATTTTAAAAAGTTATAAAACAAAATCTTGACAATCTATTTGATCAAAAAAGTATTCACCCTCCATTTAGCCCATGTCTGTAATATCTCCAATTAGGAATACTCGATAATTCAATTTGGTTTTCTTCCAAGTGAGCAATGATTAGATATTATTTCAAATGAGTTTTATACTTTAAACAAACAATAAGTTAAACATGATATGTAAAAATGAAATGTAAAGTCTTGCAAATGAATAGTGTGCAACAATTGCTTATTCATTCTATTATAGTGGAAGATCAAACTTATAGTCAATGAAGTTGGCAAAACAATAACAATGATATTATTATCAAAAGTATAAAAAAATCATAGAAAAAGGGATGCAATAGAACCCACCACTGAATTACAATCTCTAGGCGCTAAGAGAGAGCCATCTAATTAAAACAAATAAATGTTGATAGAAGCCACATGAATAAAAAATTAATGAAGCTCAAATACAATCCCTGCGCGTAATTTTAATGTTGGATAGGAGCTTTGTCCACTAGTTGACTATGGGGATCAGGGGTTTTTCATCCTCCAATCTCTAATGAAAAATGAACAAGATTTCCAATCTATTTGATGAATAATACCATAAAATATAGATGATGTCATTGAACTTTGACTTAACCTTAAATAGACAATTGAACACTTGCTTCCCCTCCACAATACAAATTCAAATATTATTTTTCTCTTCAAGGATCCTTGCACATACACCCTTGGTCAACAATACTTAAAGGAGTGAAGCTTGATTACACAATACCCTAAAGTTCATATAATCTAGGTGCATAAATAATAGGATACATCGAATTGTTGTAAAGTCATTTCCCTAATTTATTTCCCAAGACTATAAGAAATAGAGAATAGGTTTGAGAAACATCTAGTAATATTATATAACAAGGGGACTTGACAATCTGACTCTCACACATGTCTCCATATTTCTTCCCCATGTGACCTCTTACACATGTGAGAGGAGACACATGTCAAATGTTCTCTTCCCAATATGTCCTCACACATGTGTGAGACAACACTTGTCCTTTTTCTCTTTTCCTCATTCATCATCAACCTTTGGATTTGGTAAAATCAATCCAAGCCATTTATTTCTCCCTATTCCCCCCTTCTCCTTATTGCATTAAACTAATGGTGACACTTGTCATCTATTCCTTGCTCCAATCCTCTCATGAGTTATTTACTATTGATTTTGAAATCCAATCTCAATCGTTCATCCTCCATCCAAGAGATCTATTTAAGAGAGGCTTTCCTCTCTCATTTCACCTTTCACCTTCATTCTAAAGTCATGTTGCTTTCTCCAAGAAACCTACTTTCATGCATTCTTCATCAATTTCATCTAGAGTGCATCAAGAGGCTTGAGAGAGTCATTTCCAAACACTTGGATGCACTTATCTTCTTGCTCAATCCAAGGTTCTTTGAAGAGCAAGTTAAAGGTATTTTAAATGTATTTTTATCTTTCATCCCTTCTTATTTTTATTGATCATGTCTTTTTATATAGTTCTTTGATGAGAAGTATGGTTTTGTAATGGTGAAATTTGTATACACATAAAAATTATAATTTAATTTTGGATTTATTTAGATAACTTCTTAATGCGATTATTTATCAACAAATGATATAATCTTGGGAGAATTAGATCATCTCCTACTCCATCACACATCCCTATTTTTATTTATCTACATATATTTTACCATATCTTATATGTATATGCACATATTTTCATATTTTTCCTATCTATTATCCTTATTATTGGCTATCATGTATAAACATTCATTCCTTACATTAGTATTATCAATTCATTATCTTGGGTCAATATTGTGGTGTGGGATTAATGAAAAACTACATGAAATTAACCTTTGAATTTCAAAAAAAAAAAAATTAATTTTTTTTCGTTCCTACCCATTCTATTCTTGCCACATACAAATTTTATGTGATTAATACTATTTAGTGACCTATTTAAAGACATTAATTTAGTTATAACTTTAAGAAACCCCCTTCAAAAAAAGATATAAAATCTTGGTGAATCTTTAATTTTCTTAGGAAAAAATATTAATTTCTATTGGCGAATCTTTCCTTTCTTTGAAAATAATATTAATTTTGTTGGAAATTTTTTACATCACTAAAAGTTTGTAGAAAATTTTGGCGAATCTTGAAAAATAATAGGAAAATACATTAATTATGATAGCAAATCCATCCAATCTAAAAATAATTCTCATGGAAAAGTAGGGGCCCAAGGTGGAAATTATTGATGGGTTTAAGGGGTAGACTATAATACTTACTTGCCATCATTATTTTAAAATAAATATAACTTGACCCTCATTATATTTTGCAAGGTAAAATGTACCTATGATTTGTAATTCTCATAGGGCCTAAAATTTATTTTTGATCATTGATCTAATGACACTCATTGTAATCTATAAGGTAAATGCACCCACAATCTATAATGCTCATCAATCCTGAAAATGTGGGCCCATTGAGAATTACAAGTGGCAGATACATTTTATCTCATGGAATACAACAATGACCATTAGATTATATCGTAAATCAATGGTGGAAACTAAAGATTAGAAATATGGCCCTAAATAAACTAATAATTATGAGATACTATTGACAAATTAATATAAATTTCTACAATAATTTATAAAATTTAGATGAATCTAATCTAATCATGTATCAAATATTGTGGAAATTTTTTGAGTTTATTTTTTTAATAAAATAAATTCTTTGGCGATTTAAATAAGACTATAATCAAATTTTGTAAAAATATGGTGATTCAAGTCACATTATAGCTCAAACTATTAGCCAAGTTTGGATTCCCAAATTTCAACTATTAGCCAATTGGCGAATATTAGCCACTAAAAAAATCACTGTATTAATTTGAACATTAATTCACATCCTAGAATCATTTGGTAAATCATTTGGATTCATAAAGCATACAAGGTGACCCCATTGTAGGAACACTTCTAAAAATAATCTATCAGACTTTGCATCCTAGAGCACTTGAACACTTGCTTAATATTTTCCAAAATAAAGCTACCATTCCAAATGATCTAGGATAACTTGACCTTAGTGTTTTGATAGCTTCACCAACTACAAAAATCAATGAAGAGAAAAATTTGAGGTCAATGAGAGGACATGAGTGCACACCATACTAGATAAGATCCACAAGTTACAAGATAGATTTGTGCCCATGGAAGTGAACTAGATGTGTGAATTAAGGCCCAAAAAATAGTCATGGTTTTTCATAGCATATAAGTAGCAACAAAGCTAGGACATTAAATTTTCCTATATTATAGGTACTAGAATCTACATTGTATCAAAATTATTCATCAATATTGGTTCTAAAGCTAGGAACCTTAATCCACTATATTTACTTTCCTAGAGTAACTTTTATTTTTGAATTATCCAGTTTCATTTTTCAAGATTAATTAATCTACCTGTTAATTTATGTTGAGTTGTATACATTTTATTTTATTAGCCTAAATTAAGCTTAGGTAAAGGTGTTTTTTTATTTTGTAGTATTTTTTGAATTTGTTTGATCCTACACCCCTTAGGGTTTGACCTTAGTTTTGTACCTTCATTGTGTTTAGGCTTTTAGATCTATCATTTTTTACCACATTATCATTTTCTATATTTGAAAGTGATCTTTATTTATTTGCATGCTACTTTATTTATGTTTCTAGCTACTCATAATCCTAATCTTCCATTAAGTGCTCATCTAACCCTACTATGGTTGCCCAATCTAGTGGAAGTTTGAAATCTATTTTGATGCAAATGTTGAGAATAATATGGAGGATTATGATCATGACACTCGTGGCATGATAAGAATTTTAAATTGAGCTATGTGGTTTAGAAAATGTTGAAAATCCTAGGGTGAGTGTGGGATCATGATGGACTAAATAGTGGCGATAGGAAAAAACACGATTTCAGCTAGGAAAAATTGTGAAATGCATCTTTGACTTTATTTTGTATTAATAATAGTATAATCACCACAAAAGTACATCGATTAACATAGTTTTGTATCTATGGTACAATTAAGTACTATAGCTATCCTATATCCCTTCTACAATTTTGTCACCTATCCTAGTGATCATTGCTCTTGTTCAGACTATACTAAAGCGTCTCTCCACCTCCGCACAATAGTAACTTGAGCTTTAAATAGCTTCCTGCACATTGTTAGTGAATAGTTCAGGGTTGATTTTAAAAATGTATACTAATCCTAACTGTTGTAATTGAGAACTTTTTGTAGTGTCAAAAAATGTACTCCTTTACATTTTCACACTATGTTTGGGTCTGGGTGATTCCACAATATTGGTTTACAATTCCAATGAGGAAGGAAAATTGCCAAAATGCTCTAATGAAAAAAAAAAATCTTTTTAGGGGTTTGCATGAATTAGGGTGTTTGAATGGACCCAAAAGGGGTTCAAATGGACCTTGGTTCAAGTGAACCCTATTAAATGATGGGACCCACTTTTTGACATTTTTTTTATAACGAAGACAATGGAAAATTCAATAAAAGGGTGGGTTCGCATGTCGAACCAGGGTCCATTCGAACCCTAGTTCTAGCAAACCCCCAAGGGGGGTTCACTGAACCGGGGTCCATTTGAACCCTAGTTCTAGCAAACCCCCAAGGGGGGTTCGCTCAAACCTGGGTCCATTCGAACCCCCCTTTTTCCCCCTTCCCCTCCTCTTCTACCAAATCTCTACAAAAAATTTCCTTTCGAAGCTTGGGTTGATGATGAAAATGGAGGAGACTTCACAGACCCAATTGGATGATGGCAATCTTTAGAACAAGCTATCCATCGAATATATTTTTTGTTGGAAAGAGATACTGCAAATTTTTTTTGGTGTTGTCATTGATGGAAACCCTAGTCGGTGATTGGATCCGCACGTCATCATTTGATCATACCGAAAGTTAGATTGAAGACAGTCAAGGAAGAATAGAGCATCTGACAATTTTGTGTTCATTGATTCACATGAAGATTATTTGCTATCATTTTGAGTTATGGATCTCAAGGAAGATATTTTGTTCTATGTACTATCTTATCCAAGGTGTGCATTCATTGGTATGCAAGTTTGAAGATCCGGTTAATTAATTACTTGTTTATCAGTGTAGAAAGCCTACTTCAAGGATATAACATGCCACAAATGTTTGAGAAGTAATTGTTTAAGTATTTTTGTGTTCGAAAATAATCATTTGAGTCATTATTATGCTATGGACGAATTTGGTTGGTGTGCATCAAGAATTTACCATGGATTGAGTCAACAATTTGAATATATTTTCATACTTTTGTTTGAGCCGACAACAAGCAATTAAATTCTTAGTGGCGGATATATATAAGCGATTGATCATATAATTTTGATATACGAACAAGGTGTTTTCTATATGTGTTGCGAATATCAAAAGAGTTACAGAGTGATTATGCACAGTTTCACTTGTGCATTAAGGATTTTATGATGCGAGTTTGAGCAGAGCAAAGAAGAAGCATAGAATCAGTCAAAAGGATAGAAGATCAATTGTTGAGCCTAACTAGAAATGTAATCAAGCATTGGTAGATGCTATTTTCTCAATTCAATTTCTCAGATGGATTTAATCTGATTATCTTTGTAAGATAGTGAGTCTTCTTTGAGCAGTGAGCTCTAGGCAGTGTGCTTGAATGCAAGTGCATTCCTATTTTGTAAAACACTTTTGAGTATACTCAAATCATATTGTGAATTGGCCATCCACCGTGGTTTTTCCCTTAACAAGGTTTCCATGTAAAAATTCTTATGTTATGGTTTTGTGGTTGTTTGTCTTATGTTCATGCATATTTCTTTTGATTGAATGTTATAAATGCTTGAAGGATCATATCAATAAAGTTAAAAGTTGTAGAACACTGATTCACCCCCCCTCTCAGTGTTCCTTGATTCCAACAATTGGTATCAGAGCTTAGTTCCTTGGAAGAAGTTTAATAGCTTGGGGAAGATCAAGGAAAGTAATTTAATGGATTCAAGAAATCTTCAACAACAAATTTTGGTGGCCCTAGATGATCTTGATTAGTCAAAATCTGAAGTTCAAAAATTGCAAGAAAGCCTCATGGATGTTGAGAAATTCATTGAGTCTTTAAAAGATAAAATCAATAAGTCCAGGGAAAAGAGAAAGGAACTTTGTGATCAGATCAAGCAGAAAGATAGTAAGAGCATTGAAGATGAACAACTCAGTCAAGCCCTAAAGGAAAAGATAGAAGAATGTGAAAAAATTACCAGAGATAACACAGTTTTAAAGCATGAGATGGAATCTATTATGAGGAGAATGACCAAGGAGATTGAATATAGAAAGAAGAATGAAGAGAATATTGCTTAGTCCTCGAAAGAAAAATATGAAGAATGCAACATAATTAATGATTGACTCATTAATCTGGCACTTAAATCACAGCAATCCAAAAACAATGAAGAAGAACTTGAAAGACAGGTTGTTACCCTCAGAGATGAACTTGTTACTGCAAATGAATTCAAGGAGAAGTTCAAGATTAGCTCAGCCAAGCTTGATGAACTGATTAAAATTCAGAGGATAGAAGGTGACAAGCGAGGACTTGGATATGAGGAAGGATAAATTTCCAGATCTGGACAAAGGATATTTAGGCAAGGAAATCAAATGAACAAATCTGGAAGGTATCCAATAAGACAACCTAATGCTAAAAGATTCAATGGTTACTATTTTTTTTGTAATAAATTACGTCATATGGCTTCTTAATATAGAAGTAGAATGAATTCAAATGGTCAATCATTCTCCATTCAGTGCTTTAACTGCAACAAGTATGGTCATAAGTCAAATGAATGCAGAAATATGATGAATAACTTCTATAGAGATGTCAGATGCTATACATGCAATAGATTTGGCATATTTCTAACCAATGCAGATCAAGAGAAAATCACTGGAACAATTGGTCTGGACAGAGAAATGTTGTGTGTTATAACTGCAATAAATTTGGTCACATTGCTAGATTCTGTTAGAACATAAAAGGTTCGATAAATCAAAACATGTAGAAGGATGTTAAGGGAAAAGGAAAAGTCACTACATATGTGATCAGGAAGCAAATCCAGAAGAAATGGGTGAAGAAAATTCCCTCTATTGAAGGAAATGCGCCAGCACCAGAACCTGCTTTTGGTAATTCCTCTAGGAATTAGTTTTAGGCCTTTGGCCTAGGGGGAGTTGTCAAGAAAATCTCTTAACCTTCTGTCGGTAACTGACACTAGGATTTGGATAAGTACAATAAGTGCATATATGCTCTACAAATGTTGTTGAATCTATTGGAGAGAGTATTATGTAGTATTGGAGGTCCGTAGAAGAATTATCTTTCATAGCGCATGGAAACAGGGTAACCAAATGAGTTAGAGTAAAAAACATTTATCGTGACAAAAAGGGTTAGGTGTTCAAGTGATAAAAGGTCATTTTTATCTTTCATTTGCCACTTTTCATTTTAAAGAAAAGAAGTTTGGAGAGATTTGAAGCAAACTTTGGCAAATTGAGGTGAAATTCAAGTGTGAAGGAGCTTTTAGCAATCAAACTTTGATATGACGAAAAGGTATTTATTGGAAAAACTTGCGAACTTGTGAATTTGTGAAAATGAATACTCCATTGGTAGTTGACATCAAGGACATACCTTGTCCAAAATTCTGAGGCATCATTTCAAATCTATCGAGACAGACCCATTAGGTGCATTTTTGTCTGTTTCGTACGGAGTCTTACATATTGAAGATATTAGGGCATACATTCACGCAAACATTGAAGAGTTAGGAAGCTCACAACTATTTAATTTGTATAACAATCACATAATACGAGAA
The DNA here is from genome assembly GCA_007115665.2 of Sequoiadendron giganteum. Lineage (NCBI taxonomy): Eukaryota > Viridiplantae > Streptophyta > Pinopsida > Cupressales > Cupressaceae > Sequoiadendron > Sequoiadendron giganteum. The sequence continues at coordinate 84,814,651 of CM021101.1, forward strand.
GACTTATGTGTCAAGCCAGAATTCAAAACCCTAGAAGAGAAGAAATTTACACAGATTGTTAAATTTATTGTCTTTGAAGAAAGTGAATGGGTTTGGTATATCTTTAGTCGAGTTCATGCAGAATTTATGTGGTTGAATCAACCCTTCAAGATTACAAAAGAAGCTATAAGCAATGTTACAAGTTTAAATTCCTTCGGTGGGTTGCTGATCTTAAAATCCGTAAAGAATCAAACAGTTACTGATGCAACCAATTCTAAGTATGATATAAGAGCTATGAAAATTGATGATATCATTGATATAGATGTCAGATTTCCATCTATGGTTATTGGTTATAAAATCTATCATTCCAGTCCATAAAATTATGTATCTGATGCAACCATTTATGCAGCGTATCAGATGGTAAAGGAGAATGTGGACTATGATCTATGTGAGTTGCTTAAAAGTCAGTTGAAGGAAAATCTTGGAAAAATCAAGAACGATAAGAAGAATTCCTTTAAGTATGGTAATTTGTTGTTATGTTTGTTCTTTTACTTCATGAATGAAGTTCTAGGATTTGGAAAGGTACAATGGCAAGGAGATAGACCTATAGTTGCTCAAATCAGAGATCTCTTGCACAAATTTGTTGACATTAAGACAAAGAATACTGCAATCTGGGGATATTTCAAAAAAAATCAGAATATGATGCATGCTAGAAAAAGAATCCCCACATCTTTTGTGGAGAAGTATAAAGATACTATTTTCTTTATGGTTGACATTGATCAATGCCTAATGGAAGCAGTAGATCCTAGAACAGTCTGGATTATGCCAATGGGATATGAGGTTGAGGAACACATTTTGGAAATGTATGTTGAACATTTGTTGAGAAAACCTCAGGATTCATGAGAAGAAATATTTGGTACTTTTTTCAGAAAAGGATATACAAGTACACAATGAACTTAGAAAACCTGTGGTAGTCAAAAGAGTAAGAAAAGAAGTGGAAATATTTGCAAAAAGTATGGGTATATCTGTAGAAAAAGTAAGAGAATGTAGAAGGAAGAGATAAGAAGTTGAAGCAGAAAAGAGCCAGCAAGAATTGAATCTGCTAGTTTGACATCATCCTCTTCCTGAACAAGGTCAACAAGGATCTCTACATCCCTATCTGCCCCTGCAGCGAAGCTAATTCCTGTGCAAACTCAAACCAAGTCATCCAGTAAGAGGAAGAAGAATAAGAGCACAAGAGTCTATGAAGTTGTTTCAGAAGATGAAGAGACTGAATCTAATGAAGATGTAAGAGAAATAAAGCATATGGGAACCCAAGCAACAAAGGTTACTAAAAGCAAGCCCTCCGGTGAAGAAGACAAAGCAAAGAAGAAGGTAAAAATTGACAAACTTGGTATGCCAATAGAAGAGGTTGAGAAAGCTTTGGTTAAAGATGGCAATCTTAAGCCGCTTTGTAAATGGTATGAAACCTTTGATAAATCTAGCCAAAGAACTCTTGAGGAGGCTACAATAAAGCATTTAAATATTTTCAATAAGGTTCTTATTGAAATAATTCTCGGTTTACCTAAGAGCTTGTATGAGATTTTGGAAATGAGAAGAGTAAATGCTAGAACAAAAGAAGAGAAAATGAGAGAGAATTATTATAGAGTTATGTCTGGTGATGTCTATGGAAGAAATGGAGGCAATCCTGAATAAAGCTAAAAAGGAATTTTAGAGCAAGAAAAGGGTAAACAAGCTTATGATCGGTGAAACTGATGAAGTTGCTAAAGAAACTAAGAAAATTATGGAAGCATTCCTGTTAAGGAACAAAATCAATGTTGTCACTGAAGAAGTGAATGTTGAAGAAGTTCCAATGGAGACTGAACCTCCTAAGGTTGTGTTAGTTGAAGAAAAGGAGATTTCAAGTAAATAAATTGAGGTCCCTAAAGGAAAACAAGAAACGGTAGCTGAAGAACCAGTAGTCAAAGAAGAGAAGGTTCAAGTAAAGGGAGTTCTAGTGGAAGCAAGAGACACTGCAAAGGCAGTGAAGAAATTTTTGGTAGAGAAACATAAATAATTTGACCTTGAATTGGTTGAAGGTCCTATTGACCTATCCACTTTGTCCCTAATTCCGAAAATGAAGGTTGCATCATTTTCCCAAGCGAAGGCTAGAGAAGAATTGTTGAAGTCTCACATTGAGGATAGTAAACTCTTAAATCTTGCATTTGGAGTTCTTGAGAAAATAATGCCTACTCATGTCAAGAATATGTTTGGTTCCTCCTCCGGTGAATTGAAGAAGCTCATTAACTCTGTAAGTACTCATTTCGAGTCCCTTGAGAAGTTAGCCATGGTTAAAGTTCAGAAGGAGTTTGATGCCAAAAGGTTCAGAAGGTTGAAAGGAATGATAACTAATGATAAAACTCTATTAGCCACCTATGTGAAGAATATTCAAAGTGCTCTATCTGAAGGTGGAAAGATCTATTATAAGTCATGTTTGTCTTTGTCAAAATTTACTAAGGTCAATGAGAAGAAGGTTAAGGATCTTGAAAAAAAATTAGTTGTTATTTCTAAAGCTTTTGATCCTTTAGCTGGTGGTGTTGGAAATCAAGAAGGTCAAATGATATCTCTACTTGACAAGATAAGGAACTTGAAGCAAGACAATGATAGAATTGTGGAAAGAGCATGTGAGCTTAGAGGCCTAATTGGTCTGAAGATAGAAATAATGTTTAGTGCATTAAATAAAGTTGAAGATGCTATGGAAATTAATGACCTAGTGAACCTTGAGTCTACAGAGACAAAATCTTAGTTTTTGGTCACATAAAATTTTTGCAGAGTCTCAAAAGGGTTTGGGACACAAATTTGATCTTGTTGAAGAAAGACTTTGCGGATGTTTTCAAGTTTGTGTAAGTTGTAGAAGCATGCTTGTACAGACTGCAGATTTTGTTTGATTTTTGGTATGTGGATTCTTGCCTTTTCCATTGATGTCAAAGGGGGAGAATGAGATAGTGAAAAATGTCTTAATCATATCAGGGGGGAGTTGTTTTTTTGAAATTTTGAAGAGTGGCAGTGTATTGATGTTGGTATTGATCCGACACTTAGTAATTTTTTACTAAGTGTTGCCATCAATGCCAAAGGGGGAGATTGTTGGAAAGAGACACTACAAATGTTTTCTAGTGTTGTCATTGATGGAAACCCTAGTCGGTGATTGGATTCGCATGTCATCATTTAATCATACTGGTAGTCATATTGAAGATAGTCAAGGAAGAACAAAGCATCCGATAGTTTTGTGTTCATCGATTCACATGAAGATTTTCTACTATCATTTTGAGTTGTGGATCTCGGGGAAGATATTTTGGTGTACATGGGTATGTGTAGGATCATGATGGGCCAAAAAGTGGTGATATGTAAGTGATATGATGGTCCATGTGGCTGATGACTTTTTTTTAACCCAAAATTGATGAACGAAAAGGGTTTTTAAAGGAGATTTTCAGCTTTCCACCAATATAAATTATGCTTTAATTTGAATTTAATAAATAATTATTATTCATTTTCTATTTGAATTATGACTAAAGTCTTGATTGATAGGCTGATTGAAAAACATCTATAGCTTTCAAATGGTATCACATTTTTTTAATCCAAAACATGTGCCACATTCTATGATTCACATACTATAGGATTAAAAAAAAATGAATTTCATGAAGTTTTGAGCAAGTTAAGGTGGTCAAACATACGATTTTTTTATATTTTTTAAAATTTGTAATAAAAAATTCATAATTAATTATTTAATTGGAAAAAATTACAAAAAAATATGCATCACATTGAGACATGAGTCCTCTACTTACATTTAAAATCTTATAAAAAAATATTATCATTTTATTGTGGTTAGGGTGGTCAGACAGACACCTACTTCTTATTTTTTTCCCTAAAATTTAAGTACTACTACATTGAAATTTCATATTTTCACCAAATAGAATTTTTTTAAAATAAACCTAATAGTTTAGAAACTACATTCAATTTGCTACAGATTCTATTCTTACATATTTTTGAAATAATATAGATAACTTATTCAAATTTTTACGTCAAGTTGCCTAACTCTGATTTTTTGAATTTTCATCACCACTTAAGGGCCTCTATTTTCCATGATGATCTTACAGATACCCACGTACTATCTTATCCAGGGTGTGCATTCATTGGTATGCAAGTTTGAATATCCGGTTAATTAATTTCTTGTTTATCAGTGCAGAAAGCCAAATTCGAGGATATAACATGTCGTGGATGTTTGAGAAGTAATTGTTTGAGTATTTTTGTGTTCAACAATAATCATTTGAGTCATTACTATGCTATGGCCGACTTTGGTTGGTGTGCATCAAGAATTTACCATGGATTGAGCCAACAGTTTGAATATATTTTCATACTTTTGTTTGAGTCGACAACAAGCAATTAAATTATTAGTGGGAGATATATATATATATATATATATATAAGCGATCGATCATATCATTTTGATATACGAACAAGGTGTTTTTCATGCGTGTTCTGAATATCAGAAGGGTTACAGAGTGATTATGCATGGTTTCACTTGTGCATTAAGGATTTTGTGATGCGAGTTTGAGAAAAGCATAGCAGAAGCACAAAATCAGTCAGAAGGATAGAAGATTGATTGTTGAGCCTAACCGAAACTATAATCAAACATTGGTAGATGCTATTTTCTCAATTCAATTTCTCAGATGGATTTAATCTGATTATCTTTGTAAGACAGTGAGTCTTCTTTGAGTAGTGAGCTCTAGGCAGTGTGCTTGAATGCAAGTGCATTCCTATTTTGTAAAACACTTTTGAGTATACTCAAATCATATTGTGGATTGGCCATCCACCGTGGTTTTTCCCTTAATAGGGTTCCACATAAAAATTCTTGTGTTATGGTGTTGTGGTTATTTGTCTTATGTTCATGCATATTTATTTTGATTGAATGTTATAAATGCTTAAGGATCAGATCAATAAAGTTAAAAGTTGCAGAACACTAATTCACCCCGCCTCTCAGTGTTCCTTGATTCCAACAATTTTAATATGTTTTGGTTTTATTATGTATTTAATTTTTTAGTTTGATTAAACATGTATTTTTCACCAAAAATCAAGCTCTTTGTTCTGCACATGTGAATAAATAGTAAATTATCAAAAGAAAATTTTGAAAAATATGTTCAAGCTAGGTATTGATGTCCTTTATCTAGTAAAAATAGAAAATTTTGATACATACAGAAAAAATTATGTTGTATACAATCCACCTATGTCTGAATTGTAATTGGTTTGAATTCAAAACTTGATTAAAGAAAAAATATTCAATAAAACACTATGAAACCAAATGAACTTGTTAGATATCATAGTTACAAATCTAAATTTGAAAAAATAGAATTTTATCCTTCATAGAAAAAAAGTTATGTTGTATACGATGAGCATCACTCCTTAAAAATGGTGTTTACTGATAAAAACTAGTTTTCAAAGGAGATTGGAAAAGAAATGCAATCCGATTTAAAAAAAATTAAAGAAATATATTTAGAATCTACTAAAAAAATGTCACAAATCACTAGTTTGCATCATCTTCAAATGCTTCGCGGTTTAGCCGCTATAGGTGCCCGAAAGTGAAGATTTAGTTTAAAAAATTCAATTCAGTGTCCACTTTGGCCAAAAATTGTAAACCTGTATTGTGGGATCACCCGTCCCTTAATCAATTGGACTTAAGTGGGCCTCTAATTGCCTAAATTTTACATTTACAAGCCTAATTAATTGCAATTTCTGAAAGGGGAATTATGATTTAATTAATGCAATTATCATTTTTAATACCCTAAAATGAATAGGTCCTGATAATTTAGGTCAAGACCCATTCACCCTTGGGAAAATGGGCCCCCCTTAAGATCACAATTTCAAATTTTGAACATGTTTTTGGCATCATCTTAAGGTTCTAAATTCAAGTTTCAAGTGTTGGCTTGTAATGTTTAATTTTTGGGAAATTAGAAAATTGTCTATATAAGCAAGGTATTTTTATCAATTCAAATCCTATAATAAGCTAGATTTTCAAGAGGAATGTCAAAAGAGCTAAGATTATTGTCAAAGGTTCTCAAGAGAAGATTTATCGAGCATTTGTTTTAGCATTCAATATCTCAAGCATCATGTCAAAGTTATCAAGCATCATGCATATTTTTGGAGCTAACATTATGATGTAGGTTTCAAGATTCAAATCAAAATTTCAAGCATCGAGATCACATCATCAATCAAGCCATTTCATGCAAGATATAGATCTTGGAGAGATCTAATAAGTTACATTCCTTCAAGGGTTTCAAATCAAGGGTTTGGTGAGTTGCAACATAGTACTTGTTCATTCATCATTTATTTCATGTTTCATTGTTTCAATTCAAGGTTTAATTACCAAAATGGGGTTTGACCAAGGCAAGCCCCCATTCACCAAAAACAACATTTTTTCCCTCTTGTGTGTTTTTAAAATCTTAGGTTGAAGAAGGATTTAAGATCTATTAAAGTGAAAAGTTGGAAAAGTTATCAAAGTTGTCATCAAGCCACAAAGACTGGTTGTAGGACATAATAACCCAGCCAAAATAACCCTGGACAGAATAACCCAATCACAATAACCCAAGGACAAAATAACCCAGGGTCATAATAACCCATGGATAGAATAACTCGTGGTCAAAATAACCCATGGACATAATAACTTGTGGTCATTTTAGATCAAGCTAGTAATTTTTTTTCCTTTTTTTCTATATTCTTACGGGGATATTTTGTCCATGGGTTATTCTAACCACGGGTTATTTTGGATTGGGTTATTATGACCCTGGGTTATTTTTTCCTTGGGTTATTGTGACCAAGTTATTTTGTCCAAGGTTATTTTGGCCAGGTTATTATGTCTGAATACTACAAAGACTCACTTTCAAAAATTATTTATGACTTTCCTACTATGAAATTTGGAGAATTCGAGAGTGCATACATAGGAGCAAAGGACCTATAAATTAATTTTAGAAAGCCCTACAAAGACCCATTCACCCTTGGGCAAATGAGTCCCAAAGGACACTCAACAACAAAATTTTGGTGAAAGGTGCAAAATACTAAACCTTCTCAGATCTTCCTAAAATTTGTAGGTTTCATTAGATTAAGGTTTAATCTTTTGATTTCATGTATTACTTTTCATTTTTGGGTTTATTTACTATTTTTAATCTTTCTCCCAAAAGTGTTGTTTCAGAAGATCTATCCCCGTCCTAGATAATAAGGAAAACATGATCTCATTCAAAGTTGACTCACCTAAGGGATGAAAGTCAACCTTGGCTTAAGGGATCTCTTTTTTCTAATGATATAGAGAGAGATAGGTGCATTATACCCCATTTTAACTTTTCTATTTATAGTAAACTACTACTGAACCCCCATTTAAATAGAAGGGAACCCAAATCCCTCCATTTCACTTTCTAATTCATTAAAGAATTGTAAATGAATTAAAGCACAATGATGAATTATGAACTTAGCACCATCATCAATAGCAACACAAAAAATGTAGAGCTTCCCCTATGTCCATTATTTGATGTAGATCTAGCATATATACAACTTAATAGACCTACAAATCCGAAATTAAGTAGTTCATTGTTCTAGAGGTGCTTCCTTTTAAATTTTCAACCAAGGAATCATAAGCTTGAGATGATGTTGGCACTATATGTATAGCTAAGAATCCTAAACCCTCTTAATCAACTGAGTATAGACAAATGAACAATATCAATTTCATCTAAGGGCTACTTAACTTAAAATAACTCCTATGTAGAAAATAGACTAAGTGAATATTGATTGTTGTAATTGCAGTAACTGCTATGGGTGACTATTCATACATATACTATAACTTATGACTCTTTATTCTACACTGTGGCCCAATTCAACTAATTTTTTAATAACATTAAACATAATGTAAATCAAAAACCACAATTCACATCTTACAATTAAAGAATTACAATTCACAATCTAACTAATAATTTAAACTAACATGGAATCTATAGTATGTCATGTGGCCATTGCTTGAGTTGTTGCAATCCACAATGTCTTCTTTTAAATATTAACTCAAAGATTCATGAAATTGAATTATCATTCTTTATTGTAATTTGGACATACACTTAAACTTAGAATAAATTATAATAAGATTTATATTTTTTCTATCTCATGCAAAAATCTAACTACTTGGTCTCTCACAAGATCATCCCTATATACAGGATCTATGAGAGTCCTCTTACTCTAGAACTGAAAAAAAAAGTACTAGAAATTGTCAACTCTTCCAAAAATAAAGGAAGAGGACCGAGTCATTAACTTAACCAAAAACTAAAAGCAAGTGGAAGTAAGAGTGTAAGAATTTGACAAGGACTCTAGGCACCAACTAAGAACATTGTTCTAACTGACAACGTACTTAATAGGACAAAATTTATTATAAGTCATTATTTACTGTTAGAACAAGCCTCATATTTCTTCCATGATTTATTAATAATAAAAAGTGAAAAGATGGAATGATCCATGAATGTTCATGTTCACATTCCAAGACCATCACCTCCATTAGCTTCAGGATAAAATGCACGCTTTGTGGTTGATCACTTCCTTTGAATGTGATGGGCTGACATTATTTTTCTTCAGGTTGATAGGTTCTTCACTGCAAGGGTTAGTCTTATTCCAAAGGAACTTATCATTATTTAACAAATAGAATCAATCATAAAAATCTACCAAATTCCACAAACACCCAAAGATCACATAATCATTCATCAACATAGTATATCATCTTCAATTCTTTTAAATACTTAAAATATATGAAAAGGTTTGGAAATGTCTTTGAAATTTAGCATAAATAAGATAGAAAACATGAAACTAAAGCAAGTAAATTGGACATCTCTAGGGCTCATCACTCACCCTTATTGATATTTTTACCCAACAATTTAAAAAAATATTGAATGTAACAAAAAATAAGGTGCATGCACCGAACGTGCTACTATATTTTATTAAGAAAAATAGAAACACTTTTGTGTGCCTACAACATTTAAGCCTCTTAATCTTAACTTTAAAAAAAAAGTAGTTAAGAAATTAGATTTAAAGTATTATAAATTTCTTGTTCTTATTGTATCTTCAAATTCTAAGTGCATGCATCTCCAATTACTCATCCAAGTTTAGGTTTAATTAATTTTTTAAAAAGAATTTAAGACCATTTTTCCCCCCTTTTTGTCCCTCATTTTCATGCACTTACTCTTCTCCACCTCTTTAGTATGTATTATATTGAGGATAAATTCAACATTAGATGGTGATGTACTTACCTCCCAATTTATATGTCCCTTCTATATAGGCCTGAATTAATAGATGGACAACCTATCATCATCAAACTTATCTACTCTAAAGTTTTTTGTGTTTAGGTTTCCAAAATCTACTCCAATCTTAAATGAACTTTTAGATTCATGGTCATCACGGTTTATCTTGATGTGAATGTGTGAGAATGCCTCTAGACATGTTGGAACTAAAATTATCAAAGTCTGTGTGTTGAACACTATGGCCTTGTGTCTTGGATCATTGAAAATTTTAGGAGGGTATACATTAGTCTCAAGACCTGGTAAGGTCTACTCTTCCAAGAAATAAGGGCATGATAAACTTGGCCATGACTTAACTATGAATGAGTTATGAAAACCTACTAACTTTCATTTAATGATGATGTTGAATTAAGACATTATAATATTATCGTGTAAAAAAATATTCTTATATATGGATGATCTTCTTCCCCTAATTATGTATCTAGATTTATGTTAATTTTAGGATGAAATTATTTATGAATTCCTTCCCCAAAAATGAGAATTGATGATAGTTATTAGCAATGATGGTATGGTTCTTTTCCCTTAAATATGTTTGGTGGATAATTGTGTACTAAGCTTTATGGTTGGTGGATATGTGCACCAAGTTGTGACACAAAAATGGCTCTTAAGATGCCACTTTTTTTTTAAATTAGCGAAGTTTGATGTTCATGAGAAAATGAAGATAGTTTCACTAAAAATTTGAAGATGCAATAAGAACAAGAGTTGAAGTGCTTCAATTCTACTTTCTAAGCTACTAATTTATTTTGAAAATAATGAATATTAAGGGTTTCAAAAAGGGGGGCCCAAAAGTACTTCTGTTTTTATCAAAAAAATGACATAGCCTCTAAGGCACCCCCACCATTTTCGTTAATTTTTTTTTTAGAATTTTAAAAATCTGAACAATGAGAAATTAGCTAACACCATGTAGTTTATCTCCATTATTTTGATTAATTTTTTTAATGAATATATAATATTTTATGAACTTTTGAAGTGGACACATCCTGAAAAGCTGAAATTTGAGCATGCTCCCCCCTAATTTTTTTGAAAATTAATCAAAAATCAATTTTATTTTTTTCATTATGTGTAGAATGGAGTCTAGTTTATAAAAAAATAATTTTTTTATAAATTTGATGATCGAGTAAAAATCTATCCTAAAAATAGCACATGTTGGTTTTTTGACAAAAAATAGAGCCACTAACAAGAGAGTTTATGGATGAAAACCTTAACATAATCAAAATGCTAAAAAAATTATATGGTTATATAGGTAAGAGAGGGCCTAATGTCATCATGGTTTTTTCTGAACTTGCATTGAAAGATGTGTAAACCTGACGGGTAGCACAAACAAAAATATGTGAAAATTTGTTACCCTTTTAGAAAATCACATCCTTGGTATCAAATGGTTGTCCAACGCTTTGGGTTGGATGCCCAAGGCAAAATCCAACCCTTTGAGTTGGTATTTTCCAATGCAAGTAATTTGGTGAGCACCAAATTACGAGCTCACCAACTGAACTGCATCATTTGGTGAGCGCCAAATTTGACGCTAGACAAATGAAATACTTCATTTGGATAGCACCAAATTCGGTGCTCGCCAAATGAAGTGCATGAATTTTTGGAATGTATTTTTGTGAACTCTTTTGGTTTTTTTCTTTCTCTTTCTCTCTCTGTCATGGAAACTATATACATGAAATAAACATTTACATATGGGCATTTACTTTATAATTTAAGTTATATTTCATGTATATAGTTTTAGGATGTTTGAGAGTGGTTTTAGATCTCTTGGAGTTATAATTCAAATTCTAGTTTTTGGAAGATCTTATAATTTTTAGAATGCAAAGTTAATACTTAAATCCCAAAATGTTGTTTTTAGGGTTGTCTAGTTGTCATTTTCTGTAAAAAAAAAACAGTTCAACACTCCAAATTTTTCTTATTTTATAACCATATATATGAACAATTTATTGTACATTTGATTGAAAACAAAACAAAAAACTATAACATAATCATTGTTATCAGATTTAGCCATTTGGGAATGAACAATTAAAATAAAAAATGCAAATCCTAGAAGATAAAGGTCATGGCTTACCTTGAAGGCTTGAGGGCTTCCGGCTTAATGAATGTGTTGGAACTTGAACACTTGGCCCTTGCTCTTCCTCTTGCTAATGCTCTCCCTTTTGTTGCCTTGCATGCACTCACTGTTGCTATGCAATTGTTGCACTTGTAGCCTTGCTCAATGCTTCCAAGTTATAATAGTGATTTGGAGTGAGAGTGTAAGGTGCATTTATAGTTTTCTTTTGAGTGCTTAGGGTGTGCTCGAAGCCCATAAAATAAGGGCTAGGGTCGGGGGCATGAACATGAAGAAAAATGATTTAAAAAAATTCTTTTTGGAAGTGTTTGGGACAAGGGATGATCAACCATCTCAAAAAAAATTGAGAGACTTTGGGGAGTTTCCTTGAAGTCTCGAGGATGCCTTGATGTCTCCCAACATGCCCAATAGGGGAGATGTCTTAGGAATGTCCCCCTCTTCGAGGGAGATGTCTTGGGGGCTTCTCCTACTTGGTAGTAGCAGTGGAGGGATAGAAGTGGGATGTTTTCCTATTGCTCTCAAGTCTCAAGGATGTCCCTATTTCTAGAAACATATGTAACAATTGAATTATTGAACTTAAGTCCTAAAATGTATAGCTTTACCAAACTACTAACACATAACTTAATCACATAAATTAATTTTCAAATATGTTGCAATGACATGGACTAGTCACTATACAACACTTGTTTGACCTATTGTTTTACTTTTGAGTCTTGCTAGTTTGCCTTATCACTTGAAAGTATTTTGATTACACAAGTTGAAACATTCAAAGCACAGAGATATTCTTATCTACACTTGACAGAGAAGCATGGTAAGATAGACACTTCCATCCACTTTGTGTTGGTGTCTATACATGTTGCATTAATGTCCATGGTACCCAGTGGTTTTAAATAGGAATGGTTTGTAAAAATTATAGTTTGACCTATTGTTTTGACTTGATAGTCTTCCTTTAACACTTGAAAATATTTTGATTACACAAGTTGAAACATTCAAAGCACAGAGATATTCTTAACTACACTTGACATAGAAGAATGGTAAGAGAGACACTTCCATCCACTTTGTGTTGGTGTCTATACGTGTTGCATTACTGTCCGTGGTACATAGTGGTTTCAAATAGGAATTAGTTTTTGAAATTAGTAGAAGCTGTCTCCTCAATCACAAAATGCTGCACTTACGAATGGAAAATAGCATAGCAGCATATGACTCTAAATGCACAACATTTGAAATATGATGCATTTTTTTATATTAACATGGGAAAAAGAGAAGGGTTGAGGCTTGTTCTCGGGCCATTCAGCCTTGGTTGATAATTTGCCAGAGTAAAATAAAGTATTACTCATTGTAGAATATTGACACACATATTGTGTAGGAAGCTTTAACCCGAGCTACTTTTCACTTGAAGCATAATGATTTTACTTCTGTTGTATGTTTACTTATGTCAAAGATTGCCCTGAAGTTTTTGATCATTCTTGTAGGGGGGCATTAATGTGAGTTAACTGCTGTTGGTTATAGACATTAGAGTGCCTAATTTTGCATGCTACTGAACAAGTTGAGTTTTTTTTAGTCTCTATAATATCATGTGCTAATAGACTGAATATTTTTTTTCTTTAATACATTTGTGTTATTTTAGGACTTCCTGAAGATTGTCTCATCATTTAAACATTCTTACCAAGAAAATCTTTATCAGCTTTATTTGAAGGTGAATCCTACAGGTTACCTGAACTGTTGAGAAAGAATTTAAAATATCAAAATTTCTGATTCACTACTTCTATTTGTTTTGATAGAGAAGAATTAATTTTTCTCTAAGAAAATATCTCATGATACATTTCTGTAGTCAATTTTGTATGCAATGACATTATGATTCTAGTTTCTATTTGACTGTGCTGATCTAGAAAAATGTAAAAGAAAATACAATTTATAGCTTATTAGACTTCTATGATATATTTGTTTATTAGACATATAACTCTTCTTGTTCTTAAACTACAGATAATTGCTTCCATGCATGAGAATATACAGGTATGCTTTTGCTTTTCTTTTATTTTTATTGTTCACATTTCTTTATGCTCTATAGTACAAGTTTATTGAGTGGTCAATGGAATGAAGATGATTTTACTCGTATTATCATATTTCATAGAACTAGTAAGATTGGTCTATTTGTACAGTTCAAATAATGGTTGGAACATGATGCTCAACTTCTTACATCTCATGGCATCCATAGAGATTATGATATATTTCTTTGAGTATTTTAGGGTTGGTGGAATTCACCAATGATGTGTTAGTATTGCTTTTAAGCTGCAAATATCCAAAATTATGAACAAAAGTATATTTATTGAATGACAATAAATAGGGGTTGTGGGTCCCCCACCCAAAGTTGATTGAGCAAAGACCACTCAAGGTCATAAACCACCAGATATCAACGCATAAATTCTTCTACATAGCGATATCGGCAATTAGACTTTAGATCTTAAATGCCAGTGTTTCTCTGAGTTTTGGGGACTACAGGTGTGGGGGTGGGGTTTCAGGGATGGTAGGGGGACAACTCTCTCTCTCTCTATATATATAAATATACCATAATTTACACAAAATATACAAAATTCAATAATAAATATAGAATTGAGAACACCCTACACAACTGATAATTGATATAGGTTTCAAGGTTATTTGTAAGGTGATACCCTACTTAGAGGACATTCTTGAGATTATTGAATATAAGGGTACATCAGTATCCTCTATATAGCTTTTGTGTGTGCATTTATGTTATTCTCAACAAATTTAAGGTACAACTACTTTGGATGTTTAAAACTTGTGTGAAAGTGGTAATTTGTGCAAGTACCAAGTTGCAAACACATTATTTGTGTTAAGAGCATGATCTCCATGACTCTGTGCTAGATCAGACTCACCTTAGTAGCAGTTCAGGTAAGTCGTCATAATAGTGATTCTGAGTAGTTGGAGAGAGTTATGTCTTCTTCAAGTCGACCTTCTAATATAATGATTTTCCTGTCCAAACCATAGTGTTATCGTGTTTTCTCAACTAAGTAATCAGATTGTTTTCAGAGCCACTTTAGACTTTTGTGATAAAAAAGAAGTTTGATGCCACTTCCATGAAGTGACTGTAATAGGAAATATTGATTCCAGTGCATAGAAATGTCCATAATAGGGATTTTGAGAAATATAAAGGGAGACACGAGGTCAAGAATTTTCCCTTTCCTAGATTTTTTATTCTTATTTTGCCATGACTGATGTTATGGAGGTGGGGGAGGAAAGGGGCAGGACTTCCTCGGGATGTTGGGGATGTACTGAACTCCTGAAGTATCCTTGTGGGGAACATTCTAGAAAACATCCCCCATATAGAGGAGGTGTACTTGGGACAGCTGAAAAATAAAAAAAATGGGTACAGGGTGGAGTCATTTTGTCCCAGTCCCCAGGATGTCTTCTGTACCTAAAATGCCATAAAAACCCTGAGGATGTGTGCTCATGGAACACTAGTATCTACCAAGTTATAAGCTACCCTAAAATATGAAATGGCATAGAAGAAAACAAACAAAATGATTAATAGCATGATGTTTCCACAGTCCATGATCAATTAGTGCTGAGATTTCTGGTTTGTAACTGTGTGTAATCTTTTTTGCATCAACATTTCGGATCATACTCCACGATCTATCATCAGGATGCTGAGCATAGAGAATAAGAGCATTACAAACCAGAAATCTCAACACTAAACAAAATGATGACAAATGGGTATAGAAATTCTTGAACTTTTATCATTACCTATGCCTTATAGACCAGCTACAAACACAAAGATCCAACAACAAAAAAGGAGGTGAGATTAGACCATTGGTTGTCTTCTATGGCTACCATTCTGGCTGAAAATTCCATGGTCTTTATGAGAAGCAACATTTTGATGTCTACCTTTGGCAGTTGACCTTGCTGGCCTTTGTGCCATATCTACTCTACTCTTCACACTTTTATAAACTTCAAATTCCAAATTTGGACAAGACGAAGATCTTCTAAAGGTGATGGGGTGAAATGGAAGTGTGTTCCATTTGCCACCTTCTGATTTTGTGATGATGGTCTAGTATTGATGAAGTAAATCTTAGACTAAATGCCATCTAGTGTAAATGTTGTATAAAGGTGCATAGTCCCTTGTATCATCTATAATCACCCTCTCACCTTTATCAGTTAGATCCACTCAAAGATTGGCAAGGAAGTCAGCTGCCTTACTAGTTATTACCTTCTCTATACGTATGGCTTAAAGATACAATGTTTAAATTGGGAAGTGGGAGAATATTCCCTCAAAATAAGCTTTGATTTTCTAGGTTTTCAGATTTCTTCATTGTCATTGCCTTAATAATGTTTTAGATGCATTCAATACCTAAATTTCTTAAGTCCTTGCCAATGTCCATATGTCATGTTATGAGCTCTTGACCCTTTGCTTCATTATTAGTCTCTCTAGTAATCGCCTTTGGGTTTTCAATGCATAAATTTTCTAAGTCTTTTGCCGATGTCCATAAGGTGAAGGTGTACTTGTCATGGTTTTCATGGAAAGAGGTTCTAGAGTTCCATTTGAGATGGACAAATTTGAGGAAAAATTGCCAAGGGCTCTTGAAGGATGGAGAATCAGCAGAGTGGTTCAAAGATGTCAGAGGGAGGTTGGGAGTGGGACTCTTGTAGGCTAGTACATAAGTAGTTGGACTCGGGTTGGTAATGCTATGGAAGGTTGTGCCAAAAGGAGTTGGTGGCTATCAAGGATAGTGGATTGACCATAAGGGATGACATTGTAGGTAGTCTCCAGCGTGGAGGTTAGGAGGTCAATGGTGTTGAGTGACAAGCTTAGTGGTGTTCATGTGGTTGTGGTGTGGCTTGTGTCAGAACTAGGCTTGGACTCATGCTGACATGGAAGAGTTGAGATCTTGTGTTGTTGAGTTGGGAGTTCAGTGGAGCAAGGCTCGTGCTAAGATGGCTTCGAGCAAGGTGAAAGTGGGAGGACACAACTTACTAGAGTGTTCATGGATGCAGTCTTCAAGGTTTCGTCAAGGATGGACAACTTAGAGGTGAGGTCAAGACATGGTTCTTGCAAAGGGTTGAGTTAGGGACTTGGTAGTATGGAGATAAGTCGGGGTCAAAAGGAATGTTCTCACAAAAGTAGTGGCAATGAGTAGGACTTAGGTTGTCAAGGAGAAGTCAAGGATATGATTCTTGCAGTGGAGGTCATTTTGGGGTATGCTGGTGACATCGAGTATGACATGGTCAGAAATGGTGTAAGGTGGTGGAATTTGTTCCAATGCAAGGCATGTATCAGGAGATCCCTCTAGTAGGCTTCATTAGGAAGTTGTGAAAGATGTGCCTCAAGTCGAATGGTTTGACGTCGATGGAATCACTTATTTGGAGTGGGGGAAGATATAGGGGACTAGGTGCTCACTAGGTGAGTGCTCCAAGTGAAAATGGGTCAGCTCCAAAAATGGTGCAGGTTAGCCCCAAAAGTGGACCAACATGGTGCTCCAAAATGGGTCTTGTAGGGTAGGTCTAAAAGTAGTGACATGGGCACTTCAAATCTGGAATTGGGTTGGACTCAAAATTGGAACAAGGCGTCCCAAAAAGTGGACATGGGGTGTCCCAAAAAGTGGATTAGGTCCATAGCTCCAAAAAGGGTGATTGGTCTTAGGGGTCAAAAAGTTGAAGTTTGAAAGCGATAAGCCAAGAGGAGAGTTGGGGTAGCTTGTCCAAATTGGAAGTTTTAGTGGTGGATCGAGATGATCAGGGATCATGTTGAGAGTTGTGGTGATTGCCCATACCGAAGTTTGAGGTAGTCGCCCAGGTCACTTGTTGTGGTGAAGGGCTCATCAACGCGCTCAACCTATCAAGGCTTGGGAATCAAACAAATAATTATTATAGAGGCGTATTGTCATTCGAAGGGGGTAATCATGGGCAAGTGCCAAGAGTGCACAAAGGTGTCTAAGAGCTTAGTGAGCCGTAGAGAGCGAAATAGGGCACCTCCTCTCAGGGATGAAGAGTAGTCCTGGCATCTAGGATTGGGGAGAAGCTAGGTGTTCTACATGGATTTTAAGGATGAACGAGAGTAGTCTCACCTTGTTACAAAGTGGTGAGGTTTCTAGGTGGAAGTAGGCACATTGCTCCTATCTCGGTGAAGTGGAGTAATTGGGCCAATTGAGGTGATTACTCTAGGGGAGTTGTCCAAGGAGTCGAAACTAGTGAAGTAGAGTAACCAGGCCTCGTATTTGGAGATGACCACAATGTTTGGGTTGTCTATGCCAGACGTTGGTGCTTGTAGAGCTAGGTGAGTAGTGTTGGGTGTGCTGTGGGAAACTTGGATTCCATGTTGCAATGTGAGAGTAGGGAGTTGTGTTGGGAACACACCCATGTTACCTAGAGGTTGTAGAGGTTGCATTGAGGTCAAGGATCTCTTAGTATGTGGGAAAGGGACTAGGGTGGCATTGAGGACAAGGTCCCAAGTAAGTGCATAGGATGGAGACAAGTCATGAGGCAAGTTTGTGTGGGTGACAAAAAGTGAGCTGAGGTGCAAGGCCAAAATGTAGATGTGGTCCATAGGCAAGTAGCACTAGGAGCATTGCCGAGTTGGAGATGAGTCCAACGTGAAAGGGTATTTGGATGGATCATGGATATGGGTTCAAGGGAGCTCAAGTAGACAATTATAGGAGTTGAGAAGCCCATGGAGCTGATGGGTTGGATATGTCATGCATGGAGCTTGAATGCATTGGATGCAAGGAAGCAAGGGTTCCACCAATGAGTCATGTAGACATGGGCTTGGAGCTAGTCTAGCCAAATGAATGTGTTGAGATGGACAAGGAGCTAGCTCACGGAGTCTAGCTATCCCATGGAAAGGGGCATGTAGAGGAGTGCTAGGGGCATGAGAGCGAAGGACATCCATGAGAAAGATCTGCATGCTTTATTGATCTATGGTGTGTGTGTGAGAGTGCAAGTTGGGTGCTTAGAGTACTTGCATTATTGGAGGTGTAGTCTAGGTTTTGCAAAACGGCTTGTTGGCAAGGGAATTCATGAGTAGAGTTTGCGTGTGCTGCATGGCTTTGGACCTTCTTTGGAAGAAAAAAGTGCATTCAGACAACGCATTGGTCTAGCGCTGTGATAGTTGGTATTGCGCACAACTAAGATGTTATGTTGCAGCTATGATGTTCATGTGTAGCAATTGTGACCTATTGTACAACAATTGAGAACTATTGTGCTACAGCTATGAATTAGAATAACATGACCTCGATGGACCAAATGTCAATTTCATCTTTTGGATATCTACAATCTTCCATCTACAAAGGTGGTCAACTGCACACTTGTGTGTCTTTTTTGTATCTGCAATGATGTAGAAACACACACAAGGGATGATAATCTCATGTGCATCCCACATGTAATGTCCCCTTCTCATCAATGAGCAGTGCAGTGGCTCATCAGCCTATTTTGGAGGCTCGTAGGCTCGTGAGGTAAAATTAGGGTTTCCAATTGTTTGGGGGTTTTTGGCTTTTTCGGAGGCTTGCACATTGGAGTTTCAAGTTTTGGTTTGCGGATTCTTTTTGGTTTTTAGAGAGCTTCACAATGATATGACATGCATATGCATTGGGCAATTTTTCAGAATTTACTATTTTTAGTAAGTTCTATTTTTAGTAGTGCTCTGGTTGGCAGCAACACAGTGAGCTTTCCACTTCAAGCAGAGCAGTTGAGGATTTTTGGATTTGGCTTTTGAGGTGCAATTTTGGAGAAATATATTATTTTAAGACATCAATGTTATATTTTTCTTTTGGCCCTCTTGGCCTAATGTGATGACTTCAGTTGTTTTAAAAAGGGGCCCTTGAGGGTGGATGCCTCATCAAGAGGTAAACTTAATATTTCTAAGGTTGGATCCCACATGCGGAGATGAATTTTAATATTTCAAAAGTTTATTATGTTCCCTAGGAGTTTGGACGCCACAATGAAGAAGGGAGAAGATGATTTTGAGAAGCTAAAGAGTCACCTCAAACTCTATAAAAGTAGGGCTTTGCTCATTCATTCATCATGTATTGTCTATCATATCGAATTGGTGCTGAAATGTTTTCAGGCTTATGGCTTCGAGGAATGCATACCTCCTAGCAAGGATTAGTTTCGTGTTTGAAAGATAACACCTAGCTGAAAATGAGGCTACTTCTCAATCAGAGAATGCAGATTGAGCTTCACAGTTGGAGTTTTAGATGTTTTTATCAGTTTTGTGTTTGTTGGTTCGATCATGGCTGAAGCAAGTTTTCAATTGCAGCTCATTGTGTGATTTTTGTTTCATTGTTTGTATTTTCTCATACCTTTTCTATGTTATAGGCGTCCCTCTTGGTGCATTTTCAGATTATATTTCGGAGTATTTGATTTTATCTAGAAGTTCACCCCTCTTGGAAGGCCGTACCATGCCTTGGAGTGTCTTGAATTTTGTGCATAAATGATTCTCAAGCATTTGATGCTATTTCAGTGTTGGAATTTGGGCGCCATCCTCCTTAGAAGCATTTGTAGTTTATTTCAGGTCTTTTGGAGGAGTTTTGAGGGAATTGTGAGCATTTTGGTGTGTCTAAGTTTGCTGCTTAGAGATTTATGTTTGCTAGTTTTTATATCAGATTGTCAGTAGTTCTGATTTTGGTTTGTAATTCCTTAATTGAGAAGCTTAGAAGTTGGAGGGATCATCTTTCATCAATTTGCAGTGATTATACGGCTATAACACTTGTAATTTGCAGATTATTTGCATTATAAGGCTGAAACCAGTAGTACTAGTTCAGTCATTTCTATTTCTGCATTTACTTTGTGATTCTAATGCAAACACTTGTAACCCCTGTACGGTTTACCGCTAGTGAGGAGGAATAAACAATTGTATCTCTCTTAATTCTCCCACTGAATAAGTGGAGTATTCCCACTGCCTAAGTGGATGCCTGCTGAAAGGCAGATTCCTGCTGTTAGTAGATGATTGCTTTTTATTTGTAATTTCGCTCCCGTTGAATAAGTGGTTGAGCTTCTTTTCATTCCAGCATTGTACTTCATTTCAGATTTGTTGCTAATGATCCCTGGTGCCATATGCTATCACCTCGTCCATATTGGGATCTTGTTGAGCATTCTTGGTGTAGGGTTACTTTCAGCTGGTTTATATTTCGGGCTAATCTTAATAGGTGCATTGATATGTGTGGAAATCCCAAGGAAAAACTAAGGGGGTCATTTTCACCACATGCCTACAATAAAGCTCTTCACAATTCTATGGGTCATAGTCCTTTCTAGATATGTCCTAGATTCCAATTAGTGGCACCCCCTTGACATAACCTACTGTGCACCATCCACATTCCAATCGCATGCAAAGGAATGGAAAGTTGATAAACAACAAAAGTTATCTACAACACATTCAAGATGTGTGCACTAGCAAGTCCAACAAATACGTACATGCTAGCATTAAAAATACAAAGAGCCCCAAGATGCACATTGTACATCTCACTCATTTCAAGTTGTGGTAGTCTAGTTGCATTTCTAGAAAGATTTCATCTAGGGTACACATCAGAAGGTAAAACCTTTGTGCTATGTTCCTTACACCATTTTGCATGCAACAAGTGATAACACCTTCATTCTTGATCTTCCAAAACTCACTTGGGCTTGCATGTAGTATTATGCTGAGCTCCTTAAGCCATAGTTTTATCCTCTTTAGGACCCAATTGCAGTCTGACATCCATTAGAAGCAAATCTTGTGCAGTCACATTAAGTGGGGAGGGATGAAATCATTGGCACCTCAGCCATTCCTACTTGCCACAGTGCTCATCAATTGTTTCATATAGTCAAAACCAAGTAGTATGCAGATTGGGAAAAGTGGTACAACCTTGAGCAATTGTGTGTGTAACTTCTTTTTCTCATTTTCAATGACTCAATACAATGGGAAACATTGCTCCTTAAGAAGGGATGTATGATTCTAACTTCATCAATGCACTCACCATTGCTCAATGTGTAATATCCCCAAATAGGGATGATAAAAAAACAATGATATCTCCAAAAATATGCAATAAAAAATTCTGAAATTTTATTTGCAAGTAGAAAAGCATTCAACAAACTTAGATCTGAGCTCAAAATATTTTTATGATTTTTAAGGTATTTCTGAAAATTTCTGAACATGAAAAAGTTGCAGAAAATCCACTAAACAACCCAGAAATTTCAGAAAAACATTACAATAATTCCTCTTAAAATTTTAGAGTCTAAACCAAGATAAATATGCAGATTTTTAACGCTCAAAATACCTTAGATTGGCTTATAATTATTTCCAAACCTTAGCTATCCACCAAATACTCAGACATTGACAATTTGTAATTGTAGAAGATTCCAGATCTGAGTCTTCAGCACTGAGATCCTCCTCAAATTTGGCCTCCAACCTGATGAATACTTGCAACCCATAAATAATAATGTGCTAGAGTTTCACAAATTGGAGTTCTTCCACCAAAACACACTCTTTCGACTAGGGAGAGCCCGTATGTCTCACCGAAATCAGGAATACTTAAGGGTTTCAATCCTCAAGGCAAGTTGTAGCAGCAATAAACAGAGAACTTCATCACATAATGAGCTCTAAAAGACCACTAGAGAATTATATAATAACTGCCGAAGAGATGAATTAATCTCAGCCCTTGATTCACCACCTCTTAATCCAATGCTCCACAATGGAACCCTAAAAACTGAACCAATAAGCTCCTTCAAAACCCATGCCCCCTTTGCCTTTTTATCACATGCTTTTTTAAAATCACTTAAAGTACATAAAAAGGGGACAACTTAAGTCCTTTGGCTAGGAAACTCTTAAGTTTCCTAAAAAGATGTGCCCATAATTTAAAATAACTCAAGTTCACTTAAGTTGCATAAAAAGACGTTCGCACAACTTAAGAATATAATTTAGAACAAGCCAAAGACTCCATATCTTACCCATTGATGCTCTACATCCTCTTCCTCTTGGGTAATCCAAGGAAAGGACAGCCAATCTGTTGCTAATCATCTTGATTTGTGTTGGGGACATTACACAATGTGCACATCATAGTGTTTGCACAACCTTACACAACACTTTATTCACAATGCTCATGTGCAACGCAAATGCACATAGTATGACCTTACATATCATTGCACATCCTTGTGCCTACTTAAACCATACGTGTCTGACACATATGGGCATCTACACCACATGAAATGCCACCATACATGTGTAACGCCTTGCAGCTTTGAACCATAGGACATGACACCATGCGGATTTGACATTTGGCACCATATTTGTAGAACCCCATGTAGTGTCTGCACCATAGGATATGACACATTGTTTTGATAGTGTCATCTCATCCACATAGCTACATGATCATATGCATTGGACACTTGTTAGCATCTACTTGGAGCATGGTTTCTAGTCTAGTTGTATTATTATGTATAAATACCTACATTGTACATCATGTATAGTTTAGAGGAATCTACATATTCACATCTTAGTCCTCTACAAATACTTCCCCTATTCTTTTAGAGTAGAAGTGACATATTTATGATAAGGCTTCTCTGCACTTGGAGCCTAGTTGTGTTATTATGTATACATACCTGCATTGTACATCATGTATAGATGGATAGGAATCCACAGATTCACACCATAACCCTTCATAAATGTTTCCCCTCTTTTTTCTAAATAGAAGGGAATATTTGCGAGAAGACATTGTGCATCAAATATGTATTTGGTTTGCATTTCTCTCATCCATTTGCATATTCTATGATCTTGTCCATGACCAGCTAATACACATGATCATCCTCTGAGTTGCCTGAGATTTAGATCAACTTTTAACTAAATCTCAAGCTATTACATCACTACCTAATGATGACAAAATATAACAAGTCATCTACAGTAAAAACTTATTATTCTAGTGGTCTACGTGAAGGAACTGATCTGAGGGGCTTGATCTATTGTGACTGAGTATAATTGGTAAATGGTCTAATTTTCCCATGTTTAGCATGTCCAAGCGTAAGATAAAATTCAGATCTCAGTCAATTATTGGTGGTGAGGAACTTGGCTAGACACTCAGTGATCCTGCTAGAACCTTTCCTTATGTTGCTTCGGGTGCATTTCTTGCTCCTAGGTAGAAGATCCCAGATGGAGGCTGAATTAGTAGTGTTTGTGAAATATTCTTGATAGGAAAGTAGCCTAGAATGCCCTCATTTTTTTTTCCTGATATTGATGCAATGCAGTTGAAGTTTTCCTCCAAGGATAATCTTGAAATGATAATTGATATTCAATATTCGTTATTTACAAAGGAGAGGAATACTCCTTAAATGATACAATAGAGGACGATGTTTCTAAAAGGAAACAATTGTTAACTAAAGTAATTAACAAAAATTTACTAAAAGCTAACTGAATAAAACTAAGTTAATTGAAATTAAGCCATTGACTAACTAAAAGCTAAGATGACCATTAAATATTACAATAATATTTTAATACCCTCCCTTAATGGTCATCCTACTAACTACACCAAGCTTATCCTGAAATTTTACAAATTTATCCGGACTGAGAGACTTGGTGAGAATGTCTGTAGTCTGATTGTTAGTTGAAACATATTGCAACATCATAGATCCATCTTCAACAAGTTGGCGGATGAAATGGAAATGAAGCTAAACATGCTTGGTTCGCTCGTGGAAGATTGGATTCTTGGCAAGCTTTAGCACCCCTTGATTGTTGCAAAACAAGGGTGAAGGCCCTGCTTGAGACATTTGCATGTCAACAAGCATCCTTTGAAGCCATACTGCCTCACATGCTGCCTTAATTGTTCTTCGATACTTTGCTTCTGTTGAAGAAAGAGCGACTACCTGTTGCATCTTGTCCATGTGAGTGCACCCGCTACCAAGACTGAAAACATACCCAAAAGTGGACTTCCTGTCATCAACTGAACTTGCCCAATCTGAATCTGTAAAACTAACCAGCCTAGGATCTTTGTTGTACAAAATGCCAAAGTCAGGTGTCCCTCTCACATATCTCAACACTCGCTTCACTGCAACCCAGTGTTTTGCCTTAGGGGCAGTCATGAAACGAGAAATGTAGCTCACAACAAAACTGAGATCAGGCCTAGTGGTAGTAAGATAGATGGGGCTGCTCATTAGTTGCCTGAATGTATACTCATTTACCATTGGTGAGTCGGATTTGGTTGAAAGTTTCAACCCCTTCTCCATAGGAGTGGATGAGATTTTGCAATCTTCCATCCTGAATTTCTCCAAAAAACTCCTAGCATACTTCGATTGAGAAATGAAGATACTACTACCTATTTGCCAAACTTCTACAACTAGACGATAGTGTAGGAGACCCAAGTCCGTCATCTCAAATTCCCAGCACAAATTCGGCTTGATTTGTTCAATCAAATGTAATCTACTACCAGCAATGATGATATCATCCACATAGATGACAAGAAGGATGATATCATTGCTAGTGTTCTTGACATACAAATTTGCATCTAAGGGACTCCTCTGAAACCCTTGTGAAACCAAATACTTGTCTAACTTCAGGTACCATGCCTTGGGTTCTTGCTTTAGGCCATAAAGAGCCTTCAACTATTTGCATACCTTATGTTCTTTTCCTACAACCTTAAAACCAGGAGGTTGTGTCATGTATACCTCTTCCTCCAAATCTCCATTAAGGAAGGTACTCTTCACGTCCATCCGGTGGACCTTCCAACCAAACTATGGTGCCATGGCTAGGACAAGTCAGATGGTGCTCATCTTTGTTGTAGGAGCAAAGGTTTCCTCATAGTCAATACCTTCTCTCTACGAGAACTCCTTAGCTACCAACTGAGCCTTGTATTTCACCTTGTATACCCATTTGCAGCCAATAAGTTTCTTCCCTGGTGGAAGATATGATAGAACCCACACGTTGTTCTTCAAAAGACTATGATGCTCATAATCCATAGCCTTTTCCCATTCAGGTTTATCCTTGGCCTTTGAATACTGCTAGGGCTCATACACACTCTGAATGTTGGCCATAAGAGCAAAGTTTACTGTGTTCTTTTTACTCTTGCCTCTAGACGATTTTCCCTCAACAAGCTCATCATTATGAACATCACCAATGAGCTTCACCCACCAGTTAAGGCGAGGAGGAGATGCATCTTCTTCCAAATCAGGACGAGCATCATCATGACTTGGGCTGCTTGGAATAATACCATCTAGATGCTGATCCGAGTCATCTTGAGGAAAATCTGCTGGTACAGAATCTTGCCTAGGAGATTCCACAATGTTAGAATCATCAGAGTCCCTCCTTGCTGGTAGAGGATCTTTCCTAGGAGATTCCACAATGTTAGGATCATTAGAATCCCTCCCTTTAGGTGGAACTATTGAAAGCTTAGCTCCCAAATCCTTGGTCTTTGGAGGCTGATTGTCAAGACTCTTGATGGGAGAAGAGAGCGAAAAGGGCCCACCTTCCTCATCAAACACAACATCCCTACTAAATTTCAAACGATCAGTAGCCACTTAAATCAACCGATAGGACTTATGATTGTCACTAGATCTTGTTAGCATCAATTTTTGGCTCTTCGATTCTACCTTGGTCGTCTTGGCATTTGGAATCCAAACATATGCAGTTGAACTAGACACTCTGAGACGAGTGATTCTTGGTTTCCTTCTAGACCATGCTTCCTCTGGGGTCATCTTCTTGACGACTCATGTGGGAGATCGATTAAGAAGGTATACTACAGTATACACTACCTCAGCCCAAAGCTTCTTGGTAACATTTTTGTTCTCCAACATACAATTGGCCATTTTTGTGATGGTACAATTTCTCTGCTCGACAACACCATTTTGTTGAGGGGTATAGGGTGTGGTAAACTGATGCTTAATACCGTGTTTAGCACAGAAGTCAGTGACCTAGTTGGAATAGAACTCACCCCCATTGTTTGACCTAAGAGTTATGATTTGACATCCAAACTCTTTTTCAACTAATCCCTTAAACTTTTGAAATTCATTAAACACGTGTGACTTTGCCTTAAGAAAATACACCCACATTTTCCTAAAATCATTTACAAATAAGAGGAAATACCTGGCACTAGTGATTTATGCAGTATTCATTGGTCCACAAACATCTACATGAACCAACTGTAGAACCTTGGATGCTATCCAAGACTTTCCCTTTGGAAATCAAGTATGATGTTGCTTCCCTGCTTGGGAAGCTCCACAAACACTATGTGTCTGCTGCTGAATTTGAGGTAAGCCTTCTACCAAATTCTCCCAAGCCAGCTGAGAGAGGTAGGCAATGTTGAGATGCCCTTACCATTGATGCCAAAGAGTGTTGATAGATGAACTCCTCGCAACCAACGCATGCCCTAGAGGATCTCCAATATCAAGTAACTGATACAAACCATGATCCTCGAGCCCAACTGCCACAATTTTCTTGGACTCCTTATCAACAATTCAACACTTGTGTGAACTAAAAATGATGTCCAACGTTAGACTGTGTCACATTTGACTCACCAAGAGTAGATTAAGCTCCATGCTTGACACTTAGTATACATTGAGAAATATCAAATTTGTCCCACCAGATGTGATTTGGACGTTGCCCTTGTCGACAATTGTATACTCTTCACCACCACCAAAGATGACGGAATCGGTGCAAGCCATATGCTCCATGAACCAATCTCTCATGTTTGTAAAATGTCGTGAGGCTCTAGAATCGATGTACCATGTAGATGATTTGGCATGATTTGCTGGCCATCAATGCATAAGAGGTAGATGCCTGGTCAAGCTACATAGATGCCATCCCTCCCATTTTCCAAAAGCTCGAAAATTGAGGTAAAGTCTATGATTAGTTGGCACTAGACTCTAAAAAAGAAATCAAAAGACTTCTAAAAAAGCTTCAAAAAACCTTCTGGAAAATTAAAAACTCTGAAAAAAAAAAAACTTCAAAAACTCTAAAAAAATAGATTTTTTCAGAAAAAAATCTTCAAAATACTCATCAAAACACCTTAGAAATTCATCAAAAAATCTGGAAAATCGGGCCACAAATCTTTGAACAAAAAAGCCCTCAGTTGCCTACTAAAAAGTTGCAAAGATCCAACGAAACCGAAAAAAAGATAGGTCGTTGCTTTCAAATAGAGATACACCTGTTGCTGGAAATTAGACGAGATCTTCAGAAATCTGCAAAAAGAGGACGCGCAGGTGCAAGAACTTTTGAAAATCACCAAGAAGAAATTCTAGAAGAAAACCTTCAATCTGTTTCAAAAATCTTCAAAAATCTGCATGAAAAAAACTTTCGATTTTTTTTTCTCTTTTACAAACCCTCGATTTTTATTTTAAAAAAGTCGGAAAGAAAAACTTCTAAAAATTTCCAAAAAATCTTCAGGTAATTAGCTATGAATTTTTATTGCTAAAAAAATTCACCAAAAATGAGCCTATGCTCTGATACCATGAAATGATAATTGATGTTCGAGAATTGTTATTTACAAAGGAGAGGAATACTCCTTAAATAATGCAATACATGACGATGTTTCTAAAAGGAAACAATCTTTAACTAAAGTAATTAACAAAAATTTACTAAAAGCTAACTGAACAAAACTAAGTTAATTGAAAGTAAACCACTGACTAACTAAAAGCTAAGATGCCCATTAAATATTACAATAATATTTTAATAAATCTTTATTTGGGGGTAGATACTTAACAAGGTTGTTAGTTCATAACATACCTGTTTTTTCTGGTGATAGATGGATGGTGGATACATATTTACTAAAATTAAGTTGAGGCTTTCAGCTATAATAGTCATCTTGGTGATGAACCACTGTTTGTTTTGAGCTATCATTAAGCATTTTAGTTTAACCATAGCTGGGGTTTCAGGCTGTAATATTGGCCCCTATTGTTTCATTGCTTCTTGAGCATAGTATTTGTAGAAGTTATTAACACTTTTCATCATAGGATCCACCTATTTTTTTGATAATTTTGTTTCTTGAATCATATAAGTTTTTGATTTGTGTATTAAGACTTTCCTTTTCAGCAGTTTCCTTTTGCTAGGGACTAAGAGAAGTCGAATCTTCCATGATTGTAACTTCATTTTTCTTGGGAGGAACCATCCCCATTGCACTCTTAAGCAACTCAATCAATTGTCTTTAACTATCTTTTCCAATGGGTTCCCGAGCTTCCTGTTGTAATCTTTTTGCTTCCTTGCATCTTCCATTTCCCATGGCAGCTGTGTTAGGAGCTTTCTTATTATACATGCATATCTTGGCTTGTCATAATAAAGATTCTAGTCTTCTATAATTTCTCTGGATTTTCTTGGTTGTGGAGATAGGGGAACATCACATGGCTGATCTTGCTCTTTAATAATTTGTATTTCTCTTCTTCCTCCATTCCTATGCCTGCCATTTCTTCTTGGATAGTGTTGATGCGAGTGTTGCACATGAACACCAAGAGGCAAACAAATTCTCGCAATAAAACGCGGGAACCTACCTTTACTTGAAAGATCCACTAAGAAAACCTAAATCTAAAGTGATCTCAGTTCGATCCCAAGGCTCGGGAATGCCAGTTCTTGACACACTAGGTTCACTCAAGGTCTGTTGTGTAAATTGTTGTTAATCAAGAGGGGTCTATGGTTTTTCAGGTTAACCGGTATCCAAAGGAGCATAACATAAGCTCAATTCGATCACTCATATGGTACTTCACAACTTCATGAAACTAAAGATTTGCAATAACAATTTATGAAATTCAAATTACTTGCATATTTTCAAGCAGATTTAGCATTAATCACTTTACAACTTCATGGAAACGAAGGATTTGTAGTAATACTCCATGCATTCATCATTTTTGAAACATTTTTCTAAAAATATTAGACATCTATTCTAAAACAAAGCATAAAAATCCTAAAATTTAAAGATTCTCCCAAGTATTATCCACACATGCCCCATAAAACAAATTAAATCAAAGCAAACCACTCTATAATTTACTAGATTCCTTCACAACTAGGCATAGAGTGATGCAAGGGTTTAAAGAAACATGAATTATTTAGTGTCAGTATGCACCCAAAGCTGGCGCAACACACAAAATTTTCTGATAGGAACAAACAATCAACTATGTATGATTTTGTATTAGGAAATAGCTTTAAATTGGCCTTGATATTAATCAGTTTCAATTGGAACATACAAGTTTTTAATTTGGAATGGAACAAAAAACAGGAAAAAGAAATAAAACTTGCAAAAGTTTTAAATCTCCAGAATCCACAAATTCTGAACTTAACAAACAAAGAGACATCTCTCGGACTATTATAAGAAGAGGGCTCTCGAGGAGTTCAATCAAAACACATGAAAGAGAATCCAAGGAACAAATTGTAGCACAACATGTGGCACATGACAGCTGGCAAGAGAAACTTCTAGAATAAGTCAATAGGAACTTTGACTTTCTTCGACACTTAAAACTTTTGGACTCATGTTTTCAGGATACAATCAGGATATCAAATTGGATTGAGCAGGTCATCAACTTAATCTTCAAACAAAATGTAGGAACTAGCTAGATATTTAGAGTGATCAATTGGATATATAAATTTTAATCCATTAGCCGTATGTTCTTGCCTCCAAGCTATGACTTTTGGAAAATTGCCAATAAGTGTAGCACCTTGAGGCTTGGCATCTCCTTTGTTGCATGCGTAATACTCGGATCTCCGGTTCCCCGGTTACCCGCGTTTCTTCGCCATACACTCCTTTGCAGGAACTTCCAGAGTACACCATCTAACTGTTGGTGTGTGTTTTGAATACGCCACCATACACAGAATAAAATGCCCAAGGACACTTTATCCTCTCTTGAAAAGTAATTGCAAATACCTAGAAGATAATACAATGACTCCAATGTTTCTTTTAGCCAGGTTATGACATATGGACAAGGTTAGTGGGCGTTGTGATTTGCTGGTAATCATAAGGGGACTTACAGAAAATTCATTTCGCGAGTCAAGGACTTAGACAGTTTTATCATTGAGGCTCTTTCGATGGGTATTTCAGATTTTCCAAAAAAAGGGCAAAAGGATAAGGGTTTAGAAATCTAAACTATGCCTAAGAACTCAAGAGACGACAGTGACGAGATAAAAATAGGGTAACCACACTTTGTTTCGCCTCCTTCGGACAACTACGCAAAGTGGGTACAATCTTCAAAGGAAGTGATAATAATTTTCATGTTTGAATTGAAAACAAACAGAAGTTAAGCATCCACCAATCAACGGCTCAGACTAACTTTACACATCAAATGCAAATCATCCATTTGACAAAATTATGAGCTAAATTTTATCTACCAGTGCTATCAAATCTATCATCCACTTAACAAACATATAAATGAAATGCTAATCTAATTCTACTCTAAGTGTTGAAGGAGAAATATTAAACCTTGCATACTATTTGAAAACAAAAGTGATTCTAAGCAAATCATGCACTAGAGCTTTTATTGACGGAAATAGTCTTGTCGCAACAGTATTATACTGCTCACTTCACAAATTGTAAATGAGAGCAATCAAGTTTATATAGAATTCATGAATTTGAATAAACGGCTCAGATTAAAAATGAGCCAACGACCAAGATCAAAACAAATAAACCCTAATTAGGGTTTCCCAAAATGACTTCAGTAAACAGAGAGTTGATAGGGTGATGTGGTGCTTTGGAGCTATTTTCAAGGAATTACATCTCGATCCTCCCGCGTTGCCGTGTGTTCAATGAATCTGGACACGATCAAGGCAACTTCATCCATGGTGACCTGAGGAAGCATTCCGATCCTGAATTCCAGTCCATCCACACTCTCGGCGCATCTGGCAAAGGTATCCTCCCACTCTGGCTTGGTCTTCTCAAAAGACTCTCGGATGCTTAAGAAGTTCGCCAATTTGGCCCAATCCTGCTTCAAAATAGGTCCTGTGATGGCAAAGATGCCTTCTTAGACCTTCCCTTTCAAAACCTCTAATTGCAGGTCATTCTCTCGTAGAGCCTCCTTATCCAGGATATCGGCAATCATGTTGAGAAGTTTGGCCTGAACTTCTTTGACCTGTTCTTCCAATCTGATACCATCAACCTTCACCCTCTCCAAGACTTCGCCTCGTGCCGTCAAGGCCCAATACCAGGTGTGGAAGTCATAGGCTGCTCCTGCTGTGATAACACCTCCGTCTATCAGTTCTTGCTTAGGAACTCCTTTCAGAATCCTAATGCAAGGGATTATCCTATCTTGCACATCCGGAAGGTTATCCCACACTTCTGCCAAAGTGGCCAGCCTAGAAAATAGGGCAGTGGCCTGACCATAAACCAAAGTCAACCTCTCTACGAATGCCTCAGCTTCAGTCCCCTTTGCTGCTATCCATTCTCTGGCTTCCCGAACGGTGACCATATTTTCTTCTATCTCCTTAACGGCCCCCTGTGAAGAGTTCGGGAGTAGAGGAGCTGCCGTGTTGTCTTGATCAAGTGGCTTGATCAAGTGCTGGATATACTCCTTTAGGCACTCAATTTCTAGCTGGCACTCTTTCCTCTTGGCTACCTCCTTTGCCAACCTTGACTTGATAGTGGACACAGAATTGTCCAAGTCTTCAATTTCTTGGCCCTTCGTGGTTGGACCCAAGTCAATGGTTGTGATGGCATAATCTTGTGGAGCCATGTCCTCCTGTGGCCTGTCCATTGTAGGCACTGCGATCTGCACTGTCCTGTTGCCGGCTCCATCTCTCTGTATGCTCAAGAATTTCTTTGCTGGCTTCTTAACTGCAGTCTGCATAAGTTTGGCCAAGAAGTCAACAGTGTCATCCTCTTCTGGCTCCTCCACTGGTGCCTGTACTTTTAGCCTCTCCCTTAGCCAATCTGGGATCGTCGGCTGCTCTATGCCTTCATCCTCAGGCTTGTCTTCTCTGTCAGGAACATCCAAAATTCCCCTAAGGGCTGAAATCATTCCTTCTTGGAAATCCTCATTTTGGGTGTCCACATTTTCATCATCGGACTCCAATATTTCTGTGCCTGTGGGAGATGGTGGTGCATCTTCATCCGGCTGAGGCTCCATATTGTTTTCCGAAATCGGGGAAGGATCCCTAATGTCAGCCAGTGAAGCATCTACAGTAGCTAGCATCTCCTCAATATTCCTAGATGCGGCCGAGTGGGAAGGCTTTACCTTAGCCTGCTTCTGAACTGGCTCCTTACCTGCAGCTATCTCCTTCCTTTTCTTAGAAGTGGTGGCCTCTATCATTTCCATGCCTTGGGATGCATCCACATTGGAAGAATAGGATTCTGCCTCACTCAACATATCATAAGTTAAGGTTACCCTTTTTCGCCTGAGTTCCTGAATCTGTTGATCAACCCACCACTGTGTATACTTGATGACAGGTCTCATCAAAGTATTTAAATCGGCGTGCTCGGATTCTGACCATCTGACCACAGGCAAAGGCAAGCTCTCATCAAGGTGTGGCTGTACCTGCTGTCCATCTTCCTCCAACTGATCCGGCACTCGACAAAGTTCTGTTGCTCTGATCAAACTAACTGGCAATCTAGACCACATCTTTCGCCTAACTTCAAACTCATCCACAACATTTGCCTAGAAATCTTCCAGTTCGACCCTATGCTTGTACCTCCTTCCATCCACCGTCTTGATGTGGTGATGCGGGTCAAAGTGGCTCCTAGATGGGTAAGTAGCAAAAGGATAATGCTAAATCTCGAGCCTGGCACTATCCGCTGCCTGTGATGATGGGCAAGACTCCAGCATGTTCCCTATAAAGAAGGGAAAGGTTACTGCCGCCTTTTGCTTTGTCCGTTGGAGACCTTGAAATTCTTCTAGCTGCCTTAGTACTTCCAACAGGACCATCTTGTTAGTTGGGAAAATGGGCAAACGATATGGGCTCCCAGTGAATCCCAGGATTCTGATGTAAGTATATCGGGGATATTGGATAAACCAGGACCCATATTTGCCAATCAGCTTCTTGGCCTCAAGAGTCAGCCGTTGATGCGTCCCTCCCTAGAGTATTCTGGTGATATACATGAGGAAGGCGTCATGAGTCGCCGGAAGTGCGCCTTTTCTTTCAATTGCAATTGTGGATAGCAGTTGTATGCCTTCAGCTCATTTGATCCACCGCTGACCGTGCCCTTGCATATCAAGCCTGCATACTTGTAAGTCCTGGCCAACATGTAGATGACATAAGAACTCATATAAAATGTTTTAGTTTTCTCTAAGTTGACAAGCTACTCATGGAGGTTGTTGCTAATCATTCGTGACCAGTTAAACATCTTTACGCCCTCTGTGATGTCCTCAATAAAATAGTACATCCATGGCTCAAATGGCGCCCCCAAAGGACTACCTGCTATTCTGTTCAGCAAGATAATGATGTCTCCGTAGTCCTCCTTGAAGTCCGTACGCATCAACTTCTTGGGCATTTTCTTGACCGACGGCCTAGGCTTGTCCAACCATGACTTGTTGATGTTGGCGGCACAAAGGTCAGGCTGCTCATCATACAATCTCTGGGCGTCTTCCTTAGTCTTGTAGGTAGTCTTAGGATACTTAGGAATGCCGAAGGCTTCTTGTATGGCCACCTCTCCCAGATGTGCCAATATTCTCCCATCAGGTGCCACAATTTGTCTTAACTCAGCATTATAATGCAGCGCACACTCCACCATTAATTCAGCACACTCCAGTGCAAGCGAAAATCCAGCAGCTTGGAAGATACCATTTCTCACCATCCTCCTGGCGGCAGGCGTTGGCAAAGGTCCATTATGCCCATATATTCTCTTCTTAAATTCTTCAAGGTCAATGTGGCCAAGGTTGGTGTCCGAGACGTCTTTCCATTTGGATTTAATTCTAGTCTCTGGCTGCGATCTTTTGCTTGCAAACTTCATCTGTGTTTTCTTGGATGTTTCTCCTTGATCGACTATCAATCTGCAAGTACAAAATACTTAACATTAATATAAAAAACTTTTAAAATCAAATTACTCCGGGTGTAGTTTGGACAAAATTGCACTTTTCAGCTTATTGAATTGAAATTTCTGTCAAAAAGCAAGCTGAAAGTAATAAATTTGCCTATCTATGAATGAAATTCGTGCCGGAAATGAAGTAGAAGATAGGAATGAGGTGTAAACATATTGCCGATTAACTTCCAAACCTCAAAGATCATGTTCTGGCTGCAAATGAATTTAAAAATTCAGAAAATTTGCCAGAAGAAGTGCGCCAAAGCTGGGAAGTGAGATTTTCAGCCAAGAAATGACTTATTTCTTCCTAAAAATCACGCCTGTCAACAAGAAATTGCTACCTCGATTCTCATAACAACGTTACTTGCACTAAATTTTCCTTCACAAATGATTCCAAGAAGATTCGAGAAAGATAGCCTCTTCTCAGCCGAAATTGTGAAGAAATGAGTTGCTGAAACTCATTTTATGGCTGAGAAGTGCAATTTTCCTCAAGGAATTGCTTTCTTTTCTCTGATTTTCTTCCAATTTTTAGAAACGTTTTTCTTCTCAGATCGGCAAGTTTCTAATTTCACTTTCAGTTGTCGAGGCAAGTTTCTAATTTTCATCTCTGTGCCACCTCTGTTTGAGATTTTCGAATTTCTCAAAAAAAATTGCCTAAGTGTTGGAGAAAATATCAAAAGATATTAAATTAATTGTTTAAAATTAACTTTCCAACGTATTTTAAATCTTCAAATCATGGCAAAGTTAAATTCATCTAAGGCAGAATAATTTAATCTTCCGAATAATCTCCAGACTTCGAACTTTTTAATTAAAATTCCCTAAGTGTCGGGAAATAATTAAAATATTAAAATATTAAATTCCAACCCGTTTAAAACTGATACATGGCTAAATTTGTTTGTCCGTGGCTAAATATTCATTTTTCAATTGTCTGCCTAGCCAAAATGTGCTCAACGATTTGTCTACCAATTTCCAACTCTTCGGGTGGACTTTTGACCTTTTCGGATGTTTTACTTAGCCAAATAATTCATTTTCTCTCTCCTTCTGGGTTGGGCGAACTTGGAGATTTCTCTGCCATTTTGCCATTTTTTATTCATGCCTTAGGAATTTTTCCAAGCTGAGAGGGGCGGACTTCATGGTTTGCCTTGCCTTGCATTCTTCATTTCTTGCCAAAGAATTTCATTTCGTCTTGCCGAGGAGTAATTTTCATGCCGTCCTAACCTCTTCTCTCTCTAGACATTTCTTCATTTTCATGCCTTAGAAAAATTTATCTTCTAAAGTTGGGCAAATTTCTCATAATTCCTTGCCAATGGTGTGTTTTATCTTGTATTTGTCTAGGGCGGACTTCACCCTTCTCTTGCCATGGCGAGTTTTGGTCTTGCCTTGTCCAATGGCCAACGTTACTTGTAATTTCACCATTTAATTCAATTAATAGCGAATTTTCTATGTAATTTCACCTCTTCCAAACACCTTGGAGCGGACCCCTTCATAATTTTACCCTTCTCCACACTTCTTGGGGTGGACTTCTCATATCTCATGCCATTTTCCATATGACGGACTTCATAAGTTGTTTGCCATTTTCCTCTAGGCTGGGCAGACTTCACATTTTCCATGCCACTTTCCATATGGCGGACTTCATCATGCCTTAGCCACTTCCTATCTTGCTGGGCGGACTTGGAGACCTTCATGCCATTTGACTTTCTTGGGCGGACTTTGACCTTCTTGTGCCAAGGGCGGACTTGGCATCCTTCTTGCCTATGGGCGGACTTTGCTCTCTTTGTGCCATGGCGGACTTTGGGCCTAGCTTGCCAGTGCCTACCTTTGGCATGCCAAAGGTAGGGCGGACTTCCTATACTTCATGCCACTCCTTCCTTGAGGGCACCGTCTTCATACTTAGCCATTTTTCAAAATCTCCTACCATTTTCTGGAACTTTTGCCATTTTCTCTTGATCTTCATGTTTTCTGGGGGCGTGTCGTTTTCATGCTCTGTGGGATCCAAAAATAGAAACTTTTTTCCAAAATAGAAAATTTCTAAAAATAGAAACTTTCCAAAAATAGAAAAAAGCAAAAAGCATCCCTAAAAAATAGGAACCCCAGAATGGCCTAAAAATGCTGAAAATCAAAAAAGCAAAAAGCAAAAAAGCAAAATCCCTAAAAAATAGGAAGTGTCAGAATTGACCGAAAGCAATGGCATTCCTCGTCTACTAGGTCTTTTGAGCATTTCCATGGCATTTAAGCTTTCAAATGGGTTCAAAATCTCAATTTGGCCGGACTGACTCTCAAAAAGTTATTCAAATTTAGGACTCTAAACTGGCGATTCAGAGGGTGACATCAAAACTTGGGGGTCCCCATTTGCAATGGGGCGATGTGTGAAATAGGTCACAACACTAACCTAGGTGATATTGTTGGATTTGCTCGCAATCCAAATTTGTTTGACCGTCCATGCCCAAATGTTGTCCAACAACCTATTTCTCCTGCACATAAAATTCCACATGTCAATTCCCTTTTAAACCATTAATAAAAGCCTCATTAGAATAAAACCATTTCATTAATATTTCTAAACCAATCTACAAGTAGCACGCTTTAACATTTTCACGTAACCACTGACTTTAGGTGGATTTCCAGATGTTTTGTGCACTCGAGCAAAGCCAAACAACAAACTTGAACATTTATGCACCAATGCATCATTTACTTGGGTACCTGACACCCGATTACCTGAATGCCTTTAAAATCGGAATAACCGAGCTTCACTTCTCGGAACAAATCACAACCTAGCTTCCGCCTTCTAGTAGTCTTTTTAGACCCATGGGCTTTTGACTCTCGGCTGCAACAACTTATCCAACTTTCTCCACGAACTCATCCCAATTATTCACTTGAACTCGAATTACTTGAAAACCTGTTCACCCAAACTCTTGGCATCTGGTACACTTGATCATGAATTATTTTTCAAGATTTTTGACTTCCCATGCATTTTCCTTGAGGCCACCAACCAACTAGCATCTGTCTTAAGCAATAATTTTTTAACTTGGGTCCCCAAGCCTTACATTCTTGGGGCGTGTTGTGAGACCACACAACAAATAGTTTCTTATTGTTTATTGTTGGTTCAGAGTCAATGGCATAGCTTTTTGGGTCTCCATTGCCACTTTCTAGTGTTTTGCTAGTTGATCACACTGTTACCTCATTTTTTGTGCTTTGAAAACGGGAGGAATGACGACTTTGTCCAATGTTATGTTGGAAAGTACGCAAAGGTTCAATGGAAAGAATTACAATACGTGGAAGCAGAGGATGCTTACCATCTTTGAGTACTGGTGTCAAGATGTGCTTGTCCTAGATACAAAAACTTGTCCCACTACTGCTGGGAAGGATCAGGACAAGTATGATGGAGGTAATAAGGAGGCAATTATGCTTCTTAAATTATCTGTTGCCGGTGAGATGTTACCGAAAATTCCATCTAGTAAATCTACTACGGAGATTTGGAAGCATTTGAAAGATCTTCATGAGACCTCAGTCAGACAAGGGAAGGGCTTTCTTTATGAAGAATATGTTTTTCTCTATTATGATGGATGACCAAGTGTCTTTGCAGGAGCACTTGATGAAAATTAAAAATATTCGTGATCAATTGGAGGCCATTGGTCGTAAGATGGAAGAGGAGGATATGGTGGTGATCACTTTGAAGAGTTTGCCACATTCCTATGAGCACTTCATCGAAATGCTCAACATTATATCCACCAATGTTGACTTGAAGTTTGATGAGTTGTGCAACAATATTTTGCAACAAGCTTCGCAATAGGATAGGTGGAGGAAACAGTTTGGGAGCAGCAGTGAGTCTCCTAGTGTTGAACAAGCATTTACTTCCAAGGACGTTGGCAAAGCAAAGTCCACTTAGCAGAAAGGACGAGGTGATTTGGAGGAGGGCTCCAAGAAGTCTATTACTTGCCATTACTGTGGGAAGATTTGTCATATATAGAGGTATTGCAGAAAGCAGTTGGCTGATGAGAAGTCCAACTAGGAAGCGTCTCAACAAAGTGCTCACATGGTGGAGCATACTAAGCAGAAGGAGTCTGCATACTATGTATTTTGATGACCAACACACCATTTAAATATGGGTAGACTTAGTTTTTTGTTTGTACGATGACCATTAAGGGAGGGTATTCAAATATTAAATGTAATATTAATGATCATCTTTTGCTTTTATTAGCTTTAGTTAACTTAGTCGGTTTTTAGTAACTTTTGTTTGCTTTAGTTCGTTTTAGCATCTTTCAGTTTTTTAGCTTTAGTTTTCTTCAATTAACAATTTTTTCGTTTTAGAAACATTGTCTTGTAATTTTCTATATAAGGAGCTTTCATCTCCTCTTGTAAACACACAATCATGAATATCAATAATATTTTCATTTTCCTTGGTTTGAGTTTCTGTTTAAGCTGTTTTGCTTTTGTCCTCCCAAACTATATGGCCTCTAGTTTGGAGAAATGTTATTGTTGATATACTTTATTGCTTATTGTTTGGGGCAGTCTATGTAGTCATGGTAGAGATAGCACTGAGGTGCAGATTCTCAAATTCAATCTGCTGTATTCTGGTGAACTCTCCTCCAAGAATTTATTCTATTGGCAGAGGTTTGTCCAGGCATCCATACATGCATTATGATCCCTACCTCCTTGAATAACCATTGACCAACTGTGTAAACTGCATGTTTATATTTGGTCTCTCAAATCTTACAACAAAAAAGCCTTTTTGTAGGGGTGTTATCTATACTTTTTTTTTCAATGACTGGTTAGAGTAGACCCATTTGTGCAAGTCAAGTGTTGGCAGCTAGATGCCCATAAAATGAAACGAGTGCCTATTCTGCAAGAAAGTTTTGGCCATTTATTGATCTGGTTTCAATCTTAAGAATTTTTTATTCTTATGGTTAAGCTGGGATGCCTCCAATCTGAAACAAGTTCATTTTCTTTCTTTGCCGATGTTTGTATTTTTGTGCTTGTTCCCTTCTAATCAATTGCTTTATCTTTATCCATGCTCACTTATATTTGCTCATCTTTTGTGCTTTTTTTGCTCCCCATTGTTCTCATGAATAATTAGCTACTGTTTTTGTGCTTGACTTTATTGGTTTATAATAGAAATGGACAAAATACATGCATACTCACCACTAATAGATAAATTTTTGCCTTGTCATTGATAAATTGTTAATATAACTTTAAGAAATAATAATGTCATCTCTCAAATTCCCTCTGTAACAAATGGATAGTGTTTTAAAATTTGCGAAGGCAAATCTATCAGTTTGATTGTGCGTAGTGTTTTAATATTTTAAGTTCTTTCCCAATTTAATATCATACCATGGAAAACTAATACCAAAAAAATATAATATTGCATTGTTTGTTGTTCAAGTACCATTTGCTAGAGATTTTTTTTTGTTGCAACTAAGCTTGCACAGTTTCTGAATGTGTAATCTTGACTCTTATAACTTACTGGAATCAATGCTATTTTTTTGTTGCAATAATTGGAATGTCATGATTAGATATCCTTCTAGTAGAGTTAACACTATTCTAGTTTATAGTGTCTCATATAAGTTGATGGTCATGTGTGGTCATCTATGCATTTGTAAATATTTTAATGTCATGAATTTAAATTGTGCAAATTTCTTAATATTAATAGTTCACAAATTTCTAAAATGCAGGATGAATTTGAATCTATTTGCCAAGAGACTCAGGTTTGATACTACTTTCATAAGTTTTCAAGTTGACCATAGAAAAAAAGAGTTGTTCTAATACATTCATGTATATTTGTCTAATATCATTGTACTTGGGTCAAGTTTCAAAAATGAGATTTAATTTCTTCGTACTCTATCTATATTTATAAAATTTCTTGATGTGCCACTATGTTTGGTTGTGTTTCGGGTCAATAATCAATCTTTTGGGGATTGCTTCTCAACCTAAAAAGTTGAACAAAGCTTAGGGTAGGGGAACATTGGGAAATTGTATTGATGGAAACCGTTTGTCTTTGATCTCTTTGGAGAAGGATTGTGATTCATATTTACTTGGATATCTCGATGTACAATTCTTCAACAGGTTTATAAATTTATTTATGTGCTGATCTGATGCACTATATTACTGAAACCAATACATAAGGTGTAAAATTTGATGGATGTTATATCTTTCGGCTGCCATCTACATCTTTCATTCTATTTGTAACGTGTTAATTCTCAAAAACATGCCCACAATGCTATAAAATCAATACTTGTACCATTTATTCTGCTACTAATGTGTGATTCTTTTCCTTCTACAAATTCAATGATGTAAGAAAGAAGCATGCTGATTTATTAAGTTGTATGTGACTGGTTTCACTTCTACTTGCTGTTATCTACAAGAACTATGCTTGTAATTAATTATACGTGTCAAGTTGTAACACTTGTTTTAGTGCTGAACTTTGTGAAATAGTTGCACATAATGAAATTATTAAGTAAAAGAGTCAAACAAACATGGAAAGATAACACAAGAATTTGCCAAGAAGAAACATGTGGAATAACTCCAAAAAAATTGGAGCTATGCCTCCTCATCTCCACTATCACCATGCAAGAATTACAAGCTGGTTTCTTTAATTGAGTCTTCAAGATCAATGTGGGACTTTTCCAACACCTTTACA
Organism: Sequoiadendron giganteum; assembly: GCA_007115665.2. Classification (NCBI taxonomy): domain Eukaryota; kingdom Viridiplantae; phylum Streptophyta; class Pinopsida; order Cupressales; family Cupressaceae; genus Sequoiadendron; species Sequoiadendron giganteum. The sequence goes on from CM021101.1 coordinate 84,855,562, forward strand.
ATGCTGTTCAAGCTTGCCTTGCTCTGAAAGCATGCTTCACTACAAAACTTGGCTATTCTATAGTATCATGTTTCTAGAATCATTATTACATGATCTGAAGTGGGATATTTTTACAATTAAATGGTCAATTTAATTGTGCATAGATCTCAAGCATCAATTTCCATGTAAAAGTGGAGGAAAAAGTTATATTTTTGGTCTGGGCATTTGGAGTTATATATTTGTCATAAGTAAAGGTGGATTTGGCACTACCATTTTTGCCTACGTTTTTCTTGTTGCTTCAGGAAAAATGCAGGTGGTGACAAATTTGTACGGAAATTGGCGGGGGGGGGGGAAGGTGATGAATTAATATACATACCCTGTAGTCTCGCTGTTGGCCCCACATTGTCTGTAATCTTGAATCACTGTTAGGCCTTTTCTGAATGTGTTCCATCTTAAATGAGGGCATATTTGGCACAGCTGAATTTGCGAATGTTTTTCTTGTTGCATCAGAGAAAATTCAGGAGGTGACAAATTTGTTTGACAATATGAAAGGTAGCAAATTCATACAAGAAGTATAAGAGATGGTGACTTCATACACATCATTCTTTCTCATTGTTGTTGGTTCCACGTTGTTCAGGTCTTCCTCAGGCCTTTTCTGAATATGTTCTGCCTCTGACCAACCTTTGCATTCTCATTCTGTCCAATTCTGTATCATGGAGTGAGTGAAAAATGTCTGAAAACATTTCATTGAACATACAAATTATGAAGTCTGCTGATCTCAACCAACTGTATTATAAGTTTATAACATAACTTGATGGTCCAATTTAAGTCATATTGATCAATAGGTTCCCTGTGGTGAACCCGAATTCTATTCATTTGAAATAGGCCTTATAAATATGGTTGGCTTGGATGGAATGTTGAGTTGATTTTAATAGGGCATTGGGAAATTGTCTTGAAGTAAGCTGTCTAACCCCTCCAAGAGGGATCAATCAAGAGGGTCCAAATGGTGCCTCCTAATTCTAGTCATTTGAAATGAGCTTGATAAATCTTGTTGGATTGGTTGGTTTGTGAGCCTAATTCTCAAGGGGATGCCTAGAATGAATGCCAAATAACATCTTATCTATGATAAGTTTGGTGATGTCCATACTCCTATCGGCACATTAAGCATTTTGTAGGAATCTTCATACATCTATATCCCTCCTAGATCTGAATAGGCTGCATCATCATGCTAACTATATTCACGAATGAATATCTGTGCTTGTTTACACTCCATCATATCTTGTATGCATGTATAGAGAAACTGGTCTGTAGCAAGTTTGATCTGATTTGACAATTTATAGAAACTTGTATGGGGTGTCTTTTGAAACAATATCCAAATCAAGCAGAAAGACAGCAGAACCCTGCCAAGAAACCTGCAATACATTAGGAACTGGTAAAATAGTTTGTCCTAGTCATAACCTACAAAGGAGTCACCTTATATTGCTTTCATGTTTGGTGAGAACAAGAGCTTCATGTTTCACCATTAGTGAAATTCATAGGTTTCTTTTAATTCCATTTCATCCAAATCACAAAGAAAGGTTTTAACTATCCACCGAGAAAATAAATGTTTGAAGGTCAATTAATAGTCCTTTGAACCCCAATAAGATGGTATTGCCGAGTCATGGAGCTGCAAATGAGAAGTCTTGGAGCTTTCTCCTCCTTTTCAAGAAGTGGGGCTTCATGCTGACTGGTATGCTGCCTTTGAATATGAAGAAGAAACATCAGAAAAATTATAAAATCCTCAAATATTCTAAGTTGTCTGTGAAGGAGATGATGGGAAATATTCCAACACATTGCAACCATGTCAAATAAATTATCAGCTTTCTTGTAGATATTGAATAAATTACTCTGCTTGTATGTTGCATCAGAGACTGGGAAAGCCCTCTTCTAAGGAAGAGAATTAAAACATAACACTATAATACAATTTGTTAGAAACCGTGCCTCACCAGACCAACTCTGCTTCCTCTAGACACTTAACTCTTTTCTATATTTTGATGAAATAGAAGATGAGTTTAGAATTTACTTTATCTTGTTCTTATATTTGTTAACGATAGTCCTTTGAGACAAGCAGGTGTTATGTGTAGAACCCATCCATCTAATCCTTGTTCCTCCCAATGCGATACTCAAATATTTCTCATACACTTGTCCTCTTATCAAAGCTAGCTTGGGGTGTACTTATCTTGGTTTGCTGTTTTATATGTATGGGTTTGCTTTATTCCTCAGTTGATTATCATGGTAAGAATATCATGATGTTTAATAACCAGTGATTTATTGGAAGAATAATTGCTTAGAGTGAGTAGGATGATTGCCAAATATATGTTAGGCATGCCATTGAAGTTTTCATTGATCTAAGAAAACTTAAACATCTGTTTGATGTTTTTGAGGTCTTTCACACTCATGTTTTCATGTATGATAGTCGAAGTTTCATAGGTATGCATCCCTAAACCTTCATCACCTGTTCCAACATTATCATTTTGAAATATTGTTCCTAGGATTTTGGGGGTTCATCTAGTTGTCTCTTTTCTCACATTCCTATGTTTCCTTGTTATAATGTACCCATTTTAGGGTTTTCTTGCATTGCAGTTGGCTCTAGCCTTTTGGATGGGTGTTTGTCTTGTCCAAAGGATTATTTGATGTTACCAGTGGGCTCAGAGGGTGTGGAGGACTCAGATGACACTTTCCAATATTATTTATGGCTTCTTGTGTTCTCCAAGAATCTTGGAGAGAGCATCTTTATATAGTGAGTCACCTGGTTGGGTCCGTTAATCATCATTCATCATCTGTATAACTCTTGCGCAGTCAGTTTTTGATTCCGATGCATTTCAACCATTTTCGCAATTTGGATGTAATATTGAGCTATATTTAATTAACTTTACTAAGGTTGCCATTTTAATTAAAATATTTTAATGGGCACCTTAGTGTTATAGCTCGTTGGAACCAAGATGGCAAGTTGTAAATGTTGGGATGGTGACTTTGGGTGCTGGAAATAATTAAATAATGAAATAAATCACTTTTTGGGAATATAAGGCTTATTTAATTAATGAAGTGATTTTTCCGAAAAAGGTTATAAAAGGGGGTTTGTGAGCTCATTTGGCATTATGCAGATTACTACATTCTCTTTGATGAAACCCTTGTAGTTTGGGAGATTAAACTATGTTCATCTCAACCTTCTTGAAGACAAAAGCCCTCTTGAAGAAAATTAGCCTCGTTGGTGAAATATCTTCCCTGGCTAATTCAGTGTAGCTCATTTAGAGTTACAGGTTGTGCAGAAAGGAGATATGCAGATTCGATTGAAGGTTAAAAAATTTGTGAAGTCTTGCAGGCAAGGCAATTTATTGTTCATTTTTCAGAGCAATAAATATTTTCACATTTTTGGTGCTGTGGGTGCAAGTGAAATTAAAGTGATTACAATATTTATTTATCTGCTGGAAAGAAACTAGCAATACCATATTCCCTCTAGAGGGAGCCATACCAAGTTAGGAAGGAGGGCATATGAGTTTTGTGAAGGACCTCTATATCCCACACAGCCCTTGGAAGAACCCACACAGCAAGCTAAGGGCATAGTGAGGTCAGCACAGCCTTTGGAAACCCCAACAAAGCATTTAGAGGATAAGGAAGGCCCACACAACCATTGAGGAGCTTGGGAGTATTAAGGAGCCGCTGTAAATTCAAAGGGGATGCCGTACCATCTCTTGGCAGCCGTACAAGCTATGGGAATGACTACAAGTGATAAAGGAAGTTGCTGGTAGTCAGGTCAGCATTTGTGATAGCACTTTCTTATCTTATCTAGGGCTGCAACAAATTTCTGAGCAGCAATTTCTGTAACAACAGTACAAATTGTTATTACTATGTGGTGTTATGCATTGGAAGTGTGAGAAATTTATATTATGATATCTATGCATTCAGTTACCTTCAAAACAAGTGAAAACAATCGGCAAACAGCAAGCAAGCAAACTGTTTGACAAATTTCCTATTCACATAAATCGTCAGAATTAAAAAAAATTGCCAAGGAGTTTTGTCTGGGATATTTCACTTGTCCTCAATCACAAAACACCCCTCCAAAAGGAGATCTAGTGTAGTATAGCTTTTAGTACAAATGTCGAGCACAATCCTAGTTATATGATAAAGTAGATCCCCTGTGTGTTAAACTGGGCTCATGGTTTGGCTAATGATTCCAGAAGTGCTTCAAGATCAGCTCTCGCATGAAACTTTGATAGGAATATTCCAATCAAACATATGACAGGCAGTATCTATCCTCCCCATAACGCCTTTTCAAATTTTGTTTCTACTCTTGAATATATAGCTGCTTCTGCATAATGCAGTTCTCATATTTCAAGAACATACATCTGGATACGGCTGTGTTTGACTTTTTCCTTCCAATTTGAGCATCCTTTGACATCTCTCTTTGGGTAAATTTTGGATCATTGATATGTTTTTGGATTGATATTGCCATCCTTTAAATGCATAATGAAGAGGTATTGAGTCTCATATTGTAGTTCAACAGAATCTCATGTCTCGTGACCTTTTTCAGTTGTTCAACAGAATCGCATATGTCCTGTGACCTTTTTCCAAATAATTCCTGCACAGTAGACTTTTTTGGTTCTGCAACTTTTGGTATTTCCTACTGTAACCTTTTCCCAGCCTGCCATAAATATGTATTCTAAACATTTATCAGATTGTGGGTATGGTCTAAAATATCCTCACTTCAAAATTCTCTCTCCCAATCCTGTTACTAATAAAGAAATGTTGCCTACCCTCTGGACACTTCTTTTCTGCACTACTACGCTCATTCTCAAACAGTCTAGTCTTCTCAATAACCATCTTTCATCAATGCTCAGCCAGGACTGAAAAGCCCAGCCTGTATGCAGGATGGGTTTTTCTACTTTTAGCAGATGGTCCAAAAGATCATCACTTCAAAATTCCCTCTCCCTATCCTGTTAGTAATAAAGAAAGGTTGCCCACCCTATGTAGACTTCTTTTCTGCACCACTATGCTCTTTCTCAAACAGTCTAGTCTTTTCAATCAGTCTTACCTTATTATTCTAGTTATTATTTTATTCACGTTTTAGGTTCTTCTTCTGGTCTGTAATTTCATAGTCTCAGACACATCAATGTAGCCTTACTTTCTTGATCTTATCATTGGTATAACTGCAGAACACCAAATACTGTGTTCTGGTCTTCATATAAGGTCTTCTACTTGTATAAATACTTCTGTTTTGATGATAAAATAATGTACGCTGCTAATCTCACTGTATTAAGGTTGTCACATAGAAGACTAGAATCATGCCATGAACGATATGTATAACATATAAGTTGTATTGCGACTATGGGGTATTAATAAATGATGTCATTTGGATGTCTAGACTGTAGATTATGAGCCACTCTGAAAATTCAATAATCTTTTGGGTTATTAGTTCTTAAAAAGTATAGTTTGCTAGAAACTATCATGTGTTTCTCATCGGTTTTAGTTGTTAAAATGTAGGTAATGGCTGCACTAGGAACTATTGAGCAACTGATTGAAAACAAAAAGTTTGATGTTCTACGTGAGGATAAGTATGTCCGTATCTTGCTTTCTTGTTCTCCTTTCAAGAATATTTTTGTTCTTGTAATTGCTTGTGGAATTATACCTTGATGCATCTCTCGTTTCATGCATATTAAGCAGTAGGAGGTATGGGAAGCGTATATAAGTAGAAAATCAGATTGTAATTTTATGGATACAAATTGCTTCATCTGGGTTTGATTCATTCCCATAATTCTAGTCAAAAGAGACTCATATTCTTAAAAGGTTCTCTAATAATTTTTCAAAATTTCCATTAAAGGTTTAATATCTTCAACTTAAAGTTATTAGCTATCAAGGCGCACATATCCTTTATACAACAGGAGAGTTGATCAATTATTTGTTGCTGTGGACTACAGTACTTCGGTTAATGATGCAAAACAAGAGATTGCAAAGAGAAAACTCAGTGAGATACATTACTTGAAAAATATGTTAGAGAAGGTAATTGGTTCTAAGAGTGCCAATGAGTTTGGTGTATTTCTCTAAATGAGAGTGCCAGGTCATAAGTTTTTACTGCTTTATTTTCCTCCAAATAAGATTTTGCCCCACTTAGATTGAATGTTTGGGGTGCTCCAGGTGCAGGAACAAAATGAGAAGGACGAAAAAAGTTTAGAAGTATTGCGGAAGTCAGGAGATGATCTACCCAATGCTAATAGTGCAGTTTCCAAGGCACATACTTTTTCATTGTCTTGTTTTTGCATTCATAGGACATAACTTACGGGCTTCCTTGCTAATTTCCTTTTTGTTTTTTCCATTTATGATTTCTTGCAGTTGAAAGAATACAATGGAGCTCTTCAATAAGTATCTCAGAGCATGAAATCACTATAGTGTAGTGCATTCTCACAATGCCTTGCATGTTGAGGTATACCTCTCTATTTTTCTGTGTTTGTTATGTTCTCGAGTCTCTTGCTTTTTTAACCTCCTAGTGTTCCATGGAACTTTCTGGGTGTTACAGGCTTTTTGCAGTCTGAAACTTGAGAATTTTTTTGGCTGATTAAATGGTATAATGATGGAGCGTGTTTTTGTTTTTCCATCTTTGTTACTGGATCTTTTTGGTGGGAGCGCGATCCCTAAAAGAAGCATGGAGGAATTAATATATTATTTTAGTTTTTATTTTGTTGTTTATGTAGAGACAATAGGCAAGGTCTGGAGATTTGTGAAAAGATACATGTAAAAGATGTTTATAGAAGACTTGATACAATAGCATCACTTGAACTAGTATATAACTGTAATTGATTTGTAAATATGTACTATTGGTAGACAATTTAATTTTTTTTCTTAACTTAAAAACAAAAAATTATGTAACATAGTTCATTGGATCCATGGGAGTGAATTATAATGCCCCATCTTATGTTCACGAACTAAATAATAAAAATATAGACTGTACACCATTGAATTGATGTGAATAAATTGCAATATCCTATGACATCATAATGGGAAGTAATGTTAGTCAGAAAAATCAATCAAAAGCAGTGAAAGTAAAGACAACAATTGGAATGCATTGCTTGTAATTTTAGAGAGCTTTTTGCTTATGTGTAATAAGCATATATTCATGTTAATGGGGTAATGTCAGTTCTAACACTGAGAAACTGGTTTGCACCAAACCTTTGCATGGTTTTGAGTGAACTTGAATGCTGAACATCAACGGAAGATTGAGGAAACTTAAGTTTATATGATGTCAGCACTAGTTTATGATCACTTAAGTTGACTTTTGGGACTTCCTATACCTTTCTAATGATTTGTGTGATAGAAGTGTTTGGGCCAAGGGATCCATTTTTCATTAGATTGCAATCAAATTCATTTACGTCATGACCTGATATCAATTTATTGAGCTCTCTTTTTGAGGATATAATGTCTTTTTAACACATTGTCAATTTTGTCTCTTTGTGTAAAACCCATTATCCAACACTTAAAGTTATAGCTTGAATCTACCTTGGGCAACGATATATAACCTCAAAGGACACCACCTAAGGTGCATGATCTACTCAGACCTCAGTAATTTTGGAACAGTATGGAGGAATGCGTACATGCTTGCCATACTAATGTTTTAAGGAAATTCAGCAATAGCAGCATGAACATTCCATAATAATACAAGGCAAAATATAACATGATATAGCAAAGTGCAAAAGACACATGAAGACCATAACCATGTATTTTTATTATGAATATAGCATGTTTGCCTATATAACATCAATATTTCCTCCTAATTAGTGGTATCAACAAATTTTATGTGTTTTGAATAACCCATGTGTCACGGGCATATAAGATCATTATTAAAGAAAGTACACTTTTGGATGAGAACAAGGTTTCACTAGCTCAAAAGTAATAATTTATTTTGCTATGCAAGAGTCATCGGTGGACTATGAAGTATATTTTTTGAGTTCCGAAGTGAGGTAATCAATCTCTGCCTACTTTATTTTATGCATGATATTCCATTTTGACATGGAGTAAAGTGTAAATGAAATTCAATTCCTTGGTTTTAAACAAGAAAAAAATGAGTTATATTTGTAAAAAGAGAGAATTTTTTATTTTGTTATTTTATGTAAACAATTGTGTATAGATATTAAAATAGACATTATATATTAAAAAATTTCAGTCATAATAAGTACAATTTTTTTGATGAAGAGTTTTTATATCAATTTAGATAGGTTGAAATCTCTTTGGTTGAGAGCCAAGGACTAAGGGGTATCCATTTTGTCAAAGTTGACGGAGGCACAATCTCAACCTTATTCCTAATGATGTTGAGACCTTGCACTCAACTTGATCCTTGGTGGGCTCATTTCAAGCATTTAAACTTCACTAGTAGAACAAAAGCCCATTGACAACACAAGGAAAAAATAGAAAAAAGTTAGAACTTAAAAAAATAGTTGTTTTACGATACATAAGAGGATTTATGTAGAAAATAAATGATTGGTCCTAAAATAGTTTACAAATGCCATCATCATTTAACACAACCTACTATTTTAGAGGCAATCCGATGTTTTATTTCAAATTATCATTGGGATAAAATTAAAAGGAAAAATTTCCTTGGTGTTTAAAATTTTAACTAGAAATTAATCAATGTAGGCTTAGAATGTCCTACTTTAACCCTTAAACTAAAAACCTAGTCTCCATGTGTTGTTATTTTTCTTTTCTTGAGTTATTTTAAAATTGAGACAAGAACTGAAAGGTAGGCAAACAAATATTAGAACCACTTTATGAAAAAGTTGAGAAATCACATGATAAATGAGGTGAGTGTTGTTTACATTCGGTTACTTGCAAGTTTTGGAAGTTTAATGCTATTATGTTTTTAAAATGACTTGGGCACTTGGACTAAAATATGTCATTAGCTCCCTAGACTCAATCAAGTGTGTTATGTTTGGGAAGTCATTTTCTAGGGTGCCATTGGAGGGGATTGATTGATTTGGGTGCAAACCATTTCATGAGATTTTTGAGAAGCAATGTAACTAAATAACTTGCACAAGAGAAAGAATATAATAAGAATATGTTTCAAATATTTGATAATAATAGATCACTTTGAGGGGGCAAACCTTCAAGAGCCTTCAATAAGAGCAAAATTCACAATATGATAATCAATAATTACTCGCTACCTCCTATATATAGACATCATTGGAAGATTCTAGTGTTCCAATCCTAAATGAGGTTGATTTAGCATATTATAATTATACTCATGGACTCATAATAGGCTCAATTATGTGGTCCTTACTAGGTTATCACATATGTTGGTATATGTTATACACTAAGGGTGTAATATGCCCCTAAAAACCAATAATGTCCTTAATGTTGATAGTTTGTGGATGCCTTTGTAGGAATGCTTCATTTTCTCATTTTGCATCTTTGCTAGCTTGATTCTTCCACTTGATTAGATACTAATTAATCTTATTTGTTTGCGATCACTTGGTTTGTGTTTGAAGGATTCCCTCAGGTTCTTGTAATAATTGCCTCTTAGTTATTACTATATTTTTAAATTCCCAACAAGTACTAACTCAATCAACCAAGTATCTTCCATTGAATTTAGAAGTGCCAACTTCATAACTTTTCCAACCACAATCGTGGTGACAACTCTACACCATTGATATAGTCACACAAGAATGTAACAATCTCTCAATGTTAGAGTCAAATCTAATCCCCGAGGGTTCATTCATAATGACCCTACCTACATATCCCTTTGGAGAATTAGAGGCTCTATAGATCATACATCAATGATATAGAGAATTCATTCTCTCATCTTATATGATGAGATCTTTGCTCTCAATTTTAAACCACAACTATTCATTGAGCTTGTGTTTTCAAATTAGTCCAACTACAATTGGATGATAACAAACACATTCCAATCAATTGTTGGTTTTATGCCAATCATTAGTGTACAAACACACACAAAACCACAGATTGTTGGAAATATTGTTATTGATGTCAAAGGTTGCTTTGTCAAAATTATTTTGTTCAAAAGAAAGATTGTTGGAAATATTGTCATTAATGTCAAATTTGTTTGGTCGACATGGTGACAGTTATATTTTCAAAAGAGGTTGTTTGGATAACCGAATCAAGGAATAATACGAGTTTACTTTAATTTTTTATGGCCTTCCATTTATTTTTGACACTTAAAAAGGAAATACTTTACCTTATTTAAGACAACATTGGAATAAAAAGATGGACGACCCTTATGATGATAATAATTAAGGGCAACACTATTATTATTTTAAAATAAAAAGATGGCTAACCTCTTTTATGAAGAGACACGAAGAGGTATAAAAGGAAGATGAAATGTGAGTAAAGGATGCAAGAGAAAATGTAATATCATTTGAATAGAAAGCAAAGAAAATTTATTATAGTGTAGAGTAGATCTAATGCAGAGAAAATCTAATACAAAGCAAATTTTGTGAATTATGAAAGTGCATAAAAGTATGTTCATCATTAGTTGAAGAAGCAACATTCAAAATAATTTTTTGCATAAGAGGTTGGTGCCTCCTAAAAGAAGAGATAAGGTGTCTCCTGCTGAGTCAGTGCTCAATAGTGGAGATTGGTGACTCTAGTGGATTGGTGCTCATCACAAGTATCGCATATTTTCAACATCTCATGTTCACATAATGATTGGCTCAAGCATACATCATTTATACATATGGTTAGCTCTTGCTTGTGTTGCACACACATAGGCAATTATCTCTTATACACCTCACATCTACACATGGGGTTAACTTAGGCATGTTGCTTATGTATAGGGTGACTAGCTCCTACACACATCATAGCTATAAATAGTGACCAAATTAAGCATACATCACATATACACAATATGACTAGCTCAAATACTAAATGCATATATACAATGTAAATAACTTAACAACCTCACAAGTAACATAATGACTAGCTAGCAAAAAAGTAGTTGCAACCTCACTACAAGCATATTTTTCTTCTATTGGTTCACTAGCACATAAGCTCATACGTACATCCCATTCAAAAAAAACTTTGGTGCATACTACACCATGGGTAGCATCCTTTATCCTAGTTCACTGTCACTTATGATGACAAGCAAACACCCCATACTACTTATTTCCATTACTAGCAAGGGGATAAATGCAACATGCATAATATTTGAGACCATCTTTACTTAAGTACTCATTGGTTGAATCACATATACATAGAGATCCATTAAAAATAGGAAGTTTATGCAACAATATTGCATGCATATTCCATTACCTAGTTCACTAAATATTGTGTACCCCCACTAGAAAATAAAATGTCTATGCATCTCATACTACACTATGGGTTCTATTCTTTTCGTCAATTCTCTATACCAACTATTATGATGAGCAAGAGTCTCATACTACTTGTGATCATCACTAGATAAGGTGTAAATGTAACAACACACATCACATAAGGCTATTGATAATATTTTCATATACACATTAAAACTTTCAAGTTGGTGGATAGTGATATCTATTACCTCCATCCCACTAGCGAAAGTGGGTCCAAATTGGTATGGGGTAGCTTTTAATATCTCTCATTTACAAGGTAATGGTGAAAAACTAAGCTCTAGCATACCATGGGTAGCTCTCGACATTTCTCACCTTTGTGCTATTGGTGATACTTAGCTAGAACTTAAGATTAAAGATTAGCTCTTGGCATCCATCACTTGTATGGTATTGGAAAAAACTAATTAATTGTGCTTGCATCATATCATGGATAGCCATGGTATTCTTCACCTCCATGCTACTAGTGAAATCCAACTAGTCCTTAAGATACATTGGATAGCACTAGACATCCATCACATAAATGGTACTGGTGACAATCAACTATCTACAACTATATCATGTTAATTTTATTGCAGCTGCGGGCCTCTACTTCCAAGCACAAATCCATATGAGATCAAATAAATTAAATATAGCCTACAACTATTTAATTTATATAGTTGATATTATTTATTAAGGAGGCACCTCAATTATGATGCCTTATTCATATGATTAATAATAAATAATATTTAATTATTTATATAGCCGACTTTGTGAAAGTCAACATTTTATTAAGAGGCACGTTTTTCTAAAGGGGGACGACCTTCATTATGAAGAAATACATCTTTTCTAAAGGGAGCCAACTTCCTTCTTGAAGAGGTGCATAGTTGTGTATATATACAAGTCATGATCATTCATTTGATCATCAAGTTCAATATAATTCACATTCAGAGGAGAAGTTCGGGTCTGAGCAACAAACCATTATTTTGTAGCAACAAATCATCTTCCTATAGTAGCAGATCATCTTCTTGTAGAAGCAGATCATCTTTTGTAGCATCAAATCGATTACAAGGAGAAACATATTCATTTGTATTGTCAATAAGAGAGGTGCTCTTATTCGTTGTATTAAATTGGCACTATCTTGTGCCTAAGTTGTAACCATATTTATGCTCTTATTCAATCAATATATAAGAGATATACTGGTTGGGTTTTTCTCCCTCAAGTTGGAGGGTTTTCCCAGGGTATCTTGCTATGTTTATTGTCTTGAGTGTTGCATTTTATGATTACTTTCAGTTTCGATTATCTGATCATTAAAAAACTAACATGGTATCAGAGTGGGTATAAGAAGATCTAGATCAGATTTCAGGGAGCAACAAATTTCACATCTTGGAGATTCAAAATTATGCTCGCCCTGGAGGAAAATGAACTGGCTAAGATCATGGAGAGTAGTGTCCCCGAGTCTACTAATGAGGAAGAGAAGATTCAATGGAAGAAGAAAGATACCAAGGCAAAGAAGATGTTAGTTAATTCAATGAAGGATCATATTGTTCCAATCATCTCTAAGTTGAAGACAATGAGAGAAATGCTTAAGACTTTGGAGGAGATGTATGAGATCAACAACACAAGTTGTGCACTTGCATTAAAGCAACAACTTTATCATATTATGATGGTGTAAGGAGAATCTGTCATCGCTTACTTCATGAAGATTTTAAAATTGAGAGATCATCTCTCTACCATTGGTCATATTGTTGATGTCAAGTATTTGACCATGTTGGGTCTTAATGGTCTTCCTTCATCTTGGGAGTCTTACATTCAAGAAATCAATGCGAGATTGAAACTTCCCAAGTTTGATCGTTTGAGGGAAAATTGTATTCAAGAAGAGTCTAGGTTGGCTATAAGAGGTATTGGTCGAAGCTCTACAAATGAAGACATTCATGTTCTTTCTGCTCAATCCTCAAAGAAGGAAGTAAAAGGAGGAAAGAAAGGATACTTCAAGAGGAATAGAGATAAAGGTTCTAATGATGCTCCCACATTCAAGAAGACAAGGGACCTCTCTCATGTTCAATGTTTTAGATGTGACAATTTTGGTCACTATGCAAAGGATTGTCCAACCTAGCCTAATCAACATGCATCATTTGCGGATGTGGATAAAATCTCTCCTCAAAATGATTCTAGGGAATTTCTATTCTAATTCATGGGCCTATGTTCAAGCCATGAAGGTTGTGTACTAATCTAAGCGCAAGAGCAACGTATCTTACTATGTCGAGTAATTGCATCCTTCAGAATATTTAGATAAGTATTCTTTGTTTTGTTTGAAATCGCCTTTCAAGCTGAATTTCTATTATATCATTTATTTGGATCATGCGTGATTAGTAAAGAGAGATCGTGTTTTCTCTTGAAATATGTTCATTGACATAAGATCCCTTGAAGATTCAAATTATTATTTTCAAGTCATTCTTTATGCTAGTTGTGAAGATTTTTGAGTGTGACTCTGAAATAAAAAGAGAACTGCAATTTCGATGGTGATAAGTTGGTCACATTGATATCATTCTCTAATGCATGAACTGTGATAGAGCCTTGACTCTTGGAGAGGGTAGGTTTTTCATGCTAACTACATAATGCATTCAAGAAATTTGTAGTTGTTCAGATAGTCTTTTGTTGTGCTAAGTTTAGCACTCTCAAGAGGAGTAAAATATGGAAGAAAGAGTTATATTAGAACTTAATAAAGAGAAGTTTCCTTATCCATTCATTTTGATCTTTTGATATATTTCTCTTGTAGGTTGATTTATTCATGTTTTAATACTATTCATAGATTCTTATGCATTTATGCTATAACCTGAGATAGTGAACTTTGTATGATTCTAGCCTTAATATTTCTTTGGATAGTTATAAACTACTTTTAATCTCTCTTATCGCTTCCAGGATGGATCAAGAAGCAAGAAGGTGATGAGAGATTGTTTAGTGATGAAAAAAAAGCTTGAGGCATCTTGTGGGGAAGCCATGCTGACCAAAGAAATGATCAAGCATGAAGTCACAACTTACAATCATGGGACTGAGTTTGTGGCTAGAGGGAGTTTACCTCCAGAAGTCTTCTTTGCAATCTCTGAAGTAGGGATCTAGAGGGAGTTTTGTAACTCACTGAGAATAAGTGAAGATTACTGTATTGCAAGGTTAGGTGCTAAATCCTTAGAGAATCCCTTCAGCTGCTGAGATCAGAATTGCTCAAGACTGTCATCTGGATTTGACATTGCTAGCTCCACAAACCTATTAAAAATAGAGTGATCTAGGTTGAGGTTAAGGAGGTCAATCCTAAAATCTCTACAGTTTCAGAGGTGTGCACTGAAAAACATTCTCTAAGGAAAGCATTGCAAGCAATCTTGGACAAAGAGGTCAAAAGATTGTTGCAAGTACTTGAAGATTTAGAGGGAGACTATTGAACCTGAAGAAGATGGTTGGAGTCTGCGATGATTTGTTGGTGTAGCAAGAAGCAGTCTTCAGTGGCACTAAGCACCACAGAGGCCGAGTGTATTGCAAATTGTGTGGCAACTAAAGAAGCAACATGGCTTCAGAAGCTCCTTGTAGGATTGCTTGGAAAATCAATGGAGCCTACTATAATTCATTGTGATAATCAAAGCTATGTGAAGATTTCTGTCAACCCCGTGTTTCATGAAAAAACTAAACATGTTGAGATCAAATACCATTATATCGGAGATATGGTATTGAGGAAAATAATTCAGTTGAGGTATATCAACATTGATGAGCATACGAGAAACATTCTCACCAAGCCTTTCTCTAGGATAAAGTTTGTGTATTTTCGAGATAAGCTTGGTATGGTGGAGAATCAAGCCCTAGCTGAGAAGGAGTCTCAGTATCAGTTATCCTACTATGGAGCCTACTATCATTCATTGTGATAATCAAAGTTGTGTGAAGCTTTCTGTCAACCTCGTGTTTCATGACAAAACTAAAGATGTTGAGATCAAATACCATTATATCAGAGATTTGGTATTGAGGAAAGCAATTTAGTTGAGGTATATCAACACCGATGAGAATATGAAAGACATTCTCACCAAGCCTCTCTCCAGGATAAAGTTTGTGTATTTTTGAGATAAGCTTGGTATGGTGGAGAATCAAGCCCTGGCTGAGAAGGAGTCTCAGTATCAGTGATCCTCTCTAATTCATTTCTCTTTGAGAGAGATTTGAGGTGCAAGCCCTTGTTAATGTATTTATCTTTGATATTTGAGATGAAAGCACTTGTTTCCACCCTCTAGGAGAGCCATGGTGGATGCCATGTGTGTGACTCCATGACAACATCACGTGAGAGAGTTTGTGATGATTTTTTGTACTTGTGTTTACACCCTTTGGGAGAGCCATAGTGAAACGTCATGATGAGGTGACAACATTACATTGAGTGATGAGCACTTGTACATACCATACATGGGTGTAGCCATGCTGGTTGATATCATGATAAGGTGATATGCTTTCACGATGAGGTGATAAGCTCTTTTACACATGGGTGTAGCCATGTTGATCGACATCATGATGAGGTGATATGTCTTGTACAACTAGAAGTATTCCTCCCTAGCTGAGAGGGAGTGTTAATGTTATTGCAGTTGCGAGCCTCTACTTCTAGGTATGAATCCATATGAGATCAAATAAATTAAATATAGCCTATGACTATTTAATTTATATAGTCGATATTCTTTATTGAGGAGCTACCTCAATTATGATGCCTTATTCATATGAGTTAAAATAAATAATATTTAATTATTTATATAGCCGACTTTGTGAAAGTTGACATTTTATTAAGAGACACATTTTTCTAAAGGGGGCCAACCTTCATTATGAAGGAATACATCATTTCTAAAGGGAGCCAAATTCCTTCTTGAAGAGGTGCATAGTTGTCTTTATATACAAGTCATGCTCATTCATTTGATCATCAAGTTCAATATAATTCACATTCAAAGGAGAAGTCCGGGTTTGAGCAACAAACCATTATTTTGTAACAAAAAATCATCTTCCTATAGCAGCAGATCATCTTCCTGTAGCAGCAGATCATCTTCTGTAGTAGCAGATCAATTACAAGGAGAAAGATATTCATTTGTATTTCCGATAAGAGAGGTGCTCTTATTCATTGTATTAAATTAGCACTATCTTGTGCCTGAGTTGTAAGCAGATTTCTGCTCTTATTCAATCAATATATAAGAGATATATTGGCTGGGTTTTTCTCCCTCAAGTTGGAGAGTTTTCCCAGGGTATCTTTCTATGTTTATTGTCTTGAGCATTGCATTTTTTGATTACTTTCAATTTTGATTATCTGATCATTAAAAACTAACATATCATACTCAATTTTGACATGTGGGTTCATCTTATAGTCAAGTACACAATCCAATCACCGCAGGCACTCACAAATATTGGTCAAGTTGACTTGGTTACATGCCACATAAAGTGATCCCTAATCCTATTCACCAGGCCCTATACATCTTGAAGTCAAACATCAAAACCCAAGTAATATATTAAGCCCACATGGACCGACCTACATTCAAACACCTTACCATAAACAAATATCAACTCATAAAGTAATCAAATCTATTCTAAATTGGTCAATTTCTTTTTGAAAACACTTTATTTATTAGACATAAATTGACTCACATTAGTAATATTAAATAATATCCTACTTCCAATTACTTAATATTTTTGTATGTTTCCAATCATAAAGCTTAACATACAATTTTCCACTAGTTAGATATAAAGGTAAAATAAGCATATGCATTTAGTAATATTATTAATTTCCCGTAGTTGGTAAATTGTCCTAAGGAAATATGTTCTAAACTTAGAATAAAATCAGGTATGTATTTAGAGTGAGTAAATCATCCATAATAAAAATGTCCACACCATGAAATTATAGTGGCTTAAATCAACATCATCATTAAATACATGTTAGTAGGTTTTCCTAACCCATTTACAGTCATGTTGAATTTGAGCATAAAATACTCCACACAAAAATATAGCTTGGGATGGACCTCTCGAAAGCCCAAAAAGATAGATTGCACAATCTCAACACTTTAGATGAAATAAGGATGGAAGTAGTCCACCATATAGAGATTATGCAACAATAGAGAATTAGATGGCATGACAAGTTTATTAAAACAAAAGAATCTAATGAAGGAGATCAAGTATTGCTTTATGAATCACAATATAAAAACCACAAAGGAAGATTGTAGACAACGTGGGTTGATCCTTATGAAATTAAGCATGTCATTCAGAATGGAATGGTCCAACTAACTACCATAGATTTACTTCAATTTTTCTTAATGATCAATGGACATAGACTAAAGATTAATAAAAATTAATTACATAAGGAGGAACTTCTAAATGATCTAAAACAATAGTTTATGCCAACATGGGCTAGTCCTTATGAAATTAAGCATGCCATTCAGAATGGAATGGTCCAACTAACTACCATAGATTTACTTCAATTTTTCTTAGTGGTCAATGGACATAGACTAAAGATTAATAAAAATCCATTACATAAGGAGGAACTTCTAAATGATCTAAAACAATAGTTTATGCCATATAAAAATTCAAAATTACATGTAAAACATACAAACAACGCTGAATCATCATGTGATACATCTGTAGATGAGCCAACCCACTCACCTACCGATGTGTAATAGGTATAAATTATCATAATAAATATCACATGCACACATGCACTATGTACCATAAACAAAAATAATTTATGGACATGCACATCAAGTTCACGAGACTTGTATCAATAGCCCCAAGGCATTTACACAAAGGACCTATTCTAGTGCTAACCACAACAACTTCCACCAACTCACCATCACTATACTCACAACCACTAGCACTTGCCGTTACATATCACTTATGTCATCCTGGCATGCAATAACTACAATCCACCACACTTTCCATGCAACATATTGTCCCATCATAAATAAATCTCATACATGTCACAACTTTTTTTTCCAATATTTAGACTTTTGGACATGTGCCATCATTCCAATAAGCTCTTTATACAACACATCTACTTGTAATAATTCCATTTAATTCCATCATTTCAATTCTTCCACCAAGTAGTTGTATGAAAATGCTCAACTCACATCACACACACCACCTTTTCCATTACCACTACATTTTAGGTACTTTTCTTATTATTAACTATGATTAATGTTTAATTCTATTGATTTCATCTAGCATTTGTGATCATGCAAACATGCCATTTATATTATATCAAATATCTCCAATGCTTTGCAATGTATTCCTCCATTATTTTTGTACCTTTCTATTTGAGGACAAATAGCAATATTAAGTTGGGGGGAGGAAAAAACTTGGTTTAGTTGTCATTTCCAAATTTTATTTGTTAAATAGTTCAAGAGAGTTGCATAAGCTTCAATTCCCTTCATAAGTCATAAGAATTTGTAGACACAGAGGTGGTAGCATTAAAAAAGCAACAAGAATACTAAGCACTAGGTAGATTGAAGAATATTTTGAAGCAAAATTCCTTGACAAAGGATATAGAACTGCAACTTGGGAGGTGACATCCAACATCACATAATTTGGAAGACTACCAATGTCTACCAATCTTTCAACAAGCTAGGTGGTTAGACTATTTTGTTCGTCTAATAGAATACAAAAAAGTCATGACATGCCAATTTGCCAACACCTTGCAAAATTATGAGGCTACAATCACAAGGTTGAGAGTGGATACATCAGAAGCAACGATGGAAAACGTTTCTAGGTTGCCTGAGACATGAGAATAATTTCCAAAAAGAGCTAGTGAGATCACAAGGAATGATTTTACACGACCAAGAGAGAATTTGGACTCCTCGACACAAGGTAAAAAAAAAACTTTCCTTGCCATGGTTATGGGAATTTGTTACCTCTTATATAGTTAAGTATTTAATCAATGAATTAAAATAGTCTCTTTTATACAATGCATTTTAAACTTCCGAATCACCTATGCCATCAAAGGTTGGTGAATGTTCGCAACTTCTTGTATAATTTATTGAAGATGATGTCTAATGAATACAAAAGGAAAAGGAATCAATCTACTTTGTCACATTATTTTTAGTCGCCTTGTTGATTATGAGAATTTGTTCATAGCAAGAAAGAAGCATGAACCTTAGAATAGACCAACTTCTGAAGAAAGGTGAGTTTCACCTTCTGAGGCTAATGAAGAGATATTTTTGGAAAAAGAAGATGAATTGTTTTTAAAATAGAAAGATGAGAGTAAGGAGCTACAAGAAGCCCTACATAGGATAAAAGAACTAGAAGAAAAACTCAAAGAATACCAATAGAGGGAGAAAGGATTGGATAGTAGGATTCAAGAATTGGATAAAAAGCTGCATTCTTTTGAGCAACAAGGGTCAAGCTTGGAGAAATTGGCATAGTTGGCCACTTTTGAGATTAATAAGAAAACTCCACAACCTAGGAACCAACTTGAAGCTCCAAAAATGCCTAGAACTCCTACTGTGGTTACTCTCAAGATTGAGTTGTGGAACAAAGTAGATGAATTCTCTCAAGTGTAAAAGAATTGGGACAAATAAAAATTTGAATAGATAGAAACACACGCTAGAGAAACTGAAAAGGATACAAAAATTAGAAAATTAAAAGTAAAAACGGTGGAGATGACTGACAAAATAGTTTAACTTCTAAGATGAAGATCGCCTACTAGGGTTTACACTATATTTATAGGAGAAATTCTTAAGCTTTCAATTATGCTAGTTAATCAACGACCTACTAGTTTTCATGTTTTCACCTACATTATTTTTTGAGGCATATCAATAGCCACCCCATATATGCAAGACCAATTATGTGGATTTTACTTGCATAATTTGGCCATTCCATATGAAACTAGTTGGAACCAACTTATCTTTGTGGGAGATGTTCAAATCAAGGAAATGAACTTATTCATCAGGAATGACCATCAAAGAGGAAAACTACAAGGAGATTACAATGAAAGGGAGAAGTCATTTCCCATTCTTATCAGAGAAGAGGAAAAAGATCTTAGAGGGATGGTAGAGCAATGGATTGACTTGGTAGAAAGAGGATGGGTGGAGAAGATGATTTTGGAATGCAGGGAGAAGGAATATAAAATGTTTCAAGAACTAAAAATAAGGACAAAGGGAGAGAAAATTAACTTGTATCAAGGAAATGGAAGGAGTTAACATCAGAGTTGAAAAAGAAGGAGCCTCATTCAATATTTAGCTACTTGATAGCAGTAAAAAGAGCTCACAAATATATCATAGTCTCCCTTTAAAATCATATAACCTCATTCCCCTTAACTTTCCATCTTTCTCTTCTCTTGTTTCTGATTCCACATTGGATAGGAAGAAGAGAGGAGATAGCCCAACAAAGTGGGCTAGATGAGAGAAAATAACAAAATAAAAAGGGTTCTACCTAAAATAGAGTGAAGGGGTCACTAGCACAGTGGACTACAGGGAAATCACATTGAAATACAACTAGAACTAAATTTCTTGAAGGAAAGCAAAAAACCAAGTTGGGGGGGGGATGATGATCCCTAAAAATGTTTAGTTTCCTTTCTTTAGTTTCATTCTTTTTATCCTATTTCTGCCAAGTTTCAAAGACAAGTCTATACCTTTCCATATATTTTAAGTATTTAAAAGCATTGAAGATGATATATCATATTAATGAATGAGTGTGTGATCTTTGAATGTGTATAGAATTTAGTAGAATTTTATGATTAATTATAGTTTATAATAATGAAAAATGCCTTTAGAATAAGACTAACCCTTGTAGAGAAGAACTTGTCAACTCGCTATAAAAGGATTCTCAACCAAAAATAAAAGGATGTCGATTCAACATAGCTCGAGGTAGTGATCAACCATAACACAAACATATTTCCCGAATATGATGTAGGTGGTGGTTTGAGGATGTGAACATGAATATTTATGAGGCATTCCATCTCTTGAATAACTTATGGGAGGAAGAAGAGGCTTGTTCTAATAGAGGATACCATCTTATAACAAAGTCTACCTTGTTAGGCATGCTTTCTAGAGCTATAACAATATTTTTAATTGGTGTAGAGTCCTATTAGAGTCTTACACTATTACTTCCACTTGCTATTATTTTTCTTATAAGCTAAGACCTAGTCCTCTTCCTGCATTTTTGGAAGAGTTGACAATTGCAAGTAGTTTGTTTTCAATTTTTTAAACAAGAGAACTCTCATAGACTCGATATATATAGATGATCTAGTGAGAGATCAACTAACTAGATTTTGCATAGAATAGATTGAACATAAGGCTTGCTATACTCTATTATGAAGTTTTTGTGTATGTTCAAATTATAATATAGAAGGATACCATTTCATGAATTTTTGAGTTAGTATTTGAAGAGATGCATTGTGGATTACAACAACTCAAGCAAGGGCCACTTGAGGTACTACAAAATCCATGTTAGTTTAGATTATTAGTTAGATTATGAATTATAATTTCTAAATTGTAGTTTATGATTTACATTATGTTGAAAGTTATATTATAAATTTTGAATTGTAGTTTTTGATTTACGTTATATTGAATATAATGACAATTAGTTGAATTAGGTCATGCTGTAGCATAGGGAGTCATTATTTGTAGTTTATGAAATAATAGTCACCTGCAATAGTTATTGTGGTTGTAGACACATAAAAATGGCCTAGACCCGCAAACCACATTTTATACATCTTATCATGCTTCATCTCAACATAATTAAAATATTTAATTATGTCCTATAGTCCAATGCCAACTATTAATTAAATAATTTTTAATTATTTAATTAATTCACATTTGTTATTCCTCATGACTATTTAAATACGTCACTAATTGCTTATGTCACCTAAATTTATTTAATTATCCCTTGTCCATTACTTCCTCCTGATTATTTAAATAAATAAACTTTATTTATTTATTTAATATGACATTAATTATTTATGTCTACTCATAATTAAATAAATTTTTATTATTGTTTAATTATTATCCTCTCCAACTTTTTTTCTAATTTTAAATAAAATCATTTATTTAAAATTACCCACTTTCTAATTTTCCTCCACAATTAAATAATTTTAATTATTTAATTTTCTTATTGATTTTCTTTCTAAATTTAAATAAAAGTATTTTATTTAAATTGACAATTCCCCCCTTTCTAAGTAAATAATTTTAAATTATTATTATTTACTATCACATGAATTCACCATTTTGGAATTAATTTAAAATATTAATTTCAAAATAACATTTCTATCCACAAAGTAAGTTATTTCTAAAATGACTTGATTTTCTAACTCATCCTTTTCCACTTACTAATTCTTATCTCACTGTCACAACTATTCTCATTCCTTGATTTAATTTCTTAAATTAAATCTTGTCCACTCAATTTGAATCTCACCCTAGAGTTGCCCTAACCCTAATTAAGGGGTTGTTATTTTGAATCTTGACCATAGATTCTAGGGCACTTGTCAATCTTCAATTTCATCCATCCATTCAAAATTGCATTTTCTATAAAATTCCAATTTTGTCTTCATTTTCACATCTCTAAAATCTCTTAATTTCATATCTAAACTTCTTCTTCTTCACTTCTTTCTTTTTAGTCTAACATTGTCTTTTGCAGATTTTCTTATTGCATGTAGGCTTAGCTTTACTTGCAATTTTATTTAAAATCCTTCAACACTTTGCTTAGGGCTAGGCCATAGAATAGAGTTGCTCATCACAAGCTGAGGGCACACTCATCATTTCAACAAGCTAGAAGGTGCAATGGAAGTTAGCCATGGAGAAGGAAGGACTGGGCGAGCTTGTTTCAATTCATTTCCTTCATTTATTCTTATGCATTTTATTGTTCATTATGGATTTGATATATATGCTTGTATGTTACTAACTAATCTGATCTTGCAAAAAAATCCTCAATCACATATTTTTTTGGATCCCATGTGGATTTTACTCCAACTGCATATTCTTAGCGGATGAATCTAGAAGCTTGGCCCCACGGGCTCCCCCTTATAATGCACTCACTTCTCAAGGCAACCAAACTTCCAACCTCCATGAAACTCCCATGGCAGATTGATCATCTCTACTAAAAATAGCACAGGTGTGGGTGCCTTGGCAATGACCATTTCTGCACCAAAGAATAGAAGGTTTTTGGCCACTAAAAATAAAGGTTTTAATTCAAGCACCTGTTTAGAAGGCCATGCGAGAGGAAATATTATCGCAATTTGCAAAGGTTACGCTCTACAGGTTTCGACGCACCACAAGGGTACTGGGGAATCAATTGCTGGTCTGTAGGAGTTCTTGTAATGCTGAGCTTTTGTCAACATTAAAATTTGTATACCGGTTGGGAGTCACTTGGCTTTAGCGTGTTACCGGTTTGAGTCGCTTTGGGGTGACTATTTTTTCCACCAAAGCAGGCCCAATTTCTAAGGCTAACAAAAGTGAACAAACATATTCATAGTTCAATCAATCTTTGTTTAAAAATAAAGAGAGAGCACATAAATATGTTTGACTAACACTCGCATGTTGTTTTCTTTTTAAGCCCAAATTGAAATGTGTAAGTGTGATAACTAACTAAATCACAAGACATAACTAACACTGGTTCATTTCAACTATTTGTAGTGTTAGCAAATAAAGGTTTCATTTTAACCGTTTGTAGTGTGAGCTAACTAATAGTTTATTTTAAAATCTTGAAAAATGTAAATGTTCTTTTTAACCTCATGCAATTGCGTGATTGTTCTTTTTAACTATGAGTGAAATGCATGATTGATTATTACAAAAAAACAAATAACATTGGTTAGTCTCCAGCTTGACACACGCTGCAAGAGACAGATTAGTACTAAAAGAAACTTAATGTAAAAAAAGAACTAACAAAAATTAGAAATTTGAAAGACCTTGGAAACAAATATTTTACCAGCCGATTGCTTCACAACAGAGGGAATTCGTCACAACAGAGTAAATGCATCTTTTGAGTATGCAAATGCATCGCATAATGTCGAATGCAGCCTGGTTTATGTCGATTGCAGCTCTCAGTCAATCAGATGCGGCTCTGTTTTTTCAGTTGTGTCGCAGAAAGTGTCAGTTGCATCATGAAAGAGCACATGTGCTGCTTGAGGTATCAAATGCGGTGCGAAAAAATGTTTGCGTCACATGAGCTGTCGAATTTGTTGTTTTGTACATGTACTTGCAAAATGACAAAAAACGTACAAAAAACCTACAAAAATGTGTAAAAAAAAATCGGGTTCACTAATGTGATTGAGGATTTTTTTGCAAGATTAGATTAGTTAGTAACATACAAGCATATATATCAAATCCACAATGAACAATATAATGCATAAGAATAAATGAAGGAAATGAATTGAAACAAGCTCACAGATTCCTTCCTTCTCCACGGCTAACTTCCATTGCACCTTCTAGCTTGTTGAAATGATGAGTGTGCCCTCAGCTTGTGATGAGCAACTCTATTCTATGGCCTAGCCCTAAGCAAAGTGTTGAAGGATTTTAACATGCATTTATTTTTCCACATTAACTTGTATTTCCTTCCCCATATCAATATCCATGTCTTCTATCCTAACATTCATCTTTTTCTCTCTAACATTTCTTCTAGTCCACATCATTATCATCTTTATCTATCTTTCCTATATAATTTTCTATTTCATCTTCTAGTCCTTTCATCCATTTCGAGAGCACACTCGTGTCCTCTACACCCAACTGTCCTCTCGAGGGGGCATATCACAACCCTCCTCGTCATTCTTCCTCATCCTATTTTGCACTGGGCATATTTTTGACTTATTTTCTTTGCCACAATGCGACAAGCTGCATTATGACAAAGAGGGGCAAATGTAGACACATAAAAATGACCTAGACCCATAAACCACATTTTATACATCTTATCATGCTTCACCTCAACATAATTAAAATATTTAATTATGTCCTATAGTCCAATGCCAACTATTAATTAAATAATTCTTCATTATTTAATTAATTCATGTCTGTTATTCCTCCTGGCTATTTAAATAAATAAATTACATTTATTATTTAAATACGTCGCTAATTGCTTATTTCACTCTATAATTAAATCAATTCCTAAATTTATTTAGTTATCCCTTGTCTATTACTTCCTCCTCATTATTTAAATAAATAAACTTTATTTATTTATTTAATACATCAATAATTATTTATGTCTGCTCATAATTAAATAAATTCCTATTATTTATTTAATTATTATCCTCTCCAACTTTCTTTCTAATTTTAAATAAAACCATTTATTTAAAATTACCCAATTTCTAATTTTCCTCCACAATTAAATAATTTTAATTATTTAATTATCTTATTGATTTTCTTCTAAATTTAAATAAAAGCATTTTATTTAAATTGAGAATTTTCCTCTTTCTAAGTAAATAATTTTAAATTATTATTATTTACTGTCGCATGAATTCACCATTTTGGAATTAATTTAAAATATTAATTTCAAAATATCATTTCTCTCCACAAAGTAAGTTATTTCTAAAATGAATTGATTTTCTAACTCATCCTTTTCCACTTACTAATTCTTATCTCACTATCACAACTATTCTCATTTCTTGATTTAATTTCTTAAATTAAATCTTGTCCACTCAATTTGAATCTCACCCTAGAGTTGCCCTAACCCTAATTAAAGGGTTGTTATTTTGAATTTTGACCATAGATTCTAAGGCACTTGTTAATCTTCAATCTCATCTGTCCATTCAAAATTTTATTTTCTATAAAATTCCAATTTTTTCTTCATTTTCACATCTCTAAAATCTCTTAATTTCATATCTAAAATTTCTTCTTCTTCACTTCTTTCTTTTTTGTCTAACATTGTCTTTTGCAGATTTTTTTTATTGCATATAGGGTTAGCTTTACTTACAATTTTATTTAAAATCCTTCAACACTTTGCTTAGGGCTAGGTCATAGAATAGAGTTTCTCATCACAAGTGTAATACCCCTCTATTTTTCTCTATTGTGCGAACAGTGTTCTTCTCCTTTGTGTTGTGTTTCTGTTAGTACTTTGACTTTGGTACTTGGTTACTATTTGATTGCTATTTGTAAAGTGATGTGAATGCTATATTTTGATATAATGGTATTTTATTCAAATGTTATTATTATGGCATGTTTTGGATTAGCTTAGTGGATATTCGAATTAATCATGCTTTATGCTTTTGATTAAATTAATATGTTACAATCATCAGTTAGTAATACTGTATTGGTGAAGGGGATGAGATTGCACCACTCGCTTGCGAGCGCCCTGTGATTCCACGATTTCCTCTTCACGATGTGTTTGAATTATGACATATTTATGCATGTGGATATACTCGTTGTTCGCAAGTTAACATGTACAAGACATCGACTCCACCTAGCTTCTCAGGTTTGAGTGTGTCCATTGCCCAACAATATTCGATTGGGAGATAGTAGCTAGGTTTTCTGTGCCAGGTCATCACCCTAGTCATAGTGTGTCATCAGGTTTTAGTCAGGTTAAGTTGCTTTTATGTTGTTCATCTTGTCTTGATTTTATTTAAATTGCAAGTTAGAAAAATGCAAATAAATGGCTTATGTATTTAAGTTGTTGATTAAATTAATTTGGTAATTATGTTAGTAATGTAATTTAATTTAATTTATAAATAATTTAATCGTGGATTAAATTTATTTTATTAATTAAATTAAATTGATGATGTTAAACTAGATAAGTTATGCATTGTGAAATTTATGGATTTAATGTTGGAAATTAAAAATAAAAGAAAAGGTTTGAAATTTAATTTTAGAAAAATTTAAATCCAAAAAATGGGAAAAAAAGATATTTGTTATTCTGTTTTTGAAAATTGATGAGGGTTGTTGCATGGATATTTTGGAGAAATCTTCTTATTATTGGAATTTTTTTCATGATTTTTTTTTTCAACAAGTATGAAAAATTGAAAATAGAGGAAAAGAAGGAATTGGTTGTTGTTTTGTGGGTTTGGATTGAATGTGTTGGAGGGGTTGGAATCAGAGGAGGGATCAAAACCACCATTGTCAACCTTCAAGCTTTTGGTTCAGGTTTTTTTCTTATTATTTAGTGTCATTTTGCAAGTTTCAAGATTGTAGATTGCTATTTGGAAACATTCAAAACCTTTGTGGATTTACCAGAAAAACCATTTTAAAATCTTGCTCTCAAACTTGGAACTTATATTTGGAAATGAAATTTTATTCAAACAAAAAAAAGTGTTCTTGGCTGTAAATGGTGGTTTTTCAACTTGGTTTTCTCAATTTATTTGCATTTTTAGTTGTGAAACACACACACACACACACACACACACACACACACACACACACACACACACACACATATATATATATATATATATATAAATTTTCATTTTGTACTGTTATGCTGATAAAATTTTGTTTAGAAAATCCCCATGAAAGCATGCGGATTTCGAAATCCACAGGAATTTTTTTTATAAAAAAAAAATGTTAAAAAAAATTTGTATATCAAAGAAAATTTTTTAAACAATTTTTCTTTTTGTTTTGTTTTCGTGGGCAACTGGGGCTAGACCCACAACCGCCCCCATGGGAGGTGCTATGGGGAGCCGTGCCAGCCGCACCCACCGCCGGGCGGCGACAATGCACCACCGCTATCACCACAGAATTGGACAACTGTTCTAAGCACAACCGATTCACCTTGTGGTGATAGCGGTGCACAGTCGCCAACCACCCCAAGGGTCGGTTGTGCTTCGCACAGTCGGCGCCCGACCTCTGCCCAGCGCCCTACAAATCTGTCTCCGCCTGCAAATCTGTGGCTGATGCCCAAGCCGTGCCATCCTTATGCATGCGGCCTTAGGTAGTTGCAACCCAACCCTAAAGGTTGGTGCGCGGCCCGAGGCTAGTCAACTTTTCTTTTCAAAAGAATAATAATAAAATAAAAGATATTTATTTTATTTATATAATTTAATATAATTTAATATTATAATATTAATTATTAATATATATTATATTAATTATAATATGTATTAATGGTTAATGTTATATTATATAATAATATAATATTGTATAATTTGGTTTCATATAACTAAATAGGTATATATACAATATATATATATATATATATATAAATAAATGGTATATATATATATATATATATATATATATATATATATATATATATATATATATATATATATATATATATATTTAAGTTATGTTTTTTTCTTATGGCATGATTAAATCAAATGGAGCAAATTGAAAACATGATAATTTTAGTAAATCATTGTTTGATTT
Organism: Sequoiadendron giganteum; assembly: GCA_007115665.2. NCBI lineage: Eukaryota > Viridiplantae > Streptophyta > Pinopsida > Cupressales > Cupressaceae > Sequoiadendron > Sequoiadendron giganteum. The sequence continues at coordinate 84,884,132 of CM021101.1, forward strand.
TAAAATATTATTTTTAAAGGAGAAGTGATTATGATTTAAATTATTATTATTATTTTTTTAAGATCAGTTAATTGCTTTAAATTAGATATAAGGAAAAGAGGAAGCAATGATTATTTATATCAGTAAACTTTGATTTACATGATAAATTGATTAATTTATCATTATTTAAATGCAAGTAGGGAAATTAAATAATTAGTGTTAATTTCTCCCTTATCTGAAAAGGCGTATTTTTATTTAGTTTATTTAATGCAATAAATTACTGAATGTTATTGAGGAAATGGATTTAGTGAATCCAAAGTAGAATTTAATTCTCGTCTTCTTGCTCGTCTTGATTGTGAGCTGTTTTTGTTATTGTTTGGGGGAAATTGAGTTATAGAGAATGATAAGTCTTCCAGATGGGTCTTCAATTATGTGGGTTGTCGTGTAATGTGGTCGACCTGTTTTGAATTTCTTGGGTAGTGCATGTTACGTTATCAGTAATTTACCTAGTTTCCATGAATAGGGGTGTTTGGTACCTCCTGTTAGATTAGGAGTGGATTATGTGACTTTTGCCTCCTTGTAAGGAGCGACTTTGTTATTTTGTTACCTCTAATGTTAGGAGAGGGTTTTGACTTATGTCGCCTCTTGAGAAAGGGGTGTTCGTGATATCCTATTTGTATGCATTTGACACCCTTGGTGATTAGATGGTGTGTATGTTGTTAAGTAGAAGAGTGGCTTTCGTTAGGGGCCAAATCCTATAAGAGGTAAGATTGGGTAACCTTCAGAAGTAGTTTAATCAAGTGATAACTAAATCAATGTACTTAGTAGTTAGGTGGTACTTCACACTAATCAAGATAAGTTCTAGCCTCAATCATAGTCGTAAGTGCTTGTTTAGACTTGGGGTGAGTGGGAAGGCTAGGAATGGCAAGGTTATTTATTTGGTCTTTATGACAGGTATTTGATCCCGCATTAGTAAGTATGAGGGCCAGGGATCGGTTGAGGCCACCAAGATAACCCATAATGGGGACCAGAGCCTATGAAGATCCGTAGTGGGTAACTCATGACGAGCTGTGCGGTGACACTCTGTCTAGGACAATAATTGGTATTTGATTATGTGTGTATGGTTCCCTAACATACTTGATCTGTTTCATGTCTGGAAGTAATGTGACCATGTTAGAGTTGTACTTATGTTGTACTTGTGTGGTACATGTGATTGGTTGTGTCAGTTTGGTTCAGTTATGTGTTAGTTTGTGTCTAGAGGTAGATGGCCTTGGCTTGGATTCCTTGTTACTATCTCCTAGCATGGGGGGTGGACCTTTGGGTTCCACTTGGTTGGGTGGAACATGCACCTTACTCCGTTGGGTTTTCTTCTTGATCGTGTCGACGAGATTTCTAGTTGGAGAGCTCGTATGATCCAATTTCTTTCCATGCTGCTTATTTATTTTAGTTGATCTTGAAATTTATCACCCCTCTTTGGTTATCGAGGTGGAAATTTGTAGTTGTAACCATATTTATTGGACTTGCCTCATTCGGGGAATGAGATATGTAATCATATTATTTAATTATGGATAAATGAGATTGAAAGTTATCTCTTATGTTTTAATGTAATTTATCTTATTTGGAATGTACGTGTCTTAATTTCTTAAGTAAATAAATGACATGGTTTAGATTCATGTTTTTTGTTGAGGTTCTATATAACTTCTATCTCATAACCTTAGAGGTTGTTGGCATTAGGTAGTGAGCTTGCATGTTAATTGTACTTAAACAAAAAAAAATTAGTCGGTTTGAGTAGTTAATTGCAACTTCCTCTAGGGTTGCGTGGCAGGGCGTTACAACAAGCTGAGGGCACACTCATCATTTCAACAAGCTAGAAGGTGCAATGGAAGTTAGCCATGGAGAAAGAAGGACTGGGTGAGCTTGTTTCAATTCATTTCCATCATTTATTCTTATGCATTCTATTTTTCATTATGGATTTGATATATATGCTTGTATGTTACTAACTAATCTGATCTTGTAGAAAAATTCTGAATCACAATATGCTAATTACAACAATTAGCATTCACTTACTATGTTTCCTACATAAGAGTTAAGTGGCCCTTAGATTAATTTTCTTTAGTTCATTTATCTATACTTAATCAATTAGGAGGGCTTAGTAACCTCAGTTGCACATATAGTGCCAACATCATCTCAATATTACGATTGTCTGGTTGACAATTTAATGAAGCACCTCTAGAACAATGAATTGCTTAATTTAGGATTTGTAGGTCTGTTAGGTTGTATGCATGTTATATGCATCAATTAATTGAACATAGGGGAAGCTCTACTATTTAGAATAAATTGAATTTTAATAGATTATTAAAAACAAAATTCATCTATTTTTTTAAATACATGCATTATATTTTGAAGGTATCTGGGAAGAAAAAGATAAATAAATTTAAGCTTTCTATACTTTTTGTGACATCACATTGACCTCACTTTTTTTTAAGAAATTAACAATTAAATAGTTCTCTTAAATTTATAAAAAAAATATGTCTAACTAATTTTAAAAATAAAAATAATAATAAACATAAACTACATAAGGTTTTTTACATTTTATTAGTTTATATCATTTCAAAATTCAAAACAAAAATATCACTTTTGGGTGATCCAAGCTGAAAAACTATTTTTGTACTAGCCATTTTCTTTATAAAAGTGTGATATAGTTTTAAACTTTTACCCCTAAGATTTGATACCCAATGCTTAGAAATAAGAAAAATATCTACATTATCCACATTAATCATACAATGAGAGTTCAAGTTTTAATATTAATATAGTTTCAACAACATAATGACATGTAAATAATACTTTTAAAAGAACTAGAATGGATAAAAGGATAGAGAAAAGAGATAGAAGCAATATCCAAAAACAAAACCATTTACTTGGAGAAAATATTTTGGGTAAAAACTATCCTCTTAAGCACCATCATGAAATTAACAATTAAAATTGTTTACAATACAATGAGAAATTTATCCATTTTTAGGTAGTACCAAACAACCCCACAAAAGGAAAAATAATATCACCCACTTGTATAAAAGAAAAAACATGCCCACCTAGATGCCAAACTTGGAAAGCAAACATATAACTCCCACTGATGATTTTGATTTGTAATCCCCATTATATATTCCTCGTACAACACTTAAATGTATACTACCAAGTGTCCAATGATACCATAGAGTGTAACCTTCAAAATTATTCATCTTACTAGAAATTTATGAAGTGTCCTAGAGAATATTTCATCCCACATGTGCCTCCAACTACTACACAATCACTCAGATTCCATGTGTAGATATGAATATGTCAAATGATCAATGAATTCAATGTAAATAGGAAATCAATTCAAAAATGCTAATTCAATGATCAAATAGACCAAACCTCAATAAAGTGTGCATTATCCAAAAGAAAATAATCAAAACAAATGAAAAATAAATCAATCAATTATCATACTTTACCTACATAAAAAAATGCCTAGCCTTACTTCATTGTCAAATATAAGAGTTATTCTTTTTTAGTATGCTATGTGGATTGCTCATAAACTTGACATAAACTTGTTAAGCAAAAACATGATGAAAATTGACTATAGTTTGACTGCAAATTTGAGGAGAGATTGAATGATCAAAGGATGAGAGTTTTATAAGTTTCAAGGATATTGGATCAGTGGTGTGAGATGTGAAATGAGATCGATAGATGACGATTGATGAGAGATCAAGAGGATCATGCATGAGGCTGCATGGAGAGATGAAGTTGAGTGAAGTTCAATTCACTCACTAAATTTGGCAAAGGTCACTAAATTTAGGTTTAAAAGAATAAAGATAGAAAATATTATTATTAGGAAATGAATAAAATAATGATTTTATTTATTTTTAGAGGAATGCACAAACTAAATAAATTAAACAATTTATTTAATTATGAAGGAATACTTAACTAATTAAAAATTATTTAATTATAGCAGACAAGAAGAATGCATGTTTTAATTAAATAATTAACAATTATTTAATTTTGTGGATAAGAGGATAATACAAGATTTAATTAAATAATTAAAATATATTTATTTATGGGGATGCAAGAGTAATTGAAAATTAATTAAATAATAATAAATATTTAATTAGATTGGATGAGGGAAATAATTAATTAATTAAATAATTGAAAATATTTAATTAAAAGTGATGAAGAGAAATGATGAGATTATTTTATTTAATTGATGTGGGAAATTGGTTAGTTTAATGAAATAATTACAAATTATTTAATTAATAGTGATGAAAGGGGTGATTGTGATAATGATGAGAAATGATGAATAGGAAGATTGTGTTAGACATTTTTAGGTGTCTACACCATGATAATTAAAGACAATTATTTTCACATTATAGTCCTAACTTGAATTGCACCATTGGTCTACTAGGAATTTCAAAGCTAATAACACAACTAGTCCTAAGCTTCAAGGTATGGGAATCTAGGGTTTGATCATCTATTTATAGGCCTTGGGGTGTCATTTTCTACTCATTTGTACACTCATATTTTAGAGATTTGGAGATACCCTAGAGAGATGTTAACCTGAAGCTATTACAAAGATGGTTGGTGTCCAACATATGATTCACCACGAAGATTGAATTCGTCAATTCTGGAGGCTAGTCGAAGCACCTTAGGTGGTATGTTTCTATCCCTTTAGTCCTTAGTAATCAATTTGAGTGCACTAATTACTAGGTGAAGTTAGACAATCAAAACATTGATTTATGAAGCGACACATTTGAAACTCGATGTAACACATTTGATATGCAACATAACACTTGATTTTTTCAATTTGCATTTGCCAAAGTGTGACACCTTTAGTTTTTGGGTTCAAAACTGATGTGGATAAAGTGACACATTTGAAAAATATATCATAAATGATTTTGGTAAAGTGACATTTGAAAAAGGCTTGCATTTGAGTTTGAAGTTCGACACATTTGATTTTTTAGGTAAAAAATGACTAGAAAATCATTTTTTTTTGTTTGTAATCTCATATTCGGAACATAGGCTAGTGAATTTTAGAATTTTTTAATTTTTTGGAAAATTGATGTTATGCGTATTATTTTTGCAAGTTTCTCTATGAAACATAGAAAAAGTGGGACCCTAAGATTTGACCCTACAGTTTAGGCACTTTTCAAAATGTGTCATTAGAGATTTGAGGGTAGTGAGGGTTTGATGGATTTTGGACAAGATATATGATTGAATTCAACCTAAAAGGTGAGTCAACCAACCCTTGACCAGATCTAGGATGAATTTGGGGATATAATGCAATGAAATAACTAGGTTAATGATGCAATTTACTATTCTACTACAAACACAAAAAGTCACAAACAATTTCAGATAATTGAAATGAACAAAGTAGGACATTGTGCACTTGTGGTATAAATATGAGCCTATTTTTGGAGGACTAATTTTTCATAGGGCATAAGTGTCCTTGTAGAGGGATTTCAAATATATTTTCATAGTCCTTTGGTGTTAAATCAGAGCTTCCTGATTCTGCCTAAAAATTTGTTAGATCACTGTCAGATATTTTTGTGAGTTTTTCGTGGCTTGTCAAGGTGTAGGGTTTTAGTTGAAAAAATGGATAATGGATATTCAAAATTCTTCCAATATCCTTCAAACCTAAAGCCACCCTTTAATAGATTCCTTGAAGGACTGGATTCATGCACATCTCCTCAAGGTTTCAAATCTTGCTTGCTTGAATTGCTTGGAGACCTACAAAAGGGTTAGCCTTCACAAACAATGATAACATGAACATAGATAAAATCACATATGATTTGAAATGATGCTTAGATATTGAATTATTACAATTAATCACTCAAATGCTGCTCCTGAATGCTTGATAATGCTCTTGACAATAATTATCACTCTTAATGTTCACTTCTTTCTTGTTAGATTCAAAATGATGCAATAACTAGGTATTTATATGCAATTACTCTAATTTCCACAAATTAAATCTCGACAACCAACTTTAGACATTTGAATTGCAAATATTAAAGTGCCAAAACCAACATATTTGAATTTGGAGCCAAATTAGGGGGGAATTCATGCCAAAATGGAACCCATTTACCATAGGGTGTATGTGTCCCAACCCTATTTTCTAAAAATTAAGGTGTTGAGGGAAAATTACTAGATGAATACATTTGTTTTGTTCTTGAAATTCATTGGTAATTATTAAAAATAGGCCATAAAATGCATAATTTAGGAAATTAGGGGTCCAATTAGGTCCAATAATTTAAGAGGAAACAAAATATAGTGTTAAGTTGTCAAAGGTGACAATTTACAATGCTACACTCTAAAATTGATTTTGTCGAGGGAGTGACATCCTACTATTTTACTTTGGATTGACCATATTAGCGAGCTAGATGTGGTATTTCTAAGTGTTGTGGGATTATATCATATTACATACATTCCCAATATCTTAGCACACAAGTCTATGATGATCACCCTCGTAGAGAGGTGACATAGTGAGATGTCTATATTCATAGTTTTGACTAGGGAGACTACGATCACCCTCAAGGATGTATGGAGGATACTGAGGATCCTAATCGTAGGGAATTTTTTAGTGGTGAATAGTTCATATTCGTCAATTCAAAATTGACGTTCATATATTGTGACCAATGAGGTGGCCAAATCACCCAAATTTTATGTATTATTAGTCCAATGCATTTTAATTTGCTATCAATTTATTTTATGAGGCATATGTAATTAATAATTTTTCCATAACAAACTACACGTTTCCATTTGTCTAATTAATATTTTCATCTAAAATCTCAAAATCTTGTATTAAATCACCCACACATTTGCCAATACTATTGAAACATTGTGTATTAGGAAATATTTCACCAACATCATTAAATGTTCATTATACTGAGGACCCATTTTGCCAATAAAATTTACAAATAATTGTGTATGAGGACCCATTTCGCCAATAACATTAAAAAACAATTATGTTTGAGGTTACATTTCTCCAATTACATTAAAACATAATTGCACATGAGGACACATTTCGTCAATACTATGATAATTCCATGCTAATCATAGGGCAATAATCACTTTGAAAATTACAACATATGTGTTCCATCAAGGTTTGATTCACCCAACATTTAAATGTATCATTATATAACCATGCGAGATTCGTAAAATTTTTACTATACCATTTAAAAATCCCACGTAATTCTTCAAATGTGTATTGATATAAATTTAATCAAAATTTTGATTTATTTATAAATTTTGTTCAATTCTAAACTTGTGAGCTCTCAATTCGGATGTTGGAATCTTGATCATAGGAAAGTTAAAAAATTACAACTACAAGCATTTTTTGCATTAACAAATAGCAAGTCAGTGAAAACCTAAAGGTAAGTATCATTTCTTCATACTATTATAAGTGATCTATATTCTATGTCCTTGAACAAGAAGGCATTTTTTTACAACTTTTATTTCATGAGAGACCAAATGTCAAATAGTAAGTGCAACAAGAGTAAGACTCCTCAAGGTGGTGAAGGGAGGCCATCAAAATCATCTAAAATGCATAGTTATAATAAATTATTACTTTGACAATGTTTTTGATCCATCAAATCAATATAGAATTACATCATCAACTCTTGTACCAAATATTAATGAAGAAGGCATAGCAATAATTCATAGGAAGATGAAAATGAGTTAATTGAGTCAAATGAGGATGACATTTCCATAGAAGATGTTCCAAGGGATACCTAGGGTATCTAGAATGAGTTTATTGACTTGGATGAAAATGTTGGTGTCATAGATGATGTTGCTACAAGGAAGATGAAAAGAAAAGCCATTTAAAAATTGGGGTGCAAGTGGGATATGACAAGGAATTTTTAGGTTGGTTGGGTGTCAAAGTACCCATTCATTGAACCAATGGAGACTGTAAACAAAGATAAACCTCCAACAAAATGCAAGTGTAAGATTTGTAGTTAAAAATATACACGAGACAAGAAGTTGTAGCTAAAGCTTGACAGTATAGAAAATCATATTGATAAAGTTTATGAAAATTAAATTATAAATGGAAAGGAGAAATTATTAGTAAGATGGAAATCATTTTTTTTTCATGTTAAGTATTCCTTAGAATATGATGAGCATATACAAAGAATGGTGAAGCTTTTTGAATGTGGAGGTTCAATTAAAGCTCAATTTGAAAAGATAATGACAAGAGCACAACTTGCAAAAAATGTTCAGTTGAATGTTGTTTTTCATATTTTGTCCAAATGGTATCCTATGATAAACTACCTAGAATATAATAATTTATTATCTTTTTGGGCGTTCCTAAATTTTCTAGCACATATTGGTCAATAAAATTTGGATGGGAATGGGAAAGTTGTCTTGTTGAGGTGGAAAACCAAGATTTATAGGAAAAACTAAAAGATTCAACCTTCATTGCATTATATTTAGATGAATTTACTATGGTATTTAATACTTCTTGGGTATAATATGAATGTGTATACTATGCACCAACATGTCCGCTAACCTCATCTACTCTATGTTCATAAAATGAAGGGGAGTTTGACATCACAAAATATATTTGAAATAGTTAAGAAATCTTATAATGAAATTAGAGGTATGGATGAATTCATAAGTGCCAAAAAGTTGGTGTGTGTAGTAGCTGATGGACCTTTAATAATGCAAGGTCATAGGAATGGTATTTGCATAAAATTATAAACTACTTGTTCACCACACATGATTTCCATTCACTGCATGGCCCACAAAATAAATTTAGCATTTACAATTGTGAGAAATTTTCATTCAATATCAAAAGTTTAAAATATAGCCAACAAGCTCTACTCATACTTTTACTGAAGTCCCAAACATTTTTTGAAATTCCAAAATTTTGTTGAGGGAATAACAACAAGAAACAAGCTTCTTAAGGATGTTGATACTAGATGGATTTCATTGCATGTACCATCACAACGAGTATTTTCAAAACATCAATCCTTGATTGGAGTAATGTATGAACATCATCACACAATAAACAAAGCTCTTGAACTCTTACTTAAGTTAAGCAATATAGAGAAACTCTTAACTTTATCTGGTATTCTCCCCATGCTGGATAAAATTAAAAATATTGTGAAAAATTCCTAATAAAAACTATGTATATTAATGAATATAGTAAAATACAAAGAATGAAATTCATGACCCTTGATAATCGATATCTATCAAATTATCCATTTCAAAGTCTAAAATTTAAAAGCTGGCAGTTAATTACAGATTCAAACAATCTTGATTTTTTTTTACAATTTAATGCAAGCGAGGAGTTATGTGTCTTTACATGTGGATTTGAGATACCAATGCACTATTGTACGACAATCAACTGCTCTACTAGAGAATTAACTATTACAAAGGAAGCTTTTAATAATATTGTCAAATATATGGTATTTTTTTAAAACTCTATTAAAAAATCTCTTTCCTCAGAGATTGTTGAACGATTCCCTCAAGATGAAATAATTGAAGCCATGTCTATTGTGTATCCTCAATTTTAGGTCCCAAGCCACTGCCAACCAAAATTAATTTATAGAGAAGTAATTACCTTAGCCGAACACTTTTTGAAAAGTTCTAAATACAATGGACAAAAACTAAAAGGAATTATAAATTAAACTAAGCTTAGAGAACAAGCTTCCCATTTTGCAACAAGTATTATTGACCAGTTCGACTCCATGGAGAATCCCATGCAAGTAGGATCAATAACAAGGGTTTGGGAATCCTTTAGTCAGAGTGAAATATTGCATGATTCATTATCAAAATGTTTCAAACTTGCTAATTTATGTCAAAAAATGATATTTGGGATTAGTGGAGGATGAGAGAGTTTTCAATGCATGGAGTTTTTAAAATCAAAGATAGGAAACAAACTAGACAAGAATTTGGAAATTTTCTCGAGGATGTATAGAACTAGGTACAATATCCAAAGTTTTCCTTTTGAAAGGGAACTCACAATTTAGAAGTCCATATGTGAAAGAAGAGGGTTGTGCAACACTTCAAATGTTAGTGGCATTGGTACAAATAACAATGACAAAATGAATGTTGAATATGATATGTAGTTAAGTGGATGTATGCAAGGAAAATAAAATGAAGACCAAACTTAGGGTCAAGTCATCTCTCAATCTCATTGTCAAAGTGCGGTCCAAGAGGTGAATTGGAAAATGCAAGGGATTTAGCAATTTTTAGCTATTTATATTGCATTTCATGAATCATATTCCAAACTATTATTGAAATTATTTTATATTGTATTCCATGAAGTTATGAATCAAATTGAATAAATTAATGCACTACTATTTTCCATTGTTCCAAATTTCCAATGTAGAATCTAGATTCTAAATTTTAACTATTGTCTAGGGATTTAGCAGTTTCTAGGTATTTAAATTTCATACTACATTTTATGAATCATAGATTCATATCCCAAACTGTAGTTGATGATATTTTATATCATATTCCATGAAATTATGAATTAGATTGAATAAATTAACAAATTATTTCATATTTTAATTGTGTCATACTGATAAGTTTTACATGTACTCAATGATTCATCATTCAACTCAATTGCTTAAAAACATATTAACAACAATAGCATATAGAACATTAACAATCGTTTAATGTGTATCTAGTAGTAGAAACCAAAGTTTTTCTTGAACCGAGCAAATAAATAATACAAATAATTGAACTTATTAATGAATTTGAGTTTTGCATTGATTTTCAAATGAAGGAATACATCTAGAGGCAATGCAAAATCTTGCTCAAAGATAACTCGACATAGAGTTGAGTTATAAAATCATATTATCAAATCATTATATCAGCTTATGTAGCATGCTCCCTTGTTCATCTCATGGAAGTGCCATTTATTGTAACTGATAACGTCTTACTTGAAAATTTGTTAACAATTCATGATTGAAATTGGAGCTTGACTTGAATGTTTCAATCAAATTTGCATTCAAGGTTATCAATGGTTTGATAGAATCCAAATATTGTACCTCATGGGTTCTAAGGAAAGTGGTCCAAATCAAAATTCCTTGTATCTTCCTTCTTCTTTCTAAAAGAATCCTTTCCAATGAATCACTCTATTGCATCAAAAGCCTTTGGCAAACCAAGCTTTTTTAAATTTCTTACCTTTTTATCTAGCTTATTCATCATTTTTGCAGCTTGATCTAGAAATTCCTCTATTTCATGTATTCTCAAACACTTTTGAATGATAGATGACACCTTCATTGATGCATCAATCCGTTCATTAATTCCTTTTGATTTCAATTCATTGTCATTGGCTTTATAGACTTCTTAGAAAATTGTATTTGTAATTTTATCTCTTGAAATCATATTTTTGTTGTCCACTACGTATTTCTTGAGCTTCCTATTATGTACTATCAGGTCATTAATAAATTGAAAAAATTCATATAAATGATCAATCCTACACATTATTTCCTCCTAGGTATTTTGTTTCATATGAATCATTTTTTCTCTACAAAATGCAGTCAACTTATTCTGACAAGACTTTATTTTATTTTGTGCTTCCCTCAACTCTGCCACTAATCTTTCACTATTTTTCTCTCTTCCTCCAATTTTTTTCTAATGATTTTCTTTCACCAGGTTTTGTTTTATTTTTTTGAAGTGTATTTTTCATCATCATATTTCTTTTTATCTCTCATCTAACCTTTGCTTCATTTCATTCAATTCCACCCAGGTTTGTTTATCCTGTTTTCTTGTAGATGTAGAGGCAATTTTTTTAATTCTTTTTTCTAATTCATTACTCTTATTATCTGCTGCTTTCCTATTTGATTTCTTATTTTATAGGTCTTCTACAACTTTTCTATTTGAATTTTCAACCTTATTTTCCTCTCTCTTTCTTTAGCAATGATGTGTACACCAATTCATTGTTATTTTTTGATAAATTAAATTTTTTAGAATTTTTGTCCAATTTGAAACCGCTCACTTGAAATTCAAAGTAATCCATCCAATTCTTTGGTTTATTTTGAACCATAGGAACAACAAACATGTAATCCATGATTTCTATATTTGGGTAAAATGTGGGTAATACCATGGTTGTTATAGGATCTAAAATTTTAGTAGATGTACTCTCTATCAATTGCTTCTTTTCTTTTTTATACATTTCTATATTTTTAAAACTTATCATTGTAATCAAAACCTGGGGTCACAAACATAATGAAATGATTGAATAATGAAGGAGTCATTGTAGTAATGTGAAGATCTCCAATTATCTGAGACTGAGCTTGAGGCTGAGGATTAGCCATTGTTGTTGCAACCAAAATAATTGGAGGAGTCCCTAAAAATAACTCCTTTGGGTGGAAATTAAGGTAGTGGTATTGGTAGTTGGACTTGGACCCGTCATAATCCTTTACTTCTTCAGAATGCCTTGATCATTGGGTGTCTATGTAGTATCTTATATTGTTGGCCTCTTGTGTATAATTTGTTGTTGTAGCACATGTTGACCACTACTAGTACTAATACACATACCATCACCACCAATGGTAGTGCCAGTTGCAGTAGATTCTCTACCATGTCCTAGTTGTGATTGTATTTGACTAAGAAGAATTGAAATTATGACAAAATGACTTGTTTCACCTATCCATGTATGCTCTTAGGCTTTTTTGTCATCTCCGATGCCTTATAAATCACTAGGTTTTCTATGGACTACTTCTATTGGTGCCCAAATGCCTTTTCCTTTGGACCCCAAACCACCACCTTCATAACCCATTTTTTTTGGCTATGGATGCTCCTTAAGTATATATTTGTTTTATCATCTCACTTAAACCATGTTTTATTTTTTTTACATATTATACACTTTGTTCTTCCCTATGACCATCATCATTAGATTCACGATCATCAATAGTTTTTTGAACTTTAAGGGATTCTCTTTATCCAAAAAATCACTAAACTCATAATCTTCGTGGGTCTCTTCAAATGCTGCACTAGTTTTTGGTTCATCTAGATCCTTTCTCATAGACTAAAATGCAATAATTTTTATTATGTATAATGTTCTTCTATACAATCCCTTCTTAGAGAATTTGGTATTTTTATTGAAGTAGATGGTCGATCACTTTTTTCATAAAAAATACCATACCTTCTAATTTACTTCTCTTCTTCTCTCTATTGGTGAAATGCTATAATTTATGTTGAAACTTATTTAAAATAAATACCTTTTTCAGTAGAAGTTTACTCCATTTTTATTTTGACCTCATCCCAAGAGTCCTTGTTTTTCAAGTTTTCAAGAAAATGTTTACTTTGATGTTGAATTTTACTTGCAACATTCTTATTGGCCACAATCCTTGATTTAATGGTGTCACATGGATCATACTACCAGTGAGAGACAACATCAAATTGATTTTTTTTTTTTAAATTTGATGTACCACACTAAATTCTTTTCTCTTGAATGTGAACCCTCCACATGAAAAACATAAAGAAGGAAATATGCTCTTCTTTTGTTGACTGAAAAAGTATAGTTGATAAGTAATCTCCATTAGCTGTACATATTCCAATGCAAAAACATTTTCTATCACATGCATTGGAAGTTTGTATGGCTCTACTCTTGATCCATAAATTCTTAGCACAATATATTCTTCCATTAAGTACCAATCAACCAATTATATTTCTTTTCCTAGTTTAATGTAATCTCTACAAGACATAGGAAATCTAGGCATTGAAGTATTTGTAATTTCTTGATACAATGGAGCCAAAAAGTAGTCTACCCAATGATTGTAGTTCCTTTGAGTATCATGCATCCTTATCTTATTGGTCCAATCATATACGAGAGCCATTTTTTCCCTCAAAATTCATATAGCGCTGAATATAAAGCTTATTGGTCGGAAACATTCCACTAAATTTGAACAATAAAAATAACACAAGTAGATTGTGAACCTAAATGTATTAGTGGAACCTACTTTAATCATTAAAAATGTTTATGCATGAATTCCACAATATGATCAACAAAGTTATATTTGACAGGTCACTTAACATAATGGATTTTAAATACCATTTCAAGGAGGCTTGCACCCACTTCCTAATTGCTATCCAGTTTGAGGCAAAATGATAGCATGGAAAAAGCATCTTGAACCCATGGTTTGAGAATTTACAAATTATAAGGAGGCTTATGATTATTTTTTAATAAGTTAGTATGACAATCCTCAACTAACAATCCTCAACTATTTCAATTAGAAAATATTTTTTCTCCCCTTCATCAACTACTTCATAATCACTAGCAAGCTTTTCTAGGTCAATGTAGATGTTTCCAAAATCTTTGGTTATAAACCCCAACACATTTTCAAATTCTTCTGTAGTAATGGGTAACATTTCTTCTTTACTATATTTATTAACAAATTTTTTTAATCATCATAATTGTGGGCACATACCGTGATAAATTTTGGGCAAGGTAAAATCTCATGTAACATCATCCACCCCAATACAACTACCCATGTGGTGCAATGATACTATTGATTGGAATTGTTTTACTATTGGTAGTTTTCATTTTCTTTTTAGCCTTATTCTCACATGAAAATATAAGTTCTGAGGTAAGCCTGCCACAAATTTTAGGATCATAAATATCATGTTATTCATCAGTGAAACCCGAGATTTAATCACTTCGACATAATCTATTTTATATTTTATTTTTATTTTCCTTTTCCAACAACTAGTTTGGTAGTCGTGGTAGACATTCTTGTACAATGTGAACTCTCAAGTTTTCAACCCTAAACCCTAAGATCGAAAAATTAAGAAACAATAAAACATATAATTTTTTTCTTTCACTTATTGGAAATGTAATTCTTGAAAAGATGAATAAAATGACATTGAAATGTGAGAACTGGCAATGTTGGAACCTAGAATCTCCTTGGTGCACTACAATGAGAAATATCCTCATGTATTGACCCTCTAACTTAAAAATAAAATGACTTAACAGTAGAAATTTCACTTATTTTTTCTTTTTCTCAAATATTAATGTGAAATAGATATGTTACCTTTAGACTACACAATTAGTACATTATGATTTTGTACTGACACATGAAATTAAATTCAATAGTTATCTTGTATTTTTGCACCTTCTATTATTTGATACCTTTTAGCAAGAGGTGGCATCATTCAAATGTTCCATCTCAAATAAATTCTCAATCGTTGATATTTATAAATCTAATGTTTATAGGGTGATTCCAGAGGTTTGAGTTCACAATCCTAGCACTTTGTGTATTTAATTTCAAAATTAAACTACAAACATCCATTGAATGGCCAAGTAATTTATGATATTAACATGTGCTTCAAGGTTTTTTTAAACTTTAAAGTGTGCTATGATATAAAATTAGTTAGCAGTAAAAGGGAGACAGTTGGAAAAAGAAAAAAAATTCATGAATACAAACATAAGTGATTGGGATACTTTCCATGATTTAAAAACTTAAAAATGGAACCCCTATCAAGAGCTAACAAACTCATATAATTCTCATGATATTGTGTCATGTGTTTCCATTCCTTTGCTCAAATCCTAGCCTTAGATAGAAAACCTATTAAAGATATTGAGATGAGTCCACGTGTCTTTATTTCATAGTTTCAGGAGTCACATATAGATCTTCTTGAATCATCCCATGGACCTATTGTGACCTATTTCACACATCACCCCATTGCAAATGGGGACCCCCAATAGTTTTTTTTTAGGGTTTCATCGTATAAGTGTTACAATTTCATAGGACCATTTATTTTGAGAAGTTGGAGTTAAAGTTTTGAGAAGTCATCTGAGTCAAGTAGGGAATTCAGACCCATATCAGCTTTTGGACATCATGAAAGTGCTCAGAAGGCCCAAAGGATGAGGAAAACCATTGCTTTGAGTCAATTTTGACACTTCCTATTTTTTAAGGATTTTTCTTTTTTGCTATTTTACTTTTTTGATTTTTGGTATTTTTGGACCAATCTGGGAAGCAATTTTTTTGGCCTGCTTTTTTGAAAGTTGACTGAGGATTGGGTCTCGCATGTCATGGTGACAACGTTTATATATTTAGAATAAAAAAATAATGTCTCTAAGTACAAAAATCATGGGAAAATTTCAAGGCAAGGTTTTGTTCCAAATAAACATATGACATTTGCTTGAATGGATGGCATGAGAAGTATAAAATTCCCTAAGGTAGGAGATGGAAAGCCAAGTGAAAAGTGCACCCAAGAAGGGAATGTCCAAGCAAGTGTCAAGTCAGCCCAAAGGAAAGAAAGGATGTTCGGACTAAGGCCAAGTTCGCCTAGGCATGGCAAGACAAGTGCGAAGTCCACCCTCCAATAGGAAAAATGTCTAAGGCATTGTGAAGTCTTCCCTTGGCATAGAGAATTCAAAGTCCACCCAACATATGAGATGTCCAAGCAGCTTCAAATTCCGCCCAAGGCATGATGAATTCCACCCACCAAAGATTGAGATGTACAAGAAGCCTCAAATTCCGCCCTTGGCATGAAGTTGGCCAAGTCTACCCTAGGAAGGATGTCAAAGGGGTCATGAAGTTAGCCCTAGACAAATGGAGATGTCCAAGCATGTGTAAAGTCTGCCCAAAGGAGAAATGTCTAGCTAACTCCAAAGTCAGGCCTACCTTGAGGAAAATGGCACAAGAAACATGAAAGCCCCCTCCAACATGAAAATGGTAAGATAAGTATAAAATCCGCCCTTGGCATGAAGAGCTCCAAGTCTTCCCAAGAAAAAGTTGGCAAGGAAGTAACCAAGTCTTCCCTTGGCAAGGAAGTCATGATGTCCACCCTAGAAATATTAAATTATCCAAACACCCATGAAGTATTCCCAGCTAAGGATAAAGGTGAAAATAACATGAAAAATAATAAATTGGCCATGGGTAAATAAAATTTCGCCATAATTAAATAATTAAAGGGTTGGAAATTTCAACACTTAGGAAATATTTTTTGTATTTTTCCAACACTTAGAAGAAATTTTTGAAAGGAAAAAAAGAAAAATCTAGAGGATTTTGGCTGAGAATGATGCCATGATGAAAATTAGGAAATTTCTCTACAGGATTTTTGATAAAGATCAAGTTTCCATTTTGGAAGAAATAAAACAAGTCCGGATTCGATGAATCTAAGAAAAAACACGAAGTTACTAAAATCATCGACTTCTCCAGCTTTATAAGAAGTTTAACTTGTCATTTTCAAATCATTCTCTCCAAGGTTTGATGGTAATTTTTTTTTCTTCTCTCAAAGTTGTGAAAGATAGATTTTTGAAATAAAGTAAAGTTTCTGAGTTGAAGGGCATAATTTCTATAGAAATAAAGTGAAATTTCTGAGCTGAAGGGAAAATCAATTGCTTTTTTTGAGTTTTAGAGTGAATTTTTAGAATTAAAGATCGATCCATAGTCAAAGGATACTTTCAAAGGTTTAAAATTTGAATTGTTTGAATTCTTATCTCTTTTTTATGTCTCATTCACTTATTTTGACAAAAATATTGTTAAGTACTTAGCCAAATTCATTCATTTTCAGTTTGATTTTTCACAAAATTTATCTCTTTGATAGGCTGAAAGTGAAATTTTTGAACAAAGGTCCAAAAAATCAGAACTAAAATCTTTGAAATCTTTGTTAATTTTATTCATGTTTATTGCAGGTTAATGACCACTAGAGGAGAATCTTTGAGAAAGGCCTAGATGAAGTTCACTAGTAAAGGACTGTAGCCGGAGTAAACAATTAACTCCAAATGGAAAAACACAATAGACACCAATCTTGGACATGCATATTTTAAAGATTTTAAGAAGAGAATGTATGGACAAGATGGACTCTTTTTAATACCCATTGCTCACTAGATGATGAGAAATGGCATTGTCCAAGCGGTTGGATTTCCACCAACAATGGAGTGGGTTGAATTGATTGTTGAGTGCATTGTCCACTACAATGCATAGTAGAGATAGATCATTGCACTAGATGGGAGAATATTGGCTCACCTCAAAGAGTTATCCATTCAAGAAGATTTTTTCATATCGAGTTATAACCAGACTTCTTACAAAACCAAAGAGGGTTCCAAAAGATTTTATGAAGACTAGCTGGATCTTTGTGTAACAAATATTAATAAGTCATGGTTAGAGAAGCCAAGGCATTCCATCAAGAAAATACAAAAGAAATTGCTTTGTATTGAATTCAAGGAGGAGTATGAAGATATCATTTTTCTATTCAGCAGAATAATGGGAAACCCTCAAGGTGCGCCATTTGAGACATGGATGCATTATTTCATTGATGAGATCACCTCAAGCATCAAGGTGTTCAATTGGTCCCAGATGATTAGTGATAATCTCAATAAACAGTTAATCAATTTGGAAAGGACAAATTATTTCTACATAAGTTCCTACATCATATACCTATTGGATAGAACTTACAGATATACAAGATTAATCTGTAGAGGCATGGTAGGCAATGGCGAAAGTGAATTTAAGTCCTATGATTGTTATCCACAACTGTAGCTCAACGAGAAGACCCACTTCAGACAGGTAAACGAAACCTTCTTGATGTACATCACTAGAATATTACAAGGAGGAACTAATAAAAGGTTCAATCATGAAGCCAAAAGCTTGATTAGCAAGTATGGATCTTGGCTTATCCAATTTACAAGATTCACATATATAAGTGTTCAGGGATTCACCGGATGTCCTTACCAACTTCCAATTTACCCTACCAATAAAATGGTCTTGCTAGAGGTCCTTAGGCAATTAGAGACATACCAAGGCCTCCAAATATTAAAGCATAAGGCAACTATTACCATCCCATTTTTCATCAAAAGTATGCTGGAATCTTGTCTGTCGACACAAGTAGCCGAAAGTTCCAGGTTGGAGATGCAGTGGTATCCATTCACATCTTACCAATCCAGGGTTGACTTTGATCTCCACAACCACATTGGGACCATGAATGGAAAGAAGTATAGATGAAAGGTAGACTGGAGGAATTTTGGGTAGATGTTGCATACGAATATGATATCAGAAAAAAGATTATGGTCCAGATTTCTAGTGAACCTGATTAAAAAAACTAAGCTTTTCTATGTTCTTGATCAACTAGAGGATGATGGAGAGTATGTTCAACCATGATATTTTGAGAATTGGCCTCCTCCTCCTATGAAATGGTTAGAACCAAAGCTCGCAGATCTAATGATCTTGATGAGGCCGGTTGTTAAATATTCACAGTGGTGGGTTGATCAACAAATCTAGGAGTTAAGGCAGGGGAAATTGACCCTCACTTATGACTTAATGGGAATGATGGAATCATATTCCTCGAATCCAGGAGCATCTCAAAGTGATAAATTGATTGAAAACACCAATTCAAAGAAAAGGAAGGAGACAATTAATGAATCTATTAGGTCAAAGGGAAAGACAACTATAAACAAGGAACCTATTCAGAAGAAGCGGAGATTGGAACCATACCATTCTACCACATCTAGGAATGTGAACAAAGTGTTAATTATTGATGATGAATCATTTTCCGAAGTGAGGATTCCTTCTATTCATGAGGGGAATATTGAATTAATCCAACCAGATGATGATGAGCCCCCATCTCCTACAGGCACAAAGATACTTGAGTCTGAAGATGAAATAGATATCCTAGGTGAGGAATTTCAAGAGGGAATGATTTATGCTCTTAGAGGAATTCGGGATATTCCATGTGGATAAAATACTCAGGAAGAGGAAGGCATTGAACAACCTACAATTTATGATTGGTTAAAAGAAAAATTAAAGATAAAAGTACCAGTGGAGATTCAGGAAGAGGATGACATGAATAATTTATTGGCTAGGTTAGTAAAGGTTACTACAAAGAAGCCTACCAAGATGTTCTCCACAATCTAGAAAGATGAAGTTGGCCACCGTTGTGTGCAAATTTTCATGCCAACAAATTCAAAAAAGGATTTTTATCCCCAAGGGTATGCCATCACTACTGTCGACTTGGGTCTAAAAATAAAACGTCGGGAGGTTGAGGACTTGGATAACACAGTCACTATCATCAAGGTGAGGTTGGAAAAATAAGTAGCAAAGAAAAGAGTATATAAAAAGGATATTGAACACCTAAAGGAATACATCCATCACTTGACCAAACCTCTCAATTAGGGCGATTCAGTAGCTCCTCCACTTTTGAACTCTTTGTAGGGAGCGATCAAAGACTTTGAAGAAGACATGGTCATAACTAAAGAAAATAAGGAGTGGATGGTGAGAAAAAGCGAAGAAGTGACTATATTTGTGGAAAGGTTGGCATTGACCTATGGATAGACTTCTTCTTTGCTCTTTAGAATTTTTGTCATGAAAAAATATTGGGACAACCTTCAGGATATTCAGGATAGAATCATTCCATGCCTTAGAGTGCTGAAAGGAATCCCAAAACAAGAATTGATTGCTGTGAAAATAATTGCAGTAGGCACCACATATGATTTCTGCACCTGGTACTGGGCATCAATTGCATGGAGCAAGGTCTTGGAGAAAGTGAAGGTAGATGGAATCAAAACTGAGTAGATTAAAGAGATTCAAAATAGTATTTCCCTTATAGGTGCAGATGTACTCAAGAAGGATATTTTCTTCACCATCACTAGGTTGGTCCTGAGATAGAATTTGACTGAGGCAACAAACTTCTTGTCTATCCGAGATTCCTTTCTAAAGGATGAATTGGAGTGGGAGAGTGCTTTTGCTGGGTGTGTTGAGGACTTGGATGAATTGGAATTCAAGGTGAACATGCTGCCACATGTCACGATGGAGGAGGTCATCTTGATTGTGTCTAGATTCATCGAACATACTACCAATCAAGAGGATATGGATGCACTTCCTTGAAGATAGCTCCTTGTGCCACTCGTCCTTCATGTACTTGTTGTTGATGTTATTATGGGAAACCCTAATTAGGGTTGTTATATCTTGATCTCGGCCATTAATCTTGAGTTAATCTCAACCTTTCAGTTTTTTTTGAAAACTTTATATAAACTCTTATTCTTTGATTTTTATGGTGTGAAGAGAGTTTTATGAAATTATTGCTTAGAGCTACTTAGATAATAAAATTTCATGTGCATGATTTTCTTTGAATCCTTCTTATTGTCAAGTGGTTTCATGGTTGCATATCTCCTTCAACATAGAATATATTTAGAATAAAATTTGATTTACATGTTTGTTAGATAAATGAAAGATTTGATAGTATTGATTTATGGTGAAACACTTGCTCATACTTTCTTTGAATAAATGATTTTTGTTCAATGCATAAATTTAGCCTAAGATTAATTTGTGGATGCTTAACTTATGTTTGGATAAATATTGTTCGATTTGATGGTAGTTATTCATGACATGAAAATCATAAGCACACCCCCTTGAAGATTGTACCAACTTTGTGTAGTTGTTCTTGCGTGGCAAAGCAAAGAAT
The DNA here is from genome assembly GCA_007115665.2 of Sequoiadendron giganteum. Taxonomy (NCBI): domain Eukaryota; kingdom Viridiplantae; phylum Streptophyta; class Pinopsida; order Cupressales; family Cupressaceae; genus Sequoiadendron; species Sequoiadendron giganteum. Next base: position 84,905,498 of record CM021101.1, read on the forward strand.
GGTTATTGGTTTCACCTAGTATCTACCATATCTTTAGTTTTTAGGAATAGCATAGAACTTCAAAACCCTTATCTTTTTGCACTTTTTTGAAACTCCAAAATTGAAAATTCAGAAAACAAAAGAAAGAGAGCATTTACTGGCAAAATCTCCTAAGTCCTAAATTGTGAAATATTTGTTAATGTAAGTCCCTTTGTGTATTACCAACATATCACAATACCCATTGAGGTTATCCACATGTCAAGACTTGACTAAAGAAACCTTGGAATTGCCATATGATCTCACAATCTTAGCATACATTGTGATTTTGTTCAAGAGAGGATAAAGTGTCTTTGTATTTTTTATTCTAAAATGTTCAGTGAATGATAAAATGTACACCAACATAAGATTGACGCTAGGAGGGCTGAAACAAAAAATTTCTTACAAGTTGAGATAGCAGGCATGATGTAGTATGGTGCTACCACATGATTTTCCTTTTGACATACCTCTTGAACAACCAGAGCCAGGACAAACAAGCATTACCGATCAATTGTAGTCACTTACTTGGAAGTCAAATACAAACCACGCTGAATTCAGACAAGTGAGCCATATTATTACTAAAGAGGAAGAAAATGGATGATGAATTGAAGAATAAATTGAAAAGGACTTGATAAAATAAAGAGTCTTGGCCCTTCTACGACAAGGTTTTGAAGAGATGCAATGACAATCTCTTGAACCCGCCAATAAGTTTAAGCTTGATTAATATGATGAAGAATGGTGCTTCCAAGAAGTGTTCCTAAACTAGGGAAAGATCCTAATCTAGTGCTGCAACCAAACCTTGGTTTTCAAGATGAGCAAGAAGACATTATCTCTCAATTAAATACTCTCACTCGGGAAACCAAGAGAAGTGCTACAAATTATATGTGAACTCAGTTCGTGTTGAAGGAAGAAGAGAAAGCTCAACGTATCAATTTTTCCATCTACAGAGATTTGTGTATGCAAAGGTTAGAAGCTCTTCTATGAGTTCCTCAACAAGAAAATCAACCAGATCCTAAAGTAGTTCCTGCACATCCCCGACAAGCTTGAAGGAAGACACACTGGATCAAATCAATTCTTTCTCGCCAGACAAATTTTGAAGAATTAATAGATCCAGTCTAGGTTCTTTCAAAGAATTTGTAGAGTTGTCACCTTAAAGAGAGATGAAGAAAACAAAAGAATCAAAAAAAGGAACATCAAGTGCAGTTGACCCTGGTGAAGAAGCACCAAGTGAGGAAGACATTTTTGGTTTCTTTTAAACCTCATTGTCGTGTACTCCAATACCAAGTACTACTCAAATGGATAATCAAAAAGTTCCAATAGCTACACCACCAGTTCAACCAATCCAATTAAATAAACAAAACACTCCAATGGTATGGCATCTAGATAATGCATCGCACATGATATTTGTCATCTATCATGATACGCCTAAGAACCCACAATAGTTTTGTTCCAAGTTCCATAGTGTTGACCTGAACCACATTGCGAATGAACATACCAATTTTTTCAAAGAATTAATTCAGAACAAATATGTCCAAGAAGATGTGTCTTATAGGTTGTTCCCCTACACTTTCGATGAGGAATCCTCTTATTGGTACATCCATTTGCCAGCTGATTCTATCCGTAATTGGCAACAAATTAATGCAGGCTACTTTCTTAGAAAAATTTAGGGCACCAATTTACCCAACAAATTTGTATAGGAAATTTGTGGAGGTAAAGAGGCATGAACATGAACCAATTAGCACAATCAAAAACAAATTCCACAAGGCCTACACGAGGTTAAAAGATCCTTACAACTTGGACAATGCTCCAACACTGCCAGTTTATTATGCAACCTTGGATTGTCTCGCCTCTATGTTTGTAAAGTCAAAGAATCCAACCTCAAGCAACTTAAAGGAAGCATATGGTGAAGTAGTTATAGTCAACAATGATCTAGGAGTAGGTATTGATGTAGGACCACTTAATTCTTTAGGGAACTTTGTTGCCCAAAATAAAATCCAAGATATCAATCGACCATTAGATCATCATACACTTATGATGAACCTAGTTCCTACTGTAAGCAATCAGTTGGTCCTTTACCCATGAGTGCATATGTCCCAAGTACCACCATCACAACCAATATATCTTCAAAATGCAATGAATTCAAGCCGAACGAAAGAAGAAAAGGATGAAATGAAGGAATTGATTGACAAAGTCAAGAAGCTATCAACTAAAGTTACATATTTAAAAGGCCAGACTAATCAAATACAAAATATGCAAAGAAATTATCAATCACATCAAGGGATTATCAAGGTCAAGGTTCCTCTGGATACCAAAGGGACAACAAAATTTTTTAAAGGGACAATCAAAATTATCAAGGGAATAATCAAGGTTTGAGGAACAACAATCTAGGATTCTAAAACAAGACATGGAACACTAGACCTAATTATGATGTTGTGTCGTATCCCTTAGATAATCAACCTGGTGACAATAATCTCACAGACAAGGTGCTCCTAGCTGAAGTGGTGTTATCAGGATGGTGCATATTGCACAACAAAAATCAACATTCTGAGTTACATTGCCATGAATTCCAATCAGCAATCGATATTTCCAGGAGTGAGAGGAGGAATTTGGAGGCAGAAGATCCTCCAAAGATAGGATATAAATTCATCCCGACATCGAGATATGATCAGGCCCTTATCATTGAAAGTGTCAAGTTTTCATCCAAGAGTACCCACAATACCAGCCTAATCAAAGATTCCCACCCGTATCTGAAAATGGCCCAGTGGAAGCGCTACAATATCAAGATGGACTGAAAACTTGAACTCGATCAAGCTAGTCATCCATAATTAATGGTTATAGTTTCCCTCTGTTGTATAACAATGTATTGGTGGAAGGAACTAGAGAAGTGCAAGCATTCAAATAGACATCTGGAAACCCACCCAAGGTATATCAGAGGAATAATCGCTATAATGAACCCTTGACCTCTTCCATTCCTCCAAATAATTTTTAGACTCCACCAAATCCAATGCTACCAATGTGCCACCTCTTCCTAGAGATTCACCAAAATATTGCCAGCAGAAAGTCCAACCAAATGGGATGAGACAAGCTACTTCACCACAAGGGGAACAAAGTTGACAAGCAAACCCTCAAGTAGAGCAGGCTCAGGCATAAACAAAAGATCGTCCCAAAGAATAATTCAAAGGATAAGTTTATATGTGCTAGAGGAGTTTAAAAAGATAAAGGTCAACTTACCTTTGATTGAGCTGATGAGGATCCTTGAGATTTTGGAAACACTTTTGGGCAGTTTGACTAAAGTTGTTTCCCCAAGGAACACCTCACAAAACATGCCAAACAAAGGAGTACTCAATGCTCCAGATTTTACAAATGCTATTCAAAATGAGCTAGAAGTGTCAGGAAACACATTTGATGCTCCACAACGAACTCCTAATTTTGTGAGAACGATCCAAACATTGTTTAAAAGTTCCAATCAAGGAGACATGACACGAGAAGAAGTTCTCATTGACATACATATTCCAAGAAGAAATTTTGACAAGTGAGTTACCACAAACTCCACAAAAGAAAGAAATTGTACTAGGAGCAGAAAAGGAAAGAGATGAACCTGCCCCATTTTTATTGTCAGTTAGAATATTTTGAAAAATGTTGCACAATTTCCTAGTGGATTCTAGTGCTTCAAGAAATGCAATGCCACTAGCTGTCTACCAAAGGTTGGGACTTTTTCCTACGAGAACTAATAAGAAAGTCACTCAACTGGATAAAACAAAAGTCCTTGTTATGGGAGAATTGAACAATATCCACATGCAACTAGCAGTGGACCCTAGAATACAAATTTGTATCGACATTTCAGTCATCGATATCCCTAATGGATATGCCATGCTTTTAAGTAGAGATTAGTCAAGGAGGTTGAATGGATATATTTCTACAAAATTTTCTCACATGTGGCTGCTATGGAAAGGGGTCCCAAACCAAATAAAATTTGACAACACACTGAGGTTGAGGTTGATTATCATTGAATAAAGAGAAAACAATGAAATATTGTTTCTCCAGACAGACTTAGGCTCTTACAAGCCTAGAGAAAATACCGGAAAAATCACAAACTACAATTCCCCTGCACAAATAATGCCACAAAATAGGAATCATTGGTTCAGGGATTACTGCTAGCACTAAGGAAAGGAGAAAAAGTATTACATGCTTTTGGAGATTCAGAGGTAGTTGTGAGATAGGTGAGGAAACAATACATTTTCCACAATAAGAGATTAGCTTGTTACTACAATGGAGTGTGGGATCTTATTGATAGCTTTGATTCTTTCAATATTCAATCTGTGAACCAGTCAAATAGTCAAGTCACAAAATATTTGGTACAAGAAGGTAGTTCATTAGAGCCACTAGCCATGGATGGCATAAGTTAGCTCATAGTGGAGCTATCATCAATAACATCAATCCATGATAATATCACAAACTTCCAATTTTTTGATGATGATGATCACATTCTTGAGTTCTTGAAAATTTTAGATATTTTTGCAACACAACTTATTGATGAAGATGAGATACAAAGAGAAGTTGAATTTGATGTTGATGGAATCATAAATTTAAAGACAAATATCATTCCAAGAGGGATGATACAGTTGGAAAGAATATTTGATCAGGACCAAATCAATGAAGTAAAGAACCAAACGATCAAAGGTGACCAATACAAAAGGTGAATCTAGGATCTAAAGATGTGGTTAGAAATGTATACATAGGTAAAGCCTACATGGATGAAGAAAAGGTTGGAATAATTCAAAACATGAGGGAGTTCAGTGATGTCACAACTTGGAGCTATGAAGATTTAAAAAATTATGACACTTCTATCATCACACATACAATTCTTGTCAAGCCAAGAAGTAAGCTGTCCAAACAACGCCAGAGACCAGTTAAACCATTGTTGGAACTTCTCATTTATCAAGAATTCAAGAAATTGTTTCCAATAGGAATCATATTCCTAGTGTGCCACTGAACATGGGTCGCCAACTTGGTCCCAGTCTGAAAGAAAAATGAATAAATTAGGCTATGTCTTGATTTTTGAAACTTAAACAAAGCCTTTGAAAAGGACAATTATCCTTTGCCATAACTTGATGAGGTTTTACAAATTTTCAATAGGTCACAAATGATGTTCTTTTTGGATGGATATTTGAGGTATAACCAAGTACTTGTGAAATATGAAGATAGAATGAAAACAACATTCACAATGAAATGGGGAACCTTTTCCTACAAAAGAATTCCCTTCATGTTAATTAATGCAATAGCCACATTTTAGAGGGCCATGGACATTGCCTTCAGAGAATTAATTGGAAAATACATAATCATCTATATGGATGATCTGACAGTCTTTTCAAAGCGGAGAGGAGACCATGTAGAAGACTTGAGAAAGGTATTTCAAAGATGTTAGAGGTATGTGATTTGCTTAAACCCAAAGAAATGCATATTCTAAGTCACCGAAGGTAAATTTTTGGGACACCTAATCACTGAGAAGGGAATATTAATTGATCTTGAACACATAGAAGCAATCTAAAGAATCATTTTTCTTGTTTGCGTAAAGGAATTGAGATCTTTCTTTGGGAAGACCAATTTTGCTAAAATAGTAAAACCTTTAAATTAAATGTTGAAAAAGGATGCCAAGATGGAATGGAACCACCAAAAAAGGGAGCCTTTGAAGAGATCAAGCAAGCCATAGCCGATGTTGTTGTCCTGGTTAGTCTAGATTACACAAAACCTTTCTACCTATATTCCTTTGTATTAGAACATTCTTGTGCCATAATTCGTACTCAGCAAAAAAAAGAGAAGGATGAGGATACCATAGCTTTCATGAGCTCATCTCTTAAGGAAGAAAAATTGAGGTAGCCCGGTATTGAAAAATAGGCCTATGCATTAGTGAAGGCCATCAAAAAATCTAGACACTATATCTTGAGGAGTAAAGTTTTTGCCATCGTTCCTGATGCAACTGTCAAAACACTCTTGATGAAGAATGAGCTAAGAGAGAGAAGAGGAAAGTGGGTTGCCACTATCCAAGAATATGACATTGAATTACATCCAATGAAGCTAGTCCATGGGAAATATTTAACTCAAACTATGGCCATTGAAGGGCCCGACTTGTTGCAACAAATAGATGTATTGACTGACACCTCCCTAGAGGAGTGGTATTATGACATCACCTCATATTTGATAAATCATAAGTATCCCACACCAATGAAACCATCACATAAGAGAGCCTTCAAGATCAAGTGCCAACACTATATGCTTCAATGATCAATACTCTACAAAAGGAATCATGAAGGAATCTACCTGAGGTGTGTTGGAAATGATGAAGCTAAGAGAATCATGGAATATTTTCACTCTAAGTTTGGGAAAGGCCATGGAGGAAGTCAAGCCATAACTTACCAAATTGTGAGAGTAGGGTACTATTGGCCCTCTATTTTCAAAGATGCATATGAGCACATCAAAACTTTCCACACCTACCAAATTACAACAACCCATGAAAATAATCCTACTATGCCACTACAACCAATCACAGAGGTGAAGCCATTCATAATGTGGGGACTTGATTTCATTGGCATGATAAATCCACCGTCATTAGCACAACATAGATATATTTTGATTGCAATTGACTACTGCATTAGATGGTTCAAAGAGCAAGCACTGAAGAATTACATGATAGATGCGGTAATTAAATTCTTGGAAGAGCACATCATCACTAGGTTTAGTTGTCTCAAGGCTTTGGTGTGTGATAATGGTTCTTCTTTCAATTCCTTGAAGTTTTCCAATTGGAAATTCGACTACGGGATCATTTTGAATTTTTCCTCAAACTATTACCCCCAAGGTAATGGGTTGGAAGAGTCCACGAAAAATAATTTACTTCATGTGATCAAGAAGTTGCTAGAGCAAAATTCGAGATTCTGGCATTCTCAACTCAGGTTTTCTCTATGGGCAAACATAATAAGAGCCAAGAAGTCATTAGGAACCTCTCCATATCACCTAGTTTATGGGAAATACCCTATCTTTCCCATTCAACTAAGGATTCCAACCTTGAAATTCATGCAAGAGTACCTAGACCCAGAAGATAGATTTCAGATTCGTATTTCATAACTCCTATTACTAGAAGAACAAAGAGATCAAACCCTCAAGACTTTTTCAAAACATCAAGGGGTTGTTAAATGATGGTTTGAGAGACGTGCAATGATAAAGTCCTTTAGGATATCTTAATTATTCCTTTATTGGGATAGAGCTCGCAAATGGAGAGGAGACCATGATAAATTTGACAACTTGTGGAAATGCCCATATCAAATTATCAAGATATTGGGGGAGAATGCATTCAGGATGAAAATTTTGATAGGGGAGGACATCCCATTGCTTGTTAATGGGCAATTTCTAAAACATCATTTCCAACCCCGAGTTCCTTTGTGGGACTTATTTGTACATAGTTAGAGTAGTTTCCTTTCGAGTCTTGGTTTGTTTTGAGTTTGGTTGCTTTTTTCTTGTTAGTTTAGTTTCTTTTGTTTTATTAATTTAGTTTTCTTTGCTTTCTTAGATTAGTTTTCTTTCACTTTAGGTTAATTTTCTTTTGTTTGTCTTAGGTTTAGATTTCTTGGGTTAGTTTTGAATAAGGAGGGTTTCCCATTTCCAAGAAAGGTGGTGTTGCTTACACGCACACTCTTGATTGACCCTGCTCGGTTATGTTGGGAATATTCCTAGGATATATTTGTGGAGAACCTTTGAGTCCCAGGTTAATTGTTTCTAAAGTATCTTAAAGTTATGGTTAGTACTTGACTAGAAAGGGAATCATCTATTGTATCCTGACACTAAGTCTTATAGTTATTATATCTCACACACTTAAGGAATTCTTCGTGTCATTATGGTTTCCTAGGTGAAGTCATGGCTAAGCAAAAGAAAAATAATAATAATCAAAAGTCTTAATTCAATGCCACTATAATAATCAAGCCCATGTGAGCTTCATTGCTTACAAGCCAAAGTGTGGAAATATGTGAAAAGAAAGAATATCAAAATGAATGAAAAAAAAATGAAAGATCAAAGCACTTGGCTTCGAGTGTATGGAAATCTCTATAGGTGTACACTCAATAAAAAGAAAATAAATTGCTGAAAGTAGAAAAATCTCTGTGAGATTATAGAAGATAACCTCGCTGGGGCTATGTACGATCATTGGCAGCAAGGCTCTATCCAAGAATGCTTTCAAAGTTAAGACAAATCACAAGACTACCATGATGGAACCAACGAGACATATTGTTCTTATGGCGAAATACCTTTAGAAAGAATTAAATTGACATGTGTCCCTTTTCTATGGTTTCACAAAAAATAACATAACCTTTATAGAACTATCCATGAACTCATAAAATCATGCCAAAAGAAACCACTAAAAAGGAGTCAAGTTTCAATCCTTATGCAGTTTCGTGGGTGTTCCATTTGTTAGGTTTTCAATGGCAGATATCTAAAAGCTAAATGCAGATTTTATCAAATAAACCAGAAGTAAAACACACAGAAAAATAACACAGAGAATTTAACGTGGTTCACCCAATGTGGGCTACATCCACCAAACCGCAGCCATCCAATGATTTCATTAACCAGTAAAACCCTATTACAATATCGCGAATAATCGCTTGTTTCTTATAATACTGTAACTCTATCCTAAACCCTTTATAAATTAGGGTTATACAAAATCGGGGATTTTTCCCTTTTTGTGATTTTTCCCTTTTTCGTAATTTCGCGAAAAAGCAGGCCAAAAATTTTTCTCGGGGGCTACCCTGACCCGGCCCGGCCCGGGACCCGGCGAGGATACATGAAGAGTGTACAGTATAGAATGATCAGTCGCCACATACCAACAATCTCCCACTTGGAGACTGATCAGGCTCCACACCTAAACAATCTCCCACTTGGAGACTGAACCTGGACGACACCGCTGCACTTACAGCTCCCACTGGAAATAAGCACCTTGGATCCTGCTGCTTTCTTATACTTTAATTCAACCTTGAAGGCCAACCGAAGCTGAAGAGGAGCTCAGCTTCTCCCTTATCACCGCCTTAGTAAACATATCCGCTGGATTTACATCTGTATGTATCTTTGCCAGCTTTACCTGTCCATCCTCCATCACTGACCGAATGAAATGATACCTCAACTGTATGTGTTTGGTTTTAGAGTGCAAAGCAGAATTCTTTGCAAGATGTATAGCACTCTGGCTGTCTGTAAACAAGTAATTTTCAGCCTGTTGTTTTCCCAACTCTTCCATGAAAAATTGCATCCATATCATCTCTTTTGCTGCCTCTGTTGCAGCCACATACTCTGCCTCTGTGGTGGATAAAGCAACCACCTTTTGCAATCGAGATATCCAACTTACTGCTGTCCCACCAACGGTAAATACATAACCTGTGGTACTCCGCCTGGTATCAATATCCCCTGCTAGATCTGAGTCAACATAGCCTTTTAAATCTGTATTAGATCCCTCAAAACATAAATGTTTATCTGGTGTACCTCTCAAATACCTGAGAATCCATTTCACTGCATTCCAATGCTCAATTCCTGGATTACTCATATACCGGCTAACAACTCCTACAGCATGTGCAATATCTGGTCTCGTGCATACCATGGCATACATTAAACTACCTACAGCTGAAGCATATGGTACTTTGGACATTTTTTCTTCCTCCTCTTGTGTCTTTGGACACATATCCTTAGTCAATTTTACATGACTGGGCAAAGGTGTGCTGACAGCTTTTGCATTCTCCATATGAAATCTCTGCAACACCTTTTTAACATAATCAACCTTGAGATAAAAACAATTTCCTATTTTTCCTATCTCTTGTAATCTTCATACCAAGGATTTGTTTTGCTGCCCCCAAATCCTTCATAGCAAATGAATTTGCTAACTGTTGTTTTAACTCCTTTATGTGATCCATGTTAGACCCCGCTACAAGCATATCATCCACATATAAACATAAAATAATGTAGCTATCTTCACCTAGCATCTTAAAATAAACACAATGGTCTGAATTACACCTATTGTAACCTTGCTCAGCCATAAAACTATCAAATTTAAGATACCATTGTCGAGGTGCTTGCTTCAAGCCATATAAGCTTTTCTTCAATCTGCACACCAGTTTCTCCTTACCTTTGACCTCAAATCCTTGTGGTTGTTCCATATAAATTTCCTCTTCCAAATCACCATGGAGAAAGGCAGTTTTAACATCAAGCTGTTCTAAATGCAAATCTTCAACAGCCACAATACTTAACACAGTACGAATAGAGGTCATTTTAACAACTGGAGAAAATATTTCATCAAAATCAATACCTTGTTTCTGTGCAAATCCCTTTACAACTAATCTGGATTTAAATCTTTTCTTACCTCCATCCTCCTCTTTCATCCTATAAACCCATTTGTTTGCTAAAGCCTTTTTACCTGCAGGCAACTTGCATAATTCCCAAGTTTGATTTTTCAGCAAGGAGTCCATTTCTTCTTCCATTCCATGCTCCCACTGAACCTTGGTATCCACCTGCATAGCTTCATGATAACATTCTGGTTCACCAGCATCAGTTAATAGAATAGAGTACAAAGAGGGAGAAAATCTTTCTGGAGGTCTACTTAACCTTGAAGATCGCCTAACATTAACTGGAGTTTGTGGTATTTCTTGTTGTTGCTGTTGCGGAGCATGAGGAACCACTGGAACATTGGTGTTTGTAATATCATCCAGCACTGCATAATCCTGTTCTTTCTTCTCATGCTGCTGCAATAGATCTTTGTACAACATTTTCTCATTGAATATGACATCCCTGCTTCTCACAATTTTCTTATTTTCAAAATCCCAAAGCCTATAACCAAATTCATCTATGCCATATCCAACAAATATACATTTCTTTGATTTTGCATCAAGCTTGGTTCTATTTTCAGAATCTACATGTGCAAATGCTTCACAACCGAAGGTTTTCAGAAAAGAATAACTCACCTTCTTACCTTTCCATGCTTCCTCTGGAATACCACAACCCAAAGGATTAGATGGACCTCTATTAATTAAATAAACAACAGTGTTTACAGCCTCTGCCCACATGTTTAAAGGCAACCCAACATGCAATCTCATAGTCCGTGCACGCTCCATTATTGTTCTATTCATGCGCTCAGCCACTCCATTTTCCTGTGGAGTCCTTGGAACCATTTTCTGCCTACGAATACCATTAGAGGAACAATAATCTTCAAACTCTTTGCTGCAATACTCACCACCATTATCAGATCTGAGACATTTCAACTTTTTACCTGTCTCATTCTCAACCAAGCTTCTCCATTTTTTAAAAGTTTCAAATACATCAGATTTCTGCCTAATGAAATAAATCCATACCTTCCTAGTTGCATCATCGATGAATGTGACATAATAATGAGAGCCACCGAGAGAAGATACCTGAGCTGGTCCCCATACATCCGTATGCACAAGCTCCAATTTCTCATCTTTCTTTTGTTTCCCATCCTTGAGAAAACTAACTCTCTTTTGTTTGCCATACACACAACTTTCACAGAAATCCATGTTAACACATTTTAGACCTGGTAAAGCATTCTTTGAATGAAGTACTTTCATACCTTTTGCACTCATGTGACCAAGTCTGTTATGCCATAGTACTGATTCAGAATTTGTAGCAACTATCTGATTTTCTTCCTGCTGAACTGCAGCAACTGTTCCTGAACATTGATTTTTATCTGCAATAGCTAAAGTAGAAGGAACAGTATGACCTGTACAAAGATATAAGGTGCCTACTTTCGCACCTTTTGCTACTACTAAGGCACCTTTTGTAACCTTCCAATTTTTATCACTAAATGTAACAACACAACCTTCATCATCTAGTTGCCCTGCAGAAATTAAATTTCTTTTTAGCTTTGGAACGTGCCTTACCTCATGTAGTAGCCAATGATTCCCATTCTGCAACTTGATCTTGATTCTTCCCTTTCCAACAATCTGACAAGGTTCATTATCTCCCAAATAAACTAGCCCAAAATCCCCTTGGACATAATCAAAAAAATAATTTCTATGGGGTGTAGCATGAAATGAAGCCCCTGAATCTAACACCCAAGAATCATCAACATTATCAAGAGAAAGAATCAAAGCATCCTCATCAGATTTATTACTTACCACATTTGCCTCTTTATTTCCTTCCTGTTTGTCTCCTTCTTTATTTTTTCGAGACCAACAATCTTTCTTTACATGCCCTGACTTACCACAGTACCAGCAATCCCTCTTGTCTCTAGATTGGGACCTTCTGTCCCTTGATTTTCCTCGTGACTTCCCACGACTCCCAAAATTGTTTCGTCTCTCATTTGTTCTGCCCCTGCTTTCTGCATTCAAAACACTGCCTGATGTGGATGTTCCACCTGAGCTTTTCCTACGAATTTCCTCGCTCAAAATAACACCAACAACATCATCAAATTTCAATGTATTTGAACCAGAAACAGAATTGCTAACCGCCATTACCAAGCTATTCCAGCTTTCAGGCAAAGAACACAAAATCAAAAGAGCCCTAACTTCTTCATCAAAGTTAACTTTTACGGAAGTTAATTGACTGGTAACCGTATTAAATTCATTCAAATGATCAGTAACTGATCCACCTTCTACCATTTTCATATTAAATAAGCGCTTCATAAGAAATACCTTATTCGAAGCGGAAGGCTTTTCATATAACTTTGCTAGGGTTTCCATCAACTCTAGAGTTGTCTTTGCTGTTGTGATATTGAACGCCACCGATTGTGCCAGGCATAAGCGAATACTGCCAAGTGCCTTTCTGTCCAAAATATCCCAGTCCTCATCCGACATTGCTGTAGGTTTCTTGGTTTTCCCTTCCAATGGCCGCCATAAATCCTTCTGATAGAGATAGTCCTCCATCTGCATCTTCCATAACTGATAGTTCTGCCCATTGAACTTATCAACCTTCATCTTACCCTCATCTGCCATTGCTCCCACTTAACCGTGAGACTCCCACTCAACCGTGAGACTTTCCTGCAAACGATAATTGAAAAACAACTCGCTCTGATACCACTTGTTAGGTTTTCAATGGCAGATATCTAAAAGCTAAATGCAGATTTTATCAAATAAACCAGAAGTAAAACACACAGAAAAATAACACAGAGAATTTAACGTGGTTCACCCAATGTGAGCTACATCCACCAAACCGCAGCCATCCAATGATTTCATTAACCAGTGTAAAACCCTATTACAATATCGCGAATAATCGCTTGTTTCTTATAATACTGTAACTCTATCCTAAACCCTTTATAAATTAGGGTTATACAAAATCGGGGATTTTTCCCTTTTTGTGATTTTTCCCTTTTTCAGTAATTTCGCGAAAAAGCAGGCCAAAAATTTTTCTCGGGGGCTCGGGGGCTACCTCTGGACCCCGGAGGATACATGAAGAGTGTGGATAGAATGATCAATCACCACATACCAACACCATTCCTCAATAAATACTTCATGTGAATAAGTGGAAAGGCATAATAAGCGATGGGGACCATATTAAGTGTGAGCTCACTTAAGTCATTTAATTAGGCACATGTGGAATCTTTTTCTTGAGTGTTGTGAAAGGATAAAGGGGCTAGTAGCCTAATGTTGCAAAGGACTTAATAAGATGAATAATGACACTAGGAACCAAGGGAGTAGCCTAAATTCACATATAAAGCAATATTTTAGCAAACCCTAGCAAGAGTGGCAAAATTTTAAATTTTTGCAGCTTAAGACTAGAGCAAAGACTTAGAGTGCTAAAAATGCGAAAACATACTACCACAAATAATTTTACAAGTATTGCCTGATTGTGGATATTTAGAGATAATATCATTGATTGTGATTCTAATAAGTAATAAAATTCATTTTAATTACTTGTAATTTGAATAGATACTAAACACACAAAATGATTGTTAATGTAAATGAATAATGAAGAATAACATAACCATTTATTTGATTAAAATATTACATAGTTTTTTAAAGATGAGTAGAGCATGCAAGATATTGTATAAATGACACATGAAACTTTACATTAGACACAATTGATTCCAAGCTAGTATAGGTAGTTTGGTAGTGGTGTTATGGGATGCAAATCATATTATCAAACCATGGGATTTTTGACCATGTTTGGGATCTTAAGATTTCAAAATGATAGCTCCAAGCCACCAAGATAACACAAAATGACTCTAAAAATCCATAGGGCTTGTCTACCATACTAGGGAAATGGGTTTTGTGAATATAGAAAATGTACCTATCTTGGTTACCAACTATAATTATGTAGAAGATAAGGGGTATTAAATTTTCTACCACCCTCTTTGAGTAGCTCCAAGGCACCAGGTGTAGATTCTAAGCTAATGTATTGTAAATTTGGTAGTACCTACTCAATTCAAAGGTTTAAGCATGACTGAACAATCCACTTTACATTGCTTAAGACCACATTAGATTGTCAACCCAAGGCTTGTAAGCTTATGATAGCGCACCATTATATATGCCTTCATGGACTTAAAGCTACATAAACTACCCTACTTAATTTATTCTACTTGATGAAAATTCACATAACTATAAATCCACAGAACTACAAAATAGTTAAAGCATAAACTAGAACTAGTTGCTATAGGTACCTACAACTTAGACTATAACTGAACTGTTGCTAATAAAATGATACAGTATCAACTAAAACTTAATAAAAACTAATGACTTGACTGAACTATCCTCCAAAGTGCTACTAATAACCATTACATGCATATTCAAAAGCATTCATTCACAATAAGAAAGAAATGAAATTCTAATTAACTTGCATATGATTCATAAAACAATGATAAACTAATAACAACTATTAACATAAATAAATAACTAGAAGATGGGGTGAAGAACAATATCTTGAGTGGCCTGCTCAATTAACTATTCCCACTTTAACTAAGCTCAATCTAGCTAATAGATTCTACACATCCCATAAGATTAACTCCATTCATTGCATATTGTAAAATATTAAAAAAGATATTTCCATAAATTAGACTCAATCATTTAGAATAATTTTCATGTCTTAAAATTGAAAGTAAGTGATAACATAAAATTGAGAAAAACCAACTAACTATCCTACGAATTTAACCAACAACTATATACAAGCTTGAGGGAATCTTTATTGAAAGCAACAACTAACCGAAATCGTTAAATCCATTCCCAAATAATAGAGCGTAGAATTAAGACTCAGATTATTCAACCTATAATTGAAAAGGAAAGAGAATCCTATCAGAATTAGAACTCTATCAAAACAAAATTGTATGAAAACATACAACCACTTGTAAAAATTCCATAAGTGAAGGAGACCTCTTCTTCAACATTTATTAAGCTAGTTATAATAACACATGTCCAAACTTCATTAAGTTCCTTTCATCAACGATCACCACATTCATCTTAACCTGGAGCTTCCCTTGTTTCGGTGTCCAATCATTGATTTTGCTATAGGTTCATCTCAAAACTGATGCACCATGGTTCCTCTTTAGCTGCAAACAAGTTAGTTCTGCAAAACATGTACACAAGGATAACTATCACAATTAACTCATAGCATTCCATCAACATTCCATACATATATTCATATAAACCATATAATACTAATATATTATAATCATAATTCCATCATCATATTTAAGGTTCAAGTCTGCATAATGGATATGAAAGGATAGTATAATGTAGGAACATTTTATAGAGAATGTATTTAAAAGTGTCTTGAAACATGTATAAAAACAACAAAAAATAAACCATTATCTAGATCTATCACCAAGATAACAAAAAATGAATTTGAAAGTCCATAGTTCCTCTTTGAGGGCCTCTATCAAAATAGGATACAAAAAATCGATGACTTTTAATGCAAACAAGACTAAAATACTTGTGTGGTTGAACTCTTTGTGAAAGCACTTATCTCCATCATAGCTCCTCATCCTAGTTCAAAACCTGGATCAAGGGCTAGGTGAAACAGATCAACTTATTTCCAATTCCACCCTTCTTGAACTTCAAGGATATTAGTCTCTCTATTAACCTTTAAGTACATAACCGGAGGTACGATAATTTAGAGTATCTCGAATAATACCATAACATCATCTTATTCCTTATTAACCTTACACAATTAAAACACTCATCAAAATTTTGAACATTGCACTCAAAATTAAAACCATTTTATGGAATTTTAAGAATGATTTTAGTTGAACTCACCATCACTATATATGGGCTATGAAATTTACTAGTGAGTCATGTGAGGTATAACTAGTTTTTTTACACTAACCAAGTAACCAACTTTACTCGTGTGAGAGCCACTTAGAATGCTATTTTTATTGATGTCTGACTATATGAAAACTATACTTGTCACTAGAGACTACCTCAAGTAGTAAGAACTCAAATGATATGAGATCTATTACAAACCTTATTTTGATTGATAACTACATTCATGACATCATGTACAATATGTCGTGCAATTTTCAATATCAAGTTATCAAATCAATACATTTCATTTTCTTTGGATTAGAAAGGGAAATTATTTATATTTTAAATATTTATGACTGACACATTAAATTAACAACACCATGAAAGTACATATGGCGTTAATATGCGATTCTGGAATCATATTTTCTTCACTGAACAATAATCCCACAAAATTACAAAAATCAATAAAAAGAAAAAATATGTCATAATTTCTTTCATTTCATGAATTCCCTCTTCCTTGGTGAATTTCACCTTGCATATTATCAAAAAAGGTTTGCTAAGTGGGGGGAACTATATTAAGCATGGGTTCACTTAAGTAGTTTATTTTCAGCATAAGGGAAAAGTGTTTTTAAGTGAGTATATGAAATCTATTATGAATATTATTTTGATTAAAAATTGGATTCATGACATCATGTAAAATACATCATGTGGTTTTGTTTTGTTTTGTTTTTTTTTATTAGACTGCAGGAATCGGGTAGCACGACCCCCTATAAACTGCAGTGCGCCTAGTAAACTTTTTAACGTGACCGGTGGCGCTGGCACGACACGCCCTCCAGTACCATGAGAGTGGGGGAGACTAGACCTCATGACCAACTTCCTGCAACAGGAAAGATTTAGCCAACCGAGCTAGGGCCCCCACCCCTCACATCATGCGGTTTTCAAGATCAAGTTATCAAATGAATACATTTCACTCACTTTGAATCAAAAGTGGAAATTATTTCTTATTTTTTAAGATTTCCCACTGACACATTAAATTAAGAACATCATGAAAGTAAATATGCATTAATCCATGGTTCCAAAACCATATTTTCTTCAATGAAAAATAATCTCGTGGAGTTGTGAAAATCAATAAAAAGAAAACATGTGTCATACTTTCTGCCATTTTGCAACTTCCCTCTTCCTTAGTGAATTTTACCTTATGAATTAGCAAAAAAGGTCTGCTAAGCGGTGGGTTATTTTTAAGCATGGGTTCACTTAAGTGATTTATTTTTAACACATGTGGAAGAGTATTTTAACGTGATCACTAGGAAATAAAGAGGGCCGGGGAATCTCACAATGCAAGGGGCATATGTTATGACTTAGGGAACCCAAAAAAGGTAATGAAGAATTATAACACGAAGCTAAAATTGTAAGGTTTTTAACGGTTTTAATAACACACGTGAATAAAAGTTCATAAGCTAATCTTTCTAAATCTAACGACTCTAGGGTGATTCTAGAGGTTGGAGTTTGAAAGTCTAGCACTTCACACATTTCATTTTGAAATGCAACTATAACCATCCATCGAACATTCATTAAATGATGAAAAAATTGTACACATTAATTTTAATTTTCTATTACAGCTTAAGAAAATGGAAATAGATCGAAGAAGTCCATTGGACATTCATCAAACAGTGAATTATTTTTGTACATTGATTTGAATTTTTTGAGTATATATATTTTTTGATTCATAAGAGAAACCTAGGGATGCATGTATTAGATTAATAAAAAAATAATTATGTTTACAAAAGCTAGATACATCATAAAATTAGGGCCTAACCAGGAACACACATAAAAAAAATGACCATGACCTCCACACCATGAAAAAATGTTGTTATAGATGATTCATAATTAAATACACAATAAGCTTTACATTGAAATTGAAGCAATGAAGAAAAATATTACATTAATACAAAATAATAATTTGTACAACTCTCACTTGAGCTTACAAGATCAGAAGGTTGAAGAAAGAGAGGAAATGCTTATGGGTCCTCTTTAGCATGCTTTATGAGAAAATAAAATAAAATAAAAATATTATATGACTAGGGAAAAATTTAGTGGTGAATCTTCTCCAATTGGAAAATAATAGAAATCAGGAGCTCTAAAATTGGTGAATAGTACAAGCTAAAATGAAGACTAAATCGCTAGGTTTTTACAATAAAATAATTTTGTCTCGATTAATTTTCCATGCAAACGATACATCATTGGAACTGATTCACCAATAGCTTATATAATAATTAAAAATATTAATAATATTCACTAGTAATATTATGTAATTCTGGAGAATCAAGAAGGGAATCTACTATATTTGCGCCAAGCTCCCGGAAAGACGTCCGATCAAAGCTTTGTTTTATTTCCATCGTTCACTGTTTCCAATAGTTCATGACATACGTCATCATCATTGTATCGTCGAGACATCCCTAAGTTTCCCACCGATGATGTTCACTCACGCCGATAAGGCTTCCATACTCCACCTAGGGTCCACCAAGGCACATGTACACCACTTGTGTAATTCCAGAGAATCATGAAGGGAATCTATAATATTCACGCCAAGCTCCTGGAAAGACATCTGATCAAAGCTCTATTTGATCTCCATCATTCACTATTGCCAATAGTTCATGACATACACCATCATCGTTGTATCAGTAGGACATCCCTAAGTATCCCACCGATGATGTTCACTCATGTCGATATTTGCTCACAGAATGAACTTGCAACCGTCCAATTTAAAAGCTAATCGATGGTAAAATTTTCAAGTTTCATTTAGTATTACTTTCCAAGTGAGATTTTTCTAAAATACTTGATCCATGTGTGCTCCAATACATTTTCAATAGTGAATTTATGCTTGGTGGTGAGGGGCTCTGCCCCTCGAACCCGCCTGTATCACGACAAGAGCGTGTCAAGGCCACTTTCCCTGAACCTCACAAGGGGGTGTTGCCCCCTCGACCCCCACAAGGGGGATCTATCCCCTTGACCCCCACAAGGGGTGATACCTCTTGACCCCGCCAGGGCCTGCCGCCCTCAGGCCCCTACTTCAATATTACATATATATATATATATATATATATATATATATATATATGGGGAAATTGCGTCGATCAACTATGAAAATTTTTAAAGGAGAGATTCACCATTGTAATTAATATTTTTAGTGATTATTCACTAGGATTCGCCACTGAGATTACTATTTTTACCAATTATTCATTAAGATTCGTCAAGATTTTACAATTTTTTTAATTATTGTGCATAAGATTTGCCAGGATTTTACACCTTTTCTGAGAGGGGGTTTCTTAAAGATATCCCTGTATATGGATCAAAATATAATGATTCACTGAAAACAAAACACAAAGTATTAAAAAATCTACTAATATCAAAATGGTTATCGCTAACAAGTCCATTGACCATTAGATATAGAATTGAGACACTACTGTCACAATTTAATAGCTTATCCTTGTCAAGAAATTGACCTAGTCCCACCGTGGATAAACTAAACCTAATATTGTAGCTCTCCAAATCTTCAAACAAAGCAAAAAATGAGAATACAAAAATTTGGAGATAACTCCCAATGAGGAACTTGATTGGTTATATACACCAAAGAATATCCATTAGATTTGAAACAAATAAAGAAGCGAACTCAAATGGGAGAGACAAAGGATTTTATGAATCCAATATTTTCCAATCATTATTGTAACATCTAACTCCATTTGATCACATTGATGTAAGAAAACACGACGTAGATTCTCCATTGAGAAAGGTAAATTGTCTCACTTCCTAGTGGTGACAAAGAATAAACACTCTGAACTAGGACCCCATTTCAAGCCAAAAGAATAGAAGCTTTGAAGTAGCCAAAAAGTATAGAATCTCTAAAGTAGGAAAAAATAATTGGAACATAAGCATGCAAAAATAAGGGTCGACTATGAAATATATAGCTAAAAATTAAAGAACGAAGACATCAATACTTGGTAGTAACACATGTGAGAGCCATTGAAAATATTAGTTTCACTAACATCTAATTTGTACGTAGAGTACTTCAAAGCATTGAAAAGATAGAGAATTAAATGTCTTGTTGTACCTTAAGCATGATAAATATCCACTAACAAGTCACAATAAAACTTTACTTGCTTCTTATCAAAATTTATAAATATTTTGACATTTGTTTCTATTCCAGAGACTTTATGTAGGAATTTGGGTGTTTTGAAAATTCATCCCAAAATAGAAGTATAACATTTGATATTTTTTCCACCCACACTAATTTTTATTTGCATACAAATTTAATTCTTATAACATAAGAGAATTATTGAAATGTTACACTAAAATAACATAGAATAAAGATGTAATAATATAAATATAATATTTATGTTGAATACCCGAGATACTGAGAAGGGGGGTGAATCAGTATCTTCTTAAACTTATTGAACAAATACAATCCAATTATTCTAAATAATATGATAGTTAAGATAAGCAAAAGCATTAACACAACGTGAAAATACACAACACATGAGCACCAATATTTTTACGTGGAAAACCCAAAATGGGAAAAACCATAGTGAGGGCTATCATAATATAGTATAACCAGTTATAAGATATCACAAAGGGTGGCTCACTACTAGGTATTACTATCCAAAGAGAGGCTCACTGCCTACAAAAGATACAGTAAAAAAAAATGTCTTACAACCGAAGAATGAATTGATGAAGATACACCTCACAAGTGCAGATTTAGTTCCTTTGAAGCTCAAAGAATTTGCATGCTAGCAAACTAATATTCGCTCAATCCACGAAATCTTGCTTAATCAAATCCATACTTCAATCTCACAACTATCTTGTATATATATCTGACTTGTCCACAAGTATCAATTAGGTTGGCTCCAAGAAAATATAAAAACTTCTTAAAACAATTCAAGTGTCTAGCACACTACATCATGTCAACATGGACAACACAAACAAAATTAAAAAAAATTACAAATTCAACCACTTATTAGGTCGACCAAAGATAGACCTAATAACAAGAATGTAAACAACAAAATGATCCCAAAGTCACACATGAGCACCTGTACACACAAGATTTTGTCCATGCATGCTTTCATTGACCAAAAACCATTTCCCAGGATTGTGAGAAATGATGATCACCAAAGGGGAAACACAAACCAAAATACCCGAGGACATTTTTGCATTACCAATTCAGAATATCAGATCAACATTGACTTCAAATCTTGCAATTGAAACTCATATATCATGGTGAAATCAATGAAAACAAAAGGTTGAATTAAGAGATGTGTTCTTCTTCATTCTTCGAACAATGTCCCCCTTTATAATTGATGGCAGCATGTGCCAAAAGAATTTACCATCTTCCTATATTTAGAACATACTCCTTTTCTCTTTTCTCTCCTCCTTTGACATCAAGGACAAAGGGCGTCCCAAAAAAAATAATGAAAATACAAATGTACACATGGTCTAGAATAATGTACAACAAAAAGAATCAAAATATTGAAGTCCCCCTCAAGAGTTTAACCCAATCAATGTGTGAACCAAAAAAAACATTACTTAGAGGAGGGCGCACATTGAAGCACCTGGAGAATGCCTTGCCATACTGTTTTACCATTCTCCCAACTCTGTTTAGAAAATATCAACATTTTATTCAAAGACTCCAACACAATCAGGCTCTCTTTAGCCTCATCTAGAGTATCTAGGGTTAGATTGATCTTATCCAATTTCTCAAAATTAGACAAAGAATTGGCTACCAGAGTGTACTCCATCCTTACATTATCACCAAACAAACCAAATTTTTTGATTATTTCTTCCTTCTCTTTCTGTAACATGAAAAATTTCTCTCTATGAGCAGAAATGGTGTTCCAAGTTGACCCGTCTCTATCCTTAGATGCATTGTAAGAGTTGGAAACAACTGCCAAATGGGACTCAATGGAGTCCATAAGATATTTTATGCTTTATATGGAATCTAGCCACTTTATGCAAGAGGAAAACATAGAATTTTCTTTAAATTCATAAGCCTTCATAGATTCAAGGCTCTTTTCTACATTAGTGTGTGCCAGAGCACACTTGTCATGAAGAATCAATAGCCTTTTCTTAGTCAGTGTCTCTTCGACTTCCTATTTTTTTTTCTCACTAAGTCCAATGGCATACTCCTTTGAAGGAGTCCAATAGAAGTTTCAAGTTTTCTACCAAAGTGAGAGTTGTGTCCACTGATGTACTAGGTGTGACTTCCTACTAATACTTAGTGGAATCATCGATAAGCTCAGTTCCTTTATGATGTATTTCCAAAATTTCTCTTCTATTGGATGCATGAAATATATCACCTAACACCATTTTATGCATAGGAGAAATCTTGTCTAGATCTACATAGCCTTGATTCATGGGAAGTTGCGGGAGCTCTGGAGGAATCACCAGATGGAATATGATTTTCTTAGATAACAAGCCTATTAAAAAATCATCACCAAAGGGGAATTCTCTGAAGGACCTTTGTGATTCAACTACCTATTTAGTTCTTTATTCATTCTTTCAAACAATTTCACTTGATTCCTTATTCCTTTCTTCTTCCTTGAATTTCTCTTCCTTTGTCTTATTTTCTTCTTCCTTTTCTTCTTTTTCTTCTTCTTCTATGTTCTCTTCTTCTTTTTATTCTTCTACCTTCTTCTTCAACTTTATCTTTTTCTTTTGTAGTATGTACCGGAGGAGCAGTATCATGTATCTATGCTTTAACATTTTCTTCACTCTGCTTCTCAATCTCTAGAGGCTCATTAGTAGCAATGATTTCTAAAAGAACATCTACACCACCTGTTTCCAGAGGGATATCTATATCATTCTTTTCCATAGGAACATTTGCATCACTAGTACCAAAAGGAGTGTCTTCCTTAACTTTTGTAGAGGCTTCTTCTTTTGATTTAGGTACTGATGTGGATGCACCAAGCATATCATACTTCTCAGCCATGCTTCTAATTGTATTTAAAGTTTCCTTTTTTATCTTCTTAATCTACCTCTTTTCTTTGGTCATTAAAATATTAACTCTCTTCTTTATCCAGAACATTGTAGAAAAAACCTTCTTCAGGGTTTCTAGATCACTCAGAGTTAGAGAGGATCAAATTTCCTTATATGCCTTAGCCCTTATTTTTTGTTCCATTTCAATGACTTATGATCTTATTTTCATTAGAGCTTCCCATAAATTCTTAGGTACATTATATTTAAAACCATCCCATTTAACTTCCAAAATAATGGCATAATGAATGATAGCCATAATTTCTATTTTCTTATCCTCTTCACATACTTGATTATAAATTTTTGATGTGGATTGCTGCATATTTCCATAATGTAACAAAGTATTTACCAAGGCTTCTAGCCTAAGAGGGATGCCAAGTCTTATTGAAGAAACATTTTTCTCTACCTAGTCTGGAGAAAACTCTTCTATGACTTTTACCTTGCTTGCTTTAGCCTCATGATTAGTAACATCCTATTCTTCAACATCCTCTGAGGATGGTATATAGTGGAATCTTTTAGATCCAACACTATCTTCCCGAGAAGCACCTTCACCAAAGGAAATGCTTACTCTCTTCCTTCTTATCAGATTTGTAGTTGGGTCTTCCTCTCTTCCTTCTAATCTTCAATAATATTGAGATTATTTTCCCTTATAGCTTTTTCTTTTCTTCCTCGCTTAGTAGGAACTACCAGAGGAAAAAAATTTCTCTTACCCGATCTTGTTGTAGGTCTAGAGGGAGTTGGGCCTTTGCATTTGTCAAAAACATTGGGTTCAATCTTTACTGTAGTCGGGCTAGAAGCTGGCATAAAAGGAGCAATCCTACTAGATCTCCTTACACTGGATGATTGTACAGACTTTTTCTCTCCTAGAGCTCTTCCTTGAGCTATTTTTTTAGTAGTGAAACCAAATTTTCTAAGTTCATCATCTACCCTTTTTCTCCTTGTAGGTTTGTTGTGCTCCAAATGAACTTCCAAGGATTTTTCTACATATGTACCAATCCTGGGTTCATTGGAATATTTTGGATTTTTCAATAATATCTACACATGACCTTCAACTCCATCCTCTGTAATTTCATATCGCAAGGGTTGAATTCAGATAGTCTGGGGTTCAACCACTTCAACCATGCATTCATCAGAATAAACATGGAATATGATGCCATTCTTGTATTTCTCAACAATTTTCCCTGGAATTCTATCTCTTTCATTCATTTTTTTCTTAAATACAACAAAGAATGTTGTCAAGGCATTATCTGTGTGCTTTGAATCACCCAACTTATGCAAATGATCAAAAATTTGATGAGCAACCAGTTGGGATGGGTCCCAAAATAGTATTTCATCTTTTCCTGGAAGCTTTATAAGGAAATAAAACAACAAGAAAACAATCAATGAACCAAAATTGAAAGGATATTTCTTCTCCTTCGACATCCTCAAGTTCTCAAATAACTATTATTTGAGAAGCTCACACAAATCATAAGCTGCACCATTTGCAACCATGTCATAGCCAATATAGATTTCTCTAGTGGGCACAAATTTCTCTTTGTTTGTGAAGTAGATTTTATGTCTGATCATTATTGATGCATACTTCACAACTGGATTAGTGATAGGATTTTTTGTAAGAGCTCTTTTATCATATGTGGCACCAGTGAGTTCCATCACCATTTCATTTTTCACTGCTTTCAACACTGGTACCAATTTAGTATCATAGAGTTTGGTGACTGCCTTGATAAATTCCTTGGTTATCAAATGAGGTTTATCAGTCCATAAGAATCGATCATTCATTCTACTAAGGACTGGTTTAACATAGTGATCATCAACGATGGAATAGAAATTAGGGAAGGAGTTCTGAAAATCTAGTTTCTTCGTCACAAAATTTGAATACTCAAGTTTCACCATAAAGTTGTCTCTAGTGAGTTCATTCAACCATATGTCAATCAACTTGATTTGATTAAATTCCTTAGTATTAACCCTAATGTACATTCCGGTATGCTCAGCAGGCATGACGCCATGAGGAATCGTTGAGAAGGCACCCATAGGGTCATCTTCAAAAACCTTCATTGAATATTTTCTGTAGGAGGGTCTAGGTATTTTTGATGCTTTCACTACTACAAGAATAGTCATTTTCAACACTCTGAACTCTAATGAATTCAAAAAAGAATTTGCACAAGCTCACAACAACATAGAGTCGCAAAATACCTTTTTCCTTCATGAATAACCAAAGCTAGGTTTTGCACATCTTGCACTTCAAATCGCCTCAAGAATTCTCCAAATAGCTCTCCACTTCCTTCGAATGCACAAGTGATTAAAATGACTTTATAATTTTTCTTTATAGATCAATGCGATTCCCTAATTCACATTAAATGCAATGGAATTCAAAAAGCTGGCAAAAACCCTTTAGTTGCACTGGAAAAACATAATATGCTCCATAAATGAACATACTTGCACTTTTTCATAACCTTTGTCCATCCATTCCTTACAACATATCCTCATGCCAACATCTAATACACCATATTTCTAGGGGAGTTTGAACAATTTTTTGATAGAGCTCCCCCTAAGACCATGCTAGGTCTAATTCTTGGAGGAATTGTCTATGCTGGATGAGGGCATAGGCACATCTGAAGATTTTGGCTTTTCTTTATTTTTTCATATCTTGTTCATTTGTTGCTTAACCTCATCTTTGTCAATATTCTTCACAGGTTCATTCTTCTTTATTGGAGTAGATTGCTTTCCCTTTTTAATTTTGCATACTCTTGAAATATGTCCCATTTTGTCACAATTGTAGCAGACAACATTCCTCTGATTTGTTTTACTTGCATTAAACCTTGATCTTCACTGATTTTATATGTGTCCAAACTTGTTACAATTATAATAGTAACCAACAAAGGATTGATTCATCCTACCTCCATTAAACCAATTTATCATCTGAGTTTTGCATTCACTAGTTCGATGTCCAATCTTATTACATGCATAACATCGTCCAAAACTAGAAAAACGATTCATTCTGCTTCTACATCCAGTTGTCCTATGACCAAATTTATTGCATAAAAAAAAATGCTATTGAAAGATGGATACCTTTGAGCATTTGGTCGTCTAATAGTTGGTCTTCTTCTTGGATTTCTTGTCTATTTTCCTTTGCCTTGAGTCTTTTGATTGATCACAAATTTTTATCTTTCACTTGTTTATAATCCCAATCCACCTTTGTCTTTAGATGATTTATGTCCTGTAATTAATTCATCAAGCTTGGTGGAGCTTGTCTTAAAACTATCTTCACAAACATTTTCTTTTTCCAATATTTCTCTCAAATTCACCACTTCTTGTTCAAGCCTAGAGCATTCATCATATTTTCTTTGTACTACTGCACTAAAAAATTCTTCAATTCTCTTCTTTTCCTCCACTTTCACCTTTAGTCTAGTAAATTATCATCTATTTGCTTTAATTTCTCACTAACTTCTCTGTGTATCTCTTTGAATTTCTTCAATTACTCTTTCAATTTCTAGATGCATTAATCATTTGGCTCATCAAGGTTTTCTTTTAGATCTTTGTTTTCATTTTCAGCTTTGTCAAGGTCATCAAGGGTTGTTCAAAGTTCTTCTTTATCATCCATTTGTTCAATCTTCAAGATCTCCCTTAAGCTATTGGGCTTCTCCAAAGGAATTGATCTCTAATACCAATTGTTGAATACTCGAGATATTGAGAGGGGAGGGTGAATCGGTATCTTCTTAAACTTATTGAACAAATACCATCCAATTATTCCAAAGCATATGATAGTTAAGATAAGAAAAAGAATTAACAAAACATGAAAACACACAACACATGAACATGAAGATTTTTACGTGGAAAAGCCAGAATGGGAAAAACCACGGTGAGGGATAACTCACAATATAGTATAACCAGTTATAAGATATTACAAAGGGTGGCTCATTGGAAGGACTCACCATCCAAAGAGAGGCTCACTACCTACAAAAGATACAATAACAAAAATGGCTTAGAGCCAAAGAATGAACTGATGAAGATACACCTCACAAGTGCAAATTCAATTCCTTTGAAGCTGAAAGAATTTGCATGCCAACAAACCGATATTCTCTCAATCCACCAACTCTTGCTTACTCAACATCCATACTTCAATCTCCAAACTATCTTGTATATATATGACTTGTCCACAAGTATCAATTAGGTCAGCTCCAAGAGAATATAAAAACTTCTTAAAACAATTCAAGTGTGTAGCATGCCACATCATGTTGGCATGGATCGCACAAACAAAGTTTAATCCATTACAACTTCAACCACTTATTAGGTCAGCGAGAGATAGACCTAATAACAAGATTGTAAACAAAAAATGATTCCAACTTCATACACGAGCACTTGTATGCACGAGATCTTGTCTATGCATGCTTTCATCGACCAAAAACCATTTCCCAAGACTGTGAGCAACAACGATCACCAGAGGGGAAATACATACCAAAATATCAGAGGACATTTTTGTATTACTAGTTCAAAATATCAAATCAACATTGACTTTGAATCTTATAGTTGAAACTCATATATCATGGTGACATCAATGACAATAAAATGTTGCATTAAGAAATGTGTTCTTCTTCATTCTTCCAACAATTTATATCTTTGATAATGAATTACATATAAGGGTGCTTGCAAAATGTACGTAAGAAATTTGCTAGGTAACATAATCTCGTAAGCAGTAGATATTCACATAATTTTATCAAAATTATGAAAAAAAAATTCATACATTTATCAAAATTATACGAAAACTTCATTCCTTAAAAAATCATATCCCATAATGGCCAGTTGACGATGTCCCATTAAAGTGATATTGCATAAATTCAACACAAAAGGATACTAGGTTACAATGAATCCTTCATTTAAGAAGTGTAGAATATCCCTTGGTGTAGGGATCCCCACTCCAATGTGTGCAACAACCAAAACATCACCTATGCCTCTTAAATAATCCTCTCAAGCCATGTGACTCACCAGGAACAACACATCAACCAATGAAACTCCAATGTCTCGTAAGGAAGCCACGATCCATGAAAAAATATCGGTGTTCACCCAATATCTATCTACAACTTCTTTGAATCCCAACACCATATTGATAAAGAATATAGTCCATCTCCTATGTAACTTGAAAATATGTGTAAGTCTTTGGCTAGTAATTGCTCCTAGGAAGGATAATTATCATTGAGGACTAGTTAGACACATTGGTGTATCTGATTTTGTAACAATTTTAAAACCAAAGATTTAATCAAGATTATGATAAACTTTGTCAGTAATGCCACCTAAATTTATAGAGAATTTTGGTTCTGCATCCCACTATGGTGAAGCATGATCCAATAGTTAAAATATTTAATACAAAAGATATTGAATAATTGATCAAGAATCTTCATCTTGTTATCTTACATTGATTTACATTTTTTAAATTTAATTTTGTCAAAATAATACTTAAATTTAATTGAAAGGTGAGCCAAACTACCAATTGTTGCATTTTGTTGGGAATAGGATGCCATTTAATTGCAATCCCAAACATATTTCATGTATCTCCCAAGTCCTTGGAAAGTGTTTCCTAACACTAGGATTAGAAATATATGAAATTTGAATGAAATGAACATGTAAATTGAGATTTATAATTATTACTAAATAATAAGAACATGTGGGGATGTCCATTTTGAGCTCCTACAAGATAGGAGCACATGGGGTGACCACATAGAAGGTGGAACCCACCTTGCTTTAGGTAATTGTTTGGAGGACTGATAACACTTCAGTAATGCATGTCTTGTTCCAACAAAATAGTGATTGATATTTTCAAGAGTGGAGTGGCACTATCAGTTCAATATCAGTTTAGTTTAGTTTAGTTTAGTTCAATTCAGTTTAGTTTAGTTCAATTTAGTCTAGTTTAGTTCAGTTTAGTTATGGTTAATTTATCTTCAATTGCATGCAGTTATTTTGAGTTGCATGCTAGTTGACTTGAGTTGCATGTAGTTATTTTGAGTTGCATGCTAGTTGAATTGAGTTGCATGTTAGTTGAATTGAGTTGCATGACTAATGAATTCAGTTGCATGATAGATAACAACTGGATACTTTCAGTTAAGTGGGGGTGATCAATCATGCATGTTGTTTGCATGAACTAATAGAGTTTCAGTTAACTAAGATTAACTTGGGCCCACCTTGGGCGCCCAAGTTGGTATTTTTCAGTTAACACATTTTGCATGGGAAGATATTTACAAGGTTCAGTTAAGCTGGCCCATTCTTGGGCATCAACTTTGAGATGAAGTTTACAAGATATCTTCTTGACCAAAGTTCAATTAAGTGTTTAGTTTGGGGCGCC
Organism: Sequoiadendron giganteum; assembly: GCA_007115665.2. Lineage (NCBI taxonomy): Eukaryota > Viridiplantae > Streptophyta > Pinopsida > Cupressales > Cupressaceae > Sequoiadendron > Sequoiadendron giganteum. The sequence goes on from CM021101.1 coordinate 84,935,075, forward strand.
AAAATTGAGGAAGACTTTGGTTTGAATTCTATTTACATGGTGGAACTATACTTTCCAAATCTAGGCATAGGTTTTTGTGAGGAGCTTTATGCTCTTTTATTTGATAACTCTTATGAGTTTACATGCTCATTAAATTATCTATTTATTACAACAACTGCATCGGAGTTTAAAGCAGGTTAGCAGGTTGAGCTTGTGCATGTGTGAGGGTTTGAAGCATAGCATGGGATGTGTGGTTTCATGCTTGGTCACATGGAATGCATGGATAGCTTGTGCTACAAAAATTGTAAGAGAGTTTATTGCAGGTTGTGAAGAAGCATTGTTGAAGAAAAAAGAAGCATATCAATTAAGGATTGATACAATGTTATTATAATCTTATTCTTAGGTTAAATAATATAGGCACTATTGGTTCTGGTGGAGTTTTTTCCTGAAAGGGTTTCTCCGCACATATGTTGTGTCACTTATATCTTCTATCTACATTCTTCTACAATCTTTTGTCTAGTTCTATAAATGATAAAATTAATCTAAAGAGAATAATCATTTACAAAGAATTGATCTAAACAAATTAATCTTATGCAAATAATTGTGACAAAGAATACTTAATTAGATCTACAATCACATAGTTTTACAAGTTTTATGCTAAAATTTTACCTTCATTGTTGCATTCACACTTCATCAACACATGGGAGAGCCATTGAAAATGTTGTTTGGATTGACATCTAGCTTCAAGAAGAGTAATTCAAAGCATTAAAAAGATATAAATTTAAATGGCTTGTTGTATCTTAATCATTATCAATATCCACTAACAAGTCACAATAAATTTCACTCACTTATGATCGAAACTTATAATATTTTGACACTTGTCTCCATTCCAAAGACTTTATGTAGGAATTTGGGTCTGTGAAAAATTCGTCTTGGAATAGAATGATATATAATATTTTTTTTGCCACCCACACTGTGATTTTTATTTGTATATCAGTTTAATTCTCCACAAAAATATTTCATTGGTTTGAATACAAGTTTAATTCGTGAACAAAAATATTTTATTGGTTTGAAAACAAGTTTAATTTTCCAATGAAATATTTTATTGGTTTGAGTATAGGTTTAATTCACTAACACACATATTTTATTATTTTCAAAACAGGTTTAATTCACCAATGAAAATATTCTATTGGTTTGAAAATAGGTTTAATTCACCACAAAAATATTTTATGGTTTTGAAAATTGGGTTAATTCACCAATAAAAATTTTTTATTGGTGTGAAAACAAGTTTTAATCGCCAATAAAAATATTTTATTGGTTTCAAAAAATTATAATTCTCTAGGATTTTGTACAACCTTGTAGTAATTACAAAAGACTCACCAATTGAATTAATTTTTTTCCCACAGAACGAATTTTTTTTTCAAGAATTATACAATATTTTCTAGGTTCTTACACCTTTTCCCATGGGGTTTCTTAAAGTTATCCTTTCCTGATTGTTGGTGCTTGGGTGGCGTAGGATAGCGACACTGACGGGGATGCATTGTAGCAAGTGTTTCATGATGATGATTTTGACATTGAGGATGACCAGATGGATCTCAAATAAGGGGTATGGAGATATGATTATCTCCCCTTAGTTCTAGGAGGTTTGATTTAAGGGGTGATTGTTCTTGATCATAGATCTTGAGGATTTTTAGTGGGATGGGGACATATTCTTGAGAGGATGCTTACAATCAGATTTTTTTATGCCTAGGGGACATGTGTACTAGCCCATTTATATCATAAAATGCACAAGGTTGTCTATTGACATGCAACCAAGTTATCCTCAGGAGTCAATTTTCTACATGTATATGCATGGGAGAATATTGCTATTACTCATCTAGTGGGTTATGTTACTTTTTGATCTAAACATTCATATGTATATTATTATGAGGTTGGTTTGACACAACACCACTTAGGTGATATTGACTATTGCAAATGCTACATTTGTGACATGGATCAGTTTATTTGGAGGTCATGGATTCTATGTGAGGCATGGGATGATGATGCTAGGCATATTCCTTTCTATCAAAAGACACAAATGCTTATTGGGTATAATCCTTACATTATTGAGATATATCTACCAAACAGAGTTAGGATGTAGTTTAGAGAGGTTCATGATACTCCTATGGATATGGAAATGTTTTCTCACATTCAACAAGTGAATGGTGACTGGGTGGCAATGGAAGTCCCTCAAGTTATCATTGCAATTTTAATTATCTTGATGCCCAGTTAGTGGGCCTGGACAATTACAATATATGATGTGGGGACCACCCTCGAGTTTGATTTATGGTAGGTATTTCATCAACCAATCATATTCACACATTTAGATGGTGGGGTGGTGAGGGGAGCTAGATGTGCTCCTAAGCTAGCTAGGGCCCATTAAGTCAGACATTGAATAGAGGGAGTTGATGGAGGTGTTGGAGGTGGACTTGATTAGGGAGAGGTGGGAGAGAGGGGAGATGATGGGAGGGGATGAGGATTAGGGATGTGATGTTCTACTAGGAGAGGAGTGGGGTGAGGTGGAGGGGATAAATTTGTGTAGGGAAATGATGTTTGAAGAGGAAAAGATGATGAGGATATGGGTGTGTGTCTTAGAGTCACACTTTCAAAGAAAAACTAGGCCCACATAAATATGGATGAATACCGAGTGGAGAGGGACAAACTCTTGGTATAGATAGTGTAGGCTACAAAAAAGAGAGATGTTGAGGTATCTTGGTGGCATTATGATAAGACACACATGGCACATATGCCAATACAATTGGTATAGATATACATAGAGGGCATGTCTATAGTAGTTGGAGTGGTAGGCGAGGGAGGAGGAGGAGTAGGTGAAGTCATCTTTATTGATAATTATATAGAGGATATGTGGAGACTAATATAGTGGGCCACCTTATACAATGTGGCCACCTAATGCCATACATTGTATGAGGTATCAGTTCTCTCAAAGAGGAGAGCACCTAAGTTCTTAGGTAGGATCAAGGAAGGAGGCTCATGATATGTGAGATCAGAGGCACGATTAGATGGAAGATTAGTGGGGGATTCATTGATAGTTCCACCATATCCAATACAAGTAGTGGCCCCAACAACACAAGATCCAAGGGTTCAATAGGTGGGTCAGTAGGGTGTTCCTCCTCATCGAACCTCTCTTGGTCAAGAGGAGGAGAGAGGAGTTCCATGTAGATTATCTTTGTATATACGATGTACATTTTTTTGATGTAGATACTCATTTTTGATATTCCTACAAGTGGATGTATATGTTGAATCCTAGAAAAATGAGTGGTTTTATATTGGAATAAGAGGTTCACCAATTTTACTATAAATATAAAGGACAAAATGGGATATCATGCACCTATTTTCCTCTATTTCATTAGGAAAAAGAGATCCCTTGATCCAAGGTTGACTTTGAAACCTTTGGTGAGTCAACCTTGAAGGAAATATTGTTGTTTTCCTTATGATCTAGAATGGAGAAGTCTTGCTGAAACAACACTTTTAGGAGAAATATTAAAAATAGCAAGTAAACTCAAAAGTGTAATTTTAAACATGAAATCAAAAGATTAAACCTTTATATATCAAAACCTGCAACTTTTAGAAATATCTAAGAAGGTTTAGCATTTTTGCAGCTTTCACCAAAAAAATTGTTGTAGAGTGTCCTCTAGGAAAGATTCACCCTAGGGCGAATGGGCCTTTGTAGGGATCTCTAAAATTTATTTCTAGGTCCTTTGCTCCTATTTTTACTCTTGAATCCTTCAGATCTTATAGTTAGAAAGTCAGAAATAAATTATGAAAGTGAGTTTCCAGGGCTTAATGACAACTTTAACAACTTTTCCAATTTCACACTTTAAGAGATCATTAATTCTTCAACCTAGGATCCGCAACACAAACACAAGAGGGAAAAATGTTTGTTTTTAGTGAATGGGGTTCTGCCTTGGTCAAACCCCATTTTGGTAATTAAACCTTGAATTGAAACAATGAAACATGGAAGGAATGATAAATGGAAAATTTTTATGTTGCAACTCACCAAACCCTTGAAGGACTGCAACTTAGTAAATCTTGCATGAAATGTCTTGATTGTTGATGTGATCCTGATTTGATAGCTTGAATCTTGATTTGAAACTTGGTACCTACATCACAATGTTAGCTCCAAAAACATGTGTGATGCTTGATAAATTTGACATGATGCTTGAGATATTGAATTCTACAATTTTTTTTAAGAAATATGTTCTTGAACACATTTGACAATAATCTTAGGTCTTATGAAACTTTAATTAACATTCTAGATATTTTAGCATTTGAATTTGATAAAAAGACCTTGCTTTTATAAATGATTTTCTAATTTCCCAAAACTTAAACATTACAAGCCAACATTTGAATATGAATTTGGGATCATGAAAATACCACCAAAAACATATTTAAAAGTTGGATTCGCAACTTAAAGGGGACCCATTCACCCACCTAAATTATTAGAATCCATTCATTTTAGGGTGTTAATAATGATAAATGCATTAATTAAATTAGACTTCCCCCTTCAGATATTACAATTAATTAGGCTTGTAAATGCAAAAATTAGACAATTAGAGGCTTAATTAAGTCCATTTAAATAAGGGGACCCAAATATTGTGTGAAAATATAAAGGAGTACATTTTTCGAGACTACATATGTATATTCATGGTTCTAGCAAGTAATATCATCTTTCTCTCTCTCACTATTTTCATCTCTTACGCTCTATACCTATATCTCTCACTATCTCCATCCCTTTATCTAACTCTCTCTCCCTTGAGATCAAGAGCTACCTCTCTCTCTCTCCATCCTTCCCTCTCTAATATTTATATCCCTCCCTCCTTCACTCTCTTCATCCCTCTATCTCTCCTCCCTCTCCTTCTATCTCTATATATCTATCTCTACTCTCTATCTCACCTCTCTCCCTCTCTCCCTCCCTCCTTCCCTCTCTAATTTTCTCTATCTCCCTCTCTCTCTCTCCTTCCATTCTCTCTCTCTCCTTCCCTTTCTATTTCTCTCTATCTCACCTCCCTCCCTCCCTCCTTCCCTCTCTATTTTTCTCTATCCCCCTCTTTGTCTCCTTCCATTTCTACTTATCTCTATCTCACCTCTCTCTCCCTCTCTAATTTTATCTATCTACTCTCTCTCTTCCTTCCATCCACCTTAACTCAATACTTCTCACTATCTAACCTATCCCATATACCTCTTTCTCTCTCCCTCCCTCCCTCCTTCCCACTCTCAATCTATCCACCTTTCTCCTTACCTCTCGACTTATCTCTATCACCTATCTCTCTCTCTCCCGTTCCCTCTCTACTCTCTTTCTCTCTATATCACATCTCTCCCTACCTATCCCTCCCTCTCTCTCTCTCACCTATCTCTCCCTCCATCCCTACCTCTTCCTCCCTCTCTCCTTCCCTCTCTCCTTCTCTTTATCTCCCCCTCACTCTCTCTACCTACCTCTCTTTATTTCTCTCTCACTCTCTCTCCATTCCTACATCTCCCTCTATCTCTCCTTCCCTCTCTACTTCTCTCTACCTACCTATCCCTCTATACATCTTTTTTTATCCCTCCCTTACTCCTTTCCTCTCTCAAATCTCCCCACCTTATTACCTCTCTACTTCTCTCTATCACATCTCTCTATCTCTCTCTCCTTCCCTCTCTACTCTCTCTATCTCTGCCTACCTTTCCCTCCCTATCTCTCTATCTCTCCTTCCCCCTCTCTTTCTATCTCTCCTCTCTCTCTCCCTCCCCCTCTTTCCATCTCTCCTCATCCTCTCTC